>CACVBM020001362.1:0-610535 GCA_902728155.2 Microthlaspi erraticum | reverse complement strand
AGACTCTCTCGATTCAGCTTTTCTTCCCAAATCTATCAGAGAAGTCGTTTTGAAGCCCTTGATTCTCTGTGAAAGACTACGAGATGATGACAAGTGATATTCATAGGCCAAAACAAACAAAAAAATTAGCAGAGGAAATTTTTTTTTTCCATTTACAAGGTCCCACCTCACCAATAGCTGGCAATTCAAAATCCAAATTGGGTCTCTTAAAACGTTGGCCCATTTCTTTAGAACCACAAATAACAACACTTACGGCCCATACCGTTGATACGTACATGATGAAGGTGATACCACAACTAATTTTCACAAACAGAAAAAGGTTACTTACGGACCAAGCTGCTGCGTAAAGGACCTTGCTGGAGAAGAAAGAGTAACTCTTTTCAACTTTACACCTAAACACCAAACTTTTACCGTCTCAACAACAATCATCCAACGTAAAAGATAAACACACTCGAACTCGAACTAAATTTTGGACCAAGGAACGGATACAAAGGTGGCTCTTCCTTAAAACCCTTTTTTTTATAAGTCCGGTTCCCGTAATTCAGTTTATGCTTCCAAGTTTGTAGGAGTTGTAGTCGAGTATTTAAATCAATGAAAACCAAAAGAGGTCGTCATAACTACCCTTTGAAAAAAAGTATCTTGTGTTCTTAACTTCTTATTGAGTTCTAAGTTTGTGCATTGATCATCACTTGAGTGTTCCTATCTGTGAACGTTCCTCCTATATCCAGCAATTGGTCCTAATATTCTTCTTTCATCATCATCGCTCCTCGGCTCATCTCTGCCTGAAGAAATGATGCCACGAGATATCTTTTCTGATCTAAAATTTTGAAAACACACAAAAAAAAACTCACTTACTTTGATGATTACTTCAAAAAGCCTAAAAAACTAACAAACAAATGTTAGGGATAAAGATGGAACATTGATATTGGTGAAGTAAAATCTGCCACAAATGTGACATCTGATCTTTCTGCTTTCAGCTTCTCCAAGGAAAGCCTACAACACATGCATAATTATTAGGGAAAATGGTAACAATTATCTAAATAAAATAAATAATAAGTGAACTATCAGTTACTTTGGTTTGAAAGATCTTTTGCGGCCATCAGACAACAAGCCGCGGTAATTTGTAATGTCCTATTATAGAAGAAGAAGAAAAATAATATGAGTAATAAACAAATTCAAATTATAACTCTGAGTCTACACAAAATTTGCCAAAAGTTCTATAAGAACTTACAATGTGCCTAATAAATCTGAAGTTTCCTGTGGATAGCGAATTCAGAAATTGCAAAACTTCTTTCTGAAAGTTGGAAAATTTCAAGGTCAGTAAGCGCGAGACTATATGATCGGTGATGCATGCAACCACCAAATACTTAATTCATTATTATTTGATGCTTACCTCCTCTAGTAAAAGGCAGTCACGCAATATTAAAGTCTTGAGCAAACTGTCTTTGCAACTATGTCTATCATCAAAAAAAGTTTAAGCAATAAGAAATTTTGCTAATAGAAATACTGAGGAGGAAATTGCGCTCTTAACATTTTGTTTAAGGAAAAACCTGAACCTCAAAAAGTGACCCTTGATTGTAGGGTTTTTACGCTCTTGTTTCAGTTCCTTCTTGCTGCGCTTTTTTTTTCAGACTGGCTCCATGAAACTTCTTGCTCTAACATGAATTTCTCCGGTTTTCAAAAATAGTTAGAGATTAAACTTCCAAACAAACATGTTTATTGTCAAAATCGTAACTGTCGATATCGATATCAAAGTGATTGTCAAATAGTGAATGAAAATAAGAGAAACAATTTATTCAATTTCAAATAATATATTAGACATTTTTTTTTTTGAACAACAATATATTAGACATTATATATCTTTTCTTACGTAAGACATAAATAACAAACTATCATCAAAATAGGTTCTGACTTCTGAGTGGACAGGTCAGATAAGCAAAGCAAGTCTGATAATAAAAGACAAAACCTAATTATAAGCAAAAGTGTCGTAGATTTAGTTGTGATGATCAGGCTATTCATCGAACAAGGTCCGTGCTTGTTCGAACTAGCTATTTGTTATGGCGTAAGGGTGTAGGAGATTATGGTTTACCTGTAGCTGATGGGAATTTAAACTGAAGCAGACATAAAATCTAAATGATCAAATCAAATTAACTAGGAAAGTTTAGGATCCATATCCTTAATAAGTTTAATGTATGATCCAAAAGAAAAATACTGCATAAAATTTGAAGCAAAATACTGAATCCTCAACAAAGGGAAATAATTGTTCCAAAAAAACAAAAAAACCCAAGGGAAATAAAAAAAGAGAGAAAGAAGAGACCATTGAACACAAGTCAAAAGTCGTCGTCGTCTTCTCTTGAGTTGTGATCTGAATTTCACAAAACAAATTCACCTAAGTTCAATTCCTAATTAATTTTTAGTTTAAAGCTATATATAATAACAAATCAACAAACCTTACTGATGATGAATCACTTGATCATGCTGATGAATCCGTTGATGAATGAGATGATGCATGAGATGATGATGAATCATCAGATGACGATAAAAATGAATATGGTGATGGTATAAAATCTGCCACAAATGTAAGACCAGGTCTTTCTACTTCCAGCT
The DNA here is from genome assembly GCA_902728155.2 of Microthlaspi erraticum. Lineage (NCBI taxonomy): Eukaryota > Viridiplantae > Streptophyta > Magnoliopsida > Brassicales > Brassicaceae > Microthlaspi > Microthlaspi erraticum. The sequence continues at coordinate 607,928 of CACVBM020001362.1, read as the reverse complement.
CTTCCAGAGGAAACCTACAACACACCCATATAAACCGCCGGTGAGTCATTAACCTGAGTTATGATTACTGTTTTATCAAATGGTAAACAACATAAAAAAAGAAAGAAATATGTTACTTTGGTTTTCTATTACTCCTCTCGCCACAAAGTAATCCATGGTAATTTGAAACATCCTATTATATTGAAGAAAAAACATCATGAGTAAATTAAACAAAATCATTTGTCACAATGATATTCTTACAAAAAACTAGTATACTCCTATTTAAGAACTTACAATATGTTGCATGAACCTCAAGTCTCCTGAGAGTAACGCATGCAAAAACTGGCAAACCATTCTCTGAATATCCAAAAACAAATACTGACAAACCATTCTCTAACAAATACTGATGCTGATGCAAAAACAAGAGAATATATGTACTAAGTTAGATTGCTTTACCTCCCTTAACCCGACGCAATCTCGCAGTATTATAGTCTCGATCAGAGCATCTTTGATGTTATCGCACACGCGTCTACCATAAGAACAAAAAAACCCACCATAAGAAATTTTCCAAACAGAAAAACAATTAGTAGGATTTCATCATTAAGACAACATGAACCTCAAGAAGGATCCTCCAAATCCAGATGTTCTGGATAAGTCAATGTACTTAAGTTTATGCAAACCCTGGAAAAAAATCAAATAGAAAACATCTCAATGTTTTACAAAAACATTTATATATATAGCACCCAAAAAAAAATGAGAATAGAAGAAACACCAGGAAACCAAAAGAGCCATACCATTAATAACTTGTAGGCTTCGTCGTCTGTTATGTGAAAACCTATAAGTGACAGTGAAGTGAGATTGGGGCAGCTTTTCTCAAAGTGCGAACCAGTTAAGTGGCTCCATACAACTGTCATACATAACGGTCAGCGTAAGCAAACATGCATGGGAGGACAAACAAAAGCAAATTAATTAAGCATCACAATGGAAAAACATTACCAAAATTCTCGTTCTGTAAGAACAGATGCTCACATTTGATTGTGAGAAAATCGACTATATCACTTACTGTATGGATATCCCTGTCATTTAAAACACAAATATTGTATAGGAAGTGAGAAAAAGTATCAAAAGCTTTCTTGTTAGTCCAGAAATACACTTTTAGGGTTTAGGCGTTCTGGTTTTCTAGGGTTTTAGGATGATAACTGAAATTCTCTTTTTTACCAAAGTCTCTATATGATGTAAATTTCTGGTGACTAAACTCATGGATCTTATCAAAACGGTACAAGAGGAACTAGTAGATTCTAATATCTACAGACATAAAAGCAGCAAATTGAGCAAATAATGGAAATCATAGATGATGAAAACCAGAATATGGGAATGGACAATTCAAGGAATATGGTAAAACAATAGGTAAGGAACTTAGTAACTTACAATCCAACAATCTTCAAATCAGTCAGATTTGAGCAGACTGACAACGCACCACATATGGACTTTCTCAGCTTTCCGTCGTGATTGTAAATGTGTAGGCTCTCCAAGAGATTCCTTGTTGAAAATAAGTAAATAAACCAAATTAGAATTTAGAAGCACCACAAAAACCAGTAGAACCAACTTTTTACGTATAGAAGGTATAGAGTAAATACCCAGCTAAACCATGATCGTAAGACAGTGGGTCGAGACAAGATCTTGTAAGCAGAGATTTGGTTGGTTCATCTGCGCAACCAACTTTAAGGGACCTGCATGCAACAAAACCCATAGAGAGTAATTGAATAGAAAATCAAGAAATATGAGAAGCTCACTTGCATCAAGAAGAAAGGAAGGGACACTAAGAGTAAGAGTACACAACATCTCACCTGAGTTCCTTTCCAGCTCTAAAGATCATACCACGCACAACTATACTTTTAACATTAACGTTGGTCAAGTCTATGTCCCCGTAACAAAACGGGTCCATCGAACTTCTCTTGAACATGGTACAAGAAGCCGACGCTTGGACCAACGATTTGGTATCCACCAACCCAAAGATCTGAATAATCAATTTCAAACACATTAACTCAAGAGAGCAAAAAAAATGATTACATCTATGGAACATCATTCAATACATGTGTGATTTTGTATACTGTAAGATAATTTATTAAGAATTTAATATTTTCGTTATTATTTTTTTTTCAGAAAATATCAATCTAACATATCACATTTAATAAATCAAGTCACCTAACATTTTCCTCAACAATTACATCTTTCTCATGATTCATTACCATACTGCAAGACGCAAGTGATCTTTATGATTGGAAAAAAAATTGTTTTTTTTGTTAATACACATGATTTAGTGAATCCTCAACAAATTCCAGCTTAATTGAGATAAAACAATTTAACTTTAAATTCTTTTTTTTTGGGGTTAAAAGGTCTTTTGACTTTAAATTCGAACGTTCTATAAAAAAAACAACAACTCATAAAATCTTCCTAAGAGCAAGCGCCGTCATCGACTGAATACCATATGACACATCACAAAATTCCAGCATAATTGAGACAAAATATCTTAAAAGCTAAAAATCGATTAATGATAAAGCAGTTCAACTTTAGATTTCAACCGCGATGTGTTTACCTTAACGGTGAGTTCATGAGGGAGCGGCCAAGAAATGGTGTTGTGGTGTGTGGCGCGTCTCCGAGCGCACCTTTTAGCGGACTCGAGGAGACGGGCAGCGAGTTGGAGTCCGCGGTCGACAGTAGACTCATCACCGGAAGACTCCAGCAAGTCTTCAAAGGCTCGGTCGAAGGACCTTTCAGTGGCTAGCGAATCAGGCAACGAGAGTAGAGTAGAGACCATCAGATCTACGTGACTCTGGTCGACATCAGGAACACTCTGGACTGCGACTCGACATAGTCGCTTGATTTCGTTTGCATCCTCCATGAAAGATGGATGAGACAACGTTGGAAGAATGAAAGAAAAGATGCAAATGTATGAGTGAATATAAAAAGGAGAGTTGTATTTTTTATTTAGAAGGTCCAGCTCACCTAACATTTCTTCCCAAATATGAAAACTCTCTCGATTCAGCTTTTCTTCCCAAATCTATCAGAGAAGTCGTTTTGAAGCCCTTGATTCTCTGTGAAAGACTACGAGATGATGACAAGTGATATTCATAGGCCAAAACAAACAAAAAAATTAGCAGAGGAAATTTTTTTTTTCCATTTACAAGGTCCCACCTCACCAATAGCTGGCAATTCAAAATCAAATTGGGTCACTTAAATCGTTGGCCCATTTCTTTAGAATTACAAATAACAACACTTTACGGCCCATACCGTTGATACGTACATGAAGGTGATACCACAATACAGTTGATACAGACAATTAGTTGTGGTCTCATACAGAAAAAGGAGGTGAGAGAATTGATATGTGTAGAACTGATAACGATTGAGCTAATCTGTGGTTGGGATCATGCTCTCTGTGACATTGGTGGAACTGCTTCTGGTTCTCTACTGCAGATCCTTCAGTAACGAGATTGTCAAAGCTTATGCTCAAGACCACTTCTTTGACGTCATCACAAACATCATTGGACTCATTGCAGTAATCCTCGCCAATTACATTGATAATTGGATGGCTCCTGTTGGAGCTATCATTGTAAGTGATGAAGATCTTTTATACAGATAAATTTCTCTCTACTTGTTACTGATATGTATGTGTGTGTTGAATTCATGTAGCTTGCATTGTACATGGTCAATGACGGTTCTGGAGAACGTGAACTCTCTTGTTGAAAAATGGGACCGAGAAAGAAGACACCAAAATCATTTAGGAAGACGACTTGCATTGTTCTCGAAGAAGTTGAGCATGCAAGCATCTTTGATCTGCAATTTTGTAAAAATTTAAGACAGAGAAGGGATTAAGATAGCACAGTAAGAAAGGAGTGTGGGAAAAAGAGAGGCTGTGTATTGGTGCAAAAATATTTGTAAGAACTTCTAAGGAACTTACCAATAATTGTGCAAAAATATTTGTCTCTTACTAATGTCTCTTAAAATAAGTTTATTGATATAAAAATAGTTAAGAGACATTTAGAGTCTTACCAATAAACATGCTCACCAAGCTGCTGCGTAAAGGACCTTGCTGGAGAATAAAGAGTAACTCCTTCAACTTTACACCCAAACACCAAACTTTTACCGTCTCAACAACAATCATGAATCATCCAACGTAAAAGATAAACACATGCACTCGAACTAAATTTTGTACCAAGGAACGGATACAAAGGTGGTTCTTCATTAAAACCCTTTTTTTAAGAATTTTTTAAAAAAGGTACATTTTCAAAACTACACCTTTATGGTGTCCCTTATTTTTAAAACTACACTTTTTCAGTTTATGATTCCAGTTAATGAAAAACAAAAGAGGTAGTCATAACTACCCTTTGAAAAAAAGTATTTTGTGTTCTTATTGAGTTGTTTGTGCATTGATCATCACTGGAGTGTTCCTAGCTAGCTGCGATCCTTCCTCCTATTTTCAGCAATTTGTCCTAATATTCTTCTTCCATCATCATCGCTCGGCTCATCTCTGCCTGAAGAAATGATGCCACGAGATATCTTTTCTGATCTCAAATTTTTAAAAACACAAAAAAAAAACTCACTTTGATGATTACTTCAAAAAGCCTAAAAAACTAACAAACAAATGTTAGGGATAAAGATGGAACATTGATAATGGTGAAGTGAAATCTGCCACAAATGTGACATCTGATCTTTCTTCTTTCAGCTTCTCCAAGGAAATACTACAACACATGCATATTTATATATCCCAGTTGTAATAATTATTAGGGAAAATGGTAACAATTATCTAAATAAAATAAATAATAAGTGAACTATCAATATGTTACTTTGGATTGAAAGAGCTTTTGCGGCCATCAGACAACAAGCCACGGTAATTTGTAATGTCCTATTGTATAAGAAGAAGAACAATATTATGAGTAATAATTTTTTTTAAAATTATACCTCTGATTCCACACAAAATTTACCAAAAGTTCTATAAGAACTTACAATGTGCTTAATAAATCTGAAGTTTCCTGTGGATAGCGAATTCAGAAACTGCAAAACTTCTTTCTGAAAGTTGGAAATTTCAAGGTCAGTAAGCGCGAGACTATATGATCGGTGATGCATGCAACCACCAAATACTTGTTCATTATTGTTTAATGCTTACCTCCTCTAGTAAAAGGCAGTCACGCAATATTAAAGTCTTGACCAAACTGTCTTTGCAACTATGTCTATCATCAAAAAAGTTTCAGCAATAAGAAATTTTGCTAATAGAAATACTTAGGAGGAAATTTGCGCTATTAACATATTTTGTTTAAGAAAAAAAAAATCTGAACCTCAAAAAGTGACCCTTGATTGTAGGGTTTCTAGACAGATTCATGTATTCGAGTTTACGTGCACTCTGCAAAAGCAAATAAGAAAAAGAAAAAAACAACTTGGGCTTAGTAAAAGCATATAGATGGTACCAACTAAAGAAAGAATAAATGCAAGAGAAAACAGAACCTCAACAAGAATTTGGGCCGTTGCATCATTTAGTCTGAAACCTATGAGTGTTAGCGAGGTTAAGTTTGGATTGTTGGTCAAGAAATCTACCAAGGCTCTTGAAACTTTTCTTGATCTACCTGTTACACAATATGTATGTACATATATATAAGCTTGAGTAAAAAAAAAAAGCGTCAACATTTGGGGAAAAAAAAAGATTTACTTGAAGGGAAACCATAGGTCTCCAAGAACAGGTGCTCTATGAAGCAGCATTTTGTTGCCAGTGATTTAAGTAGCTTCTCGGGTGGCTTATACCTGTCACACGAAACACGAAAACACCGGAAAACGTGAGAGAATGTTGCATAAAGGAATAAGACACCAAGAAACAATAAAAGTAAAAAGCATAGAAAGATGACTGAAAAAAGCAAAATACAAGAAAAGACAACTTACGATCCAACAATCTTCAAATCAGTGATGTTTGAACAAGCTGCCAACGCATCAATAGAGAGACTGTTTTGCAGAGATTTGACATCGTAAAGGTGTATGCTTCTCAAGCATTTCCTAGTTGAATGGGAAAAGAGATGACAACAAAAGTAGAAGATTAATACGAGGACAAGGTAGGGATGTGTTATAATCTCTCTGTCTTGTTCTTTTTCAACATGTTCATTTTTCTCTCGCTGCACTTAATTAAAAAAAAACAAGTTTTATTTTGAAAATTTCAAATGGATAGATAAATCAAGAAAATACCCAATAAATCCATCATTATCGGATAGCGGGGCAAGACATTTTCCGGTAAGCAAAGGCGTAGTAGAGTTATCTGAGCGAACAACATGACCAAGTTCAAGGGATCTGCATGCATGCATACATAAACAAAAACCATGAGATATGATTACATTAATTAACCAAGTTACGTTGCAGCAACAAACAACTAGGGACTTGGATTCTGCTATTTAATGTAAAGCAAATTCTTTGGAATCGACCTAACTTTATGGTTTCTTGAATACACAAAATATTACCCACCTGAGTTCCTTTCCAGCCCGACGGATCATGGTACGCACAATTTTATTACTAACGTTGCTGACAGATGTGGTCAAGTTGATGTGAGAGTAAGAGAAAGGGTCTTTGGCACATGTTTTGAACATGGTGCAGCATGCCATGGCTTGCATTTGAGACTTTGTATCAAGCTTCGAAAACACCTGAATTCGAATTTGCATTAAAGGCATAATACATGAGAGACATCACTGACAATGGATTGATCAATAATTGACACACACAAAAAGGTTACTCAGTTCCACAAACAAAACATACATTCCACCAATTTTGCTTATATCTATAAAATGGTTGAATCATGTGGGATACATAATTCCAATAAAAAGGAAAAACGCATCATCAATGAACACACCCCCAAAGAAAGAAAAGAAACAAAACCTTAATAGTGAGTTCTGTAGGAAGGAGCCAAGATTTGGAATTGTGAAGAGAAGCTCGCTTGCAGAAGCACCGTTTAGTGGACTCGTGAAGAAGCGATGTGAGTTTGGTAGTACGTTCAGCGAGGCCATTCTGAACGAAGACATCAGAGGAAGCGGAGGCGAGAGCTTTCTCAAGCAATTGATCGATGTAGGACGATGATTCAAAGCCCTAGCTGCTCTACGATTATTTAATTTCAAATAAGACATTAGACATTGCATCTCTTGTCTTACCAAACAAAGATAACAAACTATCATCAAATTAGGTTCAGAGTGGAGACAAAACCTAATTATAAACCCATGATTATACCAAAAATTTGTAAGCAAAAGTGTCGTAAATTTTAGTTGTGATTTTCAGGGCTATTCATCGGATAAGGTCCCGTACTTGTTTTGGAACTAGCCAATTTCTCAAGTACTAAGAGATCATGTGGTGTAATAAGGGTGTAGGAAATTATGGTTTACCTGTAGCTGATGAGAATTCAAACTCAACCAAACATAAATCTAAGATAAGAACGAATACAGAGGTTACAAGGAAACTTCATTCCGCATGGAAAAGGACAAGGCAACAAGTTTAAACGATGACCAAGTTGAGAAGAACACTTTTCAATTCCCCTATTTGCATTTCGTTTTTGTTTCCTTGCTTTGCAATGTTTCGAGAGCCATGTTTTTCTTTATGCCTATTGTGCTTTTACCAAAAACACAATTTCATATTTTCAAATAAAGATTATCAGACGAAAACATAATTACAATGTACCAGCATATGTTAACAAGATAATTTAAAGAAACCAATGCCATAACCAATTTGTAGTACGACAATCAAATGATACATTTATTATAATTTATAGAAAAAACGAGGCCACTATATCTGCCAACTAAAACTCATATCCTAACAAAGCGTCGCCGTCAACAAAGTTTGCGAAATCATCATCACCATCGCTCTCAATCCGAGGGTCCACTGGGGCTATTTCATATCCATCGTCTTCGTCGTCGCTGCTGTCAGAAATGCCCCGCGAAAACCTTTCTGATCTGAATATTGCAAACAGAAACCCATTTGTACTTTTGACTTCTCTAATATCAAAACTAGTATTTAGAATGAATATAAATGAACCTTGATAATGAAGAGGTAAAATCTGCCACAAACTTGACATTTGGTCTTTCTTCTTTCAGCTTCTCCAGTGGGAAGCTATAAACGAAAGACAAAAACAACAATAACATTGGCGTATAAACGAGATTCTGATCTAAATTCAAAAGTAAGCAAATCAAATCATTTTACTTTGGGTTCTTAGATCTCCTGACACCATCAGTACGTAAGCCTCGGGTATTAGAAACGTCCTGTTGGAGGAGAAAACAGGCTATTAGCCAATTACGAGTAAACAAAGTTATGCTTTACCAAAAATTCAATGAACAACTTACAATGTGTCCGAGTAGTTTCAAGTTTCCTGTGAACAGCGAGTTCAGAAACTGCAACACTTCTTTCTGAAAATGTAGGTAATTCCAAGGTTAAAGTGAGTGTGATGCAGAAACAACCAAATACCTATCAAGGGTTTGATATTTTTACCTCCTCAAGATAAGGGCAATCGCGCAGTATTAGAGTCTCGAGCCGACTGTCTTTCAAGCTATCTCCCAAATCCCTAATACCAAGAAAGTTTTAGCCATTAGATATAAAGAGCTTGCGCCATATAACTATTTTGTTCAGGCAAACACGAACCTCAAAAAGCGACCCTTGATTTGGGACGCTCTAGACAGATTCATGTGCTTGAGTTTAGGAAAGCCCTGGAAAAGCATCCAGAACATATTCGGGATGGTACCAAAACTAAAGAACAAAAGATATACCAGAAAACTAAAAGAGCCATACCTCAAAAAGAAGTTGGGCTATGGCATCAGTCATATCAAAACCTATGAACGTTAGCGAGGTTAAGTTGGGGAGGCTGGCCACGAAATCTGCCATGACTGAATCCCCCGTTGAACTATCTGTTGCACAGTAAGTGAGTGAGCTTGAGAAAACCTGAGAGTAAACCAAAGAAAAGATTGAGAGTGGAGAAGCTTTACATGGGAAAAGACGGGCCTCCAAGAATAGATGCTCTATCTTGCGGCATGATTTTCTTGTGACTATTGGCTCGAATATCTGCTCAGAGGTCCTGTCACATAGAATACGAAATGATGTAAAAACCTGAGAGAATCTTGCATAAGGAATTCAAAGCATATACGGCTAATTTTATATTTCAGGAATTGTCATTCATAGATGGGGATGATGTTAAAGCAAAGAGGCAGGACGCAACTTACAGTCCAACAATCTTCAAATCAGTGAGATTTGAACAAGCTGACAAGGCATCACAATAGGAATCTTTATACATATCCTTGAAACCGTAAAGGTGTAGGCTTCTCAATCGATTCCTAGTTGAACGGGAAAAGATGATACCAAATTAGAAGATTTAATGCACATGTTAACAGAAACAAACAAATATCCAATGCAAGACACAGGTCGAATTCAATTTCTGTCTATGGTATCAAAGGCACGTTTGAAAGGATAAGACAGATAAAAAATAGCATGTTTAATACTGAAAACTGAAGCCAATACCCAATGAAACAATGATTATAGGATAGTGGGGAAAGGCAAGATCCTGTTAGTAGAGACAAAGGAGATGTAGGGCGAGCAACATGGCCAAGTTCAAGAGATCTGCATACATAAAAAAACCAAGTTCAACAAACTAGGAAGATGCCAACTAATGCAAGCAGATTCTTTTCCCAAATCTCTGAATACACAACATATCACCTGAGTTCCTTTCCAGCTCGATGGATCAAGGTACGCACAACTCCATCATCAACGTTTTTGTCTTTCAATCCGATGCGAGAGTAGCACAAAGGGTCAATGGCACACCTCTGGAACATGGTGCAGCTTACCATTGCTTGCATCAGACACTTTTTATCAAGCATTGAAAACACCTGAGATAAGCATTATAGACATAGTACATGAGACACACCACTCAAGATAAAATGGTCACAACGGATTCACATTCACTTAACAATGCATAATCTGAGATTTCTCAGTTCCTAACACCGATATCGAGATTGGGTGGGAGACATCATTCTACACAATCTACAAACCCACTAAGTAAAAAGGCACCAAAATCCATAAAGCATCGTGCAATGCAATTGACTACATCAATGGTTGACCCAAGAGAAGAAAAAGATCGAATTTTTTTTTAAGGCATTTAGATTCAATAATGCAATTGTTTTAACCTTAATGGTGAGGTCTTGAGGGAAAGGCCAGGAATTGGAATTGTGAACGGTGGCTCGCTTCCGGTAACATCGTTGAGTAGACTCGAGAAGAAGGGAGGCGAGTTCGACAGTGCGATCGAGGAGGAGATCTTGAGCGGAGACATGACTGGAGGCGGAGGCGAGAGCTTTCTCGAGAGCTCGATCGAAGGAGCGGCCAATTGAGGACGGCGAAGGCGATGAGTCCGGAAACGAGAGTAGAGAAGAGATAGACAAATCGAAATGGCTTTGACTGGAAATCGGAAGGGGATTAGGGTTTTGGATGGAAGAGGGGGATTCATCATGGCGAGGTCGCTTGGCGTTTGGAGGAGCTCCGTCCGCGTCCATGGTAACGAAACTTGGCTTTGGGTTTTAGGTTGAAGGAAATGGCCAAATGGGATCGATTCTCAGTTTGTGACCGAGTATTTATACTTGGCTTAACACCCGAATTTGTAGATGTAAGAAATCAAAACATTACGTTTTTGGAGTTTAGGCAAGTATGTAATTACATGTATTTAATAAGTGGTAAAGTATTCTACAAATTAATAAATTGGGTGTTTCTCTTTCGTTGTCGGCTAGTGCTTAAGGAAGTTAAACATCACTCAGTCTGAGTCTTATGATATTTTTGATGAAACGCGTTATCACTTATCAGTTATCACTGATAGAAACAAAAAAAGTTAATGGATCATATACACTCAGAGTCTCGCTTACTTTCTTCTTCTTCCCCTTCAGATCTTTTTACAGAAGAAAAATTCGAGAATTTCAGTGACAGACTTGGAAGATTTCACAAACAAAACCGTGAAGGCGTGAACTACCCAACGGCGTCGTCTTCTTCTCTTCCTCCAAAGAGGCCTTGATTAATAATGTTAACGGGCTCACGAGAAAAGAAAACAGAAAGAGGCCTTTTAATGTAAACAAGCCCATTTAAGTAGTTAAACGATGTATCAAACTTCAAAATATTCCCACATCGCTTACGGAGGGAGAAGCTGTTCGGTTTATATACCGTCGGAGTGACAAAGATCCCCTTCGGAGACATCCGATAAAATTGGAACGATACAGAGAAAATTAACATGGCCCCTGCGCAAGGATGACATGCACAAATCGAGAAATGGTCCAAATTTTTTTTTTGCCAAAAACGGTAGAATTCTTTATTTTGTTTCGGTTATTAAGTGGTTCTAATCTCATATATATGCTTCTAATTTTCTTCTGCAACAATTTTTCCTCATGTCATGCGTTTATTATAGATGAGAATCCAAATGAAAGGATATGCGTTTTATTATAGTTTTGCAGTGGTCATGTCTTTTATATTACAGCAGCCTGAGTTGGTGACCGGACAAGCTACAGTTCCGGCTATGTTTGTGCTCGGAGACTCACTGATCAGTGTTGAGAACAGCAACTTTTGTAGCATCCGTAGCTCGAGACAATTACTTGCCTTATGGCATCGACTTAAACTTGCGTCCTACTGGCAGATCTAGAAACGTCCACGGTATAACAAACGAAACAGTGGTACAGTTTATCCAAATATTTTTAAAAAGTTAAATTATTATGACCAGTAAATTAAATACGTGTAAAGACGTACCAACTATGTTCAAGGTACGAGCTGAGTTTGATTTTCTACAGAGACAAATTAAATCCTCCTCAGGAACAAAATCCGAATTCAAAAGCAACAAACTATTAAAATTGATGAACAAGTGAGATATGTAGGGGATGCAAAAGCACATTATTTATTCATGCAATGAGAAGAATAAACATGAATTGATCGATGGTCTTAACTTTTTGTTTCTGTTCATCTACAATACCACATGTAAAATTCCAAATTGCATAGAAAAAATTTCTGCTTTAATATTATGTGATACAGCATCACAAAGAGAACATCACGAGGAAATCAAGTTTAACTTTTTGATCAAAAGGGACATGAAGAGAAAATGTAGGGAATCACGCAAGAAACCAAAACAAGATAATAAAAAAGTTATTTTGTAAAATATCTTAATGATCTCGTACGTCTTTTCCTATTGCGACCTGCATGTACTTGCTGGATCTGCACCGAGCTTGGAACATAAGAGCACATAAGTGTTCCCTCATCAGATCTCCCGAGCTTCACTTCTTCGTAGTATCCATTCCCTTGAATCATGAAAGCTATCTTGTTAGGTTGCTGATAAACCACAAGGACTTTCTTCTCTTCATCAATAAAGAAACTCCCACTATGAAATGGAACTTGGGACACAATTCGCTCATCGGTTACGACGAAGAGCTTCCTCCAAGACACTGCATTGGGCTCTATCTTATTCGTAATCCATACGTCCATCACATTTGTATCCATGCGCGTATGTAGCAATGCAAGCTGCTCTTCTCTAACAGAAGACAGAGTCAGAACATCGCATCCTCCATGAGGCCAGTGAAACGGTAGATGCATACCCGGTCCAAATCTCTCCTTTGTAAAATCAAAACAGAGTAAATAAACACTATTTTCTCTATCTTCTCTCTTTTTTATTCTTTTTTCAGCAACAAAGTAAGCGTTTCCCTTCAAAGATATGCTGCGTAGATAATAATGTATATGCCAAATATCGGCAACGTCATCAAGAACCCTCCATGAATTAGACTTCAGGCTGTAGATCTCATACTCACCAATTCGGGCCTTTGCAGCACGTACGTAACGTATCAAAAAACCTCAAGATTTTATGGGTATTGTTGCTCTTGTCATATCCAATAGAATAATCATCATACATGGTGAATCGTCTTCTTGGTTTGATCCGCTTGATTTGCCCTAAATACGGGTTCCATACCAGAAGCTTGCAGTCCTTTGTGGCACATATAACTCACTGAAGTTTTGACGAAAGCAAGAAACTCTTTAAAAATATGTTTCTCTTTCTTTAAAAAGGAGATAAAGAAGATAACATAACCCCAAGTCAGCCGTCCTACTCTTCATCATCGCTGCTATAATAAGAACTCCCGGAAGAGTCTCCTGAGCTGAGATATTACAAGACTCAAACCATTTAAATTCAATTACTTTGATACACGGAGAAACAAAAACATAATAAACACTTCATGTACCTTGATGATGATGATGATGACGATGATGATGATGATGATGATGATGATGATGAAGAAGATGGAGTTGGAGATGGAAAAATTGCCATAAATGTGAGACCTGGTCTTTGTTTCTTCAGCTCCTCAATAGGAAATCTACAACACAAACAAAACAATGTCATATCATATGTATATGACGATGAAATTTTTAAAAAGAAGATGAGCAAATCGACCACTTACTTTGGCTCAAAAATTTGCTTGCCTTCATCAGACAATAAACCGACGCTGCTTGATACGTCCTATTGAAGAATAAGAAATTCTTATGAGAAAATAAAAACTCACTTGTGTCATACGCAAAATTCATCAAAAAACTGACGTATTTCCGAATAATAATAACTTACAAATTGACGAATGGATTTGAAGTCTCCAGCAAGTAGTGAATTCAAAAACAGCAAAACTTCTCTCTGAATCCCATGGCAATGTTCAGGACTCATGAGTGTGACATTAATAAGAAGGAAGTGCCAAAAAAAAAAAAAAAAAAAAAAAAATCTTGTGTTTTATCATTACCTCTTGTAGAGAATAGCAGTTGCGCAATATTAGAGTCTCGAGTGGACTGTCTCTGCAGATAGGTCCCAAATCCCTACAATAAAACTCTTACGCCTTAAGAAATTAGGTACCAAACACTTAAAGATATCATCATTAACGTTTACCAAAACGACACAAACCTTAAAAAGCAACCACTAACTCCGGTGGTTATCGATAGATTAATGTACTTAAGTCGACGAAAACTCTGCATAAGCGTCACAGTATTTTCCGGTTTTGTAAAAGCGTATAGATGGAACGAAGCAGATAGATAAGAAATACCAACAAAACTAGAGGAGCCATACCTTAAAGATAACTCGAGCTATTTCGTCATTTAGCCAAAATTGTTGGAGCGTTAGCGAAGTTAAGTTGGGGCAATCTAACACACACTCAACCAACTTTGGATCTGGGCCTATACTACCAATCATTAAGTAGATAGCATTGAGAAAACGTAAAATGAAAAGAAAAAGCAAAAGCTTCATAGTGGAAGTATTTACCTCGTCCAAAATTATAGTTCTCTAAAAACAACTGCTCTATCAAGCGACAATTTCTCGTGATTGATGCTAACAGTTCTAGTGGATTTATGTCACCTGAAACACTAAATAATGCAAAAACAAGGTGAAAGAATCTACCATTAGAAATCAGCAAGATTTCTAAGTGTAACAGACATTGAAGTCGCCTCCAAGGCAGAGTAAAGCAAAGCAACAAACGAAATGGAGAATCCCATCCAAGAAGACTTACAATCCAACAATCTTCAGATCAGTGAGATTTGAACAGACTGGCAACAAAGCACATAAGGACTTGTAATCCATAAATGTGAGATGGTAAAGGTGTAGGCTTCTCAAGAGACCCCTAGTTGAATGGAGAAGGATAGTAGTGCCGATCAGAATATCAACCATAGACGTTAACTGAACAGTAAATGCTCAAGCAGAAAACTGATAAAACCACATTATTTATATTTGCTGTTTCAGACTGGGCAAATCAGATTAAAATGAAAGGTTTGGCTCATAAAGTACCACTTGTATATATTGGTAACCAAAACCATACCCAGCGAAACCATGATTAAAATTTAGTGGAGCAAGACAAGATCTGGTAAGCAGAGAGCTAGATCCAGCTGGGCCATAAGTACAACCAAGTTTGAGAGACCTGCACACAAACGAAACCTTATGATTACATAGACCAAGTTCCACCACAAAAGAAGATAACTCAGAAATAGAAAACCCCACCTAAGTTCTTTTCCAGCCCGATGGATCATAATACACAAAACTCCATTATCAACATGTTTATCAGCCATTGTCAAGTCGATGTGGGAGTAACATACACGGTCCATGGCACACTTGTTGAACATTGTGCAGCTTGCAGAAGCTTGCATTAGAGACTTTGTATCAAGCATTGAAAAGACCTGAATATGCATTAGAAGCATATCACATGAGACATCATTCAAGAGATCACAAGCATTTACGTTTTTATTACATTGATGATTATAAGATTAGGCAGGAGATACAGCCCTATAAGACTCTCTACAGATTCAATAAAGCAGGTAGAGAAACAGCGATATGAGAATTCTGGATTTGTTACCTTACTCGTTAGTTCAGGAAGGAGAGGCCATGATATGGAATTTTGGAGGGTGGCGCGCTTCCTGATGCAGCGTTCGGTGGACTTGTAAAGCAGTGATGCAAGTTGGAGAGTACGATCCAGGAAGCGATCCTGATCAATATCATCACTGGAGGTTCCGGCGACTGAGGGGATAACCTTATCAAGAACTCGGTCGAAGGAGCAGCCAATGGAGAAGGGCGAGGAGAACAAAGGCAAGTCCGACAACGAAAGGAAAGAGGAGATAGTCAAATCAATGTTGCTCTGGTTGAAACCTGGAGCAATAGGGAGGGAGCTAGGTTTTTCGATGGAGGAGGTAACCGAAGGGGCCTGGCAATGTCGCTTAGGATTTGGCGCGTCCATGGCACAGAACGTTTAAAAGGAGTTTCCTTGAAAGAAGGGAATGCAAGACGAAAATTTTATATCTACCAAGCCCAACAGATCTGCGTGCATAAACAAATTACTGAAGAAATGATTAATAGAGTCTTAGTACAAAAGAAAACAAGTATGAAACAATAGAAGCCACCAATGTACTCAGAATTTGTATCCTATTCCTTGGTATTGCTAACTTCTGAAAGAATTGGAAGATATAATGAAGGTAATGTGAAGTTAATCCAAGTGTAGTCCCAGCTACAAGTCCTAGAACGCACAAGCGACAACCTTTTCTGCAACAGACATGATCTAGCCCCTGTGGGAGTAGCATAAACAGTCTATGGCATACTTAGTATAAAAATCGAAAATGGGAAGATAAGACTTCACAGAATTTCCTCCAAAACATCATCACGATAGATTAAAAACCGCACGGAATAAGCAGGAGAAATGGTGCCCAATTCTACAAACGATGCATTTAGTTTTTCAGAAATCTCAATGTAAGCACTAAGCATAGATCATGGTTGCAAAACCAACGAACAGTGAACAAATTTAAGAAGTATCTGTTGCTTACATTCACAATGACATCAGCCGAGATGTAACAGGAGATGAAAATGTGAAACGGGAGAGCGATTCCACAGCAACGTTGGCAAAATCGAGAAGACGCGAGCCGAATGAGAGAATACGATTAGCCAACAAGGCGATCGTGAGCTCAACTGAGCTGGCTACGGCTATGGCTACTGCAGAGACGAAGAGTCTAACGAAGGAGCAATTGATGGAAAGACGGCGAGTCCGAAACTGAAGGAACAATAAGATAACTAAGGATATATGATTGACGATGATTTCGGGAACAATCAGGACTTCGCTAGGATTGTTGATCGGAGAAGCAGTGAATTGACGGAAAGAGAAGATCGTCGCCGTCGTTCGAGGCGGTGACAGTTAAGTGGGGGTTTGTGAGACGATCGGATAATTTAAGATCCGAATCCTTAACCCGATAGTTCGAATTGAATCCTTATTTGGGCCACCGTTTTTAGGCTTATATATTTTTACACTTTCGGCCCATTAAAGCCCAGCATCCCAAGTGACGTCATAGATTGACTGACAATCCGGTTTGGCTTGAATTCAGTTTGGTTTTAGTCAAGAACAAAATCTTAAAGATATCAGAAAGCAGAGAATTTAAATTAATACAAATTATACAAAGCAAGAAAAATTATGAAAAACAAACCCATTAAAAATTAACATTCAAACATAGTCATCTCCACAAGAGTTTCACTTTTGCACATACAAGTTTTTGTTTTGAGTTTTGACACATCTTACAAATCATAACTTTGTTTGCCAGTAAACTTTACTTCAATGGGACTAACATTTTTCCCAATCGATCTCATGTTGAGACCAACGCCTTCCCTTCCTGCATTCGCCTTCTCCGGGTAAACACCATCTTTCGGGTGAAGATACTGAACCTCGCCGTTCGGAAACACTCTGTAGAACTGGTAAGTGATCTTGTACTTGGATCTAAGCCTCGTCCCCAAAGCCAAGCACTGTTCTTTCCTCGCTAGCTTCAACAGATTCGGACCTTCCCTCATGATCGCCGCACCTCCTGTCGGCATCTCAAAGATCTGTTCTTTCGGCGAGTTCCATGTGATGACGTAGAACTCTTCCACCTGGGCCTTACGGAGAAGACCGCCGGTGCTTCCCGCGAAGATCGGAGACGGTGTGTTTGGGTCTAGCTGCGGCGGGGTGAATCCCACCGGAGCTTCTTTCACGGGTGCGGCTGGGGCGGCGGATTCTTTTTTCTCGGCGCGGATTCCGGTTTTGGAGAAGGAGAGGGATTTGGGACGGTGGGTTGTTGAGAAAAAGTGGAGTTTTTTAACGCCGGAGGTCGCGGCGGTTGTTATGGCGGAGCTGAAGATCCCGGCGGCTTGAGTTGCCATCTCTTTTTTTTGTGTTTTGGTGTCTTCTCAGAATGAGCAAATTGCTTAATGGTGTTATTGATGAGAAGAGGAAAGAGATAATATTGTGAAATGAGAAGCTACAGTTTGTTGGATTAAGTGGATAAGGTAACCAATAGGATTCAAGCATTAGATTTTTCTCTTACCCATCTGCTTCTGATCCTATCCTACGTCGTTTTTACCACCTTTTATTCCTCTAAGCCAAAAGCAACAAAAGGTAAGTATGGGGACGACACTAATAAATAAATTCAGTTAGAGGACTTAGAAAACAAAGTGGAAATATAACAAAATGTCAAAGAGTTTGGGCTTAGTTCTAGAATTTGGGCTTGTTAATGTGGGCTCAAGTTCTTGGGTCCTGTCGGTCTAGATGCATGCTATGTCACATAAGGGAACTCGTTATATTGTGTTCTTTTGGACCCAAGAATCATTTTTCCCGATTATCATGCAGTCTTTGCCTCGGGCGATTTTTTTAAATTATCAAAATGTTTTGCAACACTAATTACATTTGAGACGTCATTATCAAATTGTTCTAGAAAGTATGCCGTCATATGGCGTATTTGCGAACTCTTATCATTTTTGGAATAATTTAGAACACTACTGATGCAAGAAACACACCATGATCGTAAAATGTGTATTTGGTGGATTCTCTCGAAACACTTAATTTTTATATCACTGATTCATTTTTCTTGCATCGACAAATTAATTGGCCATATCACTAATTATGACGTGTGTAATATGATTCATTTGCTTCTTCGACTTACACAAATAACATTGTGCCAAAATCATGTGTATCACTATCATGTATGGCTTCGTTTATAAGGTTTAAATTTTAAGGTATGTATGGCCAATTACTATGGAGGAGGAAGACTAATACTTTACATGAAGATGAAAGAAATAATTAAAATATTTTATGTGTGCAATGTGTCTCAAACATTTTTGATCCCACATGCACAGCTCCACTCATACTTTACATGTAGATTAAAAAAAAAGTTGCCTCATAAATTCAAATATAAAACATTCTCCAAGAAAACAAAAACATTATCGTAAAGCCAAAGAAAGAAAGATTGGTTGAGACTTGAGACAGAGTACACTATTACAATAATTTCTAAATCTAAATTTTATGTGTGCAATGTCTCTCCATTTATGTGTTGGGCCATCCTTTTACTAATTTTGACCATCAACTCCACACTGCTTTACCCTCTTTGCTTATTACCTAACTTTTTCTAGTTATATGCCTTGGGGTCCCAATTCAAACCAAACATGTCTGTCACACTCTGTCGAGTAATTCGCTTTGTACATAATTACTTATTTTATCGTAGAACAAAATTTTAAAATTATAGCCGGGCGGTTTGGTTCGAAAGATTGTTAGGAAGATTTAACTACCATTTGATTAGAATTTTGGTTTTGTTCAATTTTAAGAATAACCTCTTGAGATAAATATGGACTATTCTTGTAATTACTTAATTACCTTTGTATAGTTTGGAATTTTAACCCTTTGTAGAGCTCTCTAAATTAGCCTAAATCCTTTCACCAATAAGAAAACCTTTTAGTACGATAAACTTTCTTAGCATGTTTTAATCGAAATTTATATCACTAGTGTAATGTCTTATTGTGTCTACAAAAATTTTAGTAGTTTTTCTTTATGTTAGTTTTGGTACGATTGTTTTAGTTATAATTGTGCTAAGGAGATAGTTGTAAGCATATAAATCCGTAACTACCATCTTCCAAATTTCAAAGTTCCTCAAACACAATTTTAAAGTTCAAACCAAGATTTTTTTTTTTTTTTTACATTAATGTTGAAGTTCAACCATATATATTTAGATAACAAGGAAAATATATTGTATTTTCATTTCATCGTCTATATATAACTTTTATCCAAGGAGAATCTAGATAGATATGAATATATATATATATATATATATATATATATGTGTGATAATGTCTTAATAAGTTGAGTGATGTCCAAAGAAAAGAGAACAAAACCTAGTCATCAAGATCATGTGTTCTAAAGTGGAGCTTGTCTCTCTGCCACAGCAAAAACCTTTTCAAAGGCATGCAAGTAACGACAAACAAAAACACACTCAAACAAACCATATCGATCTCTAGAAAAGTGAGAGGTCTTGTTGACATGACAACTGCGTGAGTCTTTGGCTCTTATTATGCAAGCCCCACTATACATCACTTCCTATGTTTCTTCTGCAAAATCACATTTAGATAATGGCCACTCGTGTATACATGTGGTTGTATACCAGTATATATATGTATATCTATTTAATTAAGTTACACAAGATAATTATCAATCCTAAGATTTTACATATGACTAAGAAATTCATATGCCAAAATCTTTTAAATTTTGGTTTTGTAAGGGAAGCAAGAAATGTTGTACTATTTAAACATGTTGGTCGGATCCATGACCTAGTGGTTAGGAATGTCCACGTTTTTAAGAATTCACACGATTCGAACCTAGATCTATACACTCTATGATGCAAAACTTATGAAACTCTATGTTAAATTGATGGGGGGAAATGTTCATATATTGATTTCATCTTGGGAAAAAAAAGGGGAATATCCATATTTATTGATAATGGAAGCTAATGATAACTATTCCAAGGTTTGATTTGTATTGTACTGTTGTACATGATTTAATTTGTTCTCCTACTCCACATGAATATTATTTATATACATGAAAGCATAAATTCATGACTTGATTACTTAATAAAAGAAGCGGCCGGTATGGATCGATGATGATGAGGTTATAAGACTTTTTGAAACAAGACTTTGGCGATGTGAGTTTGAAGATGATCACCACATGAAGCAGAGTAGTAACAAGCCTTTGCTACGTCGAGAAACGTGATGCTGACATCACGGAACCTGTCACAGTCTGACAATACTAACTCGACCATTTGCTCCATCTCATTCTCCATTCTCCTTATTGTCTTCTCCTTCTCATCGTTTCTCTTTGCCTGCATTAGGACAATAACAATAATTTAGATTTCTATATATCCATTCGAAGTATTATGATCCGATGATTAGACTCGATACTCGAACCAGTAACATCGAATGGAACAATCGTTTTCAATTGATTATTTGCAAGTCCGGTCCACAGCACATGCATCAGACGTTATGGATTTTGGATATCAGATTTATATAGGACCCATTTTTTTGAGGTAACAAATTGAGCTTTTTCTTTATCAACAAAAAAAAATATGAAATTTGAATAGGACTTCCGAAACGTTAGACTGATCAGTAGTTATATATATATGACCATATAAATTACTAACCTGTAAGGACTGGCCAAGAAGATAGATTTGGTTGATGATTTCTGAGAGACGAACAAATTGAGGATGAGAGAAGAAGTTAGTTAGGTTATTGTTCTTCATTAGAACTATCATCTTCACCATGAGCTCTCCTACTTCTCCTTCATCTCCATCTGATCTC
Organism: Microthlaspi erraticum; assembly: GCA_902728155.2. Classification (NCBI taxonomy): domain Eukaryota; kingdom Viridiplantae; phylum Streptophyta; class Magnoliopsida; order Brassicales; family Brassicaceae; genus Microthlaspi; species Microthlaspi erraticum. The sequence continues at coordinate 586,795 of CACVBM020001362.1, read as the reverse complement.
CATTTATCCAGCAAATCTCCCCACTATAAAAACATTAATAAACGTAAGTGCAAGTATTAAGATAATAAATGAAAATGGTAAAAAATAAAAGATTCAACGAGCTATCGAGATAATATTTTCAAGTTTAAAAACGTATACAACACACTATAGTCAAAATTATTTTCTTAAATATCTAGTGTATATTTTAGTTCACCACTTATTTTATTATGTAACGATTTTTTATTATAATAGTTAACCTAAGAACATGAGAGAAGAAAAAAGTAAGAGAGAAACGTACCGATTGATAGAGGAGATTGTTAATGTCACGACCATGAGACATGAAAAGGTCCAAGGACATTTGATCCAAAGTTCCGATTAAGATTCCGACAAGTCGACTCGCCTGAACCGACCCTGGTCGGTCCAATCTCAAGCTCCTAAATTTTAATAATATAGACAAATCAGTCAATCAACTGATTCTACTAGAGCCTTCTTGTTTTTTTTGACTTTATCTAAAATTTACATATTAAATCGAATATATAACAAAACACACACGTTATTATGCATATAAATCTCAATCTTTACTTTGTTTGTTTCTTGTATTGGAACTTTAATTTCTTACAGCATCCAGATGTTTTCGTTTTGTTTTATTGTTATAACGTCACCAATTTTGATCCTTATCGAATGAGAATTGGCCTCTAATCTTACCCAGGAAAAAAAGTATATTTCAAATAGGATTATGTTTGTTTGGCAGTAAACGCCAGATGTTGTGAAAAATTTGTCTGCACATTGTAAGTTCGACGAAAGTGACAGTTTTTTATATCCAAATTAGGTCAAATGAACTTTATTTTTATATTAATTAATTGGCTGACAGAAACATTTTTCTATAGCTTGGTGTTTTGTACTTTTGTGCCGGAAAACAAAACAGCCTCTAACTAACCCCCCAAGAAAGAATTATAGTCTTAACCTCGATGAATTAGGGTTAAACGTCAAACCATTAGATGAGACGTATAAACGAGATTTAGAGATTTAAATAGTACAAGTTTTTTAAATTTTAAAATATTAAGTAATTAGAATGGACAAAAGGTTTTATGCGAAACAATTGTGAATGGGGCTATTGGGTAATCCCGGAGGAAAACTGTTAAGTGTTAGGTCAAGTTAATCAGAATTTCAATCCCTATAAATTCATAAATTAAGTGAAAAGAGTAATTTACCTGCCGTTGAAGTGAAGATCACTTCGTTGAGCATTGGCAGTATATTTATGAAACTGATCGGAGAAGCTTCTTCTTGAGTCAGAGGATTCCCCAAAAGAAGAAAAAATGGCTTTAACCAACACACTTGTTTTAGCCCAAACCATTCTCTCATGTGACCTCTCTGCTTCAAAGATAGTCGAAGCCGCTAAGTAGTAACGCTCGAGAAGCTCACTTCTACTCACACCACACTCACTTAACTTATTTTCTTCATACCACCTAAGAACAAATTTAATTAATGATTATATATATAGAGAGAGGAAAAATAAAATGTAAACATAAGGCTAAACTGGAACTAACGTTTTTGTTTTCTCAACCACTAACTAAATTGTATCTTTTATATATATAAATGATTGCAGATTGAGCTAAAAAAACTTTTTACTCAATTTTTTAAAAAAATACTGAGAAAAACATAGTGCCTTTTTCAAATATAAAAGAAGAAAATAAAGGGCCAGAAAGCTACTAAGCTGTGAGCCTGTGACTTTATCATTAAAAAGGGTTATGATTTCACACATATGAATGAAAAACCTCCATTTAGCAAAAAAATATTAATTTAGAAACAATTTTAAAAGGTATCACTAAAAAGTATGATACTTTTTTGTTTGTTTCTAAAAAATATCACAAAATAGCCATAAAACCTCCCTAAACCACTTGCACGAAAGTTTCCTAAAAGCTTAGGAAAAATCCCGCAACCACTGATTGAAAGCCAAAATTATTGGAAACATGAAGAGTGAATATGGAGTGAAGATGAACTTACTTTTGGAATGTGTCCCATTCGAGTTGATGCAGAGCTTGGCAATTGTTGTAGTCTTGTTTTGCTAATTCCAGATATTCGTTATTGTTCACATATGGCATCCTACAATATCGTCCACCATCATTGTTATTAGTATATACTTGCAATTGCAAAGGAAAAGAAAGAGTTGCAACTACCGGGAAAAAAAACAAAAAAAAAACTAGCGGAAAATCTGGTTAACCATTATTAAACACACCAACCTAAAAATGTTGTGTACAATAATTTTAATTCGGTTCAGGTTAGATATTTACAACTGATTTAGTACGCACCAGATTAAACTTACATAGGCAATAGAAAACTTTCTATGAAAAAGGACCAAAACGCCCTTAATTATCTCCCACACATGACACATACATGGTCAGCTCATGCATGCATTTTAACGTTTAGTGCAATGCATTTGTTTTGCATTCATTGGACAATGCAAAATATTTTTATAATATTAAAAATAAGAAGTACCTATAAAGGGTCTTGCCAATCCAAACGTCGTTTTCTCCACCATACTGCTCAATATAGAATCTCGTCTCCACTCGAGGCAAGCTTGCGTACCATGGAATCTCTAACGCAAACCCAATCTAACATGCAAAAATAATAATATTAAAACAACTACTGCATAAGCAAAAAAAGCCAAACACGGTTTGTCGTTTGGTCTTATATTAACATGTAACGTACCTCGCCAGGTAAGTCTGTCATTATAATCCATTTATCAAGCAACTCGCCTTTCTCTTGTTTCTGCTTTAGAAACTTTGTAGAGAACTCTTTGGCCTTTTTCAACATCTCTTCTCTTGGAAACGCCAATTGCGATGCCCGGTATAGATTGAACATACCGGTCACCGCTTGGTTTGATTGACCCGCAAAGCAGAAAAACTCTCCGTCTCTCTCAAAGTTCTTGAATACATCTAAAAGTTCAACCATATTTGTTAAACTTCTAATTAAGTTTGGTTAAATGTTAAAATACAAAACCAAAAAAAAAGATGAGGTTTTACCGGCAGAAACTTGGTATCCGTGGAGCCTTAACAGCCTAAATGCCATGGCTGTATCGTCGATGTCTTGGACATGGGAACATCTAGCCCAACAAATGCCTTTGTCTGTCCAATATCTGAGATTTTTTCACCATCCCCATCATTATTAATTAGAGTAAAAAAAACATTGGTTTAAGCAAATGAAGTTGACATATATAAAGTTTTCAAGACCTGTGAACGTAGTCAAGACATTCTTGAATCTCTTCTTCAAAGTATCTCGATATCCCTAACCGTTGTAGCCGATCCACGATCCATATGTGTTCGAAGAGATCCACAGGAAATACATTCGGAACTGAAAGGAAAATAAAAATAATAAATGAACAAAAAGTAGATGTTATCCGTTACCCTACACATGATGCTAACAGAAAAAGTAAATGAGTCGATAGATAAATTAAAAAAAAAAAAAGTGGTTACTAGGGTACAAACCTCCTCCATTGAAACGTTTGACTACATTGCGCAAGTAACCGAGACAATTATTGTCTCGGGTCTGCATGAACGCGAAAGCGGTAGAGGAAGGAGAGAAGAGGAAAGATCCATCTTGACATTGAAGTTTCAAAAGCTTTTCCCAATCTAAATCACGCATACCTTCCAAACTATGCAACAACGTTGTTGGTATCTTGTGCATTGTCTCTTTTGGTATCCTATACAAAGATAACTCATATCTTAGTCTATGTTGTATTACGTATGCAAATATATTATCGTATAACTCTTTTTTTTGGCTTCGAGTGAAGTACATTGGACCCATATGCATATACTTTAAAACATATTTATGTGTATATAAGAGTAGAATATTCAATTGTATATTTTGGGCCAAACACACAAACCTTGTTAGCTTTAGCTCTTTCTTGGCGTATATATCTTTCAAGACTGGAGAATCGTACGGTACATCTATGTTTATTCCACGAGCTATCTCAAGTAACGAAGGAAAGGCTACTTCGAATCCAATTGGCATATGCTCATCGTCTTCTTCTTCTAGCTTTCCAATATTTTCTCGGAAAAACTCGATTCCTGAACTTGTCATTGATAATATATACATCAAAATCATATAAAATTCAATTTTATCATTAAAAAAAAAATCATATAAAACTAGACATGTCAAATGATTTCGGTATGAATAACCAAAAAAAAAACTAATATTTTTCTTTTCACCTACACTTTGGGGTAGGGGCCACTGTGATTTTAGATTTTTAGTTATAGTTTGACCACTGTGGACATTTTTGACATAAATATTATGTTTTTCACAGGTATATGAGATAAGCTAGGAATTAGTTTACGCCCGTTTTTTTTTGTTTTGAAAAAAAACAAAAATTGTGAATGATTATAGGAAAAAAGATTCAAACTTTTCAAAAGAAGATTAACTTATAACTATTAGACAATGTATACTTTCTTTTTAGCCCACTATAAAAAAGGTTTGGATTTTTTGCCAAAAGTTAAGATTTTTTTCCTTATATTCTTTATAAATATATTTTCCAAAGAAAATAAATTACCTTTTTGGCTCTGATAAGGGAAGAGATTCCATGATTTTAGAGCAATGACGCATGCAAGTGTGTTGATGAGACGATCATGAGAAGAGAAGAGATAAGCATCACCCCAAGATCCATCGGAGAGTTGGTTTTCGGCGATCCATTTGATGGTGGAGGGAAACGCCGGAGTGTTATCTCCGGCGTCGATTAATGCAACCCAAGCTGTGTCATAAGCCGATATCGAAATTTCACCGTCACTTATGTTTCTCAAAATCGACTTCACACTCTTCACTGCTTCTTCGATCGCATTATGATTACTTCCAACACTAATCTGTAATTCAAATGCACAAAATTATAATCAGCGCATATAATCATGGGAAAAATAAATTAAACAATGAGATGTAATTTCATGTACTGTATATAGTTTTGGTACCTTTTGGTGTAAAACAAAAACAAAAAAAAACTATTTCCTGATGGAATATAAAGTATAGATTCCGGGTGAAAATGTGTAAATCAAGGTAAAAAGGAGGAGTGATTATGTTAATGGGGATTATTTTTTTTGGTGATTATTATTGGCACGAAAATTATAACAGACAAATCCTTTAAAAAGGGAGAAATTGTTGAAAAATTCACCTGAGGAGCATCTTCTCCTTGAAGCTGTTGCCACTGTATTAGAGGCAAATCAAGTTGAATTTCCTGAGAAGTAGTGTACTCTACACAGAAAAATCAGATAGTATTAACTATTAAGCCTTTTATATAAAAACAGATAAAATTTTAGACTTTGATAGTATTACGTAAATTTGAAAATTAAATTAGACCTTGAGTTCGAAGCTTTGAACAGTGTATGGAGCAGCTTCTGGTTTTGTCTGTAGCGACATTGAGAGGAGATCCTAGTAACAAAAAGAAAATAAAAAAATACAACATTGTTAAAATAATTTGCTTACATTGTTAGAGATAAAGAATCACAAGATTTGTGTCTGTCGACAAAGAAACATTAGTTTATTAGGCTTCCTAAGGAGATCTTGTGTGTGTTGGCAATTATAATAAGATACGAGGTCAATCCATTCGCTAATGAGTACTAGATTCTGTAAACGTACTTCTGTCATAATAAACTCAAGCTCAAATATTTTAGTATATTAATTTTATTTGTATTTTATATTTGTTTATTAAGTAGTAATATTTTATTTATAATGTTTTGAAAAAATAATCTAATAAAATGTTTTTATAACTTTTTGTCGTAAATAGGAAAGACATTCTTTCGAAAACAAAATTAAACATTAAAATTAAAATACTGGAACGATGTCTACAAACAGAAAAATTAACAGGGACTCAAGAACACAAAAAACAGATATGCAGATTTGCAAATGTGTATCTGTGTATGTTTGTAAAAAAACAGAGAAAACCCATTTCGTGATTTAAGTCAAAGAACCCCTCAAATTTCGAAAATAATTTTTGGGAAACGAAGAAACAAAACCGAGAGAATTTTGAAGATTGATTAATGGTTTATATAAATGCTTTGAAGAAAGAGAAAATAAAACGAAAGTATAGAGAGAGTCATCGATGATGATGAGACATATCTCACGCGTGGGTGATGAGAGAACATATAAACAGAGTCATCACTCTGTTTTTTTGTTTTGTTCTCTAGGGAAAATCAAAAATCTAAATCCGGAAACGAGAAAAAAAAAAGTTAAATCCTTTTTCCTTGGAAACTCAGTCAAAGAATGGATCATGATAAAACCCACAAGAGAATTACGTTTACAAAATATTTATAAAAAAAAGAACAAAAAAATAGGAGAATTTGGACGACAATATGTAAACGAAAGACTCTGTTTTGTGATCGTAAGTCTGACAAGACAGATAGAGAGAGAGAGAGAGATACTCACCTGAGATCTTAGGAAAACAAGAAGAGAGAGAAAAACAAGGAGGATTTTTAGTACTGAGAAAGTTGGTACTTTGAATAGAGTATGGAGCATGATATTGAAGAGACATGGCTCAAAAAGCTTGAATTATTCTTCCTCTGTTTCTGTCAAAGACTTAAGAGAGAAGAAGAGAATATCAAGTGATGGTCAGAAATTGAGAAACTAGAGAGAGAGAGATGAGTATTAGTGAGTCAGAGAGAAGATTTAATGGGGATTATATAGAGACATAACCGACTTCCCATCACAGGTTGTGTTTGATTGTCATATTGAGAGAGAGAGAGAGAGGAAAGAGAGAGAGTGGATGCATGGAATGTATTTATCTGGGATTACCTTCCAAAGCTATGGAACTGAAGGGCAAAATTGGCTTTTTCTTCTAACTCCCATTCTCTTGTAGTATTATTATTTTAATAAAAATATATTATTTAGAAATAACTATGGTACAAAATCGATATCTTCGAAACAAAGGACATACGAGGGCTTGCTTCTCTCGATCATATCGTATTACAAGACAAAAACTAATTTTTACAAACAATAGTTTTTAAGTAACAGATAAGTTATGCTTGCTGGAAAAACAAAATTATTCATTGATAGATTTGTTGTGTGACAAGGCATATAATAATATAGCAATAAATTTTTCTAAATGGTATTTATCTCGTGACTAGATGACATGGTATTCATCTATTTTGACTTCATATTCTGTCAAGTTAACCATTTCTTCCTTTTACAAATTGTAATTCTTGTTTCTCTCTATACTACTTCCCTTTTTCATAAATGACTAGGCAGTTGACTGAAACAACATAGTTGTATATGATGAAACTAGACGTGTAGCAATTATCAACAAAAGAAATAGACGTGTAATTTCTACAATTGCATTTTTCCACAATATGAAATATGAATCGTGTTATTCAAATAGAGTTGATTTTTTTTTTCTTTTTCTGGTACGTGACACGTAAATTTTTCAGTTTTATACATGTTAATAGTAATACTAATACCATTAGATTTATACATACGAAAACAGGTGTGAATAACCACTACCAGTATATATCCAACTATTTATTGTTATTATTATTATTTATTACTATAAAACTCATTATATATATATATATATATATTTGTAAAAAAAATCATTATCATTCATTAATACACGAACACTAATAATATAACCAACTCTGAAAATTGTTCAAAGAAAATAATAGCCACAACCTTGATGTTAATTTTTCTATTTAATTTGTATAAACATTTTTTTTTAAAGTATATTTTCAGAAACATCTGATAAATGTTAAAATGATTGATCTATTATTAAATCACGTTTTTCTTCTTTTTGTTTTTGATAATCAATGCGTGATCCGGTCCAAAATGAATGTAGCCGTCAAGTAACCTATTTACCGAACTTTCTAATTTAATCTTGTTGTCGTGTATCGTTATTTAGTTATAATCGATTTTTTTGTTTTGATATGATAACACCCTACAATTCCTTCCAAAATAAGTGTAACCGTCAAGTAATCTATTTACCGAACTTTCTTGTATCGTTATCTAGTTATAACATTAAAAAAAAAATCATTTTCTTTTTGATAAACCTATTATTTTAATATAATGTTGACAAAGAAAAATATTTAAAAATCTTGCATACGGTGCACAGAACTTTTACTGGTATAGTATATTATTGGATAATAGTACTTATGTAATATCTAACCTCCAAAAACATATTAAAAAAAAAATAATAGCCACAACCTAGATATTATTTTTTTGTTCGTTTAAATCTTATATTTTAAAGTATTTTTTCGGAAACATGTGATAAATGCTAAAATGATTTATTTATTATTAAAATAACGTTTTTTTTTTTGACAATTAATGTGTGATCCAGTCGTTTAACACTAGATAATTTCTTCCAAAATGAGTGTAACCGCAAATAATCTATTTACCGAATTTTCTAATCGTGTTATCGTGGATTGTTGTCTAGTTATAATAGTTTTGTTTTTTAATTCTCTTTTAGTAAACATATTATTTTAAATTAATGTTGACACAAAAATTATATACAAATCTTGCATACAGTGCGCAAGACTTTTACTGGTAGAATATATACATTAAAACAAATAATTATCTTTAAGCGCCTAATTGGTTCAGTGTTCAAAGTTCAAACAGCTTTTATAATTGTAAAATTTTATGAAAGTTGCACTTTATGCATCAGAAATAGGGGACAGAAATAGTATTGATTTGGGAAAAATTTACATTTTTCCAGTAGAATATTTGAAACTTAAAAAAAAAATTATTACACGTTATATGCAAAAAAAAAAAAAAAAACTTAGTTTAGGATGAAAAATTACAATTTTTTTAGGTTCATAATATTAAATTATATAGAAAAAACATATTGGCATGTTTAATTATATTTTGAGTTTATAATTGATTTTCTTATATAGACTAACTAATTTTCATAATCGTTTATCTTCTAATAATTCTACAATAAGATCGAATTGATCAAGCCTTTAGACATGTTTGGGCTGATAAAAGCCTAAATTAGATCAAGCCCAGTTTCAGAAAAGCCCATTAGTCGACATACGGTTAGCTAAAGGGGATAAGGGGTTTAAAGTTTTTTTTTCCTTTTGGTTTTGCTTCAAACTTTTCAATTTTATCAGCGATGTTTGCACAGTTAGCGCCATCGCCGTCGCCTTCTCCGGCGAACCTAAGTCACTTCGTTAACCGCCGTAGCTTCAGAAAATCCACAGTCGCAGTCTCTGCTTCTCTTCCCACTGCTAATTCCGCTCGCCCACCGATTCAGGCAAAACATTTTCTTCCAATTTCTACTCCGTGCTCTTCTCGTTATCTGAAACTCGTGGTTTATATTAGGAAATGAAAAATTGAGAAAATCGAAAAATTTCTCTCTTAGGTTTTCGGAGGAAAGGATTTGAATTCGAATGTCACAAAAAAGGATGGCTCAGTCGGATTCAAATTAGAGGCAAATGAAGATGAAATTGATTGGATGAATCTCGAATCTGATATTCGTCTCTGGACTAGAGCATTACGTCCTGTTCAGGTAATCTCAACCACAAATTTTATTGTATTGGAAAATTGTTCTTTGGAGTGTGAATTTGTTTGGATTGTTTACTCTGTGTGTGTGTGTGGATCTTGCCTTGACAGTGGTATCCAGGACATATAATGAAAACTGAGAAGGAACTTAGAGAACAGCTTAAGCTGATGGATGTTGTGATTGAAGTCCGAGATGCTAGGATTCCTCTATCCACTACTCATCCAAAGGTTAGTGTTTTAGAATATGATTCTGCTAATCGGTACTGAAACTGGTTATTGAGGAAGCATTGCTTAGAAGAGAAACACATTTTGAGTTTTTAGAGGGGACTTTCTTTGTTGTGGTTCAATAATGTGTGCTATTTGTGGAACCATGTGTGTGGAATCTTGTAGATGGATGCGTGGCTTGGGAATAGGAAACGGATATTGGTATTAAACAGGGAAGATATGATATCGAACGATGATCGAAATGATTGGGCGAGATACTTTGCAAAGCAAGGAATAAAAGTCATTTTCACCAATGGCAAACTTGGGATGGTATGGTCTTTTTTTAAAGGTTTTGTTTCTCTCTTCTTGGAAGAGCTGGTTTGATCTCTGAGTGATGGTTACAGGGAGCCATGAAGCTAGGTCGGTTAGCAAGAAGTTTAGCAGGTGATGTAAATGGGAAACGGCGAGAAAAAGGACTTCTCCCTAGATCAGTGAGTTTAATACATCATCATGTTCCATTGTTTTCTGTTGCAACATATATGATTTCAAAAATCTTAAGTTCATTTTTCAAATGATTGCAGGTTAGAGCTGGAATAATTGGATACCCTAATGTCGGAAAATCATCTTTGATCAATCGTCTGTTAAAGCGCAAAATTTGCGCTGCAGCTCCAAGACCAGGTGTTACTAGAGAAATGAAGTAATAACGCTTGCTTTTTGTAACTCAGTTTTCACAAACACATTCAAGATCCTTATGCTACACTTTACTTGTCTTGTTGTAAACAGATGGGTCAAGCTGGGGAAAGATCTTGATCTGTTAGATTCACCTGGAATGCTTCCTATGCGTATTGATGATCAAGCAGCTGCTATAAAGCTTGCGATTTGCGATGACATTGGAGAGAAAGCTTACGACTTCACTGATGTTGCTGGAATCCTTGTACAGATGTTAGCACGGATTCCAGAAGTAGGCGCAAAGGCTCTTTACAACCGATACAAGATCCAGCTAGATGGCGGCTGCGGTAAAAAGTAATGAATCTTCTTTCACAAAAATCACATTTCATTTGGCAACCATTTGTTCATGGCTTCTTCTTGATTCTCATGCTCTCTCTCTCTCTCTCTCTTTTGCAGATTTGTGAAGACGCTTGGTCTTAACTTGTTCGGTGGAGATAGTCATCAAGCAGCATTTAGAATACTGACTGATTTTCGCAAAGGCAAATTCGGGTATATCTCACTGGAGAGACCTCCACTGTGATCAGGAGGACTCTGTGTACTTCTAAGTAAGGTTCATAGAGTGTAATGCTCAAAATTATGAACTATAAATGCATATGTATATGATCTTTTGATGTATTAAGCGTATCTGTCTAATTTTTATTCGTAGATATAGAAAAAAAAAAAGTTAATTGGGCTGAATCTGAATGGTAACACGAAGGATAACATCAGTCGTTAACATCAGTCGTTAACTAATTTGTTCCAAAATCAAATGTATGCATATATGTTTATGTGAAATGATAGATAAATCAGAGACTAAACCAACAACTCCTTTCGACATCTCAGGATGTATGCATATATTTGAATATCTTGTGAAATTTGTTTCCCATTTTTCTAACCATTTTTCTAAATTGGAGAGATTGTGAAGTTGAGAAACAACCGTTGGACTCAAAAAGTGGGACCTACCAATCCATCCCTAGATACTTTAGTTACAGTGAAAAAGTCGTCGACCAAAGTCCCACTTTTAGATCTAGTTTTGTCTCTGTCCATTTATTGAATCGATAAAAATTAGTTTCTAAAGGAGTTAGAAAATCAGAACGTTGGGCCGAGTTCCAAGATCCTATTTAAAATTCTCTTCTTTCCCGATCTCCCATCTTCAATAAACTAGCCGTTACATCTCTCTCCCTCTTCTTCTTCTCTCTCCATCAATGGCTGCTTCTGTAGAAACTCCATCATCACCTATTCTTACTAACAAGGTAAGCTCTTTGTCCTCTCAAACAGTTCTCCGATCAAGAAACAATATAGGGTTTGATTCAAAATTGAAAATTTCATAAAAACTCATCTCTGTTTAAACAGGAAGGAGCAACCTTGACAATGGTATCTGCAACTTCTTTAGAATCTTCTCCATCGCTTATTCTTAGTCCGTCTTCCGACAAGCGTTTATGGAGCAATCTGCGTAATAGGATAGATGTTCTTCTCGAAGAAAAGAGCAGAGACCGCAAACCCATTGTCAATTCTCCATTGAAATCTCAAACGCTTGCTGGAGAAACAGAGAGAGCAAAGAGATTGAAGAACGATTCGATGCTTTTGCTTAAAGGGTTCGACTCTGTATCTCATACTCTATCTCAGCTTTCTAGTAACCTCGACAATGCCCTTCAGGTAAATTCAGTTTCCAATTAATCTGATTTCTGAAATGAAGATAGTCACAACTCCATGATTGATGAAACAGAGTGTTTTTGTAAACTTTAGGGAGTTAGAGAATTAGCTAAGCCACCTTCATTGTCAGAGATACTCCACTCGAATCTCAAAGCTGAAGAGATACAACGACAACAAAAGGAAGAAGAAGAAGAGAGTAAAGGGAAGAAGAGGAAACACGAATCTGATGATGAAGTTAAAGATGATTCGTCGAGTGAAGACGAGACGAGACCAAAAGAGAGCAAGATCATGAAGAGAGCTAAGAACGTAAGTCGCTCTGTTTCTTTTGTGTGTTAAATTCATGTAAAGATTCAATCTTTGTTATTTATAAAATAAAAAGATTCAATCTTTGTTTTCTTGCAGATTGCGATAACCATGGCAGCGAAAGCGAATTCGCTTGCAAGAGAGCTTAAGTTGATAAAATCCGACCTTAGTTTCATCCAAGAGCGTTGTGGGTTGCTTGAAGAAGAGAACAAGAGGCTTAGAGATGGGTTTGTGAAAGGTGTTAGACCTGAAGAAGATGATTTGGTCTGTACTAAATCTCCAAAACTGTTCTGCTTTTGCTCTGTTTTGTTTTTTGTTTCTTTCTCTTATGTTTCTGATTTTGATTGTATAGGTGAGGCTACAACTAGAGGTATTGCTAACGGAAAAAGCTAGATTAGCCAACGAGAACGCGAACTTGGTTAGGGAAAACCAGTGTCTTCACCAGATGGTGGAGTACCATCAGTTCACATCTCAAGATCTCTCTTCTCCTTCATACGAGCAAGGTTTATGCTTAGATTTCTCATCCCCTGTTCCTGAAATCGATGATGAAGAAGAAGTAGAAGAAGACGAGGAAAGAAGAGCTCTTCATGTCTCGAAATCTCTGAACGAAAGCTTTGAAAAAGCAGAAGAAGAAGAAGAAGAAGAAGAAGAAGAATAACGAACAAAACACTTGTCTGAGATTTGTTTTGTTTCGCAAGACCTTGATATGTAAGCTTTTGAGTAGTTTCTTGCTCTCAAAGATAAAATATTTGTAACAAATCCATTTCCACATTGTTTGTTGTATTAGTTTGGTCACGTATTGTGTCAAGTAAAAAATCTTTTAGTACACAATTTTCCTTGAACCTCCTAAACAATTTGCTTTACAATAATGTTGAAGCATGCAGAGTTTGTGTGTTTGGTAGTGTTACAGAACTTCCTTCTAAAGAAATGAAATTGATATTCTGACAGAACGAAAAAAGAGTGTCCGGAACAGATATGAATTGCTTAGACAGTAAAAGAACTCAGCTTGAAAAAATTACAGAATCTGAGTGTTTATATATCGATCATTGGTGTACATGTACCTCAAATTCACATCACAAGTATAAGTGTCATTTGACTAATTCCTTTTATACATATATAACAGGTTTAATGAAATTCGTGGAAGTTTTTGAGATTTTGAGTTCACTCATATTAATTGGTAAGTTAAAGATGACACCAGAAGAAGGAATTGGTTGTCCGAGGAACTTTCCAACCGCCAAAGTCAAAAGATAAGTTGATTTCAATTTTGTTTCAAACAACGGCAAATTGCGCACAATGTTCTATCAAAACTCGATTTTAGAGTTTTGATTTAAAAGTTAGCCTTTTATTTTTTTTTCGGAAAAAAAAACAAAATTCAAATTTTTTGAGGCCGTTGTTATATGAGACCTTGTTATATACTACTCTTTTGACTTCGAAACTTAAAATATGGAAAATAAAAGAATTCACACATAGGTTTGCATGAGTAATTGTCACTATTTGATAGGTTTTTTTCTATGATATATAAAGCTAACACACAACTTTCTTTTCTGAGGAAAAATAGTTCTTCTAATCCAGAATTTGCAGAATAAAGTTTAGTAAGTGCTTGTTCCATTAGATTAATGATTAAACGTACGTTCTTATGTTTAGAAAATTGAATCCTTAACTTTCATCTAATGACATGTCTCCTTGATAACCAAACCTTTAAATGTTGTTATATACAAAGGTATGAGTATAGTCAAAAGTAAGAGAAAAGAATATTCCCAGTTGACATGTTTGTGTAAACATGAGAGAGATTCCACATTGCTTTGTTGCTACTAAAAGATTACAAAGTTGAATAAAGACTCAACAAAATAACTAAAAAATCTGAAGGAAGGATCTTCACTTTTGATTTCCCCTAACATTATAATTTCAAGTCAGCAGTGGAATGTTGATGATGCAAAAGAATCATCTTTTCCTTCTCCTTCTTCCTCTGATTGGTTCGGACAATCTATTAAGCACCAATCGTAGCAAAAAGATCAAAAAGTTAAAGATTGGCGAATGCGACATTCGAATGGTTTATGGCTCGTTGAGGAATGAGAGAGAATGGTACAAATTCTTCTTAGCTTTTCACTTACTTAGCAAAGCTACTACTCCATTAACATATTTTGCTTTAGCTTTTAAAACCATTGATACCGAAACCGTTGTTTGTGCAACACACGTCTTTGAATAGTTTTCTTCGCTTAAATTAGAAACTTCTTTTGCCATTATATATATAGTTTCCTAATGTATAATCCAAAGAATTACGTAGACGTCAATGCTAATGTATAATTTCTCATCTCGTAAGTGCATGAATGCATCAAATACTGTCATAAGACTCATGAGTCATGACTATGGAGGAGGCGTTGATTCGGTATCCAATGCACATAAACAAAGAACATATCCCTTTCATAGATATCACACATTAGTTGCCCTTAGAGAGCGCACATGTCTTTAATCTTTCATCATAGATATGTCCATTTCGTAAACGTTTTTGTTTGTTTCAAGGATTTTCTTTATATCTTTTTTTTTCCCCGCGGAGGTATGAAATGACAAGGCTCTCAGCGATTTTATATATGTGGTTTACGCTTTGTAATGTGTCTTATAGCTAGGCACAAATCATATAGACTATGATGTATATCCACAGTCCTGGTTACTTATCTTTTGAATGATCAAATCGATTATGGTTTCGTTATACTGTACAAATGTCCAATAAATTACTACATGTAACACAAATAATTTAATAAAATACTCTTTAGAGTATGTACGTGGGTAAGTGTATGCATGTAACGTGGGTCGGTATTTAAACAAATATATAAAGAACAAAAAGAACATAGGATAATCTGAAGAATACAAATATTAAGAAAAATGGAAATAGGTTCCACTCCACTCCACGGTGCTTAATTGCTGATAGGACGAATATTCGTTTTCAGGCTACTACAAATTTAAAAGTAATCACAATACTGACAAAAAAACAAATAGTAATCACTAGTATATGGTTAAATTCCTAACGAAGTAATGATGCATTTCCTTTTTTGACACTGGTACTCCATTTTATATTTCGTTGACATTTTATTTGTTTACTTCGTTGATACTCGATTTTATGATGGAGTATATCACTAATTTAGTAATTTTAGTCTAAAACGAATGAAAAGTGATGTAATTCTGATTCTACCTGAATGGTGATTGATGCTAACATTATCATTAATTTTTACCAATCCATGTAAAAAAATATTCATAACTGCAAATCAGAAGAAGTCCATAAACCTAAAGTAGACTCGCACTATAAATACACACACAAGCCCTCCACTCTCCTTCATCTTCAGCCCTCAATCTTCTCTCTCTCATTTTCTCAGTTTATTCTTTGTTTTGAGCTTATAACATAACAGAAACAATGTCCGTAATTGTTGGACAAGCTTTTGAACATTTTCCCAAGAAGCAGATCATCAGCCCAAATGCTGACGTGGGTGGATGGAGTTTCCTACAATCTCTCTGCGAAACCAAAGGCATTGTGGGGAACAAAGAAGACAACACAAAGAAAACAGCTTACGTCCACCCAGTTGAGAAGCGTTCCGTGTCAAACCTGAGCCTTGAGATGTGCACAGAGACTCTCGGGACTGAGAATGGGAGTGACAGTGGAGACGATATCTCGTTGCTTGCTCTCGACGCAACCAAGATCCCGACGAGTCCTCTTACTACGAGACCTCAAGAAGAGACTAACTATACGGTACGTGAAAGCAGTTTTCCTCCGCCGCTAAACTCCGACCATAGCCGAATGGTGAAATCGTATACAGAAGACGGTCGTCTTGTAGTTCAAGCGATTAAGGTTTGTTCACCACCTCGTTGCTTTTTATCTGAACGTTGCGAAGGAAGGCTTCGTCTCTGTTTATCGGAGGATTCTTCGCTTAGCAACGATGAAGATGAAGAGTTTGAAGAAAATAATACCGAATTCGGATCCCGTGACGAAGATGAAGATGAAGAAAAAGAAGAAGAACTTGACGATGCAGAGGAAGAAGAGGGCATTGTGGGGGATATTGAGAAGTTTGAGGGTAAAACTAGAAACAAAAAGTTTACAAGGCCAATAAGGAGATGCCATGAAAATGGTCGTGAGCCTAAAACAATGCTCAACTGGAAGCAGCAGCAATTTTGGGTGACGAGTTAATGGGAAATTCAAGTCAGCAAATAATATTTTTAATACAATAAATTCAATGATTAGTAATGTATGGCTTAATTTTTTTGTTTGATTGTTAAGTATCGTTTAGTGTGGGAGATGAGTGCTTTCTATGGCCTCCTTGTATTGCTAGTTGCTACGGCTAATAATTCTCTATAAATACATGCTAAACATAGACTACTAGTCTTCATTTGCTTTTTACATTTTAGTATGTTATAGTTACTTTGATTATATGTATACTACAAGTACAAACTCTTAAACCAATGCAAAGCTTCAGAACCAGACACAAAAATACATATTCACAAAACGATTTCGTTCAACTATATATTAATGTCGTTTATTTTGTTAAACATCAAGTGGTAAACGAGCACTTTTTGGTTGGACTATCAAGTGGTAAACAACTAAACATCAATAACAAACATCGGTTTAGCTAAGCTAAGGCTTTAGGTCTAATAGTTGAACTTAGTACCAAGCCCGTCTAGCTCAGTTGGTAGAGCGCAAGGCTCTTAACCTTGTGGTCGTGGGTTCGAGCCCCACGGTGGGCGGATTTTTTTTAACATGCATTCTGTAATAAATGAATCTGGCAACATAAATAGTGTCCATTTTTTGTTTTATCTCCAGTAATAAAATCAGTGTCCTTTAAACTTTCATCATCATATCTTTGTCACGTGACTACGTGAGCATATATAACGCTTACGTACGTGATACATAATTTCTACATAGGATTAGTACATTTGTACATACACATGTACTTGCTCATATATACGGACGTAAATTAATAGGAGGAGCGTCTATTTTGTCTGTTGTTGTGCACGATCTCTCTGCTTTCTTGATATTCTCTCCCCTTTCCATCGTGCAAATTCGTACTACACCAATCTCTAAATCAAATCAAATCAAAATAGATCGTAAGTATATAACTGAGCCAATGAGAAGTAGACAACCATACGATGTAGTGTCCAATCTAACAAATCTGAACAGCATACGAATAGAGGAAGTTGATTCTTTATATAAGATCACTTCGCATATAATTGACCAAAATCTAAGCAAATCTCAACATGTACCTTCTTTTTTTTTCTTGTTTTTTGGGAGGAAACCATCAATCATACAATCCTTTCCTCTTTTTTTCTTTTTTTTTTTTAAATTATGACCTACCAACCCTGATAAATATAAGAATTTTTAAACTTTTTTTGGCTGATGTCAAATTAATTCTTTCAAAAAATATATTTAGTTTTTACCATCGGGTTATTTCAAACAAAAAACAATGCATTCATTATACTGGGCCGAGATTAGGCCCAATAAAAGTGGCTCAAACAAAGTAATTTCGTCTTCATTTCTTTCTACCTCGCATATATCAGCAGAGACTCAAAAAAAACTTCACACGACTCAGTAACAGTGACTAAACAAACATGAACCGAAACATTCTTCTCCGCTCCACTCGTCCAACCCTAGCCTCCATTTGCCGCCATTTCTCCGCCGCGACTGTAGACACGACGGCTGGAGCTGTGGTGAAGACTCGCAGCGGAGGCGGAGGAGGAGAATCAGCAGCGACAGAAAAAAGAGAAGCGAGAGGAGCAAGTGTCGCCGGTGGAAGAGACACTCTAGGAGGGAGGCTATTGAGCCTCATGTATACCAAACGCAGCGCCGTCGTAACTATCCGGAAATGGAAGGAAGAAGGCCATTCCGTTCGTAAGTACGAGCTTAATCGGATCGTCAGAGAGCTCCGTAAAATCAAACGCTATAAACACGCACTCGAGGTTCGTCAATTCGAAATGCTCTCTTCCTTTGATCCGTCACTCCGATTCTGTTTGAAACTCTGAGATTTCGAAATATTTATCATCGCGAAATCAATTGAATTTTCTTCTCCGTAAACGAAATTGATCTGATCAGTGGCTTTAAATTTTCCCTAATTCTGCGATTTTGAATTTAGATGTTTGTGAAATCCTCTGAATCATCGTCTATGTAAACAAACTTATCTGATTATTGCCTTGATTACTCTGTGAGCGATATGTTTGTTCTGATTTATCTGAGAAAGTGGATTGATTTTGAGTTCATTGTGGTAAACTGGTGAAGCTTTCTATGTCTAGATATGTGAATGGATGGTTCTACAAGAAGATATAAAGCTACAAGCTGGTGATTACGCTGTACATTTGGATTTGATATCCAAAATCCGCGGATTAAACAGCGCCGAGAAGTTCTTCGAAGACTTACCGGATCAAATGCGAGGCCACGCAGCTTGCACATCTCTCCTCCATAGCTATGTGCAGAACAAGCTCTCTGATAAAGCAGAGGCCTTGTTTGAGAAAATGGCGGAATGTGGTTTCTTGAAGTCGTGCCTGCCTTACAACCACATGTTATCAATGTACATATCGCAAGGTCAGTTTGAGAAAGTCCCGGCGATGATTAAGGAGCTGAAGAGCAAAACGTCGCCAGATATCGTCACGTATAATCTATGGCTCACTGCGTTTGCCTCCGGAAACGATGTGGAAGCTGCGGAGAGAGTTTATCTCAAGGTGAAGGAAGCTGATTTGAGTCCAGACTGGGTGACTTACAGCGTGTTAACGAATCTGTACGCTAAGACTGAGAATCTTGACAAGGCGAAACTTTCTTTGAAGGAGATGGAGAAGCTAGTCTCGAAGAAGAACCGTGTTGCTTTCGCTTCTCTGATAAGTCTGCATGGGAACTTGGGAGACAAAGATGGAGTCAACTTGACATGGAAGAAGATTAAGTCATCTTTCAAGAAGATGAATGATGCGGAGTATCTCAGCATGATCTCTGCAGTGGTGAAGCTTGGAGAGTTCGAACAAGCGAAAGGTTTGTACGACGAGTGGGAATCTGTTTCAGGGACGAGAGATGCTAGAATCGCGAATCTGATCCTTGGAGAGTACATGAACAGAGACGAGATCCATTTGGGGGAGAAGTTTTACGAACGGATAGTGGAGAAAGGGATAAACCCGAGCTATTCGACATGGGAGATTCTCGCACGGGCTTATCTTAAGCGGAGAGACATGGAGAGAGTAGTGGATTGTTTTGGGAAAGCTATTGACTCTGTGAAGAAGTGGAGTGTGAATGAGAGATTGGTTAAAGAAGTGTGCAAGGAGCTTGAGGAACAAGGTGATGTTAAAGGAGCAGAGAAGTTTATGAGTATTCTCCATAAGGCTGGTCATGTGAACACTCAGCTGTACAATTCGTTATTACGTACATATGCCAAAGCTGGTGAAATGGCACTTATAGTTGAAGAGCGAATGGCGAAGGACAATGTAGAGCTAGATGATGAGACTAAGGAGCTTATAAGACTAACAAGTCGAATGCGTGTGACTGAGATCTCTTCCACCATTTCTTGAGCTTGAAAGACTGCAACTTCCACAAACCAGAGGAAAACAGAAACACACATTTGGAGTGAATCCATGAAGCTCTCGAGTCCTGCGACGTATCGAAATATTTGTCTTGAAGCAGTAAATATTTTGCTTGCTCGGACAATTAGAGAACGAGGAGAATGATCTGTCCAAAGGCTGCAAAGGAATGAAATTGCCGGGAAAGAAAGATCAACTGTGAGTGTTTTTCTTCTTTGTTTCTTTTTCTTTTCATTTTTGTTTTGTCAATTTTAACATTATTAAATCTCGTTTATTTTTGTGTGCCAATTTTATATATTTGGTTCTTCTCTCTATGGTTTATCTAAAGAATGATGATGTCAAATGATGTTTGAGAGGTTGACTAACTGAAAAACCTACTTCGACCATTTTCTTGTTGGGTAGTTATGACTTGTGTAAGCTTATGTAAGCTTCAAAGACTTGTGTCCAAAGTGGATTTGTTTACTTCCAACAGTTAGTTAGTCAACTATTTTTACCATAAAACCCATACAAAATTATATATATAACGCTTCATGGAAGATTAATTAAGTGTCTTAATTTCCACCTAGTACTATTAAAAATTTCGTTTCGAATTAATTCAAAAGAATTGATTATTCGTTATTTGTTTTGTTGCTTAAATTGTTTGTTTGAATCCGACTGTGATCATTTTTTTGTTCTCTACAATTGTTTTTGATTTTGCGCCTAGACATGAATATCCTTGAGTATTTGCATCCAGGAGCAAGTATTTTGGGTGAAATTAGTTTTTCAAGAACAAATTCACTCTATATCCTTCACGGTTCTATATTATTCACCAAGAATAGGGGATTCTAGCCTTTTTAAGCTGGTAGGTAAACTACATTTGGGAATTCATAAAACCTAAGCCTTGGATGTGTTCGAATCCTATTCTTCGTTTTACTTTAATGTTATGACATGGTTAATTGTAAAACTATAATTGGCAGGTTTGAGCACCCCATACTATAATTAAATCACGAAATTGTCCTGCTCGACTGGTCGTGTAATCTCACAACTAAAATTTAATATTAAGCCCACTTGGGGTAAGAATAAAATCTCTTTGAAGAAGTTGACCAAAAAAAAAAAAAATCTCTTTGAAGAACTTGTGTTGGTTGGTGAAGGTTGTTAAGAAGAAGTGGCGCCGTTGGTCATTTGATTTTCTTTTTAGTTTTCTATGATTTTCAATGTAACACAAATATATATATATACGACTATATATAAAAACTGATAAGTTTCCATGTGGCCATTTTTTGTATCATAACTAGCTTTGAAAATGCATTTTTATAGAAAAATTGGATTATATTCCATTTTCTCAAGGTTTATTGTTTTTCAAAGAAGAAAATATAAACCTTCAGGTCAGGATGCCAATGTCTAATTTTTTTTTTTTGAATTGAATGACAATGTCTAATTAGTAACCACTAACCACAAGAAATGCGAGAACATAGGAGGAAAAAGTCATTCTAAAAGAAAAGTTTTAGTTGAATGAGTAGAAAACCATTGATTTAGTTTATGTGGGATTTATTTTCCACTCAAAGAGTATAAATTGTGTGGAAACATAGGTAAGAAGTAGAGAATGTTAAATTTTTATCTATTCATATATTTATCGTTCTACTTAGAGCTAAACTTTTGGTTGGAATTTAAATATTTATTCATATAGGTTTGGCAATTTGCTTATTAAAAATTATATGCAATAATTTTTGTGTGGTTTAGTTTTATTTTCATGGATTCTCGATATGTTTTATAGCCAAACAAAAATCACAAACAAACTACTATAAAACCTCAGTTTGTAGTTTAGGCAAACCCTTCTTTATTTGTAGAAGTTATGGTCTTTTTAAGGAACGATTTGAACTAAAGCATCAAATATAAACTATTGTAATTAAATATTAGAGGGAGGCGTTTACCCAATACATCTCAACCCACTCCCCGACATGATCACCTTAATCTTTCTTAGAAACTATATTGTCAACAAAAACTAGTATATCTTAATATATCTTAATAAAACAAGATATAATATTTCTAAAAGTTTTGAACAAAATACAAAAATTTTATGGTCTCTAGATTTTTATTTTGACCTTATGTGGATTATACATGCAATTTTTTTTTTTGAAAACTTTTCATTGCATAAGTTATATGTAAAATGAAATTGTGGTCTAATAGTTTCCATTAAATGTTGGCGTTACTACATGATTACCACGCGGTTTATGTGAATAATGGAAAAAATATATAATTTATCGATTTTTATTTTAATCTTATTCGGATTCTACATGCAATTTTTTTTTTCCGTTTTGAATTTTTTCCATAGCATAAAGTATATGAACAACAAAAATTGTGGTCTAGTAGTTCCCATTAATGAATGTTGGCGTTACAACACGGTTACTACGCGGTTTATGTGAACAATGGACAAAAATAAAACTTTCTTTGATGTAAAATGAGTGATTATTTTGTTCTGTTTTTAATAGTAAAAATGAAAGGGTGTGTAACCCTCGTTTTACTCTCATAATTAATGAAGAATCCAAATTCAAATAAAAAAGATCATTAACTTTCTTCTTTGTTTTTTGTCAACGGGATAATGAACTTTCTTAAATAAAAAAAATACTTAAATGGCGGTTTTGGAAACCTTATAATATTTATTTTTAAACAATAATTAGCATTCCAAACAATTTGTCGTCATGGTCTCTCCCTCTAGTCCTCTACTTTCCAAACCCATCGTGAGTAATATTTATAGTTAAGATTCAGGTTAGAGGTTGGGCAAAATCAAACCTCTTCTCCTCTTTCTTTTTCTTTGTCAACAAAGAAAACTTTTTCATTGATCATCTCTTAATGTTCTTCTTCGAAGATTAATTCAACGTTACTAACTTTTTTGAATTTAAGATTCGAAATTCAACATTCTCAGTTTAAAATGGGTGACATCATCGGTCACAAAGATAGGCAAACATGGTCACCTTCTCATGTTCTCCAAGATCCTCTGTTTGATCATTCCAACAAACATCAGGTTAAGATCATCCTATATCTAAGTTTCTCTAATTGATTATTGTCATGTTAGTTTCTTCACGTTTTATACATCGAAATCGGTCTTATTTTGTTGTTGTCTCATGCAGTTGCAGAAATCTATCAAGAACCACCGCCACCACCACCAGCCCGGCAGCGGTGGATTCCGTCATCCCGGTGCACCTCCTCTCAGAGAAAATTTTGCTTTGGTAATTTATTTTAAGGGGTTTTCAATATTTTGGTAAACCATGTTATTTTTCACTCTTTTAACCATATGAGAAGAAGCATAGTTATGGACATTATACGTTAATCCAAATTTAATTTATCCATTTTTTGTGAATTTAAAAAATCAAAACTCAACCTTATCTATATTTTTTTGTGTGTTATGAATGAAGAACTATAATACAAGACAAAACCATCAAAACAATTGGCAAAGGAATAAAGGAGAGGACCGAATGCAAGCATTTTTCTTGGTTTCACCGGGCCGTACAACTGCCGGCACCGGAGTATTTCTTCCGGCCACCGCTTCTCATCCGCCAACCAAAAAACCAGGTAATTATTAATTAAATCTACACAAATTAATGTTAAACATCATTTTTTTTGTTTTGTTTTGTACTCAAAACCCAAAAACCGCCAAAAGTCATTTTTTCCCATCAACTAAATATTGTTTTCTTTCAGCCAATTGACGGAAAATAAATTAGTTAGCATTATTTCACCAGTCCGCCAATACCATTTACACTCATTAATGTATGATTTAATGTAATTAAATATCGATTTATGACAAGAAAATGATATGATCATAGCTTGCTCGCCGGTGCTTCTCCCGGCTCGTGTTGTTCAAGCGCTCAATCTCAACGTTCACAACAACGGTATCCATATTTCTCCCCGTTCAGGTAATTTCTCCGACCATTATTCTCCTTCTACTTGTTTCTTTCCGACCATTATTGAAAATGCATCGAGTTAAATAGAGAAAATTTAAATATAAATATATTTTACTTTGTTATGAACGTAGAAATTCGAGAAAATGATTCGAAGATGAAGAAAAGCGAAATGGTGGAAACACCTTTGAACATTGAAGTCGAGACCCCGATTGATTCGCCGGAGAAACTTCTACCGGAAGAATGGATATATTAATGACCCGACCATGATGCCATTGACCAGTTTTACTTATTAATGTGGAGAAGTAGAATCAAATAAAAGAAAATGAAAGATTCTATGTCGATTCTTGTGTCGTGTATGCTTTGTTGCCATTGGATTAGTAAAATAAATACCCAAATAAGATCAATCCGTTCGTGACTCTGTATATTCTCAATCATAATATAAATTTCCAAATCTCTCTCCCTCTCTCATTTGAAGTATGCACAAATATTTGTGTGTGTGTGACGTATGCATTATTTAGCTGTCACAATTTCTAATGGATTATAGGTAACTAGCTCAAATTCCAAATACGACCACCAACATTATTATGGGCTATGAATTCAAGATACAAGAAGATAGTAAATCTTTTCTTTTGGTAAGCAATTAACTTACATAAGCTTCTAGCATGAATTTTGATGAACTTATGTTGACTAAGTTGATTTCCATTGAAAGAAAGTTATATAACAGAGTTGTAAGGAAATTTTATAGTTGATTATGTATAGTATAATGTCAAATTTCTTTCATTAGGATGATATGACTTCAAAATAGCAAAGCATATCAAGTGACTACACAAAATTGTTACGTGTTACGATCCGAGTTATAACATGATTGTACTTTGACTCCAATTAATTTGTTAACATTGCAGAATCTTGGAAAATTAAATAACTGTTGAATGGAATGTAAAAAAATTGTGTAGTGATTAAAAAGATGCACAATCGCAGAACTATCCTTCAACTACATAATCGCAAAATCCACCATTACACATGTTAAGGTTAATTTGTTATTTTGCGTGTGTGGGATTTATTTTGAAAAAATCAAAATAAATATGGGTGTTTCGGTAAATTGAAAATAACATAGGGGGTCAATAAGCAAATACTCGAAGATATCAAAGACACATCGGTCTTAAACAGAGTCTCTAATTCGCTAAAAGCATAAATCCCCAATTTAGTCCTCCTCCCGCTCTCGCTTCTTGCCATAGCTGCTGTTTCGAGCTCTCCCTCAGAAGCCCTAGATTTGTTCTCGTCATCTTCCATCTCTCACCATGAAGCTCGTCAGGTATGATTTATTTCATCTGCCGATTTCTCGTTTCCCCTCTCAATCGGATTCTCTCAGCCCTTCGATTAATATGCTTTGGTTTGGAACTTTTCAGTCTTTTTTCGCTGTTTGATTTCGAATCGGGATTTTTCGCAGGTTTTTGATGAAATTGAACAACGAAACAGTCTCAATCGAGCTTAAGAACGGAACAATCGTTCATGGAACCATTACAGGTACGCTTCTTTTTTGTCTCCAGCTCTATTCGGTACTTAATTAGGGTTTTTGCTTGAAATCTACGATGCTTCTTGCTACACGGACCTGTTTTTGCTTTTAATTTCTCTGGTTGATTGTTCTCGTATTTCACAAATTCTGAGCTGTAAATTTGAGTTTTAGCCAAAGTTTTCAATTTTGTGCCCTAGATTTGCTTTGTCGGTGCTACCCAAGTGAAACTGGTCGATTCAGATGCTGATGATACACTATTTCTTTCTTTAAATTCGACGTTTTGTGAGTAAGTTTACTGTTTCTTCTTCAAACTTTGATCACCCATGAGATAGTCTAGTTTCTCCTTTGATGGATATAACCAATTTATCTATTGTACTCACAGATTCTTAGGTGAAATCCTATTATTAGTGATAACACCTTACGAGCTTTGAGTTTAGCTGAGTCTTGACTTTTGACCTGTTTAGTTCGTCTTCGAATATTATCACTCATTAGCATCACTATACCAAAAGAAGCATGATCACTGTGTAAACCAAAAAGAATGAGTTTAGCAATTGAAAGTCGCTCTCTTTTTTGGTCCCTGTATAGAGAATCTCTTGAATTACTATAGAACAGTTACCTTATACCTTGTTTTGTATGTAGTCGCATTTACTGATTGATTTCCTTGTGCAATACAATTGGTCTCTACTACTGTTTATCTTTGGACTGTCGTTTACAATGCAATCACTGACCGGTTGTTATTTACTTGCAATGACTTGATGCAGGTGTTGATGTTAGTATGAACACTCACTTAAAAGCTGTGAAGCTCACTCTGAAAGGGAAGAATCCAGTGACACTAGACCACCTAAGTGTCAGGGGAAACAACATTCGCTATTATATTCTTCCAGACAGCTTGAATCTCGAGACTTTGCTTGTCGAAGACACACCAAGAATCAAACCGAAGAAACCAACCGCAGGTAACATAAGCATAAGCATTTCTTCCTCTACCTCTCCGTTTCATTCTGAACAATGCCTTTGGATTTTATTGCCTGCCTGCCTAGTCTCATCATTTTATTGTTTCTCATCGTGTTTCAGGGAAGATTGCACCAGGTGGCCGGGGACGTGGGCGTGGAAGAGGTCGTGGACGTGGCCGTGGTGGTGGACCTGGTGGTCGTTAAGCATTCTGCAGTGATCCAAAGTTTGGTCCTTTTTTTGTAAGAGCAGGATTGTAAAAGATTTATCTTGTTAGTGAGATTTGGTGTCATGAAGGCGACAAATTCTTGTTATCTTTTTAAGTTTTCATGATTTTGAGATTTGATACGTTTAATGCCAAACTTAAACCACTCTGCAACAATCAATGTCGTTTTACTATTGAGTTCATCACTCTTATCACATAATCTGATACAACTTCTTGTTCGAGGATTCAAAATCTTGATCTTTTTACAAAAAGAACCAGGTAAAGAGTCGGTGATCAAACCAAAACATCGCCTCTCATCAGTCACAGCTTTGCCAGTGAGCAAGACTCTCTGCTTCTCCTTGTCGTAATGAACCTTTAGTGTGTTCCACTCCTACGCGAGGCCTAGAAACCAATTTCCAAAACTCAATCTTAATCACAGTCATATTATCAGTAGGCCAGGGAGAGAGGAGTCACCGCGTAAGCCACAAAGTCACACTTGTTCATCTTGAGGCTCCAGTAATGTGCTAATGCACAATGTGCACTTCCACAGACAGAGTCCTGAAAGAAACAAAAAAACATCAAGCAAGAGAGGTCAAGGTAAAGTCCGCCTAGCTATGAGCAAAAACTAAAAAGAGAAAGGTTGTCATGGCTTCTGCTAATGAAAATGAAAATGCAGGCATTTAGATCTTTAATCTCATCAACTCCTAATTTGGGAGCAAAGATCCGACTACAGAAATCATAGACTGATCCTTGAGGAGCAGAAGCTGTAACAATGATCAGTTTTCCGGGGCATCTCGAGATATCATCCATTCTTGGCTGCAATTCAGTAACATCTTCCCAAGTTGGAAGCACAATCTGAGATCATATAAATAACAAATATTTGTTAGGAAACACATCACTGTTCAGATGAATGCGTAGAGAGTTAGGAGTATTCTTGAAGTGTATACAATGATTTTATCAGTTGAAGATGCTTTGACATGTCCATTGAACACTTTGGAGATGATGATTTTATCAGTTGTGGTTCCTCTGATATCAACAATGGTAGCTCCGTTTAAGGCTTTTGGAAAATAGGAAGACATCATTGGAGCTGTACTCACATGATGGAATCACAGGGAAATCCAATTCTATCAAGAAAGATCCTTTTGCTTGTTTGTAGTCATACAACTCTAAAGTCTCTGAAACCTTTTTAGCAGTTAGTATCTCGGAGCTGGTGGCAAACTCTACTGTGTCCTTACAAACCAAGCCATCTGAGAAGAGAGTGTGAGTGTTGCATGAGCACAGAGATCCACCTGTACAAGAAAGTATTTGAGCTCATGTCATCATCTCAAATTTTCCACAAAATTGAGTCCTGAAAACCTCGATGATCGGAGTGAACCACCGTAGAAAGAAACGTGGTGGATGAGAGCCAGTGACCGGGATAACAAAACAAGTACAACCGGAATGTTAAATTCAGCTGCAAGAGACTGAAGCCAAGAGTCATCTCTCTCATTGTCCTCATCAAGAAAGCACACTACTGCTGGATTTATAATTGACTTGTTTCAGAATATGTCGAAAAATCTTGACTTTTGAAGTAAGAGATTACGCTAAGACAGAGCCTTCCATGACAGTCACAGCTTTGCCAGTGAGAAAAACTCTCTGCTTCTCCTTATCATAATGCACCTTTGAGTGTTCCGCTCCTACGCAGGTGAGATAGTGTTGGTGTTGGTGAGATAGTTAACGAATAAGGCAACTATCTCATAAGGCTCGTCTCTATAGGTTTTAGGAGTGTTTGGATATAGGAACAGAAAATAACCTGGTAGTGTGTGAACTTGGCTCGATTGAGATAATGAAACCACACAATTTGGGTAATTGTATTCCTGATTTCACTTTGGTTCTTCTTTTTTTGTTTTTCTTCTGCTTTCACAAGTCAAAAGTCAACGACACAGCTACAAGACTTTTGTCAATGGCGGCACACGATCACGATCACGATCAAGGCCCCAAGTTGGAGATTTCTTGATTTTTTTTCTCCGTACAGTTTTGGTCTTCTTGCGATTGATTCTCCAACATAACCAATCTATCTATTATCGTAGGAAATCTGAGGGTGGTAAGGTGTACCATAGCCACGATGGACTCGCACCGCACTCACACGAACCCATCTACTCCCCCGGCTACTTCAGCCGCAGAGCTCCTCCTCTTCACGACCGTAACTTCTCCGAGAGAGCTTTTACCGTCGGCATCGGCGGTCCCGTTGGCACTGGGTAATGTTCCTATTATCTTTTTTTTTTGTAAATTGGATTTTGCTCATACATTTTTGGTCTAATTATCCAGGAAAACGGCATTGATGCTTGCTCTTTGTAGATTCTTGAGGGACAAATATAGTCTTGCTGCTGTAAGTAAATATTATTATCCGACTCCGAGGCTGATTATGAGTGAACTCCTCCTCCTAACTCCTAAGTCCTCAATTGTTGTATAGGTGACGAATGATATATTCACGAAAGAGGACGGAGAGTTTCTGGTGAAGAATGGGGCACTCCCTGAGGAAAGGATAAGAGCTGTTGAAACCGGTGGATGTCCACACGCAGCGATACGTGAAGACATAAGTATCAACCTTGGTCCTCTTGAGGAGTTGTCTAACTTATTCAAGACTGATTTGCTTCTCTGTGAATCCGGTGGAGGTTGTTTTGCTTATTTCTTTTTATTACCTTGCTGCTTAGTTATATACACGTTTTGGTTCTGTTTTCAATGAGGTTGTGTGTGTGTTTGCAGATAATTTAGCTGCAAATTTCAGCAGAGAACTAGCTGACTATATCATCTACATCATCGATGTATCCGCCGGTGATAAAATACCCCGTAAAGGCGGTCCTGGAATCACTCAAGCTGATCTTCTGGTGATAAACAAGACAGACCTTGCAGCTGCTGTTGGGGCTGACTTATCTGTCATGGAACGCGATTCGCTGCGTATGCGTGATGGAGGGCCATTCGTCTTTGCTCAGGTGAAGCATGGGCTTGGCGTCGAGGAAATCGTCAACCATGTCTTGCATTCATGGGAACAAGCCACCCGGAACAAGCGCCGCCATTGAAGGCTATCTAAGACCCAAAATGGACTATAAATTTGAAAGAAACCGAATGAAAAACTTTTCTTGAACAGAAAGCTTTATGTATCTGTTTGTTTGAGACTCATTACATTGGGAATGATTTGTATTCTAGTTAATATGTCCTCGCTTACATAATCTGATTCAACTTTTTGTTCGAGGATTTAAAATCTTTGACTTTTCAATTGATGATGAAACTATGACATATAATTTAATCACAGCCACATCTTTCCCAGTGAGAAACTAAGTATCTGCTTCTCCTTATGATCATGAACTTTCACTTTTCCACTCCTACGTGAAGCCTAATTAAACAAGCAAATTTTCTGATTCTGTTAATCTGGTTGATGCTTCTTAATTAGTTACCGTGCTGGCTACGAAAACACACTTGCTCATCTTGAAGCAACATCAATGTGCTAATAAACAATGTCCACTTCTACACACAAAGTCTTGAAGGAACAAAGAGCAGAGCCAACGAAGCAAAGGTAAAAACTTTAGATGTTTTCGTTTGCGCAGGGTTTGTTAGACTGCAGAAGCAAGAATATAAGGGTTTGCTTTTAGTTTTAACCTCTTTGAGCCCAGAAAAGAGTCGACTGCAGAAATCATAAGCAGATACTTCAGCGTTAACAATCATCACTTTGCCAGGGCATTTCATGGTATCATCAATTCTTGGCTGCAACTCAATGACATGTATTATGTTCTTTACTCTTGAAGTGAAAACTGAAAACTATCAGTCATTTACTACTTAGATTTGAACAAATATTTGACAGAAGATTTACATATGTAAGATTTTCTTGAAAATTCAGGAAAAAATGCAACTTATTAAGATTGTTGTTGACAAAAAAAGAGCAATACATATATAGGAAACCCAGAGTAGAACGTCTTGGTAAATTATAAAGAAGATGATCATAATATTGACTTCTGAAGTCAAAGATTATGCTAAGACAGAGCCTTCCATGACAGTCACAGCTTTGCCAGTGAGAAAAACTCTCTGCTTCTCCTTATCATAATGTACCTTGAGTGTTCCACTCCTACTTGAAGCCTAAACAAACAAAATTTTCTGATTATGTAAACTGTTTGAATGCTTCTTCTTTAGCTCCAAAACGGTTAGTTAGTTAAACAGAGAGATAGAGAGAGTAATCACCGCGTAAGCGAGGAAATCAGATTTGTTCATCTTGAGGCTCCAGTAATGTGCTAATGAACAATGTGCACTTCCACATACAGAGTCCTGCAAGAAACAAATAGGTCAAAAGGTAAAGACTTTCAGAGTTTCAGGAGAGTTGGTTTAGTTTCTTCACCTCATTGAGTCCTAATTTAGGAGCAAAGAGTCGACTGCAGAAATCATAAGCAGAGCCTTCAGGAGTAGCAGCAGTCACAATCATCACATTGCCGGGGCATTTCATGATATCCTCCGATCTTGGCTTCAGTTCAGTAACATATTCCCAAGATTGAAGCACAACCTGTTATCAGACGAGATAAGAGCTAAAAATAGAAAGTTTCAAAGGTTCTTTTTACTGAATATATATATGTTTGAAATGCGTACAATAATTTGATCAGTTGAAGTGTGTTTGAGATCTCCTTTCAAGGGTTTAAAGACGAGTTTATCTGTTCTTGTTCCTCTGATGTCAACAATGGTAGCTCCGTTCAAGGCTTTAGAGAATATGGAGACCTCACTGGAGTTGGAGCTGTACTCACATGTAGGAATCACAGGGAAATTTACTTGGATCAAGAAAGATCTTTCTGCTTCACAGTCATATAACCGTTTAGCAGTTAGAATCCCTGAGTGTGTAGAGAACTCGACCGTGTCAGAGGAACCAACCAAATCATTTGAGAAGATACTGTGAGCTGATGCTAATGTTGCATGACCGCATATATCCATCTGTGAAACGTGAAAGTTGAAAATTGGACTCAATCAGAAGGAAGTGAAAGAATGTTTGCAAGATAGACCTCTGCTACTGGGGTGAACCACCGGTGAAGGGAATAAGGAAACAAGTCAACGGAAGGTTAAACTCGGCGGCAAGAGACTGAAGCCACACGTCGTCTCTCTCATGCTCTTGTTCAAGAAAGCACACTGCTGCTTGGTTCCCCTTAAAGGCTGACTCAGTGAATGCGTCAACCTGTTTTCACAACAATCTTGAGAAGCTCAAAGAACTACTCATAGCAAACAAGAAGGGAATGAATGTACATTAGTAGCAAAATACTGCATAAGTAAGAAAGAGACAGAGTTACCACAAAGTACTTCACAGGATTCTTCCTGATCATGGCCATATCTTCACCTCTTCCTTCTGAGATCTAACACTCTCGGCGTTGACTTATATTCAGCAAAACATAACTCTGGAAATCACGTGGAACAGCGTTCCATTTATTAAACAAACAGTAAATAAAAGAGCACGTGAGGCAAGGAGGAGCAACGAAACAAGAGTACTTGTGGTATAATAATAAAATAGGCACATAACCTTAATTTTTATAATGCTGTACAACGTGTGATGCTTCTTAACTAGCTTCAAAACGTTAGTTTTGTGCAGAGAGAGACAAGAATAAGCAGGCTAAGAAATCACACTCGTTCATCTTGAAGCTCCCGTTATGATGATTATGTGGTAATGAACCATGTGCAATTCCATAGATAGAGTCCTCCAGGAACAAAGAGCAAAGCAAAAGAAGTAAAGGTGTAATAAACTTGATAAGATGTTGTATTTGGAGCAACCAATACACATGAAGAAGCCTTTTGAGTTTTGTCTATTCAAAAGTTTCTTTAGCAGGAATGATCAACCTGACAGGTTCACAACTCTGGGTGTGATTAAGCACAGCTACAAATACATTTAGAAAAATATCAAAGAAGTAGCAATTGCAAATCCATGCAAAATATACTACAAACAATATCGAAGATAGCTAATTCGTCTTTATTCATTCCTTACAGGAGCTTGTTTTTGTAAGCAGAAATTAACACTTAAAATAATCTCTGGTTAGACCAAGATATGCCCTTCCATTACAGTCACGGCCTTGCCTCTCAGAAGAACCCTCTGCTTCTCCTTGTCTAGATGAATCCCAATTGTTCCACTCCTCGCCGAAGCCTAACCATATTTCCAAAAAACTCATTCTCTAGGAAGCACTAAAACACTTGCTACAAAAATTAAAGAGATTATAGAGAGAAAGAAAGAGAGAGAGCTTACTTGGTAGGCTAAGAAATCACACTTTTTCTTCTCTAAGCTCCAGTAATGTGCCAATGCACAATGTGCACTTCCACAAACAGGGTCCTGAATGAAAAAAAGGCCACAAACAGTAGAGGCATAAAGATTTCACATTTCTTTGGTTTTTTTTGTTCGAGATTATATAGCAAGTCAAAGCTACTCTTTTTTTTACCTCATCAATACCGAATTTAGGAGGGAAGTAGCGACTGTAGAAATCATAAGCAGATCCTTCAAAGCCAGCAGCTGTCACAATGATTCCGTTGCATGGACAGTTCAATATCTCATCAATTCTTGGTTGCAAATCAATGACAGATTCCATAGATGGAAGCACAACCTACAAAGCAAAGTATCTTGAGATCCAAAACTCCTACAAATCAATAGACAAAAACCAATTTTAAGTATTTTGAAATTTACGATGATGTTGTTGTTCGCCGTAGCTTTTATATCAACAATGGTAACTCCATTCATGGACTTGGTGATCATGGCGGAGGAGTCATCACTGAGATTGATATCAGAAGTTTGAATCACTGGGAAATCCAACTCGATCAAAAAGGATCCACCTTTCACTTCACCATCATTGATCTCTATAGTGTTTATGACTCGCTTGGCTGTGAGAATCCCTGATCTTGTGACAAACTCGACCTTCTCTGAATCAACCAATCCATTTGAGAAGAGACAGTGTGCAGATGCTAAAGTCGCATGACCACAGAGATCCACCTATACAACAAATCCTAATCAAGTTTCAAAATTTCGAATCGATAACAGATTTGGTATAAACCCAAATTAAAAAGCGTCTCAAATGTTGAAAATTCGAAGTCAACAAAGTCAAACCTCGGCATTTGGGGTAAACCAACGGAGACCGAAGCGAGCTTGGAGACCGGTGACCGGAGTTAGAAAACAAGTTTCGGAGATGTTGAATTCGGCGGCGAGAGATTGAAGCCACGTGTCGTCTCTCTTGTTGTCGTCGTCGAGAAAACAAACCGCCGCTGGGTTCCCTTTGAAAGCCGAATCAGTGAAAGCATCGACCTTTTTATTAAAACACCATTTCCATCGATCTTATATATTAGTGAAGAAGAATCTGAATAACAATTTTTCAAAATTAAGAGAGATAAAAAGCAGATTACCACAAAGTACTTCACAGCTTTCTTCTTCCCCATGATGGTGTGATCTTTTTGTTTGAGCAAACTGAGCCGTAGTTGACTGAACTACTAGCTGTTATACAGACGAGGTGCAATCTCTCGATTCCAATTTAAACTGTACTCTATTCAATTAAAATATTAATTTCTAATCCGTGGGTGGGCCTGGGCCTGGACCCTGGCCAGGAGAATGCTGGCCCAATACAACGTTGGGTGGCAAATTAGTAATATCAATCCTTAGGCTGTCACGTCACACGTATGCTCTGAGACTGAAAAAGCTTGTTGCAGAATCCGTACGAGGCAACGAGAAAGAGAGAGAATTTGCTTTTTGCTGTTTCCCTTTCTCTCTGCCGATTTCGCTTTCTTCTTCTCCGAAGACCTAGAAGTTTCGCTTACTCTCTGCTGCTTCATCACCTGGAAATGTAAGTCTCTTACGATTTTCTTCTCAAGTACGTTTCCGTTTGATCGTCAAACTGTTTGAAGTTTTCTCTCTCTTCGTCTTCTATTTTGATTATAGAGCTCCAAACCCTAGAATCTGAGTATTGTTACTTAGAAATAGATCTGCGAGAATCATCCTTACGCGATTGCAATTTCTATGACTAATTTTCAGAAATTTGAATTAGAGAGAAATTTCTAGCTTCATGACGAAGATTTCTGCATATCTGTGTTCTCTTACATTCGAAATTAGTATTCATATATTCCTTCGATTCCATGGATTGATGAAAACGGTTATGGCGTTTATCTTTCGTAGACAAAATATGGAAAGGGAAAGGCCTCTGGGTACCGTATCTCGAAACCATCCGATTCGTCAATCTGGTGCTTCTTCTACAGTGAAAGTGGAGGATGAAGAGACGAATCTGTCTCTATCTCCATGGCTTCCAGCTAGTTACACGGCGTTGCTCAACGAAGAATCAACACCTGATGAGAAACCTCCCGTCGATTACGCCGTGAAGAAAGTTGTTCTGCCTAGCCGTGATGTAGCAACCGGTGGTGAGCGAAGAGGAATCCGAACACTATACTCAGCTCCAGAGACTGGAAAAATTGTTTCTTCTAAGGTGAAACCTTCTATTCGTGTGCAAAGCCGCAGCATCAATGAAGATTTTGTAAGCATCTCGAAACCATTTCCATTTATGTATCATCCAATTCCTTGAAATCACTGAGCTATTTTGCATCTGTATTTTGCAGGGAAGTAGCAGTAAGGTTAAGGTCCCTGTGGCTGGACGATCCTCACGCATATCAAAACATTCATCTTCCCCAAACTATTCTGAGGTCCAAGTTCTCACTAGTTTATTCAAGTAAAGTATGATCTGAAAAGTCTCTCTTTTGAGTTTTGTTTATTTGTATCAGAAGCTGAGAAGTTGGAAAGAACGCTTCAACAACAACAACATCAACCGTGATTTTGCACAGCTCCATGGCAAATACAGAGATGTACCAACGAAAAAAGCCAACAGAAACAAGAACAAAACTTGGAACACCGAGTGTGTAAGTCTCACATATCATCATTGCTTTTAACGATTCCTTCTGTTGTATGAGTTTATTCAAAATATAAAACCATTGGTTGAGTGTTTTATCAGGAGCGCAAGCAGCAAATTGAGGATAACATCAAGGCATTAGGAGAATTGCTACCACATGAAGTTGAGGTAACTATATCTCCACCACTGCTTTGTCATTTATCGTGACTTGTGAAAGATTCAAACTTAGTTGTTGAGATTTGTTGTGATCTTGTAGGACACTTCTGAATTGGTATTGAATGATGTCATTGCTCATGTTAAGCTTCTGCAGCTACAAATGAAGGTATTGTCCTACTGAAAAAACTCGTTTTAACTTAACAAACTCATTCAAACAAGTGTTGGATTGAGATAACCAAAAACTCTGAATCAATAACCAGATTAAACACCCTATGGAGAAACTTGCTGATGTGTTATTATGGATATAGGAATTAACTCGAAGCAGGTTGGGAGGAGAACCAATTGCTCATCCAATGATACCGATTGAGGTAATGCAATTATGCAAACGAAAACAACATCTGAAACGTAATAGGAATTGAAAATGATGTGCTTTGGTAAGAATGAATGTGTTGTTTGTTATAGGGATACGGTCACTTCATTCATCAGGAGCATACGACGATGACAAAACCTCTGGAGGAGTTAATGGGAGATCTGCTTATGAATGATCATGATGCTGCAGCTGCTTTGTTGGAGAGCAAAGGCCTCTACATGATGCCTTTCTCCTCGGTTCAAGGTTTCTGTTGACATAGTAGGTCATGAAAAATGAATCTTTTGGTGACAATTACATATCGGTTTAGGTCACGAGATCTTAACTTGGCGGGTGAAAACCTCCATCGTTTTACTTCACCGTTTATAATGGTTTAACAATGCTAAAAAAGAGAGCTATTTAAGTTTGGTTATTCATGTTACTAACTCCGGTTTAATCGAATCAATTTTGGAGATGTTAATGTTTTAGTTAAAACTTTATTTTACTTTGTTTCTTAGATTTTGGAGAAATATATTACAACTCTCAACTCTATCTTGTATTCTTGTTTAAGGGATCTTATCGTTTTTGTTACCATTCTTGACAAGAGCTAGAATTATGAAATCTCGAATTTAAGTCGCAAAATCCCATTCTTTCTGCATCACGGTTTACTTTACAAACCGATGATAAAAGAGAGATGTTATAAATGGGCCAAATCACATAGCATTCGGTTCGTTGGGCCTACGCCAATTAATCCACGTCGGTCAAACTTCTAAGTTCAGTAAATTACTTGACAAAAATGCACATTAAATATTCTATGAAAATACCGGAACTAGCCTTTGTTACTTGGCCGCGTTAAGTTTTCTACCAAATTGGTCCTCTTCTTATAAATTTCTTCTCCGAGAAACAATTTAATCTCACACAATTCTCAAAAATCTCTCATCCGACTTGCGCCTTTTCCGCTTCCGTTGCTCTGTCAATCCTCCCCGACCGGAAAATCTGGGAAGGTCCGTGTGATCTCTATCTTCTTTGCTTCTGTTTTGGATTTCTCATAAACCACCGAGAAAATCGAGGAGAATTGATCCTCCTCTTGTTTCAAAAACTCACTTGTGTGCTTCTCTCTCTGTCTATGTTTGATATCTTTCGATGCCTCTCTTCCCTTCCTGAATAATTAATTTCGCTTAATCATCTCTCTATTGTTACGAGGAGACTTATCTATTCTGATCACCAGCTCGTAGTGTTCTTCTCTAAATATATTTAGGTTGCTTGCTTTTGATTGCACTCGTATCTCTATTTCTCTCATCCTCTGTTTGGATTGAAATTAGGGCTTTAGTGTTCGTTGTATAAAGTTCATACCTCAGGCGTATTTAGGGTTTTTGCACTATGGCCTTGTGATTTTGACTGGTTAGATGAGACTTCATAGAAAAGTTATTGCTTTTTTTGGGTACTCCTTGAATCAACCCAATAATCGTTTGTTTTGCCTTTTTTTTTTGCAGATTCCCTTCATAGTTCACTCATGGGTTCCAAAGCTGTTTTTCAATCTCTCACGGAGTTATTTCCACAGGTAAAGCTCTTTTCTTTATTTCCTTTCACTCAATTTCACCCAAATTTAAGCAAAGACACTAGTGAGTAATGGATCATCTTTCAGTTGGTGTTTTGGAACCATCTTGTGTAATGTTTTTTTATCTGATATTTGCTACAGATTGATGCAAGGATTTTGAAAGCTGTTGCTATTGAGCACCCACATGATGTTAATGATGCTGCAGCTGTGGTTATAGCAGAGTTTATTCCTTTGTTTTACCCAGATTTGGCTGATGATTCTACACAATCTGGTAACAAGTTACCTGTAGACGTGCCAGATAACAAAGG
The DNA here is from genome assembly GCA_902728155.2 of Microthlaspi erraticum. Taxonomy (NCBI): domain Eukaryota; kingdom Viridiplantae; phylum Streptophyta; class Magnoliopsida; order Brassicales; family Brassicaceae; genus Microthlaspi; species Microthlaspi erraticum. Next base: position 549,174 of record CACVBM020001362.1, on the reverse strand, counting down.
TACTTGGTTCTTTTCTATGAATAAAGCTAAATGTTTTTTGCTCTGTTTCTCGGACTTTCTTACATTCAAAGTTTGAGGTTCATATGTGCTGATGAAATTGTTGTTGTAAATGCAGTAGAACGTGATATGCAAAATAGTGCGTTGACCGTCTCAGAGACGGTTGCTTCTTCTTCAGGAGCTATACCCATGGATGTTGATTGTGACCATGAAACTAGTGCACCAACTACTGAATTGCTTTCTAAGAGTAACCAGTTGACAAATGTGATGCCAAATGGTGATGCTGTTCATATTCAGAGCAAATCAACTATCAGTTTGAGCGGTTCGACCGAGTCTGGAGGGTTTTACTCAGATCTCGCTGCCTTAGATGAGGCGGAAACCAAATTGACTAATGAAGCCGAGTCAAGCAGACGCACAGCTTCAGAAGATGCTGAAACTAGTGATGCAGAGTCAAGTGGTTCGATATCAAAGGACTCCTTGGCCTTTGGAGATGATGGTGAGCCAGAGCTGGGTGATGCTTTTAGCTCTGTTGTTAGCAGATCAAACCAGGGATGCAACATTGATCACCTTGAACAGATCATTGAAGATGCCAAAAGTAACAAGGTGTGCCTAACATATATATATTTTGGGGTTGTCTAGTAATGTTTCCTGATGGTTATTTTAATATCATCTTTTGTTTTTGTATTGTAATGATGTAGAGAACCTTGTTCACTGTGATGGAAACGATTATGAATCTGATGAGAGAAGTGGAACTTGAAGAGAAGGATGCAGAAAAGCTGAAGGAAGATGCTACCAGAGGAGGCTTCGATACCCTTAACAAGGTTGAGGATCTGAAGAAGATTCTGGTTCATGCGAAGGAGAGAAATGACATGGTGACTTCATTTTACTGATTATGTGCTAATACATGCTTGCTTATGTGCTTTACATTAACTAATCATCTGTTACTTCACACAGGATGCTGGTGAAGTTTATGGGGAGAGGTCGATTTTGTCTACTGAAGTAACCGAGCTTGAAAACCGGTTGCTAAACTTATCAGAAGACCGAGACAAGTCTCTTTCCGTTCTTCATGAGGTCCGTGCTCAATTGCTTAACAATACTACTATCGACTTCTACTCTTTGGCAGTGTATGATTTAGCTAAATGGTTGTGTTTCTTTTAGATGCGTGGAGTTCTTGAAACGAGACTAGCGGCAGCTCTGGATATTAAATACGCTGCTGAGCAAGAAAAGCAAGAGAAAGAAGGTTGTGCAAGGAAGGCACTCGCTGAACAAGAAGCTATCATGGAGAAAGTAGTCCAAGAATCTAAGCTTCTTAATCAGGAGGCAGAGGAAAATTCCAAGGTAACATCACTACTAACAAATGATTCTCTGAAAACTCTGAAGCCACACAACTTAATTAACATATCTTGTTCTGTGCCTCTCTGCAGCTGCGAGAGTTTCTTATGGATCGCGGTCGGATTGTCGATTCCCTACAGTAAGTCCTCTCACTTCATCACTAACAATTCACATTCATGATATAATTTATCACTGACTTGTCTCTCTGTATTACCTTGAACAGAGGAGAGATCTCTGTGATATGTCAAGACATCCGACACTTGAAAGAGAAATTCGACAACAGAGTGCCATTGAGCCAATCAATCTCTTCAAGCCAGACTAGCTGTAAACTAGCATCTTCTGTGTCATCCATGAAGAGCTTACTCCAGGAGAAACCTTCAGAACCATCTTATGAAACACCTGAAGCCTCAGAAAACGGCGAGAGCCCAAAAGCTTCTGTTAACGAGGGAAAAGACGAACGTAAGGAGCTCCTGGAAGATGGCTGGGACATCTTTGACAAAGAGACGGAACTGTAGGTGACGAAGATTCCATCTGAGTAATAATTTTTTTTGTTCAGAATAAAAGGGGCTTTTGGGTTTTTTTTTGGTTTTTTGCGTTTATTCCACTTTATAGAGCAAACTTTGGATCTTTGAGCTAATCTTGCCATTAGTATAACATTTATTGAGATACAGTTTAAAAACAAACACAGACGTGAGCCCCAATCGCGTGTGACGCGCGTGTTCCTATATTCAATAGATTATTTCGGATTTTTGCCTTCCGAGTCCTTTTAATTACCCAAAATTGCGCATGAAGTGAACCACACAGCTAAAAGAGAAAATATAAGTTCAAAAAAATACAACATTTTCAATCGAAAGTTCAAAAAATTTCCGAGGGAGACGCAGAAAATTCGGAGATTTGGAGGAGAAGGATTGAGATTTCGCTGAAGAAGGAGAGCCATGAGACTGAAGTGTTTTATTTTCTTGTATTCCGCCACGTCATCATCTTCTTCCTCCTCGAGACCGTTGGTTGATTCAGCAGAGATGAGGTTCACAGAATGCAAGGCGCAATTTTCTCTCGTTTTCTCCTCTTTTCCCGTGAATCGATTTTCTCTCACTCTTTTCCCCAAACTCGATTTCTCCTTTCTCGGGAAACTATCAGAAAAACAAAAAAAAAAAATCTAATCGACACCTCCTTCTCAGGTAAATTCAGGCACCATATCGTTTTCCTCCTGCAATTGATAACCAATTGAATATAGTGAAGAGACTTACCTTTTTTTTCTTCATGATTTCTCCAGCAGCATTGGGAAAATCTGTGAAATTAGCTTAAGGAAGAGATGGCTTCTGTGCAAGATATTGGTCTATCTGCAGCTATAAATCTCTTATCTGCGTTTGCTTTCCTCTTTGCGTTTGCAATGCTGAGGCTCCAGCCAGTTAACGACAGAGTCTACTTCCCAAAATGGTATCTCAAAGGGATAAGAGGAAGCCCTACTCGTTCACGAGGAATCATGACCAGATTCGTGAATTTAGATTGGACAACCTATGTCAAGTTCCTTAATTGGATGCCTGCAGCTCTTCAAATGCCTGAGCCTGAGCTCATCGAACACGCAGGCCTTGATTCTGCTGTATACATCCGCATTTACCTTCTTGGGTAAACTAATTCTGTTTCCTTTTCTTCTTCAGAACACTCTTTTCTTTAATGAAAGCACAATCATGGTGTGATTGTGTTGTTCTTATGATGAAATGCAGATTGAAAATGTTTGTGCCGATAACATTTTTTGCTTTTGGAGTTTTGGTTCCTGTCAACTGGACAGGAGAAACGCTAGCTAAAATCGACGACTTGACGTTTAGTAACGTCGACAAGCTGTCGATATCGAATGTTCCACCAGGATCGCCGAGGTATTATAAAGGGATATGTTAAAATGTTATTCACCTGAAAAAGTTTGATTTCCGTTGAAGTGTTAATAATGTTGGCAATAGTGCTTTCATTTTTATAATGTGTGTGTGTGTGTGTGATGCTATGTATGTGCAGCTTTGTATTTATATCTACTAAGAGGGCTGGAAGTTTCTTTGTTCCAGGTTTTGGGCACATTTAACCATGACGTACGTGTTCTCTATGTGGACTTGTTACACGTTATATATGGAATACAAGGCTGTGGCTAATATGAGACTGAGACATCTAGCTTCTGAAAGTCGCCGTCCTGATCAACTCACGGTGAGTTATTTAGTACAGCTTTGAATGAAATCTCGCAAACATAATTTATTTAGGAATGGTGGTTCTGTGTTTGGTTTAAAGGGAAATGGTTCTTAGTGATCACATAAGCTGAGAGCACCATGGTAGATGAATTTGAATTGGTGACCTGATTTTTGCTAATATTGTCAATTTATGCTTATGACAGGTACTCGTGAGAAATGTTCCTCCGGATCCTGATGAATCAGTAAACGATCATGTTGAGCACTTCTTTTGTGTAAATCATCCAGATCATTATCTTTGTCATCAGGTATCTTTCTTTACCCGGATGAATGAATGTAAAGTTATGCACATTTGTAATTTATTGTTTATTGCAAAAGTTAAAAAGGCTATTTGGTTTCTCCACTTGAATTGAATGCATTTTTATATTTGATTTGATGTTCCCAGGTAGTGTACAATGCAAATGACCTTGCGAAACTAGTCGCTCAGAGAAAAGCTATTCAGAATTGGTTGACTTACTACGAGAACAAATATGAGAGGAAACCATCAAGTAGGCCAACAACAAAGGTACTCTCTCTTGCAAGACTAGTTTTTCTGATTTCAATTTCTCTTCAGTAGTTATTTAACTTATTATATATAGACAGGTTATGGAGGTTGTTGGGGAACTACAGTCGATGCAATTGACTTTTATACTTCCAAGATGAATGATCTGGCGGAGAAAGTATGTACAGACATATAAACTTTTTCATTGTTAACTTTAAAGTTTATCAAGCCCATTTGTAACATTTTTTACATTCACAGGAGGCTGCAGAAAGATCAAAGATCATGAACGATCCAAAGTCTATAATGCCAGCAGCATTTGTTTCCTTCAGATCAAGGTGGGGAACAGCTGTTTGTGCTCAAACACAGCAATGCCATAACCCCACAATATGGTTAACTGAATGGGCTCCTGAGCCGCGCGATGTCTTCTGGGATAATCTCGCTATTCCATATGTTGAGCTCTCAATAAGAAGACTGCTCACAACAATCGCACTCTTCTTTCTTATCTTCTGCTTCATGATCCCCATAGCATTCGTTCAGTCTCTTGCCAACCTTGAAGGGATCCAAAAAGTGCTCCCTTTCTTGAAACCCTTGATAGAAATGTAAGTCACCATATCTCCATTGTCACTGCTTGGTAAATTTTCAACGTATTCTAATCATTTCTTGTTCATATTTGCAGGAAGACAGTAAAGTCTGTAATCCAAGGGTTTCTTCCAGGAATAGCCTTGAAGATCTTTCTCATCTTACTTCCGACTCTTCTGATGACAATGTCACAAATCGAAGGATATACATCGGTTTCCTATTTAGATAGAAGATCAGCTGAGAAGTATTTCTGGTTCATTATCGTCAATGTGTTTCTTGGAAGCATCATTACCGGGACTGCGTTTCAGCAGCTTAAATCTTTCCTCGAGCAACCACCAACCGAGTAAGTAACTTGGGGATGTTCTCATTGTGTCAAAAAATTTATACTGTAACACATACAAGACTGTTCTTGATTTTTTTTTCTTTCACTTTTTTTACTTAGGATCCCAAAAACAGTTGGTGTTTCAATCCCAATGAAAGCTACATTCTTCATCACTTATATCATGGTCGATGGTTGGGCTGGCATCGCAGCCGAGATACTCAGGCTGGTTCCATTAGTCCTTTTCCATCTGAAAAACACTTTCTTGGTTAAGACAGAACAAGACAGGCAACAAGCAATGGATCCAGGTCATCTGGACTTTGCAACCACTGAGCCTCGGATTCAGTTCTATTTCTTGCTGGGGCTTGTGTATGCTGCTGTTGCACCCATTCTTCTTCCATTCATTCTCGTCTTCTTTGCTTTCTCCTACGTCGTTTTCCGGCATCAGGTACCTTTAAAAAAAGCTCAAAAGATATCAAAGCATTCTTCTTCAGTGTCTTAAAACTGTTTTCATTCCTGTGTGTTTGCAAGGTTATAAATGTGTACGACCAGAAATATGAGAGTGGTGCTAGATACTGGCCAGACGTGCATAGACGGTTGATCATATGTCTAATAATATCGCAGCTTCTAATGATGGGTTTGCTCAGCACAAAGAAACTTGCTAAAGCAACTGTTCTGCTTCTCCCTCAACCTATCTTGACCATCTGGTTTAACCGATACTGTGCAGGACGGTTTGAATCAGCCTTCTCAAGATTCCCATTACAGGTGATTTATTGTGTCAAAAGCTCTTGTACCGTACTTTTATATGTAACTGTTTCAACTGATTGTTGGAGATGGCTGCATTTGGCAGGAAGCAATGGTGAAGGATACACTTGAGAAAGCGACTGAGCCAAATCTAAACCTCAAGGAATATCTGAGAGATGCTTACGTGCATCCGGTTTTCAAAGGCAAAGACTTTGACAGACCAAGAGTGGTCGATGAGGAAGAGAGTAATCCTCTTGTAGCGACCAGGAGGACTTCTCAAGTCACGACCCGATACAACTCAGAAGCTAGCAGCTCTGTTACAGCCACTCCTGAAGCCAACAAGCACACTGGCTCTCCCAGGTCAATGTAAACAGTATGACACTCTGTGTTGTGACTCTTATTGCTGTTGTAAACGATTCAGAGATTTTGTTTGATGATGTTAGTGAAGATAGAAACTTCATTGTTGTACTCTTGTAGATGTTTAGGGGGAAAATAAATATTGGATATGTAATTGTTGTTTCATACGTTTGTTAAACTCTCTAAGACTTTTGCTTGTTGTGTGTATTATTATTAGTTCAGCTTTGTAAAAACAAAAATCATGCGTCAGGCAAACTGCCACGGGCTATTTCCATCATCTATTCACGTCATCTAATCCGAGATCTTTTGACGATGCACTTAAGTATGTCACGGAGAAAGTCTCCCTTGAAATGAACTCCTCGCTCACAAAACCTCCATCAAATGATGAGATCCGGAAGGCGATTGCGGATATGAACCCGGACAAGGCTCCTGGACCTGACGGGATGACTAGTCTCTTCTATCAAAAATTCTGGGAAGTCACGGCTCAAGATATCATAGCCATGGTTCATGAATTTTTTACATCGAGCAGTCTATACCCGCAGCTGAACCAGACAAACATTTGCTTGATACCGAAGACAGAGAGACCAAGGGATATGACAGAATTTTGACCCATCAGCTTATGCAATGTGAGCTATAAGATTATCTCCAAGATTCTCTCCAATAGATTAAAGAGATGCCTGCCGAAAATAATCTCGGAGACCCAATCAGCCTTCGTGGCTAGAAGACTTATCACTGACAATATCCTCATTGCACAAGAAGCTTTCCATGCTCTGCGAACAAATTTGATGTGCAAGGCAAAGTTTATAGCAGTCAAAACTGATATGAGTAAAGCTTATGACCGAGTGGAATGGAGCTTCCTAGAGGCCCTTATGCTTAAACTTGGTTTTGCATCTCAATGGGTCACATGGATCAAAACATGTATTACCTCTGTCTCGTATAAAGTTTTGATAAATGGTGAGGCAAAAGGGAATATAAACCCATCCAGAGGTCTCAGACAAGGTGATCCTCTATCACCTTTCCTCTTTATTATCCTAACAGAGGCCCTTGTTGCCCAACTGAAAGGAGCTGAGGAAGAAGGGAAGATTACAGGATTAAAAATCGCACGAGCATGCCCACCAATCTCCCACCTCCTTTTTGCTGATGACAGCTTATTCTTCTGTAAAGCTGATGTCCTGCAATGTGCAGAGTTAATGAGGATTCTCCAATGTTATGGGATGGCGTCGGGACAACAACTTAATACAGCCAAATCCTCTGTGTTCTTTGGAAGTAAAGTACCACAAGATGTACGCCTCTCCCTAAAAAATGCCCTAGGGATCCATAATGAAGGCGGTATGGGAACTTATTTGGGGCTACCAGAGAATATAAGTGGGTCAAAGCAAAAGGTTTTTGCCTTTGTGCAAGATAGGCTTAGTCAACGCATAAACTCCTGGTCGGCTAAACTCCTATCAAAAGGGGGAAAAGAGGTCTTGCTTAAGTCGGTTGCTCAAGCTCTTCCAACCTATGTTATGTCTTGCTTCTTACTGCCCCTAGGGATCATTAAAAAACTACAGAGTGCCATCTCAAATTTCTGGTGGAGCAATAAGCAAACCAGCCGTGGTATACATTGGATAGCTTGGGATAAGATATGCATCCCTTTCGATAAAGGCGGTTTGGGATTTCGGGATCTTCAATTATTCAACTTAGCTCTCCTGGCAAAACAGATGTGGAGACTGTTACACTTTCCGTCATCTCTCTTGGCGCGTGTTCTCAAAGGAAGATATTATCGAAACTCCTCTCCTCTTGAGGTGGAGAAATCAAATATGCCATCTTATGGTTGGAGAAGCATTCTGGCAGCGAAAGATCTCTTAAAGAGCGGGCTAAGACGAACCATTGGTTCAGGAGAAAACACCAATGTCTGGAGTGATGCATGGATTCCGGACAGCCTACCGAGACCCCCCATTGCTAGTGGTCTCCCTTATGACCCTCTCCTCCGCGTGTCATACTTTCTGGACCCAATAACGAAAGAATGGATGCTAGATAAGCTTACTGACCACTTTACTGTCGAAGATATCCATCTTGTGTTAAGCCTCAAGCCAAGCACTAGAAACAGGGAGGATAGCTTCTGCTGGACGCAAACCAAGTCGGGTCTCTATTCGGTAAAATCAGGCTACCTGCTTGCAGTGCAATTAAAAGAGACCTTAAGCTCCAACCCTCTGCTACAGCCAAGTGTCGACGCTCTGAAAAGTAAGGTATGGACCCTGAAAACGACAAAAAAGCTTAAACATTTCATATGGCAAGCTATAGCCGGCATTACACCGGTGTGTAGTCGTCTCGCTGATAGACATTGTGGCATTGTGAGAGCCTGCCCTAGATGTGGAGCAGAGGAGGAAACGATCAACCACATGCTGTTTGAGTGCCCCCTGGCAAAACAAACATGGGCACTCACACACGGCCTGCCGGATCCGGGAATTTTCCCGTGTAATGCTCTCTTTTTAAACCTTGAATACCTCCTATGTATCGCAACGCGTCAGGGACCAGCGGACACAGGATTCGCACCTTTTCCCTGGACTGCCTGGTTCATTTGGAAGGCTAGGAATGACAAGGTTTTCAAGGGCAAGGACGTTGAGCCTATGGATACATCACAAGCGGCTAAAACAGAAGCGACAGCATGGAGAATCGCACAAGAAATTACAGATGCCCTAGACGGTTCCACAGACTCCACCGAACCTCCTCCATTCCCGGAAAACGAAGTATACCCACGGTGCCAGGTAGATGCATCATGGGCGTACGGACAAAAAAATTTTGGAGGAGGACTCGCTCTAGATATGGATCAAGATATTACCTCTTTTGGTTTCTTTGCCAAAACACAGGTTATCTCACCTTTGCATGCTGAATCCCAAGCGCTGCTATGGGCCATGAAGGCGTCTTTGCAAATGGGATACACCTCCATGAGGTTTGAATCGGATTGCCTCCAGCTAATCAAGCTAGTTGAGGACGAAGAAGAATGGCCTTCTATGGCCTCTGAGTTGGATGATTTATTTTTTACTCGATCTCTTTTCCAGAACTTTTCCATAGTTTTTATTCCACGTACGCGTAACATCCGTGCCGATGCTTTGTCAAAACAAGCTCGTGGACGAGGTGTTTCTTTTTCCCATGTAGACCCTATTGTTCCGATCGGTACGGCTGCCACAGTCATTACCATCGGTGCTTTCTAATAATACATGGAGCCTTTCGTTGTCAAAAAAAAAAAAAAATCATGCGTCACATAATATCTAAATAATATCCATTTCACTCGCTCTACATTATTGTTCTCTTAAATATCGCATTTTCTCAAATTCTCAGAATATAAAATTGGTAATGCATTTTGAGTGAAATCCAAAAGTCGACATGTTAATGTATAAACTTGGTTTATTTTTGTTTCTTGTGGTCGACATAATTAACTTAGGCATAGAGTTGTTTTTGTTTCTGGTACGGTACAGCTTTTTTCGTGAATTGAACAAATATAGGCCTCAAAAAAATCTTAAAATTCAACTGTCTTCTTCTGTCGCAGCCAAAATCGAGAAGATTCTCCAATCTCGTTTCTGCGGCGTAGGTTGAGTCGTAGCGATAAGTTTTGCTTATTTCTTCTCCCCATGGATTTCTGACGAAGCAGAGACGAGAGAAGCCGAGTTTTCTTCCAAGGAATTGAATTTTGGTTTCTCTTCAACATCAGACCCAAAAACAAAATGATGAAGTTTTGCTTCATGACTTCTCATGGCTATCAAATCCCTGGCCTTGGTCTTCCTCACGAGCTCAGTAACACTGAAATCATCAAGGTAACTAATTTACTTCGCATCATCTTCCCTTGAGCCGACTTATATTCAATTCCTTCTCGCGTTATGTTGGATTTGGTTGAATTTTATCTGGGTTCGTGTCGAAATGGTGTATCAATGCTTCAATTTTATCTGGGTTTATGTAAAGTTTGCATCTTTGATTCGCCTTTTTCCGTCTGCGTCTTGTTTGATTTTCTTATTGTGGATGATTGATGCAGACTAACCGGTCTTATCTGATGAATCCGGGAACGAGACAAGAGATAATACCTGCAAGCTCCTTCAATCTGAATCATCCACAAAACTTGGAACCATGGAAACCGGTTTCTTCGTTTACCAAATCTAGCCAATTCGTGGAGCTTGACTCAGCCTTGATGAAACCTCTGCTCATGGATGTTCATGGTAAGCTCAATTGGTTTAAATGAATTTACCTGTCTATTCAAGTTCCCAAAATTTACATGAGGTTTTGCTTTTATGGTTGATACAGAGAAGGCGCCGGAATCTCTGGTTTTGAGCTTTGGCAAGTATGCGAGACAAGAGAAAGTGATGGAGTTTCTTATGTCTAGGTCAAAGGAGAGAGGAGTTGATATGTCTATGCTATCTGAATTGATGGAGCTAGAGGCTGTTAAATCAAGCTCTCAGCTACTACCGTATGGTGCTTCCTCTGTTCTTTACTTGAATCAAGAACTAGGGAAACCGGTTTTGGATCTCGTTAGGGATATGGTTGACTTCTCTGTGCAATCAAACGGCCACGTTCTCTTCTCCTCAAGTAGGAACTCAACAAAAGGGAAACCGCTCTCACCGCTTGTCCCGCAGTTTCAGTGGTAACATTCCTCACACAGCCTTCACTTTGTCTTTGTCTGTGTTTCGTTTCTCGGTGCTAAAGGTTTCTGCTTTGTCATTTATTCAGGTTTGAGAGTGAAGTAATAACACCAGCGAAGCTGAAAGTAGCTACTGTGTTAGCACCTTTGAAGAGGTAATCTAATCTCTCTCTCTCTCTCTCTTTCTCTTTGTTTTGCTTTGATTGTTGTTTGTTAGTGTTCTCATAGTCGAATTCTGTTTTTTTATTCAAACAAGTCCTGAGAAAACCAGGGTCAAGCCATCACCAAGGAAACAAAACACGAAGCGGAAAGCTAAACAGAGCGACCTCTACAGAAGAAACCATCTCCACGCTTACGAGAGCCTTTTGTCGTTAATGATAGGCAGTGATCCTCAAGACAAACACACAACAGTGCTCTCTTTGCAGAGATCATGCGGAGAGATCTCTGAGCTTCTCACTCAGTTTTCTATCACTGCCGCGGGGACTGGAATGGCTGTGCTCTTCTCTGTGGTCTGTGGTCTTGCTTCAAGGAGTGTGCCTTTCTGCGCAAACAAGTTTTTCGACACTGGACTTGGTTTCAGTTTGGTAATACTGTCGTGGGCTGTGATCAGACTCAGGGAAGTGATTGTTAGTGTCAATAGGAAAGCAAACAAGCAATGTTCAAGTTTGAAAGATGGAGAAATCATGAACAGTGTGGAGAGAAGCATCAAGGAGGTTTACTTCAGAGCTGCCACGGTAATCGCTGTGTTTGCACTTAGGTTTGCATGTTGAGAACACGCGGTGGAAGATATACTTTCTTGATTTACTACTCCATGTAAATGACTGAAACTTGTTTAGTTACTAAGCATGTAAATGTGTGTTGTAGAAGAACCTAAGAGGTCATGAATTTTGCAGAGTGGAATAAAATGTTTTGCAAGACTTCGATTTTATGAACAATAATATCTAATAGGTCTCTGTTGCGTTGTGTAGCATGAACCATGAAGCATATATGTTATATACTAAGATCTTAACCTTTGTTCTCCTCTGTTTATCACTCACTTCTTTTGTTTCTGTACTTTTTTTTATGTTTTAACTAGTGACAAGGGCAAAAGAGTGGTATGTTTTTCAAGGACAGTAATTAAACTTAAGAAAATAACTAAACTGAAAGTCTTGCAACCTGTATTATGAGTTATGACTAAACTCTTGTCACTGTGTTGGGGATCCGATGCAGCCATTGTGGGAGAACGAAAGAGGAGCGCTCTGATTGTTTGATGTGTCTCGTATATCCCCAAACTTTAAGGGAAACCATAATGCGACTGTCGTCACTGCTATGTTCCAACTGATTGTGGAGCACAAACTTGCCATTGTGGAAGTTTACAGATAGCAAACCTTTCTGATGCTTGCCGCAAAAGTAAGCTGTTTTCTCATCAAAAGGGTTTATTGTCAAGGGACGATCAAAACCTGTCGAAACCAAAGCCACCGGGGGGATTGCAGATATTAGTTGCCATCCGTCGCTCTGTAGCCTCCATAAACACAACTTATCCTCAGAGACTACTATGTTCATATGCATGAGAAACCCTTGAGATGCTGTGCAAGCTCTTTGGAATTCGGGAGTTTTATCCGAGTCAGGGAAAGGCGTAACACGGCATCGATCAGAACCAGCGTAGAAATCGATGGATACAACAACTCTAACTCCTCCTCCCAAGAGACTTTTCCAGGCGAGCAAGTGAAGGTTTCCGTTGATCAAGCTAATGGCTGAGCGATGGTCACCAAGGTAAAGAGAGTAAGGAAGATGATAAGTGTTGAGACTCCACGAGCCTGTCTCAGATGAATATATCAGGAAACTTCAGTTCCTCGTCTCAAAATTTAACCTTTTATCCATACGAACAAGTTTGTAACTTACAACAACGCCCTTGTCATCAGTTCGTGTGACAATTCCAGTCATCCGGTGATCTTGTTTCGTTTCATGAAACCCTAGGGGAAGAGCATCAGGATAGAGGATTTCTACGCATTCCCGTGAAACCGGATTAGCCACGTACAAGGATCCATGAATCTTCTCCTTGAGTGGCTTTACATGGATCAAAACCAACCCAACATCGGAGTAAGCAACGACTTCAGCAGCTGGTTTGTAATGTTCCTCGTTGTTCTTGAACCTTTTTAGGAAAGAGGAGATGTAGAAGTCCAAAGATTTTTCAAGTCCCCAAGTTTCGCATCTGTAGTGAGCCATAATTTCTGTTCCAAAGTACATGAGCGACCATGAACAAGAGTGCGAGTTTTGGTGCAGTGATATGAAGAGTTGTCGGAAAAACGGAGACTCTACGATCGATTTCCACTGCTTGCAAACCACTTTTGAAGCTGTGCTGGTCTTAAGCGGTAGCCTCGCAAGTACAATCGCACATAGATCATCTGTCAAGCAATCCATCTTCCTGTTCTGTCGGAATTCTGCTTACAAAAAAAAAAAAAAAAAAAATCAGCAGGAAAAGAAGAAAGTCTAAAGAATTCCCAAAGTGTGTATATATATATACCTAAGGCAAAGCTTAACCTAATAATAGAAGGAAATCCCCTTATTCTAATTTACTGCTATTTCTTATGTTATTTTATTAAATTCAATATGTTTCAATGGGATTAGGGAATTTTTTTGTTAAAAAGAAATTAGAAGTAAATAAAAAAATAAAATAAAAATTAATTATAACATGCAATTTTAGATATAAATTAATTTTAATATCTTGGGTAGCATAAATATAGGAAAATAAAACGCTTCCTTGCAACAGAAGGAAAGACAAAAGAAAAAAGGTTCACTCAAGATTCACACAATTGGCGGTAACTAAAAAACTGGAAACAGATAATTAATCACTAGTCTTAAGTCTTAACTTGTGGCATGTCAAACAAGTCTTCTTTGTCATCGGCTTGTTGTTGACCGTAAATGCTGAATGTGAATTATATCCTCCTTCTCTTCGCGGTTTCTGCTAATCTCAAGATCTCTCACAAAAAGGAAAATATTAAAACATGTGATTAGACAAAGGAATTAAAGTGGTTATACAAGTTTGTGATTTTGCTTGTCAAGTAGACTTGTGAGACTCTTTTTATCTTCCTTTCTTAGTTCATGCTTGTACCTGCAAAAGTAAAGAGGTTAACAATGAGACGAAAAAGCTGACTACTATGACTGAAAGTGGACAATTCTTTTTCTTCTTCCTTACCGTTGCACAAAGGCAAGAGGAGTTTGGTGCCAAATGACATCCATAACTTTTTTCTCCTTATGAAATCTCAAGAAATGAGCAGCGACCGCAATATTCTCCAAAATAAATATTATGAAGTAACTACACACACACAAAAATAAGAACACAAATGTAACCCACCTATACATATATACGTGTACGTCCATCATGCATTTACCTTAATGTGCCAAGAAACTTCATCTCAGCGCGGTGAAAGATTTAAAATCATTTGATTTACTACTCCAACGAAAGCTTAAAAGTTCGTGTGTAAATGACTACAACTTGTTTAGTGTCACTGAGCATGTAAATGTGAAGATGGTATTGTGTGTTGTAGAAGAACCTAAGACTAAGAGGTCATGAATTTTGCAGAGGGAATAAATTGTTTTGCAAGAATCTCTTTGATTACATGAACAAGAAAATATCTGGTATTTTCTTACTTTCTCTCTGATTTAAACCAATAATAATAAGTATGGCATAAGAAACTAACAATAATCAACCAAAACAAGAAGAAAAAATGAAGTCTTCGCAGTTAACACGTAAGTCTAAACTCTTGTCATTGTGTTGGGGATCCGATGCAACCATTGTGGGAGAACGAAGGAGGAACAGTCTGATTTTTTAAAATAATCCATGAGTCCAGGACCTTTAACGGAAACTATAATGCGACCGTCGTCTCTGCTATGTTCCAACTGATTGTGGAGCACAAACTTGCCATTGTGCAAGTTTATAGATAGCAAACCTTCCTGTTCCTTGCTGTAAAAGTAAGCTGTTTTCCCATCAAAAGGGTTCATTGTCACGGGACAATCTAAACCGGTCGAAATCAAAGCCACCGGGGATATTGCAGATATTAGTTGCCAGCCGTCGCTCTGTAGCCTCCATAGACATAGCTTATCCTCAGAGACTATGTTCATATACATGAGAAACCCTTGAGAAGCTGTGCAAGCTCTTTCAAATTTGGTAGTTTTATCCGAGTCAGGGAAAGGTGTAACACGGCATCGATCAGAACCATCGTAGAAATCGATGGATACAACAACTCTACCTCCCACGAGACTGTTCCAGGAGAGCCAGTGAAGGTTTTCGTTTAAGCTGATGGCTAAGCGATAACCACGAAGGATAAGAGAGTAAGGAAGATGATAAGTGGTGAGACTCCACAAGCCTGTCTCAGATGAATATATCAGGAAAGTGAAACTCGTCTCTCTTTGCCTTTCATCCATGAGAACAACTTTGTAACTTAAAACAACGCCCTTGTCACCAGTTCTAGTGACAATTCCTATGGTCGGGCACTCTTGAATCGTTTCAAACCCTAGAGGAAGAGTATCAGGAAAGAGGATTTCTACGCATTCCCGTGAAACCGGATTAGCCACGTAAAAGGATCCATTCTTCTCCTTGAGTGGCTTTGAATAAATCAAAATCAACCCAACATTGGAGTAAGCAACGACTCTGGCTGATAGGTAATCGTTGTTGTTGTTCTTGAAACTTTTTAGGAAAAAGGAGACGTAAAACTCCAAAGATTTTTCAAGTCCCCAGGTGTCGCATCTGTAGTGAGCCATAATTTCTGTTCTACTATACATGAGCGACCATGAACAAGAGTGCGAGTTTTGGTGCAGTGATATGAAAAGTTCTCGGAAAAATGGAGACTCTACGATCGAGTTCCACTGCTTGCAAACCAGTTTTGAAGTTGTGATGGTCTTAATCGGTAGTCTCGCAAGTACAATCGCACATAGAGATTGCCGATACTAGTTGCCACCCGTCTCTCTGTAACCTCCATAGACATAACTTATCCTCTAGACTTCCATCTGTTACAGAGACTATGTTCATATACATGAGAAACCCTTGAGAAGGTGTGCAACATTTTTCGAATTTGGTAGTTTTATCCGAGTCAGGGAAAGGCGTAACACGGCATCGATCAGAACCAGCGTAGAAATCGATGGATACAATTTCATCATGCTTGAACCTGTTCCAGGCGAGGCAGTGAAGGTTTCCGTTCAAGCTAATGGCTAAGCGATGCCGATGATCATGAAGGAAAAGAGAGTAAGGAAGATGATAAGTGTTGAGACTCCACGAGCCTGTCTCGGATGAATATATCAGGAAATTTAAGCTCTTCTTTCTTTGTCTTATATGAGTTTTATCCATGAGAACAAGTTTGTAACTTAAAACAAGGCCCTTGTCATCAGTTCGTGTGACAATTCCAGTGATCGGGTAATCCTGACTCGTCCCAAACCCTAGAGGGAGAGCATCAGGAAAGAGGATTTCTACGGATTCCCATGAAACCGGATTAGCCACGTAAAAGTATCCATTAATCTTCTCCTTGGATGGCTTTACATGGATCAAAATCAACCCAACGTCGGAGTAAGCCACGACTCTGGCTCGTACGTTATTCTTGTTGTTGTTGTTATTGAACCTTTCTAGGAAAGAGGAGACGTAAAACTTCAAAGAATGTTCAAGTCCCCAAGTTTCGCATCTGTAGTGTGCTATAATTTCTATCCCGAAAGTCATGAGCGACCATGAACAAGAGTGCGAGTCTTGGTGCAGTACTGATCGGTAAAGGTCCTGGAAAAAGGGAGACTCTACGATCGATTTCCACTGCTTGCAAACCACTTTTGAAGCTGTGCTGGTCTTAAGCGGTAGCCTCGCAAGTACAATCGCACATAGATCATCTGTCAAACAATCCATCTTCCTCGTCTGTCACAAGTGTGGGCACACACACACGTATATATAGCTTTAGCTTAACATAGTAAAAGGAAATTCACCTTACACGTAAATTTCCTTTTATTATTTTCGGATAATTATTTTTGTTTGCATGTGGCCTAACACAATAATAATTTAAAGGAAATTGCCTTTGTTCTTGAAACGTTAAATAACTATGAGAAATTCCTGATGTTGTATTAAACTCATCAATATGCGATTTTCTTTTAATATCTTATTATATAAAGCTGGATGCGCGCGACGTGGTTGCGACACGTAGGATTTTTATAAAATATAGGATCACGACATGTGTCACTTTTAAGATTATGTCCGTTAAGATCGTGACACGTGTATTAGGGGAAAAAATTATTTTTAAAAAATACTAGAAATAGGATAATTAAAAAAACGAAATTTTATTTATTTTATAAAAAAAGAAAAATTAATATTTGTCATATCCTAACAGAAAAAGGTTTTCCCATTCATCAAATTTATATTATCCAAACACATATTAATTTATAAAATAAGATTGAAAATAATGTAATAAATAAAATCCTATTACTACATGGAATAGGTACGTAAACTAAAATTCCTATATCTGCAAGGAATATGTTATATGAACACCTATAAATACAAAGTTACAGTAGTCTCTTTTTTCTCATTCACAAACTCATCAAAGCAAATTCATTAAATTTCTCTGATTCTCTTTCTCTAATTTAAAAATCATGTCTTTGAATGTTCAAGAAAACAGTGAAGATTATTTGACTCTAGGTCAATTGGATCGAAATCGAAATTATCGCCGTACTATAGTACGTGTTATTCGAAAGTGGGAAGTTAGAAATCCAAAAGAAAATAATATTCTTATGGGAGTTGAGCTTCTACTACTTGATGAAAAAGGTTAGTAAGAAAATATATAATTTACAATAAATTGTTACATCCATTAAGAAACGGAAAAAAACATATTCCCAATACAAGAAGGAAAAAAAAATATATAATAAGTTACACCCTTCATGATTTAATTGTGTGCTTTTATATTTTGTTTAAATTTTCTTTCTTATTAAGAAATGAAAAATCATGTCTTTAAAAGTTCTAGATATCAATGAAGAATATTTAATTTTAGATCAGTTGGATCAAAATCAAAACTACTGCGCACCATGTATAATATTTGATCAGATTATAACATGTGTTAACACAAGAAAATTAGAAAAAATTAATAACAAAACGAAAAATTGTAAAACAACTAACTAATAATGAAAAGAAAAATTTATAATGGTCCGAGGCAAAATAAATATTATAAAAGAAAGAATATAAATAGAAAGCTAACAAAATAATTATCAACAGCTAACTAATATTAAAAAGAAAATTTTATTTTGGTCCGATATTCTAATTTTAAATAGTTTATTTTCAAATTTTTGTTAGGTCAAAAAATATTTAAAAAATGATTTCATCAACTGAAATCTCTTCGATGGAATAATCAAAGTTTCACGTATTAATTAGTCCATCAGATTTAAACACATGTAAGTATTTCTATATTAGATAAAAATAAGATAACACAAATTAATTCATTTTTCATATCATGAATTCAAAACAAATGTCAATTATAATAAAAATGTAAAAAGATTACTAATCTTATTTTATTTAGTGATTTGTTATCGGGTTTTTATTATTATTCTACTTACTTTTAAAAATGATTATATTATGTTTAATAATTTTCCAGGATTTATTTCAAAAAAATAAAATAAACCCGCGTATACGCGGGGTCTAATCTAGTCTTAGCATAAATCTGAATTTAACCAAAAAAATAAAACCATTAATATTTCTGGCAACAAAAGGAAAGACAATTCTCAACAATTGTCGATAATTGAAAGACCGGCAGCAGATAATCACTAGTCTTCTTCCATGGGAACTTGTGGCATGTCAAACCAGTCTTCTTTGATTGGCTTGTTGTTGACCGTAGATGCTGAACGTGAATTACCATCCTCCTTCTCTCCCCTGTTTCTGCTATTCTCAAGCTCTCTCACAATTTCAGGAGTAATCTGCAATATGATAAATAAGGTTTAACAAAAAGAAAAAAAGGAGTACGCTTAAATTAAGGACTTTGATTAGACAAGGGAATTAAAGTGGTCATATATACAAGGTCGTGATTTTGCTTGTCAAGTAGACTTGTGAGACTCTTTTTATCTTCCTTTCTTAGTTCATGCTTGTACCTGCAAAAGTAAAGAGGTTAACAATGAGACGAAAAAGCTGACTACTATGACTGAAAGTGGACAATTCTTTTTCTTCTTCCTTACCGTTGCACAAAGGCAAGAAGAGTTTGGTGCCAAATGACATCCATAACTTTTGTCTCCTTATGAAATCTCAAGAAATGAGCTGCGACCGCATCAATCGCCGAGAGCGCCAGCGCATATTTCTTCTCCAAAATAACCTTTATGAAGTAACTTCACACACACGCAAACAAAAACACAATGTAACCAAAGAAAGGAACACAACATTGTATCTAAATAATGTACCTATCTATATACGTGTAAGCTATATAATGCATTTACCTTGTTGGGCGAAGAAACTTCATCTCCGCCAAACATACCAATGCGGCACTACAGTTTATGTACAAGAATAATTTTGTTTAAAAATGTGGCAAAACTTTCATAAAAATAAAGGTGAAATCCTTGTTACCTTGAGAAAACTTCAGGAATAGAAAACTTCTGGATTATACTCCCTATAATTCTAGCTTCGGCATTGGTGCATGTTCCCGACTAAAAACACAACATGCAAGTTACTTAGAGAAAAGTAATACAATTACCAGAAATAAAAATATATAAAAGAACACACACACACACCTTACACAGGGGAATTAATATTCCACAGTAGAATCCTCTGGGCTTGAAGAGTGTCTTTTTCAAAGATTGGTAGAGGCAAAAATGTAGCTTATCGTGGTTTCTGATGTCCTGCCTTACCCTAGGAAGAAGAAATAGCTCAAAGAAGCGTCCAGCTTTGGTGCTGGAAGCAAACATGATTGTAGCCTTGTACATGGCAGTGGGTGACCAATTCTCTGGTTGAGTCAGCTTCAATAGATCAGCCCAGTTATCAAGTTTAGTAACATGGTTAAGAGCTTTGGGCATTTTTCCATGTGTGTACATACTCATAAACTTCCCCAACCTGCATGGTTATATATATATATCAGAGACAAACTCAAAAGTAACGTTACTTCATTTGCAAGGAGAAGGAAAAAAAGAAGAGAGAATGTTACTTTTGATAATAGTCAGCTTCTGAAATACAAGCAGAACCTACAACCAGCAAAACAAATTACAGAATTAGCCACTTACAATCATACAGTTGATAATATTCCACAAAGTTATCAAGCAAAACCTGTGGAAACATCATCTTTATCTTCAAGATCTTTGATAGAACTAGTAATAGCATTAGAGAGACGTTTTGCTAATGAAGCCCCATCCTTTTGAAAGAATGCATCTACTAATAGCTTGTCCTCTTCGTTCTCCAATGGCTTGCAATTCAATAACAATCTCCATCATATAAACGCAAAGAAATCTATAGCTAATGCTCAAGCCTTACATAATAGTCAAAAAGTAGAGAAAGAATCTCACTTGGTAATCATCATCAAGTTGGCTCTCAAACTCTTGGGATTGGTCATAGTCATCATCATCAGTAAAATTTTCAAACCCATACACTGCCTGCTTGAAAGAGGTGATCATGGGTATTTTCTCCGCGTTTTCTTCATCCTCAACCTCCTTCTGCTGCTCATAGGCAGCCTTCAGGATCTTCTCCGTTAGCTACACACAAATAAAAAGATAAAAGCTTTTGGAAAATAACCAATATTTTCTGAATACACGAAAGAATCCGAAATCTCTCACCTTCCGGGCTTTGCAACCCTTCGTCGGTGAGGTGGCAGCGACGGAGACTGCTCTAAAGCTCCTCTTTTTCGCCATTGGAAACGGCAAAAGTGCAATGCTTTGCTCAGTCCGAACAAGGCCCCTCCGGTTTAGGTCTAAAATAATATAAAAAGTCGGAAAATATTTTGACGTCCTAGTTCGGCCGATTAGGGTTTACTCTTTTGTCAAAGAAAACCCTTTCGTCTTGGTTAACTTTTCTGATTTCTCGTTTCACGTATTCTCACGTGACTTTACTCGGAAACACACTTGTTGATAAGCATGTACATGTGCTCCAAATTATCACAAGAATCTATCAACTGTATTCAGTAGTTTGTATCAGTCCGGTTTGGTCTAGCAAAATTAATTGTGATTTGGTTTGGTAACAGCAAGAATAACCCAAAACGACGTCGTCTAAGTTGGAAGAAACGACGTCGTCTAAGTTGGCGTCGCTGTTGTAAAATATGAAGAACAAAAACTGGTAAGTGGAAAACTGGAAACAGAATATTTTGAAGGAAGAAAACTAAAACAATACTGAACAAACAGAAGAATGAGAGAACTGGAAGCAGCTCTTTTTTTCTTTCAAGTTTCACAAAGTAGGAAGCAGGAATTCAAAAGTGTCTCTGCCCTAATCTCTCTCGTTGGACACTTCAATTATGTTTCTCACTCTGTTATTTGAGCTACTCGAAATCCCAAAGCAACGAAACAAAAGAAAAGAAAATAAATCACATCATTGATGGGTTCCTAGAGAAAACCTAAGGATGTGCCTTTTAGAGAACTCTCAACTCATCACTTTTGAGACAACACCAGCTCCAACTGTTCTTCCTCCTTCCCTCAATGCAAATCTTTGACCTGTTTCAAAATGTTAGCAAGTCAGAAATCGAAATTGCTGAAGCACAAGAAAAGCAAGCGAGTGTCTGAAAGATTCTTGACCTAGTTCGAGTGGGACAGGCATGATCAGCTCGAAGACCGCAGTGACATTGTCACCAGGCATAACCATCTTCACGTTCTCAGGCAATTCAACTTTTCCAGTGATATCAGCAGTCCTCAAGTAAAACTGAGGCCTGTAGTTTGAGAAAAACGCAGTGTGACGTCCACCTTCGTCCTTGGTGAGCACGTAAATCTCTGCTTCAAACTTCTTGTATGTCTTGCATGAACCAGGCTTAGCAATCACCTAATAAGCCACCACCATACCGAAATAACAAAAAAAAAGCTTCAGTAAAGTATGCTTTTTGCTATTATTCGATCATTCAGTAGTCATAAAGATGTATCTACGCTTACCATTCCACGCTGAATGTCTTCTCTCTTAAGCCCACGCAGAAGAAGTCCAACATTATCACCAGCCTAACATAATGGAAGCCAAGATTTAGTTAGTATCTTACATGCCAAGAACTTGTCTTTGTAATTTTTCGAAATTGCGTTTGACCTGTCCATTGTCCAAAATCTTCTTGAACATCTCCACCCCAGTCACTGTTGATTTCATTGGAAGACCCTGAAAAAAATCATATCTCACAGTTATGCTAGAAGAAAATGCTTAATCGTAATCGTCATAGCCACAAGTAATCTACTACTTTGGTTGAATTAAACGCAATATCCATGCATACTCACATCTCTTAAGCCCAATATCTCAACTTCTTCACCCACTTTAATAACTCCCTGTTCAATACGGCCTGTTGCAACAGTTCCACGTCCCTTTGAAGAAAAAGAAAAAATCTATCAGAACTGATTTCTCAAAATAAATGCAAAAGAATGAGTGAATGGAAAAAAGAAACAACGAGGAAGCAGATTAGTATACCTGAATCGAGAAAACATCTTCAATTGGCATCAAGAATGGTTTGTCGAGCACACGAACAGGGTCTGGAATGTATTCATCAACAGCATCCATGAGCTTTAAGATAGCCTGCCTTCCAATTTCATCGTTTGTGCCCTGCAATGCAGACAGAGCAGATCCTCTGATGATGGGAATGTCATCCCCAGGAAACTTGTAGAAGCTGAGAAGTTCTGTACGGAGACAAGAGTTGATGTCAGAAAGCTTTTACTATACTTCATACGCTGAAAGAAATAAACTATGTGTTATATAAATATCTACATACCACGTAGTTCCATCTCTACAAGCTCCAATAGCTCAGGATCATCCACCACATCAACTTTGTTCAGGAAGCACACAAGTGATGGAACGCCAACCTGTGGAACATCGCATAATCAAAATGTTAGCCAATAATATCTCACTCAGTTTAAGTAGCTTCGAGTGTTCAGATTGTAACGATGCAAACCTGACGTGCAAGTAGAATATGCTCCTTTGTCTGGGGCATGGGACCATCTGGACCAGAAACCACAAGAATTCCACCGTCCATTTGTGCAGCTCCAGTAATCATATTCTGAAAGTTATCAACAGAATCATTAAGGCTCAAGCGTTTATGCTGATGCATGTTTACTCCACCAAAAATTTCACGTATGCTAGATTATGATGCATTTCACAAAAGCTCTGGTCACTACATTAGAGTTGGCATCTTACTTTGACATAATCAGCGTGCCCAGGGCAATCCACGTGAGCATAGTGACGCTTCGTTGTCTCATACTCCACATGAGCCTACAGTACACAACCAAGTAACATTAACATCAAGTAAAACACAAGAGAATTTATTTGACTTGGAGATGGGAAATTAAATGAGACAACACAGACCGTCGCAATTGTAATTCCTCTCTTCTTCTCCTCAGGAGCTTTATCAATTTCATCAAAGGCAACAGCTTTAGCTTTGCCCTCCTCAGCAAGAACCTAAGCATAGATTGAGAATAGCTATATCAAACTTGAAAAAAACGGTTTCCAATTAAATTTCTCATCAACGGTTTGGCATTGACAATCATTTTTGGAAGTTTCGTATCCCAAATTAGCGAAACGAAATGTATAAAAAGAAGCACCTTTGTGATCGCAGCAGTTAAAGTAGTCTTCCCGTGATCTACATGACCAATTGTTCCAACGTTCACATGAGGTTTACTGCGATAAGAAGAACAACAACAACACAGATTAACACAAACAAAAGGCTCATTTTCAACATCTGCTAACGCAAGCTCCAACCAAATTCAAATCAAGGAAACAAAACTCACTTTCGGGTAAAAGTAGCCATCGATCTCCAGAAGGAAGTCCCGAAGCTTGAGGAAGAGAGATCATCTCCTCCGATTGAGTGAGAGATCGAAGGAATGGAGCCACCGCAGCGCGAGTAGATCTGGGAAGAGAATGGAATAAGCCGCTTCGAGCTAGGGTTGCGAAGAATAGCGGAGGCCATTTTGACTTTTACAGAAAGAGAGAGATGGCTGGAGCCACACAGAAGAGAGAAAGATAATCAAATCGACGAAGGCAACTTCTGAGATGGGGTTTTAGTCGCCTGTGAGGGTTTCTCTTGAAATCTCCAACCTGATTTTTAACCCGACCCGACCCGACTAACATAAGCCCATTTTTAGTTCGTTACTAATATTGGGCCTTGGGTCAGTAATCAACAACTTGTTCAACAAATGTGAAACTTGGTCCGTTAGTAAGTGTGACAGTCTGTCTGTTTGTTTCTTTGATTTTCACACTGTTTAACATTCAGGGCTCAAGATTATCTCTTAAACTGTTACGATTTTTAGTTTTCGTTTTGTTAAAGAGTTACTTTTACATTGTGAAATTTTACTGCAACATATTTTATATAAAAAAAGTGTGAGAGTAACGTTGGATTGAAAGTGGATTAAAAAAACTAATAATAAATTGTCATTATATATTGTTAGCTACGAAATATGTTTTTCGCTAATCTGTAGCTAAATAGCTACAGAGTGGCAAAGAATCAATAACCAATTATTGCTATGAATTGCCGGTTATAATTGGTTTAATATGTAGTTATTTCATACAGTGAAACTGAATATTGGCTTTAACTAATACCGAAGATAAACCGATATTTGAAGAAACAACTCATCTGTTTACTATGATCCCAGTCTGAACAAAATTTTATATCCACAAATCTAGAATTCTCTTATATATTCTTCTTTTTTAAGATATATAGAGTGTACAAGTTGTTTACAACTATCGATGAATAGATCTCCAAAAGTACTTAACTTGCGTTTTCGTAGTAGACCAGACATTTATGTCGGAAGAAGTTGTCTATCTTTGTCAAAACCATCGCAAATGTCACGTAAATTATCAATGCATTTTATAGTCTTTACACGATTTATCTGAAATTGATGTCTCTCTTATGCTTCTGAAAGCAACGGTTCCCATTGATCCACGTTTGCACGATAGTAGTTCGTATAATCACGTTCACATGCGTTGCCGTGGACCGTCTTACTTTATTTCTTAATAGTCTGTATCAATCCTATTATTTGTTGACAATACATAAACCTTTTTTTTTATTTAAGCCAAGAGTAAGCACAAATATGCTGCCATTCACGATCATGAAGCCTTTTTACATGAAAGTTCTGAAGATCACGATTCTCTTCCGCTATGTGTATCATCAAGAAATCATGAA
Organism: Microthlaspi erraticum; assembly: GCA_902728155.2. Taxonomy (NCBI): domain Eukaryota; kingdom Viridiplantae; phylum Streptophyta; class Magnoliopsida; order Brassicales; family Brassicaceae; genus Microthlaspi; species Microthlaspi erraticum. The sequence goes on along the minus strand of CACVBM020001362.1, from coordinate 524,276 downwards.
AACTTTTTACGTCCGAATAATAAAGTCTCGATCTTGGATACTCAATTCTAGAGTCACAGGTTTTGATTTGATAATAAAACAGAGTTGCATACTTGTGAACATAATTTAAAATTCACTGATAACACAAACGATGTTTTTATTATTGATTTACATAATTACAAATGACTCCGTATATAACTGTTACTGATTAAGTCATGCGAAATTCCAGAGTTTTAGTCACAGATCCGTTTCGTACGTAGATACATATTGAAAAAAAAAAAAAAAAAAAAAAAAAAAAAAAAAAAAAAAAAACTCAAAAGAAAAATAAAAAGAGATATGTCCTAACTCCTAAACATCTAAAATGATGTACGTGATGTGTCCTAACTCCTAAACATCTAAAATAGATCATAGTACCGTCAATGTTAGAGCAACTTCAACCATTTAAGTACTTTCTATTTCATGACCCAGCCAAATTACGTGAGCAGTACTGCAGTACTAAATTTACTGATAAGACCAACAAAAGAAAAAACTAGGCAATCCTGATAAACATTTTAATATCTTAATTTTTTTGGGGGTACAGAAACAATGTTATACGTAATGATACCCTGATATTTGTTCAGTAGACGTACAGCTGGATTATAGATGATTTCATCTTTGTTAGAATCTAATTTTCAAGATAATATGATTATTATCGATATTTATATGTTTTACGTATGCAACATAGAAAGACTACACAATTTGTTGATTAATATTCCGGAAATAAAAGGGAACTTTTGTTTTCCGGACCACATGGGAATGTGTTACCAACTATCTCTTTACTTTGAAATGTAAGATATGTAAGAATCTCCTTAAGGCTTTGAGGCTCAGAAGAGAAGAGCATATAATCCATTTATCGTACCTTTTAACGGGAAAGGTAAAAAAGAATATAACTTTTTCAACTTTAATTGTTGTATCATACATCGCTAATGTCTCATAGTTTATTTTATTTTATTAATTTTGTTATAACTTAAGTTTGGAGACTAAAAGCTGAGCTTTGGATGATTATCCAGTAGTATCGTTAAACTATATGTATAGGGTTAGTTCCCGCAGGATCCACATATATGTACTATAGAACCTTGTAATTTTATAATCATGTGTAAATGATGAATTATTTAATTAGATTATTCAATCTATAGCATACATGACTGTTTAATAATATGCAAGAGTTTCTAACTAAGATTGACCATGATGAAATATACAAAAAAATATCTATGCTTGATCAGTAGATATATAAAGTCATCTTTCTTATGCCTCATTCTCGAGATCAATTATTCTTAGCCATTTACAAAAAAGAGAGAAACTATTCTTCATCTTTCTTTGTAGAGCCCGTGGCTCATATTCCATGAATAATATACTAATCATAAGCTTTCCGCCAATCAATACTTAATGATTCGTAAAATTAATTATTGTGTATAAATTTGCATAAAGGTTCATAATAAACAATTATATAGGCTAGACTTTACGTGGTTGGACCATCTTTTCACATGGAAGGAGGGTATCTATATCGATACACGAATAATGCGATATCGACATATTCGACATGTTTTTGTTATTTATATAAAGCAATCATATATTAATGGGGAAAAAGCTTCTTAAAAGACTTACTTCATTTAGGTAGCTAAACCCCATTTGAAAGTTGGAAGAATATAAAAACTTCATTACACTCCAACACATGTAACAATATTCTCTTAGAAAAAGAACTTTATCTCCTAATTAATGAAAAGTGAATATATATCTCTAAATTAATTAGATGTGTACATTGCTGACATTTTTGTTTAACTGAATGTGAAAAAGAACGATATTTTTGGGTTCCAACGGTTAGACATAGTTATAATAAAAAAAAAGTTACAGAAATTTGGTCATATAATCGACATCTACATGCGAGCGTAACATTTGTGCGCTTGCCTCTTTGTTCCAACAAGTGATCCGTTTGCTCTCTCTGACACCAACTCGAGTGTTATCGAGTAACACTTTATAGTTTTAGTGGCACTAAGGGTTCATAGTTAAGGCCATGCCTCTTTTGAGTTTGTGCCTTAGGTAGTGGAAAAGGGAATCTACTGACCTTAGAGGGTGGAGAGGTTCATGCGACCCACAAATCGGGAAGATGTAGGCCCAAATTTCACCACACCCCACCAATTTGTAGACTTTTCATTTGGGTCCCATAATTTTACATTTCGTTGCTTCTAACCCATCATTCATTGCCTCTAACCTTTTTGACGAGGCCACATAACCTTTTGCTCCTTATGGGTGTGTTATAATTAGTCTTACCATCAAATTCAACGTCTTTAATTTTGTCAAAAACCATCAAAATTCAACTTCTTTTCAATGCTTAATTAATACTATGAAATCAATGTATATAGACTAAAGGTGCATTATGACAGTAGACCTTTTTAGCATAACCATAAAGGTTCATATATGTACATATAATTTGTGTATATAAAAAAATAAAGACTTTTGGTTTGTAATCGGGCTAATTTCGAAACTTCCGATTCATAATAATTAATAATGCAACGGTACTCAAATGTTTTTTATTCAAGTTCGATAACCAAACAAAAAAATTTAACTACAACCACAACCACACTTATGTGAAATGAAAAAAAAAAACGTATTTAATTCAGTCTCGGCTATTTTTGTTTTCATAAGAATTTGGATGTAAGTAAATACGGTCTGATATTAATCATCTTATATTGAATAGTAAGGGGTGGTTAGAGCTGAGCTCTAATTAGAAAGTTTTTTAAAAACCACCTTCTCTCTTTTTATATAATGTAACTGTGATATTTTATAATCACGTAGAAAGGAACTTTTTAACTATTAGCCGATTGACTTGTAAACAAAAGGAAGAGGTGATGACAACCCTTTAACAAAAAAAAACAAAGGAAGAAGTCAAATGAGAACAACGACAATAGTAAAAGTTCTTAGACTAATGAATATGTTCGAGAGGCAAATCAATTTGAGTATTATTATTTTATACGTCATCTCTTAGATCATCTTCCACGGGCCTCATGGACATGGACATTGACATCATGACTCATGAGTTTGGTTTGGTGTAAAGTTAAAAGACACATAGTAACACGGAATTAACAATCAATTTATTACCTTTCTATGTAATAGTAATACCAGTTACTAAATATAGTAAATAGATATAGAATAAAGCTACGTATATATTAGCTGCATATACCATAAATGACGAGAATAACATATATGATTTTCGAAAATTTACCCCCAAAAGTATAAAATCAGATCGAAACGGAAAATAATATGGTGTATATAAGTTGTTTTTCTTAATAGCAAATGCTTATATAGGGAAAAAAAAGAATGGTGAATTATACACAAAATATAATCTAATCAGGTTCTTCCTTATAAAATTTGATAACAATTTGATAAGATGATCTAAGAAATGACGTATAAACTAATAATACCCAAATTGATTATGCGTTATAATTATAGGAATACACATTGCAATTAACCTCTCTACATATTTAACTTTCGTTGAAAAAAACCAAAAAAAAAAAAAGAGAGAAATGATCTATGATAAAATAAAATAAAATGTAGTAATATAAACCCCCTAATTTATATAAACCAACCTATCAATAAAACCTGAAAATGTTGGCGTCTGCCAGAAAGATTATGGACCTTGGTCCAAAACTTCTTGAAAAAGTTAGTAATATTTATTATTTCAATGGATGAATTATTATGTTTATACGTTAAAAATAGCAGAATATTAATTTAGTATGCATCTGGTGTCCATAAATAATATTAGGGATGTTGAAACGTGGCTATTAACAAGAAGACAAAAATTATACATACAAATAATGCTCTATGTTTAAATACCATGCTATTTGTGAATTATGCGCGTGATTTTCCTTAATAGAATTGTATGTTGAAATGTTGCGAGCTAACAAACTTTCACATCTATAAACAAAATGTTAATAACACAGTTTGTGGCTAAAAGAATGGTCTCGTTTGGTTTAGACGAAAATCCCCAATGTCTTACAAAGATGGTTTTCTAACTTTTCATTTCATCAATTTTATTGATAATCATTTTTCCCAATTGCTAGATATTCCCTAAAATACGATAGAAGTGTGCCTTTTGCAATTCAGAGTATATACATAATTGGAGATCATTTTATGTAGTATAGCAATATGACTCTTTTGTTCTTCGCCGTCCTTTTGTTGTTGTTGCCTCTTTTTCTCCCAATGAAACTGTTGTGCGTGAACATCAACCCAATGAAAAAAGGTAGACCATATCGTGACTTTTGAAAGGATTTCACATAAATGACTATTTCAATATAAGTGAGCTTATTAGTTATTACACAGTACATCTTTTTAACCATCCAGCGTAAAAAAATACATCCTTTTAACCAGCGCGTGATTACACTGCTATACTTAAAAACAAATGTAAAACAGATTCCCTTTAATTTATGATTTGTTCTGTCAACAATATACTAATGTTATTGGACTTGAATATAAAAAAATAATACAGACCACTAAACATACTCCTTTGTTACTGTTTCTTAAATTATGATTTACAAACAAATTAAGTTAAAAATATATGAGGCCTTTCAACCAAAAAAACTAAAAATATACTATTAGTGATAATTTATTAGAGGAAAAAGAAAACCACCAAACCCATTTTTGTCAAGGGCCAGAAGTTTAGCCACGTCAGCCTTAAGAGAGTGCCACGTCATACCCATGAGTCTCTCCCACCTGTACGGATCCTTTTCACGGCTGCTCCAGTATATATTGAAACGAACGAACCCACCTAAAACCTTCTCATTACACTGCATGTGCAGCCACCCGACCCGACCCGACCCGGCCCACATTCCCCACCCCTTTTTGTTTTTCTGTTTTCGCCGAGGACTGATCTAGCTACCGTCGTTAAATCGGAAAATAGGTCCCAAGTCAGAGCGAGAGAGAGAGAGAGAATAAAGTCACTAAAATTAAATAACTAATTTCTTCGCCGGAGTTTTATGCCGATGACGATTGCGGCAGCACCACGCCAGACAGATCGATCAGCCTCTGCTTTTTCCCCTGCCTTTGCGACGGCGGCGAAGGCGGTTGCTGTTCCGGTTCAGGTTCCGCCGGGAGCTGTGGTTTCTGAAGGATTGGGAAAAGATGCGTTAATCTCGTGGTTCAAAGGCGAATTCGCGGCGGCGAACGCTATCATCGACGCGATGTGCTCGCATCTCAGGAAAACTGGAGAAGAAGGAGACGACGAGGCATTTCCTGGATCGGAGTACGATGCTGTTTTCGCCGCGATCCATCGCCGGCGTCTGAACTGGATCCCTGTTCTCCAGATGCAGAAGTACCATTCCATCGCCGAAGTCGCGATCGAGCTTCAGAAAGTGGCGGCAAAGAAAGCGGAGGATCTGAAGGAGAGGAAAACAGAGGCGGAGGATCTGAAAGAGAAGGAAACAGAGGCGGAGGAGGTGAAGAAAACTTGTTTTAACGGCGAGAAAGTAACGGAAAATGAGCTAAACGGAGATGTAGAAGACGTGGAAGATGATTCTCCGACTAGCGATATCACTGATTCAGGTAAGTAACAGTAAAACTTTCCTCTTTACAAAATTTCAAAATCGTTTGGAAAGATTCTTTTCATTTTATTTTCGTGGATCCAGAAATTTCTATAATTACATTTACAGTGATCGGTTTTCATAAGCGCAATCTGAATCTGATTCTGCTTTTTTATTGTTTTCTTTAATTATTTTCGTAATTTTTTTTTGTTTATTAGCATATTCTTTGAAGTTTGGTCATTTGATTCTCTCTACCTGTAAACTGGTTCTGTGGTTGGTGACGAGAAGAAAAAAAAAGACTCCATTAAAATTATGGGCATAGGTTTTGAAAAAGTTTTGTTTTAAAAAAAATAGAAACATATTCGTTGTTTAAGAAACAAATCGAATATTTGATTAAATAAGAAGAAAAAAAAAGATTTCTGAGACTAATTCAATTTTCAAGATTCAACTACGTATTTCCCTCCACTGGATCCGAGATGCATTCTAAACGATTTTGACTAATTTATTCCAAATTCGTAAATTTTTTAATCCGTGAGATTTTAATGCATCATCATGCCGTGGATTCGATTTTTGGAAACAAATTTTCTAAAAATAACAAAGATTCCCCCGTAAAAGAAATAAATCGTTTTTATTTTCCTCTGATTTTCTCTGTTTCGCACAATACTGTACACAGCGTCATTACCATTATTGAAAAGATCAAATAACTAAATTGAAGTCTATATTTTTTTGTTGACAGCTAGTTTTCTTTTTAAACTTTAAAAATTTTAAATCAAACATTACATTAACGTGCATGCAAGAAAAATATAATATTAAGATTTTTTTTGTCGTCTGTTAACTGGTTGTATAACCTAGAAACTGGACAAAATAATGTATTTGACTTAGTTTTATTTTAAATCTTCGTGTTTGAATACGTAATTAAGTTTCTGGATATATATACACATATATTTATTGCTTAAAAATGAAAATGAACACAAACTTTGATGAGAATCGTACAGAAGGACGAATCTGTGTGTAATTGAATTGAAAAAGCATAATCTGAAAAGTCTATCTGACTCTCTCTCTAAACGTAGTCGTTTTGGTGTAGAAGATTAGGATTCCGTTTCTCAATGTAGTTGGGCTAGTGCGTGTGTGTGTTAGTAGCAACAATTTTTGTTGGCTTCTGCTTTTGGTTTGATGATGTAACCGTAAAACGGCATCAAAAGGTATCAATCTCACATTGATTCGCGTGTGAGAGATGATGATTTTAGAATTGCGTCTTATTTTATTTCGAACAGCGAGCTCTTCGCAGCCGTTGGATTTAATTACAATTAGGTCGTCATCAATCGTGGTCCCCACGATCTCCCGTGCCGCCCTTTATTTTTTACTTTCTTCTCCGGAATGTTCGTAACCTTCACGACTCACGAGCATTTTCCTTCTTTGTATTGACTTTTCTTTTTAGTTTCTTTATATTTTTTGCTTTTTGTTCACGGCCATAAAAATAGTCAGAAGTTTTAAAAGGTTATTTTTCTTTTGAAAGATCTTTTACCGGTTTTTTCGTGATGTGTGCGTATATTTACTCACTCTTGTTTGAAAGTCGAAGCTTTTTTGTGTAACGTTAGGTAGAGCAAATAGAGTGTGACACGTGCACGAAGGCATAGACTTACTAGTCTTGTCTTCTACATTGAAATCTCTGATTTTCTCTGATACATTTTACAAGGAAAACTTTAAAACTTCTTAGAATGGTCCATGAGATCATTCATGCGTTATTGCATTGGAACAAAAATAAAAAAAGTCGTCATTACTCATTACTGTAGTCAACTTTCACTAAATCACTAAAGCCAAAGATCACCTTATTAATTGATTATAAAACAAATTACAACCATTTAAAATTATGTGTATGAATTGAAGTACTAATCATGATGTTTCATAGGTTCTCATCAAGATGTTCACCAAGCTGCTGCGACGGATACACAGATTTGCCAGAGCCATGAAGATTGTGATGCTCGGTCATGTGAGATCAAGCCTATCAAAGGTTTCCAAGCCAAAGAGCAAGTTAAAGGCCACACTGTGAGTAGTGTGTCAAACGTTCATTTTTTCTTTCTCCTTTGATTGAACATTTGAAATATGACTGTTCCTTTAACTATTTGTACAGGTGAATGTTGTGAAAGGACTAAAGCTGTATGAGGAGTTACTAAAAGAAGATGAGCTATCCAAATTGGTAGACTTTGTAGCAGAACTCCGAGAAGCTGGCCAAAACGGGAAGCTTTCAGGTAACTTTTCTTACACGAAACTAATTAAAGACTTTTTTTAAAAGACTTCTCCGGTTGCTTACACATGAAATGATCATGAATACAGGTGACAGCTTTATCCTGTTCAACAAACAGATAAAAGGGAACAAGAGAGAGCTGATTCAGCTTGGTGTCCCCATCTTTGGCCATGCTAAGGATGAAAACACCAACGACACTGCAGGTAAGGAATCGCTTTCATCCGCACCATTTCAGTCTAAATGGTTGGCTTGACCGGGAAAGACTTTGTTGGTTTGTAGTTAACATCGAGCCAATTCCACCACTTCTTGAGAGTGTCATTGATCACTTTGTCACATGGAGACTCATCCCAGAATACAAGAGACCAAATGGCTGCGTCATCAACTTCTTTGAAGAGGTATTATAATATCTCCATGGAATCAAGAAGTTTGCTCTTCTTCTCGCTTTTACCCTAACATTCTTGGATATTGCACTTTGTCTTTCAGGGTGAATACTCACAGCCTTTCCTCAAACCACCTCACCTAGAGCAACCAATCTCCACTCTTGTCCTCTCTGAATCATCAATGGCCTTTGGACGCATTCTCTCTAGCGACAGCGAAGGCAACTTCAGAGGACCTCTCACTCTTTCTCTCAAACAAGGGTAACAGAACATTCAAACCCTTCGCTCTTGTCCATAAGGCAACTTCATTAACCATCTCTCAAATTAACCTGGTTTTTATAGGTCTCTCTTGGTGATGAGAGGGAACAGTGCTGACATGGCAAGGCATGTAATGTGTCCATCAAAAACCAAAAGAGTCAGCATCACATTCTTTCGTGTACGTCCTGAAACCAACCATTACCATTCACAACCAAACAGTCCTCACCACAACGACGGTGCAATGACAATGTGGCAACAACAACAACCATGTCCCTTCCCAATGCCACCAACTCCATTCCTCAACGGCTTTGATCATTCGGTTGAAGCGATGCCGAAATTTGGAGTCTTTCGTCCTCCGATGATCATGATGGCACCACCACCGCTTCAGCCAATGGTACTAACAAGTCCCGGTGCGATGGGAACCGGTGGTGGTACCGGAGTTTTCTTACCATGGGCCTCGGTTAGCTCAAGAAGACATGTGAAGCATTTGCCTCCACGCGCTCAGAAGAAGCGATTCCTTCCGCTTCCTCCAGCTGCTGCTTCTTCTCCTGCTGGTGAATCCACTTCTGAGCCTGTGATCAGTGTAGGTGGAGCCTGAGCTTAAAGCCTTCCATATGGTCCATGTCTAAGCCATCCTCTGTTTTTTTACTCTGTTTCTTCTCTTTTGTTTTTTTCTACAAAATCAGTTTAGGTTTAACTCAGGGTTTATAGATAGAATTAAAGTTTGTTAAATCCCCAGAGGCATGTTGTCATTTTCTGTTTTTGTTTTTGTGTACTATTTAATTATCAGAATCACATTGTGATTGGTGATTTCATCATTATTTCGTAAATCACCAATACTGGCAAAATGTAAAATCGTGATGTTGAATTGAGAGTTTCAAAAAATGATAAATTCATATATACAGAACTAGAAAACAATTTTTGAATTAATGGTTTATAGATATTCTTTCAAAAATAGCAAATTTGAGAATAAAAATCCCGTGGAAACGGGTCATTAGTTAACGCATTATGAGGAAACATTCGTTACAAAAACTCTGAAGTTGACATCATCTTCTCTCTCTCTCACTTTCTCTTCACTCTTCATCAGTCTCCATTGATCTTGAAACACCATTGATATGGATGTGTTCTTCGAGACGCAGAGAGGCTCACCATTCTCCATCGAACTGGGTTACTTTGACACTGTTTTAGAGATCAAACAGAAGATCGAGAAGTACCAACGTATCCCTATTTCCAAACAAACCCTATTCTTCCAAGGAAATGTTCTTCAAGACGATCTTGACATCGAACAATGTCAGATCCTCGACAACTCTCGTCTCCAGCTCCTCGTCTCTTCTCCCTCTAACGACCAAAACCGAAACAATCTAGTCTTCAATACCGAGCAATCTCCACCGCCAAGCTCAACAGAACAGATCATCATCAACGGCCATCAAGACTCGACTCTGATGATGCCGGTGAACAACAACAACAACGGCAACAACAACAGCAACCCTAAGAAGCTGAGAGTAATGGTGTTGCCGAAATGCGGGACGAGGAAGATTCCGGTGGATGTGAACGCAGGTGATAACGTTGGGGAGCTGAGGAAAGAGCTGGCTAAGATTCAACAGAGGTTTCAGTTAAGTCTGCCTCAAGAAGGTTACTTCTTTATATACAAACAGAATGTAATGGATGATGATCGGTCTTTCCGGTGGCACCGTGTTGATCACGGAGATACTATTGAGATTTTCAATGGAAGTGTTTCCGGTGGCTCTTAATATTAGCCACTGTTTTTGGATTAAGAAAAAAAACATTATGTACTTAAATTGTATTGAAACCTAATAAACAAGCTTGCTTAAGACCATTCTCCAAGTAGCTAAATCCAGTAAAAACCTATATGGTCTATCAATGTTATACAGGAGTGTACAGTCTCCAAGTTGAATAAGTATACAAAACTACAAAAGAATGCTTTTACCCGTTAGAGTATTTTACTGCGAAAATTTATCTTCGGTTCAGATTCTTACACAAGGCTTTCGTTAACTTACGAAACACGTAACCAATAAGGTTTAAGGTGAATATATGGGCCAGGCCTAATAAAGAATTAATGGTTAGTAAATAATCTCTTTCAAAAATAGCAAATTTGATAAAGAAGAGAATAAAATCCCGTGGAAACTGGTCATTAGTTAACGCATTATGAGGAGACATTCGTTACAAAAACTCCCGAAGAAGAGTTGTGTAATTGGGGAGTTTATCCCTCATTCCACTTCTTCTCCACATGGTTTTCACCATAATCAGCAACTTTATATACGTTAAAATCTCATGAAATTTGCAGATTTTCGCTGAAATTAGCTTTAGTTTGTCGGCAATCGTTATAGGGTTCTTAAGTTGGGGATTTTGTGTCGGAAATATAATTCCAACGTCTAAGAGGTTTAAAGCCTAACTAAGTGAAACCCAATTTCAGACAATCGGCAATAGGTTGATGAATTAAACGTGCAATCGCCAGTTTAGGAATAAAATGTTCTAATTGAAATTGTTGAGGAATTTTTTGGACGTTTTCCCCTCTATTATGCAGTTTTTCATGGCAAATACATTAAGTAGTTAGACAAATAATTTTTTTTTTTTAGCAACAAGGTGTGGTGTAGCAAAAGAAAAATAAGAAAATTAATTTGATTGGTACACAAGCATCTTAAAATAATTTCATTTTATTTGTTATTATAATATTTCTTTAATACTCAATTCTATTATTATTCATATTAAAGTGTTTAGAAAATAGAATAAATAAGATTTCTAATAACATAAAAAAGAAAATTACTTCCTATGTTTTTTTTTTTTTTTAATTTCGTCTAATGGATGTTTGAAAATTATTAGAAGATTTGAGATTAAGAGGATTTGGTATAAATTGTGACCTTCAAAGACATGCAATCTCTAAAATTCTAAAACGAAATGTTTGGTAGTATGCATATAATTAAAGCAAATGAGAGATAGAGTAATCTGGGGCGGCCTGAGGTTCTTGGTGGCCTCAAATTTTAAAATATATTATTTTTTCAGTAAATTTATTTAATTTATTTAATAGTTAAATAAAAAATAATGATAGATTGAAGAGTCTATAGTTAGGAAGTTTCAAATCATCCACATTGAGAAGAATGAAGAGTAACACTGCATATAAGCTAAATGTTCGTTCATTTCAGTAACTCGAAAGCTTGCTTGTTTGTTCATGTGATTCTCCTTTTTTAGGTGTTGGAAATGGAGGCAAACGAGGCAGCTGCTGCTTCGGAGTCAGACGGAACAGATGAATCTCAAATGGATTGGGTGTTGAGTTTTGAAGAACAGAGAAAGCAGATCATAATGTTATGGCATCTTTGCCACATCTCAATCATACACAGGACGCAGTTCTACATGCTGTTCAAAGGAGACCCAGCCGATCAAATCTACATGGAAGTCGAGCTCCGGAGGCTGACATGGCTCGAACAGCACTTAGCCGAGCTTGGAAACGCGAGTGCAGCACTGCTCGGCGATGAACCAGCCAGCTACGTAGCATCAAGGTAAGTGAAAGTAAAGTGAACAGATACTTCTTCTTCTTGTATGAGTCAATATAATTTGACAATCATGTTCTTTTTTAGTGTAAGAGCATTGAAGCAGGAGAGAGAGTGCTTGGCGAAACGGGTTAACACGAAGCTAGGAGCTGAAGAGAGAGAGATGCTTTACACGAAATGGGAGGTACCGCCTGTAGGGAAACAGAGGAGGCAACAGCTGATCAATAAGCTGTGGACGGATCCTCATAATTTGCACTTGTCTGTGTATTGAGTCAAAACGAAATAGCTCCGGTCTGCACTTGTCTCAGCGGAAATATGATTTTTGGCAGGTTTTCTATCTAAAAAGGTAGTTTTACTGTGTTTATAGTGTCTAGAGTCTAAACAGGTGAAATGATGCATTTTGGAGCAAAACCATAGGATTTGCACTTCAAGCCGCTCCATGCACAAGCACCAACTTTAAGAGGGCCCAGAAAAAGATCTACTCAATGGATTTCATCAAGACCAGTTCCCTGCGTGCTCTGATTGAGTTAACTTTCCAACGCAACTGGAATGGCCTAATTTGGATGAGTAGAAAAGGAGTTACAACCAAAAGAGTGAAGACTGTCCAGACGGCTCTATCGAGAATCAGCGCCCAAACCGCGCAGTCCGGCTGGCCGAGAACGATGTTTCACGCTCGGCCAAATCACATCCGTCCGTCTGAAGTCTCGGCCAAAGTTCCAAAACCGTTCGGCCGATCACGCATCACGACCCGGGAAACTAAGCCCGCGGTCGGCCACGCCACAACCGCTCACGCCACACGGCGCACGACCATGCCGCGCGAGCCGGGAAACAAAGCCTCGCGGCCGCGCAACCTGTCTCGCGTACCACGGCCGATGCTCCGTCCGAGCCGGGAAACTACGTCCCGCGTCCGGCCGAGAATCATCGGCCAAATCTTCATCCGTCCGACCACAGCGGCCGACCACGAATCCGTCCGGCCACGACCGTTCCGATCGTACGGCCATGACCCGATCATCCGGCCGATCGTCCCGACCGACCGTCCCAACGCCGCGGTCGACCCGAAGCCCGTTTTGAAGCCCGATTTCATATTTTCAAGGCCCGGCTTAACCCTAAGCCGCCTCAAAAGACCTAGCACTATATATATAGCTTTTTAGCCTCTTGTGAAAAGAGAGCCGCCCTTGTATTTCGATTTCCTACTCTAAGTTTTATTGCAATCATGTTTTCTTCATCTCTATGTGTGTTTGCTTTGATCATGTCTGAGTAATCCACTAGTTAGGTTGCTAGGGTTACTATTCAATGAGTTGCTTGCATGATCTTTGATTTCGATGATTAGCTAGGGATTATATTAGAGTCTTTGTCTCGTCTTGTGCACTTAACTAATGCTGATTGCTTTACCGCGCATCTAGTAATCCGATCTTAGGTTGATTTGAGCCTCGACAGTGTTGTATCATTCGCCGGACATATTCTTTGACAAGCTAGGTTTCTTAGACTGCGAAAGTTGATCTACTATAATCTAGTGAACTGTATCAGAACCTATTCATTCTAAAGCTTGATTTAATCACCTAGGGACATACCAAAAGTTTAGCGACTAGGTAGATTAACAAAGGAGCCGGAGCCTCGAAAGTGGAATGGTTTTATATTCGTGATCTGTGTTCTAGACGGTTCTTAATATCCCAACATCCCTAATCAATTCATCTATCATTGTTTCATTGATCATTGCTTGCTTCTCTGCGATAGCCCCTATGACCTAGCGCTTTTCCTTATTGATTTACAACCTCGTTATACTTGCTAGTTCGGTTCACCATTACAACCTCAATCATACTTTTGTTTTAGCTTGATCCAAAATCCATAGTTTCAAAGTGTACTCAATAGCCAGTCCTTGTGTTCGATACCCATACTTCCGCGATCTGTGCACTTGCAGAGGTCTAGGAGTTTGGTAAAACCTGACTCAACATCAGTAGTCGCGACCAAATTGTTGATCGTAGCCCTTGGCTACAAGACAAGCTTTGTACCGATTGACCGACTGATCCGGATTCTGCTTGATAGTAAAAATCCATCGGCAACCGACCACCGTGACATCATATTCTGGCAGTGGGACCAAGTCCCAACTGTGATTTCCAATATGCGCATTAATTTCAGAGGTATAGGCGTTTCTCCACTGTTAATCTTGTAACGCTTGAGTCACAGTACGTGGTTCATATGTAGAGGAGGTGAAAACGGCAAGAAGATATTTGGTATTTGGTTTCGTGATGCCAGATTTGGCACGGGTAGCCATATTATGGTGGTTTTGAGGAAGAATTTGAACTTGAGGTTCAGAGGAAGGAGACGGGGACTGAGGTTGGTGAAGGAGAAGAAGACAATGGTGGAGAAGATGGCGATGATGGGGTCGGCGGAGTCGTCGAAGATGGTGGAATCGACGAAAACGGCGGAGTCGACGAAAACGGCGGAGTCGCTGAGTTTTGATTAGTGACTTGTGTTTGGGCCAAATTTGGTTGAGAAATGTGTGGGGAATGAGGCTTATTTGATACTGAAGGGATTATATGAGATTATATACATGAGTCTAACTAAGGTATTACAATCAACATAAATGAGAGGATATTGACCTTATATAAACAGATATATGATTGATACTACCTAATGGTATTGTCCAAAACATATATATATATAAAAAAAAAATAAACATCATAATTATGCTTCTTTTATTAAATATCGTGATATAACATATAGTCATATACTAAGATGTAATCTTCGTCTATTGAACGTCGAAAAAACAAAAATATGTAGGTCATAACAAAAAAAGCTATTAAATTAATAAATTGGTTACTAAAAATGCCATTGAATTTTCGACTAAAATGATAGAGCGTTCCGTTGGAGGCATTGTGTTCTTATGTCAAATATCAAACGAATAATGAAAGCAACGAAATGACGAATGAAAAGTCGTCTCTCTAGACTATTTTACGGAGGAAAAAAAAAGTCGTCTCTAGACTAGCAAAATATCAATTTGCTAATCATAAAGAAAATAGTGAACTAATGACTTTTAGTGCTTTTGAATTTGATTTCTTTGTGCGGACTGAATCGTTATGTTTCGATTACTTGGATGAATGGATTTCGATTCGAGTGCTTTTTTTGTGGTAGATTTGGAGAAAATTCATATCAAGAAGTTTGACGGCCGGTCTTAGCAAAAAAAAAAAAAGAAGTTTGCTGGTTCATATCATATGATCATATGATAGTTCGTAGTACGTACTGACCATTAGCTTCAACTTGAGATGTCGACGACTAATTCTATTTTCGAAAGTGGTACATGTGTCCATTTGCAAACTTTTGTTTTGATTGTTTTTTTTTTTCTTTCTCAAGGCATAATATTTTCGAGTTATAAGTAACATACTTTTACAGCCTTACAGGGTTAGGTATTTTTAATAAGAGGCAGATATATATATTTATTAAACTATCTAAGAGAGATTATAATCATGTATTAGTCGATATCTAAACACATGCGAAAAATATACATTTTAGTATAAGGAACAAACCAACTTTTAAATGTTCTTATTCTGTATATATTTTTCTGAACTATTTAGAATTAGAATTTCAACTTACAATTTACAAATCATGTGTTTATATGCAAATATGACTATATGAAAATTGAAAAGATTAGATACGAATTTGCAAACAACTCAAAAGAATAAAGGAATATGATGAAAGAATGGGTATGTATCCGTGATTGCTTTGGTTTATTTGAAAAGTCCGAAACGATAAAGTCTTCTCCAATGATGACTCAGATCCTAATGATATCATTAATCACGCGGTAAGTGAAGCGGTAGCATGGAAGACGGCACAAGACAGACAAGAGGTCACACCGGTCCTGGAGGGGAATTCGGCTGAGTTCTCGGCCAGAGGTGAAATCTGTCAGATTGATGGATCATAGAAAGCCACAGACTCCCGAACGGATCTAGACTGGTATAATTTCAATACGGAAACAGTCGAGAAGCTTATGGGTACGTGTAACTTAAGGTGGGGTATATCATCACTCCAAGCAGAGCTTGAAGCGTTGGTATGGGCTATGCAGTGCATGTTACGGCAGAGAAAGTTAACAATAGTGTTTAAAACGGACTGTTCCGATGTGGTAAAGATGGTGTCTAAACTCGAGGAGTGGCCAGCTTTTGCACCAATACTAGAGGAATTCTGCAGATATAGGATGAAGTTCACCTTCTTCTCCATAGTGCATATCCCAAGAACGAAGAACACGAAGGCAGACAAGTTAGCACGGAGTGCTCGAGTTCTACTTGCATATATGTTTTATGTAAACTATGTTTCTCCGGCTTGGGTTTCCGAGTTGGTTTAGAAGCAGAAGCTGTCGACAAAAAAAAAAAAAAAAAAAAAAAAAAAGAATAGAAGAGATGACTCAACTCTTTTTTGATCAAGTAAAAGAAAATTCAATATTGATAGATTCCACGTACCAAGTTGCCTCTCTCAGTAAGTCGCTCTCGCAAGACTCAAAACCCTTTGAGCATAATCGACTCTTCAAAAGAAGCCAGGACACGTCTTATGTTTCTTTGCCCTTTTGATTTCTTTCACCTCACCTCCCAAATATCTCCTTTTTATTAAGGGTCTTTTATTAATAGATTTTTTTATAAAAAAAAATATAAAGAATTAGCAAAACCAAAACTTCATATTTGCCTGGTTAAAAAAAAAACAATAAAAATCTTGTAATTTTATTGTGCATATTCTTATTATTTTTTTTGGTTATACTAAATATGAAAATGAATTTGCCAATGAAAACTGAAATAATCATCCAATAAGTAAGGAAGATTTGTTGTCCTTTTTGTTTTATTATTCCGTGTGATATTGAATAGAAGAATCAAAGTGTGGTTGATCTTTGTTTCTCATGACTCGCTACATTTTTTCGCTGAAATTTAAATAACTTATCGATTATAAAGCTTAGATAGTAAGATGTCTCCTAAACTTAACATCTACATACACTCTAGTTATAAAAAAATCATAAACGAACGGTCGAAACTCCAAAAGCACAAAACATGTCTTTAAAACTAATTTAAGTTAACTAAGTACATGGTTAAACGATGTTTATGTCAAGTGGCTGTCGCTAATTGCAACAATTAGATAACCAAGGCAAGATTCTGTCGGTTATATCCATGCAAGCAACAAAACCATATATATATTCCGAATTTATAATATACTCATACCGATTATCATTGAGTTTACTATGAATACATTATCTTGGCTTATATTATACGCCAATAATACTTGATACCACTCCTTTAAATATGTTATCAATTATAAGTTGGAAAACACACGCATATGCAATAATATAACTTGTTTGGTTCTTGTTGATTTGTTTGGTTCCCTTTGTGGGCATAGTTTCCGGTGTTTTTCGTTTTTCACCGGCTTATTCTCCGGAGATTGTTGTTGTCGTCCCGCTTAGTATTTCACCTCTGTATCCTACCCTTGTATTTCACCCTTGATGTAACGATTTCAACAAATGAAAAAAAAAATGCAATAATATAACTTTATCCCACGTAGCTGTACATAAATCTGAACTAAGATTAACAGTCATCAAGTGTTTAATCAAGTCCTACAGATCTTTGCACCATCCAAAGTCGATAGTCGATACTGTTGCCAAATGCCAATCACCCAAATACTGATCTTAATTTTAATGTATCTACTTAGCAAATTAAACATATATTATCTGACTATTGATGTATTTTACGATATGCTAATAGTATGACAATATACTTATGTAAATTTTTTCCAAGAAGAAGAGACTGGTTTATTTCCACAACAAATTTATAACGATCTAATATAAAGACGAAACTCCTTTTGATGTAAGTTTGATTAATTACTAGAACTCGAGCTGCCTCTTTTGTGACGAAAATTTTATATGATCGACGATGCCAATGTTAATTATGTTAAGTTGGTTAAAAAGCTGTGAATTTGCTAGTAAACGAATGATTTAGAAAAAGAAAAACTCTATTAATATGCATCATTCATTAAACGATCCTTTTTGTGACAAAATAGAGGAACCAAAGACTTCTCTATTTCGTTATTACAGAACCGCACGTAGCAGATGAAAACAGGGTTCACCGAAAGTTCGAAACAGATCATCACCCTCTTTTACCGAATCTCCTCTAACCAAAAAGAGACTCTTTTTAAAATTAATCAATCACTGCTTGTTGTTCAAGAGAGCTGCTCGTAGAGTCGTAGCTCAGCTGGGTCAATCTCTTTGGAACCGGTTTCCGGTCTGTAGTAACCGGTTTTGAAAAACCTTGGATAGACTGCATTCAGCCTCTTCCCCCTAACTGAACAAGCAAGCCCAATCTTCCGCGGGATTGTGATTTTGGGCTTCTAAGTCTAATTTAGTAAAGATGGACCGAGCCGGTTGAGTAGTTTTTGGGTCGACCGAATCTTTCGCGGTTGTTGTCACATATCTATGTATAATCAATCGTTCTGAAAAATGTAATCAGCACAGAAAGAGAAAAAGGAAAGAGTCCTAATTTTGTGTGGAAACTGAATCCTTTTTTCCTCCTTTTTCTCTGTGTGTTGTATATATAAAGTTGAATCGGGTGGGGAAGAAATCCTTGGGTCTCTATTTTCTTTCGAAGGAAAAAAACTAAATCCAGAATAAGATGGTGTTGGATCTTCCAAGGGATTTGTCGGAGGAGGTGATGGTGTTAGATCTTCCAAGGGATTTGTCGGAGGAGGTGCGGTCTCGAATTCCTTTGACAAGCGTGAGAAAAGTCAGATCTACTTGCAAAAAGTGGAACACTTTGTCCAAACACAGCTTCGTTGCAAAGAAGAAGGTGGTGTTGGATCTTCCAAGGGATTTGTCGGAGGAGGTGCTGTCTCGAATTCCTTTGACAAGCGTGAGAAGAGTCACATCTATTTGCAAAAAGTGGAACACTTTGTCCAAAAACAGCTTCGTTGCAAAGAAGCATCTCAGTCGAGAGGCAGAAAAAGCCAAGGAGGAGTTTATGGTGGTGGTGATGATGGATTACAGCGTTTATTTGATGGGAGTCAATCTCTCCAACAAGGACGTTGAATCGTGTAGTTTAAAGCTCCAAGGTAAACTGATTTTTCCCCACGATTCAGATTCAGATCAAATCGATGTATGCAAAGTGTATCATTGCGACGGTTTATTGCTATGCGTGTCGAAAGACCACACAAGGCTGGTGGTTTGGAACCCGTATTGCGGGAAACCCCTGTGGATCGAGGCCCCGCATAGAGTTGAAGGATATACCGGTTATTTGTATGCCATGGGATACGACAAGAGCAGCAATTCCCACAAAATCTTAAGATTTAGGGATTATGGCCCGGTTTCCGATGATTTCTCAATCTACGACTTAGGCTCTGATTCCATGAATTCATGGAGGGATCTTGATATCACTCCTCCAGGCTGGAGGGTAGAATACATGCATTCCGGGGTGTCTGTCAACGGAAATGCCTACTGGCTTGCTACAGAGGACGATAGAGATTTAGACGAAGCCGAGGATGAAAAAACTTTCCTACTCTCTTTTGATTTCACGAGAGAGACGTTTGGGCCGATGTTGCCTCTGCCGTTCCAGCATTTCCCTCGGGATACTGTGAGTCTGTCTCCTGTCAGAGGAGGGAAGCTTGCGGCTTTGTTTCAGCCGTGGGATACTTTACAGGTGGAGATCTGGGTCACGAGCAAGATTGAGCCCGACGCCGTGTCTTGGGAAAGCGAGGTGTTCTTGTCAGTGAGTCTGAAACAATCCATTTACCCCATGTTTCAGTTTATGGTTACAGGTGGTAGTTTCTTCATTGACGAGGACAAGAAAGTCGCCTTGGTTTTTGATGAAGATTACTATCACAGGCCTGTTAGCAACCTAGCTTTCATCATTGGAGTGGATGGATCCGTCAAGGAAGTTGATCTTGGAGAGACTGCTCACAAAAATTTGCCTCCACTCGCCTGCTCTTATCTTCCAAGTTTAATCCAACCTAATTAGCTAGTTCACTTGTTTTTTTTTTCACTTATTTGTTGGTCAATAAATAATTTGTTTCTTTTCGTTTGCCATATTGGACTTGGTTTTTTGTTTCACTGGTTGCTTAGTACACTTGTGCGCTTAATTAGTAGATTCATAAGGCGATATATTGTAATATGTAAAATGGGATCAAGTTCAAGGAGGAAGCTAGGACACAGTTATGAAAGTTAAAACAGAGTAGCTCCAAAAATAGACTTAAATCCGGGTTTTAAACCAAGCTGTTAACCGGAGAATTCGACCATTTGGATCCCGCGTCCAGCAACAGCGATTTGGTATCGATTTCTACAGATACAGATTCAATATAAGGATTTGGTAAGTGAAAGTATGAAAGCATTTCACTTACTTATCAATGGCTTTGGCATCGAGTGCCTCTGGCTCAGGCACGCTGATAACTATATGAGCATGCTCGATCAGTTTACCATCTTTGTCGAGTAACCAACATCTTACACGTTGATCAAGACCTGTCGACAACACCCATTTCACGTCCATCCACACCCCTTGATCAGATGATGAAAGTATAGTAGAGACTTATGATTGATCCACTTAAGAGTTTTTCGAGGTGAAGTTACCTTTTATGGTAGAGCTATGAGCTGATGCAATTCCTCCACGGTCTGTGAGCTTGATTCTGTAACCTGGAGTTTGGTTTTGATCCATGATTTCGGATTTGTTTGCTGGATTACTACTACTAAGGATGTTGTTTACTACTAGATCATCACCCCCGCTAATCACATTGAACATCAAACCACTGCCGTAACTTGGACAAGTGCTCGAGCGGGAAACGCGAAGGCAATTAACCCCAGATTGATGAGCATTCCTAACGGCATGTGATGGCTTTCTCTCGCTTGTCTCGGGTGGAGAATCTGCATTCGCCATTTGTGAGTTCCAAAGAGGTGGCTGGATCTTCTTCTGCAGCTTCACTGACCGAGTTACTGCTACTCTCTTGTGATCTCTTAGAAATGTTGGCGCCCAACAGTTTCCATTTCCTACCACTTTGGCTTCCTATTCCAGTTCTTGCTCGTTTCTGAGAATCAATGAACTTCTCAAAATGGAGGTTTGATGCTTGCTTTACAAAAGCTTCTACACATGTAGTTACATCCCAAAAGGCTATGCTTCCATCTGTGGCTCCACTGATGAGAAGATAAACATCACCTGATGATGTACTAAAGTTACCAAAATTTGTTACACGAGTGAGGTATTAAAACAAGGTTGAATCCTTTACAACTTTCACGACCACCAGATTTCAAGGTGTGAGATAATGGGCCAAATTCAAGCCCAAGTCAAGATAGTCCAATTATGTGGTATTTCCTATTCCGTGTTTTGTTGGTTATGCAACAAGAAAAAGGTAACAAAGGAAAAAGGCAATGAAGGAAGGGAAGATTTCCTAAAGCTAAATGGAAATACAGAGACATCTTTGGCTATATAAGGAGGCATCCTCCTCTCATTCAGAATCATCCTAAATCCCAAATACAAGCATCTCAAGCATCAGAGAGTAAGAGAAACAATAGAGAGAGAGAATAGAGAGAGAGAAAAAGAGAGTAGTCTTATTCAAGTCTTTTTCTTCTTGTATTCTTTTCTAGAGATTGTTTGTAACTCTTTGGTTAGTAATAAAGTTGTGGGAAGGATCTCACCCGAGACGGTCCCGGTTAGAGGCCGGTGATTCTCGGTTAATCAAATACTTTGTGTCTTTTACTTTTCTCAAACAACAAAAAGGTTCATATCTAAGCAAAGGCAAAGAGTAAAAACCCTTACACAAGGAAAAGCAACTTCATTTAGCATAGAAGAAAAATAACTGAAAAGAATTGAGTACTAATATCAATGGCTAAACCTTCGTATGGGGGATGCAGAGGCGCAGTGGCGTGATGTAATGACAGATCTGGCGATACCAGAGGAACCAAAGACGCAACATCAAAGCTGATATTAGGCGCAGAGTAGATCAAAATGAAACACATGAACATTGTGGAGAAACTCGAGGTAATAATCAAAATCATCAAACAAAATATTATTAAAGCTCCCAGTAAAAAGATTAACAAAATGACAAGGCAGAGGTGGACCTTCGTTTCAGATGTTCAGTTAAAATCCGCCGATGCATATTCATTGTTTGGATGGTCTTTCGAAAAGTGCATGCCTTGGCGAACAGATTGAACTAAGCTCAACTCTTTCAAACCCATGAACTCTAAAGTCTGCCTCTCCCTGTCATATTCAAAATAGCATATGCAACCGTCTCCTCCAGTCTGACCATTGGAAAGATCAACAAAATAAGGTTACTGTCCACGTGGCAAGAAAATAATAGCGAGTTTCATGGTTGTCTTGTCCACATAAAGCAGACAACCACCAAGAGTAGAAGATATATTAGTCATACCGAGCATATTTCAGCTTTGTTGGAAGTTAATCTGGTAACTGAAAGACTGGAAACAGTTGAAGTAATTGAGTGAAGGCATGTTCAATTCTGGAGAAATAGATGCCCCGTTCAGCATATCCTTTGACAGTGGAAAGAGTATGATATTGCCACGTAAATCTCCACACACAAGCACCTGCAAGCAGCAGTCATTTCAGTACAATACAAACTTCACAAGGCTAAAAGCCTAAAACACAACCATCTCTTTATGCAAACTTTTTAGACTTAATATGTAAGAAAAGTTATCTACTAGTGGAGAGAGGAAAAAGAAAGCAATATAACACAGAAACATGGCAATAGCTAAAAGTAAAAGAAGAGGAGAATTCGGGCCAAGAGGGCGATATCATAAGTTTCAGAAGCGCTTGAAGCAGGATCAGATAGTCTCCACAGCTTCAATAGTCCTCTAGGATTGCGAGAACAAACAAACCTGGAAGCCAGAGACTGAAAATTGTAATCACAGTATTTCTAACCAAATGATTCCACACATTACATGCATTGACCGAGAAAATTATTCAACATGAATCATTATTCAGGCCTGATATCCTTTCAACCAGTGAGGGTATTTACCTATATCCTAATGATTTGCACCAGAAGGTCCCAAGAAGTTGTCTCTCCAACTTTGATTTGATCCCGCAAGTGGGTTATACATATCACCAATAACCCGAACAAGTGTCATATTCCCTTTCCCATCTCCAAGAGCAACCCAGTCATCTAATGCAGAAGCCTCGCGTACCTTTCCCCCAGGCAAGACATCCAAAGACCAAACAATGCGAAATATTGAACCCTCATGACCAATAAGTCTACGCATATGGGAAGCACAATAATGCCCATTGTCCAAGTTGTCACCATCAACGCCAGCTGCCCTTGAAACAATGATCTGCCTACAACCAGTCAATTCCACTTGCTTAAGCTATCTTTAAGGCACCGCAATAGAACTAAAAACTGGCAGCAAAAAGAAAAGATAGCCAATCTTTTATAAACCTTTCAAGTAGACCCTTAATTTAAGGGCTGTTTTCACTTTTAGTTCAAAAATTGAGGTCAAATGCAAAAGTAGTTCACTCTTTTTTTCTTCCTTGTTTATCCTCACATATTTATGATAATAACGAAAATGCCATTACTTTCGTCCTTGAAGTCTAACCGTGAAGTCTAATACGAAAATAAAAAGTCCAAAGAAACCTCATCTTCTTCATTTATTCACGAAAATGCCATCACCATCAATTCGTCCAACAACCATTCTCAACCTGAAATCAAGCTTTGAATGCATGATTTACTCTTCAAACATATATATAAACTCATTATATCATCTCATAAACTTGTATTCGTCAATTTCTTCTCAATTTTCACCCCAAGAACACACATTTTCATCTTTTCAAAGTTTATGTTCTTAGATCTTCCCATTTTTGGTGTGGGAGATCATTATAACGGTTGGGGAAGTTTGCTGAAGCTCTAAATCGAAGTTCTAGGCCGTCAACGAAACTTAAGATCACGGCAAGGTAAAATTCCGGTAGATCTGAGTGAATTTCATATTTTTGCAGGTCCTTAGACTTCATAGCGAAGTCTAACAAACTAGTTTTGCAATTGAGTTTTCAAAAAATTTAGAGAGTAGACTTCACAATGAAGTCTACCCATATTCCTTTGAAAACAAAAAAATATGGCGTAGCTTCAGAATGAAGTCTACTCGAAACAGATTAGTTTTGCAATTGACAGAATAAAAACTTTTTATGAAAGTCTATCTGTGAAGTCTGCTTCAATAAAAGACTAGTTTTGCAAACTTTAAGTAGTTTGTTTTATCGTGAAGTCTACCCCTAAAGTCTATTAATGTTGTATTAGGCTTTATTCAAAGTCTAATATCGCGTTAGACTTCATTGCGAAGTCTAATAAAGGGTTAGACTTCATTTCGAAGCCTAATTCTTGATAGACTTCTTGGTGAAGTCTAATAGTCAACGTTTATCGGAGTAGACTTCACGATGAAGTCTATTTTCCAAATTCAAAAATTCGATCAATTGCAAAACTAATCTCTATGAAGTCTAATTCCGGTTGTAGACTTCACGGGTAGACTTCATTTTCGAGTTAGACTTCATTTTTAAGCCTATTCACGATAATGAAGTCTATTTGAAAAGTCAAAGCTTGGTCAATTGCAAAACTAGTCTTTTTTTTCGGTAGACTTCATGTGTAGACTTCATAAAAAAATTGTAATTTGAAAAATTGCAAAACTAGTCTATTAGACTTCACGGGGAAGTCTACTAAAGACTTCCTCGTGAAGTCTACTATTTAGTGTTTATTTGAAAACGCTTTTTTGGAAAATATATAACGAATTTTTAAGATTTTCTTGAACAATTAGTTGATTTAGTCTGTTTAGTTGCTTGTGTGTTAGTTTGACATGCTTATTCGTTATATATTTCGTTGAAAACGGTTTTCTTGTTTGGTTAGCATATTATACATTACTAGGTAGACTTCGTCGTGAAGTCTATCTGTGAAGTCTACACATGAAGTCTACTATAATATGTTTTTTTTCAAACGCATTTTTGAAAAATGTATAACAAATTTTAAGATTTTCTGGAAACATTATTTGTATTAGTCTATTTAGTTGTTTATGTGTTAGTTTGACATGTTTATTCGTTATATACAAAGTGAAAATGGTTTTTATGTTTGATTAGCACTTAAACATTACCAAGTAGACTTTTCTGTGAAGCCTACTGAAATTTATATAAGAAGTTTAACTATATGATTGAATTTGGTCCGTTTTAGCTAAGTAAAATGCATCTAAAATGTTTGAATTTGAGTTTTTACTATAAATCTGTAAAGTCTACTAAAGTTTACTAAAGAATCTTCCTCTCAATTTAAAGTTGATCCATTTTAGCTTAGAAGTTTATGACAAGTTTATGAAATATGGTCGTGCATTACTTTTGTATAAGCCAAAATGGTAAGTGATAGATAACAACAAAAAACTTTATGCATAAGTCAAGTGGTTTATATCTAACAACTTGTTTATAACTGTAATGCGACAAGAACTCTTTGGATAATATAATAAAATTGTACCAAAACTTGTATCAGAAAATAGTAACAAAACGCATATGATCCCATAAAAAAATTGACATCGATTTCTGCTTCCTAAACCAGCCAAAAAAATCCACAAAGTCCAGCCTGAAGTCCATTTTCCTGTATCAACTCACTGTCTCGAGTGACCTCAGCAATGCACACATCTCTTTGCTGCCTCTTCTACTAACGCCTTTTGTTCAGCATTCTTCTTTCTCCTTCTTTTCGTCCTCATCTTCTTTTCTTCTCTCCAAGTTCCTGAGAAAAAACCCCCAATATCATGAGGCCAGAACAATGTTAGGAGAAAAGCAAGAAACAAGATATGTGATCATAAAAATTAAAATGAAGTGAAATCAAGATCGCACACACAAAGACCTAAATCAGTTTCACTAGGGAAGAAATCAAAATCTGATACAAGATGGAGAAACAAACCCTTATTCTAAGAGGATTAGCAACACCTCTCAAAGCTTAATGCAGGCTTTGACTAAGCTTTGTAGTAAAATCGAAAACCTGCAATTTTCTGGAAACAGAAAACAGAGATTTTTTATCATCTTTGGAACAAATTTGCAGATGGACTATACCTCGGATTTGACAACGGAAAGAATATCTGAAAAGCTGGATTCGAGATCTTCAAAACCGTAGGTAGATCGACTACTGGTTCCTTACTTATCGCCAGGAAATCGCTTCACAAAACCTGACTAGAAAAGAAGATTTTAAATCTTAAAACTGCTTTGACTTCTCAAAAAACAAATGGACGTATCTCTCAAAATATATCTCTGATTACCGTGATCTTGGATGTTCTGGAAAGATGAGAAGGAGATCTTTCCAACGGTACCAAGATGAGAAGGAGATCTTCGTGTGATCTTCACGAATCGTTCGTAACTCTCCCTGAAAAAACTTATATATGTGAGGAAAAGGGTCTCTCTTAAAGCAAAAACAATTCACAATATTTGACTTTCCCAAGAAAAATCATTCACTTACCATCTACAACTCGTCTGTATCAAAACAAGAACTTTGAGAAACCTAAAAAATTCAAATCCAGAGGTTAGCAGAATCATCAAGCAGAATCATGTCAGAAACAATAAATTATCTTACAAACTAGAGATATGAACACAGAGGAAGAAGAAAACAGAGGGCTTACTACTACGAAAACAGGAAGAGATTTTGTGGTCTTTTATTCTTCTCCTTCCTCTTTGTCTTCTCCCTAGACTCCTCCATCATCTCCTGCATATACAGAATTCAAAATTACTTGTTAGGAGAAAAGCAAGAAACAAGATATTTGATAAGAAAAATAAAAATGAAGTGACATCAAGAATATTAAGCAGTATATGATTAAGAGACCTCCGCCATCACGTTCATCGATCTGTTATGAAGAGAAAAACATGGTTTATCAAGTGAGAATGGTGAAAGATAAGAGAGAGGAGACGGTGGTGAATGGCGAGTGAGAGGCGGAAAAGGTTAACGGTGAGTAGCTTTGCTCAGGCGAGCAGAAGCGCGTAGATCCATTGGAGCAGAGAGAGAGCTGCCATTCGCTCAGGCGGTAAGAAACGGCGACGGTTGACGGCGAGTGGCTTCGCTCAAGCGAGAAAAGCGGCGGAGGTTCACGGAGAGATGACGAGAGAGAGAGAGACCAGCGAGAGAGAGACGCCGCTGAGTTACAGATTTTTCTTCCACAAAATTAGGTTATTTCTATATGTATCTAGGTCAATTTTCGGGTTAGGTGAAAAAAAAATTCGGTTAGTGAAAAAATTTCCGGTTAAATAGACTTTATTATGAAGTTTAGGAAAGAAGTCTATTCCCAAAGTCTCCTAAACCGACATATTGTATCAAAATTTTGTTTCAATATATTTTGTTTCCCGCTAATTTCCCCTAAAATATTTCGTTTCCCGCTCACAATTTTATGAATAACATACTTCATAGCAAAGTCTAACAATGAAGTCTACGGATGAAGTCTAACTTACCCTAAACCCTAAATCAAATTTTTTAGATCAAAAGTATAGAAAACATCAGTTATATATACATAATCACAATTTACATTATAAACTATGAATTCATTAACTTTAAATCGTTAATCAAACCGCAAACAATTTTTTTTGTCAAAATTCTCTAAACCCTAACAATGACACTCATATACCCTATACATTATACCTCAAACACTAAGCTTGATGATTGGTTTACTCATGAAATTTATAAATTAATTCATTTCCATAAAATTTTATTTACATAGATAGGATTTGTCTTCATTTAGATTATTTATAATTTTTGAATCCTAAACGGACAACGGCAACACGGCGGCAAGCCACGGTGGCGGAAGGGTTCAAATGAAGATTCCACTGTGAGTATAACGACAGTAGAGGGAAACAGACACAGACACGTATATCACTGATATATGAATATGACTTACAGAAGTATACTTCGGAGGAGGAAGGGGAAAAGGCGGCGGCGACGATAGTGGGTCTGTCTTTCTTCTTCGACGGCGACGGTGGGCGGAGAGAACATGCAATCGCCTATCCGACAAAGAGAGAGAACGGAACGGACTTGGGTTTGCGAAAGTGAAATGTGAAAGTGAAACCCTGATTTTGGGTTTCTCACTTTCGATTATGGCCGGTTAACTTTGGTTAAACCCAATTACAACAAACATTAGAATTTCCTCGACCGGTTCTAAGCAAAAACCGGAATTGATGTACAAAGTCTACTCGTGAAGTCTACAAATTGAACTTTTAATGAGAAATTTATTCGCCCAAAATATTTCGTTTCCCGCCCAAAATATTTCGTTTCCCGCTCGTTTTTTGAATAAAGACTTCATGTCAAAGTAACTATGAAGTCTACCGATGAAGTCTGACTTACCCTAAACCCTAAATCGAATTTTTGAGATCAAAGCTATAGAAAACATCAATTATGAATATATAATCACAATTTACATTATAAACTATAAATTCATTAGCTTTAAATCGTTAAACAAACCGCAAACAATTTTTTATGTCAAAATTCTCTAAACCCTAACAATCATACTCATAAACCTATACATTGTACCTCAAACACTAAGCTTGATGATTGGTTTACTCATGAAACTTATAAACTGATTAATTTCCATAAAATTTTATTTTACATAGATAGGATTTGTTTCATTTAGATTATTTATAATTTTTTTAAGCCTAAATATTTTTTATAGATTTTAAACTTTAAATTTAAGATTTTGTTATTTGGTAGACTTCTTCAGTAGACTTCACACAATATTTTTTGGATTATACCATAATTTGTATTACCGATTTTAAATTGATCAATTTATATGCAAATTTATTTTTCATGGATAGTACTTGTCTTTTTTAATTATGTGTAAATACCTTCATCAAAATATTTTTAAAAGATTTCAAACTTTAAATTTACGATTTTGCTATATATTAGACTTCGGGAATAGACTTCACGCAGTTTATAGGTTACAAACATAATTTCTCTTACTTGAGTTAAATGGAGTCATTTTTATGCAAGTTTATTTTTCTTGGATGCCAAATGTTCTAATCTTGTTTATGTATAATTTTCTTTGATCAAAACAATTTCCTATAATTTTATAAATTAAATTTGAGTTGTTTAGGAATTAGACTTTATGAATAGACTAACATGCGTAGACTTCATGAATAGACTTTAAACAGGGTAAAACAGACATTGTGGCTAGCGTTTTTTTCTTTGTTCATAAGGGCTTGATTTGTAATTCTACATGCCCAGAAGACTAGTTTTGCTCTAAATGCAATATAGGGTCTAGTTTTGCATTTAAAATCAAATTGTGCACTATATTTGGTAATTCCCCTTAATTTAATAATGACTTAATTTTAATAAAGAAAAGATAGGTTAAACTCTCAATAATGTCTCCTTAATTTAATATTGTTATACATATTATAACATTTATCACTAGATTGTAAACTCATTCACCAATTAAAATTATATTGTGAACACATCACAAATGTGAAAAACAGAGCAATATGTTGTTAATGAAGCTCCAAAACTGTTATATTTGTGAATACAACAAACTCAAATGTGAAAAACAGAGCAACATGTTAAAAAGCATCAACGAAACAGTGAATTGATAAGGAAGGTAACCATGCATCTTGTGCTCTGGAAAAGCTTCATCCATTTTCTGCCATACCAAACTCTGAGTTTCTAAAAGCTTCCCCGCTTTCTCTTGTAAACTCGGATGACACACCTTATGGCTCGCCGTGAATCTGTCCAGATAAAAAGAAGTCAATCGTATAAACCAGAGTTTGAGTTTTATTAAAGCGAAGACAATGTTTAGTTGGTATGAGAAATGAAGTTTTGAATTACCTTGAGAAATAATCTCACAACTGCCTGCATAAACTCGAGGTTGTTTCTGCAAGTGATCTCCTTGATAAAGTAGTCTAGAAGTTGTCCAATTGATATAAACTCAGGTCTTTTGATAAGCTCTTCTTCAGTATCTTCATCTATAATCTCAAGCATCCGTAGCTCCATGTCGAGAGCTGATGGGGTTAAACCCTTTATGTAGTCGGTGAAATCTGAAACTGCAAAAAAAAAAACGTATTACGTAATCTAAGTTTCTCTTTGTGCATACCATTGATCAGACTGTAAGAGCTTAAACAAAGACCAAACTTACAGTTTTTTGAATCCCATGAGGACTTGAGGAGTTTTGAGAATGGAGATTCCAGTGAACCAAAGTTCTTCATGATGTTCTTGGAGTCTTTCTTCTTCTCCCGACCCTCCTCATCAGCTTCTGATTCATTTGGCTTGAATGGTATATCTCCGGAAAGCGAGGGAACCGAGGGCAAGAAAAATGGAGCCTTTTCAGGTTTCTTCGGAGGCTCTATTGGTTTATTGCGGGCCTATGACACAACATCAAACATACATTGTGATTAATGGGAGAAACAACGAAGCAAAATAACATCAACGAGAAAGGTAAGAAAGGAGAGAATATGCAAAACCTTTATTATATCCAAGTTGATCAAACTTTGCCATTGGCTTTTTGGCAACAAACAAGTTCCGGGATCTGCTTAGGGGAAATCGAGAAACTGATAGCCTTTTCGCCTTCTGAAACTTGTGTCTCCATTTCGATATCATCATCAGCTTCAGAAGATGTCAATGCAGAGACTGAAGGCAACCTAACATTCACGACATTTTGCCCACTAGCATAGGAATTGACATTTGGAGCCCCAGAGAACATGGATTGGTTAACCCTGATAAGGTCAAGAGGAGGAGAGTAAACTCATTAAAACAATAACAGACAAAAATGTATTTGTAATTTGAGAAAGCTTTGATTTGAGACTTACCACAAGTAGATCCCGTTCTTATCAGAATGGATTGTTGCCAAAATGTCCATATTTGGTGACAGAGACAATGCTGTTATTGGCACACCAACATGCATTCCATCAATCTGTTTTGCGAGAATGACATCCCAAATTCTAAGAGTCCCATCCATGCTAGATGAGATGAGCCACTTGCCATCCTCGCTAAAGCACACATCCGTTATACGGTCTGTATGGTCTCTAAATTCACGAACCATCTCTAGTGCCACAACATCATACAGGCGGATAACAAAATCATCTCCCACCGTTGCCAAAAGACCTACCAAGTGATGAAGAATTTTAGATACAAATGTGAGAACATACAAGCAAACAAAGAGGCAAGGTTATATCAGGAAAATTTACCATTTACTCGGTGCTAGACAATTTTAACCAATGTACACCCAACATCCCACTGGGAGTTTAGTACCCGCTTTTTGAAATCCCAAACCTGTATTCATAAACGAAATATTACCAACAGTTTACTTTGCAACTCACAGAATGACAAGACGCAGCCAATATTAACCAAGTAATTACTAGGAAGAGGAGTAACAGAGCACAATTTCTAACTTGAGTCTTCAACCCCCAGTACAGTAAAACTAACCTGGTGACTGAGTATCAAAAGCCTTTCGTGAATCTTTGACATCCCAAATGCAGAGAGAATTATCACTCAATAGCTATAAGTTTGCAGGAAATAAACGTCGAAAGCCCAATTGCTAAGCCTTGGCAAAGAATCAAGTATTTCCAGCTTCCCGGAGATTTCTCCAGGGCTCGACCTAAATAAACAAGATGGAACCCTAATCACATACAAAATCTACAAATTTGAAAAGAAATTCACTACAACCGAAATTTCATTTGAACAAACAAAAAGTTGTCGGCAAAGCTCACCAGCGAAACCTGGTAAGTTTTTTGCATCTTCAACTACTTATTCATGTATGATGAAAACAATTTCCCATATTAATGCACAGTACGTAGTTTTTTTGTCTTCCAAATAAATGAATAATGAATTATTTCGATGTGGCAGGTTTATGCAAGCATGTCACCTATCGTTCATATAGTCGATGTTGGGTCTGGTGCAACCGAGTCTCATGCAAATGTTACGGTATGAATCCACACTGTTTCGTAGTAACAGAAATATAGTAGAATGGTGTTTAATTAATTCATTTTGTGGTCATCCTTGTCTTTTGCAGGAGATCCATGATGGGTTAGACTTCTCTTCTGATGAAGATGGAGGATACTCTTTTGGCATATTCTCTGTGAAATTTTCAACCGATGGACGAGAACTTGTTGCTGGGAGCAGTGATGATTCCATTTATGTTTATGATCTTGAAGCAAATCGAGTTTCGCTCCGGACTATTGCACACACGGTAAAATCATTTCTTGTTTGGTGCTTTAGCTCTACATTCACAATAAGGTTTATCTGGAAACGCCGAGTCTTGGCCTTTGAATACTGATAGCATGTTCTCCATTTGCTGCAGTCTGATGTAAATACTGTGTGCTTTGCTGATGAAAGTGGAAACCTGATTTTATCTGGAGGTGACGATAATCTCTGCAAGGTAAGCTTTTCCGTGAAAGTACAACAAAGTTCTTGCCTTTGTTTTAGCAAAGTTGTAAAAGGATCTTGTTCAAATATTGATTACACAAACAGGTGTGGGATAGGCGTTGTTTCATTGGGAGAGATAAGCCAGCTGGTGTTCTGGTGGGACATCTTGAAGGTGTTACATTTATCGATAGCCGTGGAGATGGTCGCTATTTCATATCAAATGGCAAAGACCAAACCATCAAATTATGGGATATCAGAAAAATGTCCTCAACTCCACCTGCAAAGTAACAATCTTCTACATGATTTAACTGTATTCTGCATGCAGCATTATTGTCGTTACTGAAACTGAATTGTTCTGTAACTTTTGATACAGGCATGAGGTGCTCAGGAACTATGAATGGGATTACAGATGGATGGATTATCCTCCAGAGTCAAGAGATCTGAAGCATCCTTTTGATCAGTCAGTGTCAACATATAAAGGTCACTCAGTGTTGCGTACTCTAATCCGTTGCTACTTCTCTCCAGTGCATAGGTCAGTCTTGTGAAGTTCCTTAATGTTCCAATCTTGACAAAGAAGAACTCTCTTTATATGTTTCTCTGATTCTTGTGTTGGATGCTTTGGTTCTTTGTTTTTACAGCACTGGCCAAAAGTACATCTACACAGGATCCAACGACAGTTCCGTCTACATATATGACTTGGTAATGACTTTATCCTTCTCATTAACACATTGAAAGCTGAATCTTCCATTGTTCTTGTTGACAATTCTTGGAATCAAAATCTGTTCTATAGGTAAGTGGAGATAAAGTGGCAGTGCTAAAGCACCACAGCTCACCTGTGAGAGACTGTAATTGGCATCCGCATTACCCCACGCTTATAAGCTCTTCGTGGGATGGAGATCTTGTGAAATGGGAGTTTCCGGGGAGCGGTGAGGCGCCGATCATGAGCAAGAAGAGGGTTCGGAGGAGACATTTCTACTACTGAGCATCTATCTCTACACATACATATAAGGTCTCTGTGTAAGTTATATATGAAAAAATGTGGAGAAAA
Source organism: Microthlaspi erraticum (assembly GCA_902728155.2). Lineage (NCBI taxonomy): Eukaryota > Viridiplantae > Streptophyta > Magnoliopsida > Brassicales > Brassicaceae > Microthlaspi > Microthlaspi erraticum. The sequence continues at coordinate 491,022 of CACVBM020001362.1, read as the reverse complement.
AGATGATGAATGGTATAAACACAAATGAGAATCATCAAATAAGGCTTTTTTCTTAAGGTTAAAAAGGCTATGGCGTGTGTGTGTTGTTGTTGTGATAAAAAGACCATTCTCTTCCTCCAACCAGTTTTAAAAGGTTATATATATGTGTAATCGAATGGTATGAAATGTGGAGACAGGTCCCTTTTTTTTAATCTGAATGTTTCTTCACTTTTTACTATCAAATTTTCATGCTTCAATAGACTAACTTAATGATATATGCTAGTGATGTCGTCGTCCCATAAACCATATCAAATGCGTGTGTTGTTTAACAGAGGAATCAGTATCCAAGTATAAATGGAGCTCTTGTGCGAAAGATGCTATTAATGGAAAAAAGATACAAGTCTTGTGTTTTTTTATCTGCCTTTTAACTCAGAGATCAACGAATCATCAACAATGAAAATATAAAGCAAATCATATAATTAACAATAAGGCAAAGAGATAAACAAAAGAGTTGAACAATCATCAATCATACTTACGCTTTGGTGTTGGTTGATGAGCCAAATCATCAGCTCACATCCTTCAAACTCTTTATAAACGCGTCTAACGATTTGTTCTTGGGGTTTTGCCTCGACCCTCTTGTTCCAAAAGTCCCGAAAATACTATCCGATGGATCTCTGTGTTTCTCAAGGACCGTTACAACTTTCCTGGGGTCCAAAGCGTTGTAGTTTCTTTCTCTGATCACCGCGTTCTTGTAACTAAGAACATTATTACTCATGAGCAAGTTAATCATCTGTCTTATCTCCACGAAAGCATTCTTCATCTCTTTCGCTTCTTTCTCCGTCAGCAATGGAGTTAGTTGCTCTGTAAACGAGTCCAGCAACTGAATATCCACATCCACTCCCTTGATCGCAGCCAAGCTCAATCTTTTCACCAAATCTCCGCATAACGTTCCAACGATCTTCTCAGAAATGTGTGCAAGGACGTCGTGCAAAACCCTATTCAGGACATTAGCTGGTAATATCTGTTGTGCGGTGGAAACCAAAGTCTCTAGGTAGATCAACACTTCGTTCATGTACTCGTTCCCGTTCCCGCCTTGTGGAACGTCGTCGCTTGTCCAGTTAACATTCTCGATCAGTGTCATGAATCCGTCTATCTTCTTCTTGAGCAATCCCGAGAGCCTATCTTCGGCAGCGTTTTGGGCCTTAGTCAACGGGAAATGTCTCCGACCTCTCTCCGCCATTCTCAAGGGAACTCCTGAGAGCTGAGCCGCGTGGCGGAAGAAGAAATCGCAAGCTCGCTCGAACACAGCCATGTTCGCTGCGACCTGCATCGCCTGAGAGACTCCGTGCACCGACGTGTTAATCAGCTTCAACAGAGCCTCGTCGAGAACCTCGCCTAGAAGCCTATCGAGATACTTCTTCACGACATCGTAGAAATCAAGCTGACCTCCGTGAGACATGAAACTAACCGAATCCTCAATGAAAGACCGCACAATCCGGCAACAATCTGGCACGGTGGTTGAAAACGGAGCAATGTAAGGGAACGCCGGTACAATATCTGAAGTTTGCAACTGGAAAGAGAGCACATTCATAGAATATTCATACTCTTTCTTCATCAACATCTGCTCAAACTTATCTGCAGATAACGCTTCTGTGATCTGTTTACGGCAATCAGATAACAGCAACTCGTGATACTTGTCCCTGTGCTTGCTCAACACCTCGAGAAGGGAATCAACAGCGTAGCCATACCTGCGTAGGCTCACTCCTAACAAGCTCACGTAATCCTTAATCAGCAAGAGATGATTCGCCGTCTGCATCCTAGAGAACTGATCCTCCAACACAGCACACATGTCAACAACAGCGATATCCCACAAAGCCTCCACTTCCAGCTTCGAAACCAAACCTCCTCCAGTCCTCAAAACTTTATCCTCTACTATGAAAAACCCAGCAATCTGTGCGAAAAACGTCTGATGAGATTCAAGAAACGGAGTCATAGAAGAAACCTGTGAGTCGTTTCTAAGATGATGTTTCCTGTTCGTGAAATAGTACTGCTTGAAGCTATCTTCAAGGGACAGAGTCTGATGAATGTGATAAGCTCTATAGAGCGGAGTCATGTCAAAGCCCATCAATCCTCCACCGGAACTGCCAGCATCGCTGCTATCAGGGCCGGACCCGAATTCATCTTCTTCTTCTTCGTTTAAGGCGTAGACGCAATCGCGGAGACTGAGTCTGCTCTGCTCCTCCGCTTGTCCCTGCTTGATCCTGAGCTCTTCCTCTCGCTGACGAGCTGCAGAAGCTTCACCGATCGCTAACTGGCCCAAATTTCGACTCACCACACGGATCTCAACCAACCAATCATTGAACTCTTTCATCACTTTCCTCTCCACATAAGATCGAATCTCCGGATCCTTTTCTCCAGCATCCGTTTCAGCGTCGACGAGGGAGTTTTCTCCATCAAATCGCTCTCAATCGAGTCCACACACTTCAACGCCATGTAGAAATTACCGCTCTGGAGATGCTGATTGGCTCGGGAGACGAACGCAGTGCGTCACGGCTCCAACCGCCAGATCGACGTTCTTCGACACACCTGCGCCTCAACAAGCGAATCGAGAGTCGAGAGAAGCGGCCCTGCGACGGACTGGAGTTTAGAATTCGAATCGGATAGCGCAGATTTGAGAGATTCAACATCTGAGAGAAGCGACTTGAGATCGTCTACGGCGTGGATAAACTCCTGATAGTGAGCCTTACACACCTCCTCGATCTCCGATTCCTTAGATCGCGCGAAGAACTTGAGATGCTGAAGAAGAGTCTCCAGTTTTCCCGTACCGAACGTTTTCCGCACAAACGGTCCCAAATCCTTGCCGTTACAAATCGCAGACGATATCAAGAGTTCATCAAGCTCAATCGACTCAGCTCCAAATTTTCCACAGTATGCCACGTTGGAGTTCCATCTTCATACCCATTCCACGTCAGCCGTTCCGTCCACTTTCACAACATACAAGTCCCCGTACGGCTGAAACTGGTTTGGCATCGCCACCGGCTCCGCCGTTATACCACCGAGGTTCGCCGTGAAAACTAGCCAATCACCATCGTTGTTGAAAATCACGTGATTAACCCTCTCCCTCGCCGCTTCCTCCACCGTGCTCTCCATGGAAACAACGGCCGTGAGATCGAAAACCGGTTTAGTAAAAATTCTCCTAGTGGCAGGTTTTGTAATTCCTGTCAACAAAATTCACGTGTTTGTGTTGAACTTTCGGTGCACAAGTAACAAAGGTTTTAGGATTATAGCTTAAATCCGAATTTTACTCAACAGATAAGATTTTCTGAGTTTGTCATAGTATGAAAAAACAAACGACAGATGGATAATAAGTTCACTTTTAAGTGATAATCTCGTTACAAGAAAATGATTTTTTTATCAAGTTGGAAGAAACATCATTTAGATTTTAGAGATTATGGAAAGGTAAAAAAAAAAGTAAAAATCAGAAGATTTCCAAGGATGATTAGAACAACACTGATAAAAGAGTGCATGAATATAGTTTTATAACCAACCCAAGCCGTAAAAAAAATCAAGTCGAAACCAAATTTGAATCAGAGAGATATCTGATGAAAAAGTAATGTCTTCTTTATGCTCATTTTCGCATCTGTTAATCACTTGAGCAGAAACGGGCTTCTTCAACTCGAGAGAGACTTTGCTGCTGAAACCAAAGCAACACCTCCTTTCTCTGCCTTCGAATCCTTCTTATACACCGCACGTAACCTGCTCTCTCCGCATCTCGAGTGATGAAAAGCTAGAACCTTTGAGCATTCTCTACAACACAACAAAAAAAAAACAAACCTCAGATTAAAACCACATGACAATGATGATGAAATATTTGGAAGTCGTTTGTGATCTTACATGATCTCAGATTCTGAGTAGCCGGTGTGGAACTTCAAGGTATCAGTCCAAGCAGGGGACTTGTTCAATGAGCATCTCGCCGTGTACACAGCTGAGGCAGCAAGCATGGAGGGACAGAACTTCAATGTCTCGTAATGCATCAACCCCAATTCAGCAAGAAAATGAACCATATTCTCCATCTAGAAAGGGCAACAACAAAACCAAAGATGAGTCTTTTTCCAATCTAAGTGTTAACAAAAAGATTACAAGTTCAAGCAAAAAAAGCCACTCACTTCCGGGTCAGTCATCGAAACTTTGATGAAGCGGACAAGGAAGACGTATTGAGTTGGGACTGTCAAATACGTGAGACGTGACCCATGCCAGAGTAGCTGCCAAGAGCATTTTCGAGTTTAGGAACGCTATGGTCGATACAAATCTTTACTACAAATATAGAGTTGGAATTGTTGTTGTTTACCTCTCTGTGTTCGATCTCAGCTTCTTGGAACTCTTTAAGAGTCAGTGTCCCAGACTTGTCTTGGTCTGCTTTGCTAAATATCGCAGAAACATCCTCCTGCAACACGAAACCATTTGGTAATTTATTGTTAATAATCCAAAACATTAGTCCAGAGTTTAGGAAGAAGGAGAAGATTTTAAGTTACCATGACTTTGCGCTGGTTAATTGTTGCGTAATCACCAAGTGCGTATATGTTATCCCATCCTTCTACGCGATGCCATTCATCAGTGGCCAGAGCACGTCTATTACCCTGCAATAACAAAGACAATTTCTTAAAGCGTGTTTGCTAGGATATGTTAAGTGGCTGAGAGCTTATCTAAGCACACTACTTTACCTGACCAATTTGTTTCAGGACAATCATTCCATAAGGAATTGAGGAAACCTCTCCTGCTTTGGTTTTAGCGTATATATCTTTCTCATTCACTTTGGTCACCATGGAGCCAAGTTTCACATCAATGCCATCTCTGCTAAACTTTTCCTCGGCAAACTCAGTGATTCTCTTGTCAAACCTGTGAAAGAAACGCTTCCCATGAATCATCATACAGGGTTTTTAAAGGAAACATGAAACGTAAGAAATGACCTCTGCTGACCAAGAAACCAGGAAAAAAAGATAAAGACAACGATTCAGAAGATTTAGAGGCAAGAAATTTCACATGGTGAGAATGTGGTGTGCGCCCTCCAGAAGCGTGATTCGCACTGAATCCTTGGCTCTAGGATAGAGTTTGACTAGATCCTCAGTAATGAAATCATGAAGCTCAGCGGCAAACTCAACACCTGTTGGCCCACCACCAACAACAACAAAGTGCAGGATTCTCTTCCTCTCTTCATCGCTTGGTTCTGGTAGACTTGCCTTCTCAAAGGAGTCAATTACAGTTTTACGAATTCCTTGAGCATCTGAAACCTCCTACACGTAGACATTGAAACCAATAAAAGCCTCAGAAATTTAACATGCATACAATGATCAGCCATTAGACATTACATACTTCTCATATGCTTTTCGAGCTGTGAACTATATAACTGCTTACAAAACAACATACCAAGTGAAGCAAGAAATGGAGTTAAGAGCCAAACAAAAAAACTTACTTTCAGAAAATGACAGTGCTCCTCCACTCCGGGTATATTAAAGGTGTTAGACTGAGCTCCAGTGGCAATCACAAGGTAGTCGTAGTCATAGTCAACAGAAAATTCTTTCTTGCCATTCGAATCAAGCCCTTGTTTGGATCGGCAGAAAACTTTCTTGCCTACTGTATCAATCTTAACAGACTCTGCCTCCACGTAAGATGTATCAACATTTTTCTGCTTGCCAGGACAGTAAAACAAGCATGCATTAGCAAACTTTACAATATTAAACTTTTTGCAAACAGAAGAAGCAAATGCAAGTAAGTCTACTCAAGATAATATGTTTCGGAGAAATTTAATGGAGCACAAAGCAGAACAGGGAAAGAACAGCACAATTACCTTTTTTCCAATGTTTCGAATTGGCTCAACAACGCTGCGAGCTTCAACAGTTCCACAAGTAACGCTAGGCAGCAAGGGAGTGAAAGCAAAGTAGTTTCGAGGCGATATAATCTGAACCTCATACTGAGAATTGTTCAAATTCTTCAAGAAACTAGTTCCAGCCCATCCAGTTCCGAGCAGCACCACCTTCTTCTTCTTGATTCCAGTTTCAACAACACCACTGTAACAATTTACATTTTACAGTATATATTATCAGTAAACTTTAGTGATAATCTAAAGAAACCGATAAAGCTTTCAAATATCTGGAGAAATCCACAACATCGATGCTTCCTAATCGACAAGATCCAGGACATGCTATCTAGCATAAACGTAAAAATGAAATTTGCAAATCCGACCTGATCGTGGAAGAAGCTTGCTCTTCTGCTTGCACAGCTTGATCCTCTGCAACATCTGCTCCTTCCACATCCTCTGCAACCTCCGCTTCAGCTTGCACATGCACAGCTTGCACGTCATCTACAACCTCTGCAACTTGCACAGCCGGATCTTGATTTTCTCCCGCTTGTTGGACTTCAGGATTCGGATCTGCAACTTCTACTTCTCGGTAATGAACCAGCGCCACAAGATTCAGAATTGCACCAGCGTTGGGGTATCTAAGTACATGATGAGTGCGTCTGAAAAATGTAAACAGAGGAGGTACAGATTCGGAAGCAACGGTGTAATTGACCCTAGGATCAACTCGAGCACCGAGAGGTCGAGACTTGCAATTGAGTCGTTTTCCTTGGTTGACGTCATCCCAATCGTAATTATCGAAGAACTTCGCCTCCTCGTAGACGAATAAACCGGCAACCCTCGGAATCGGACCTCCTTTAACATCCGAAACTGGAAAAGATGAACAAGATGGTGTGCGTAGAGGTAGAGAATCTGTTCTTTGTTTAACCAGTTGTGCATCGAGTGGTGAACGATCTCTTGTACACCTTCGTCTTCGATCGCTAGATCCTGAAGGTTATCCATGGAAAAAACAAAAAAGCGCGAATATATTTTTTCTCGGGATTTCGGAGCAATTTTCTCGGAAAGTGAAAGAAAGTGATTAAATGTGAAAGCCGAGTGGAATTTAGGGATTGGGTTTATAATAAGGAATCTTAGGCAACTGTAAAAAAAAAAGTAATCACACTCTTATAAGAAACGGCGTCGCACTGACTCTTATAAACGACACGAAGCTGTTGCGTTTCGCTCGCCTTATTCAAAGTACTAGTGTGTCCTCCCGTGCATACGCACGGGTTTAATTTTTCTTTCAGATTTTTAGTTATGACAAATTTTTATAACAATTCTGTTTTGTTATGATAATTTTTTTAAAATAGTCAGTCTCTCATTAATGTATACAGAAAATAAGATTATGGAGATATATTTTAGTATATATAATCTTTAAGATATGTTTTGCAATCGTTAAGTACTTAAAATCAAAAGATTCATATTCTATTATTTGGTTGATAGTTTTACGTTAAGAGTAAGTTAAAAGCAAATGAAAAACTACATAAAATATCCACTTAAAGAAGAAAGAAGATTGCAAAATATATTTGCCGATGGTGATCCTTTTACCATCTTCTTCTACGTCTTTTTCTTCTTCTTCAATATTGGTGTTTCCACGATCCAAGCTTATCCTATTCATTATCTTTTACCTTCTTCTAACTATCCTGCCAGACAAACTATAAGACAATTACATATTTAAATAATAATTAAATGTGAACTGAATGTATAACCACGTAGAAAGGAAAAAAATATGTGAAGAACCCATGGAAACAACAAAAAAATTGAGAATGCAAGGGCACAAAATTTAAATCATATAGCAGCTCTTTAGATGATAACAGATTTTAAAAAGTCACAAATGCTCGGGAAATTTGAAAACACAGATATTGTTACAAAATTTATATCAAAATAATGCAAAAGGAAAAGCCCATTCATCTTGCATTCTCAGCGAAAACAATGATCTATGCATAAAACCTAAAAAACAATGATCTATGCATTGGAAGAAATCATACCCGTGTTTTATCTCGTATGACAAACATCAAAGTTGTCTTCCGCAACAATCGCATCATAACCTGTTATTGAATGTTGAAGGAAAAGAAATCAATCTGAAGTTTCAGATTTTAGGTCATTTATTCTGATTAATTAAAACATACACATGCATACCTGGAAGATAATCTTTAAAAGAGGCTTGTTTGCTTCTTGTTCCCGACCAAGATTATGACACCACCTGCATTACGAATCCATCCATGTAACAATAAGACAAAAGGTCAAGATGATCAGAGACCTGGAAATATGTATTAACCCCAGTGAGAATACAATAAAGAAAAGCGCTTACACATGTTTATAAGAACTATATCTGAGTGCTTTGCTTCTCGAAAGCAATATATCATTCTAACAGCCAAAGAAAAGGAAAATAAAAGCAAGTGAGCAATTCTGCGTTGATGAGTTCTTCATAGACAACAATTTTTTTGTGTGTATGCCCCATAAAAGTAAAAACGGAAACAGATAAGGCTTTGATCAACGCAAAATGATAAAGAAAGCAAATATGTGTGAGGAAATGAGGCTGCACCAATTAGAGAGTAAGAAATAGGATGCATAAGAAACCTGTGAAGATGCTCCTACTGTCGATTATTGTTACAGTATGAATTAAGGCATGGTAAAAGCTAAAAAAAAAGAAAAGGGTAAGTAAAATTAGGATGCTATAGACATGTTTACCCAAATCATGAAGACCTACTGAAAGAACGATTTCAGTTTTCAGAAACCTACGAAGCTTTGAAGAGATTAGAGATAAATAGTCCTACATTTTTTTGAGGTAATACTAAATCCTATATAATCCTTAACTTATTGAGATAATTCTTATGAATGAAAACGTAATATATTTACAATATCATGAATCAACTTACTTTAGATTCTAAGTTGCAACTCCAACAACTTTGATGGATTGTTTGCAACGTTTTTCTGTTTCACATCACTCATCCCGATAACTTCACCAAGTATGTCTACAATGTAAATGAGAGTAGAGCATGAACATCAAAAAGCGATTCAGAATGCATAAAGTACAAAAAACTTGCTTCCAACCAATGAATTAACTAACATACCAATGAAAACATCATCAGCATTAGATCGACTTTCAATCTCTCCAAAAGGGCAGAAATTGAAGCGAGAAACATGCTCGATATGATCACACGGCTTCAGGTAAGTATTGAATAAGAAAGCGATTTTGTAAGGGTGTGTGGTTCCCCTGTAATCACTTTGTTCTCCAATACTTCGAAATTCATGATATCTAGCCATATGTTAACAGAAAGAGACAGTAAGTAAATAAAAAAACATTAATATGAATTAAAATGAGTAAGAAATGGGATGTAAGAAACCTGTGAAGTAAATTTTGGCTTTTCTCAGTTAGAAGCCAAAAAAAAAGATCGATAAAGATCATAGAAGACTTTGTAGATGATTTGAGAAACAGTATCCCGAATCCAGAAATTAGTCGTGATCTAAGGAACTTTGAATATGATGAATATGAAGTTTAGATTGAAGAGATAACGGAGAAGAGAGAGAGAAAAACATGAATGAGGAAAAACTGCAACAGAATAAGCAAGATGATGGTGAGTTGTATCGGAGATTAGCAGTTGTGATTACGATCGTGAAAGAGTGGTGGGTTAAGGATTTCGAAAAATTAGGGATTTGAGTTGATACAGCGAAACGTGAACTGAATCGTGTGATAAAATCGAAATAGATTTTCTAAATGGGTTTGTTATTTTTTTGGGCTTTATTTCATATTGACCCAATAAAACATTCTGTTTCAGTTTGAAAGCCCCGAAACGATTTCAATTTAAAGCCTATAAAATTAATGCTTTGTATTTGTGACGTGGCAGACTTAATGATAGATTATTAACGCTTTATTTTACTTAAACAGTACACATGTCGATTTTTAATTGGTCATGTGACTTGTGCTTTAGTATATTAGGGATGACATGTTTTATAATGACGAAAATGCCCTCAGGGGCAAATCCGTAATATTGAATTGTCAACACCAACCCTCCTGTGTCACAAAGAAAGAAGCTGACACTCGTAAAAAAAAGTATTGGCTCTTATAAACGACACGAAGCTGTTTAGCGTTTCGCTCGCTTTATCTGCTACATTGTTCAGCTATCAACAACATGATGAAAGAATCAATACAACGACAGAGATTGTTCAAATTCAAAGCAAATCATTCCCCATTGATCCCATCAAAGCATTATTCGCCTCTGGACCTTTCTTCTACATCCATTTGTTTACGCAAACTCCTCGTCTTCATCATCTTCTTCTTCCTCGTACTCAGAATCATCAGATTCCTCTCTTTCAGGTTGCATCAATGTACTCATGTCAAAGATAGATGGATCAGATTCAACCTCCTCGATGTCTATTGTGTCGTAACTCATTCTCTGTTCGAACTTCTCATCAGAACAGTTAAGCATCCAAGCCAACGAACACTTGATTCCCTTCCTTAATACCTTCTTGTGCCTCGGCCTTACCGTAGACTCAAGCCCATAGGTAAAGAACGCAGGGAAATCCACAAGATCTTGAAGAGGTCTTCTCATTTCCTTTTGGAAGTACTCAAAGCTGAGTTTCATTATCCCAAGGTTCAAAGCAAGAACCTGAGGACATCCAATAACCATTTCCCTCGTCTCCTCAATCGAAAATCCGCACTCTTTAAGGAAAGCAATGTGCTTCAACATCGGTGGCTCGTTGAGGCTAACGAACTGAGGCATTCTCTCGATCATAGGCCCGAGATCCTCTGGATTCAGATCAATAGCTGAACAAAGCAGCTTCCTTTGCGTCTCGAGCTTAGGTTCAAGGTCGATTCCTACGATATCAGGATACTGTGCAATGATAGAAGGAAGAGCTGTTTCTCTGACATTGATATCTTTCAGAGTTTGAACGTTTCGTTTCGCCGTTTCATCCAATTCGAACCCGAGAATGTGAGGCCGCTTCTCAATCAACCTAGCTACAGCCAGTTTTGGAATACCAAGACCTTCGAGATACTCAACAAAAGGCTTGATTATCCGAGCAACTCGCATCCCCAAAATCTCCGGGTACCGAGTCAAAATACCACCAATCTCCCTCCTAGCTACACCTATACCAACCATATAAGCCACTGATGTGCTCATAGTCCCTTCAAGCTTAAACCCTAAAACCTCTGGATACCTTTCAAGCACACGAGGTACATCGCTCGGTTTGATATCAAGTCCTTGGAGATACTTCACCACCGGAGCAAGGTCTATAACAACACTCGCGTGAAGAACCTGCGGGTATCTTCTAAGAAACTCAGTGAATGTCGACTTCCTCACGCCTAGCTTCCCGAGGTAATCTAGAACCGGGACCATGTTCTTCTTCACGCTACAACCAAGAACAAGAGGGTAATTGTTGATATCTTCAATGGTGAGTCCGATTTTGTGGAGAAAGTCTACACGCTCTTTCATCACATCAGCTGTTACAGGGAGCTCAAGGCCATCAAGCTCATCAGGAACAATCCCAATCCCACGCAGAAACTCGTAAACCCTAGCACGATTAGCAGCTTTTTCCTTGTTCATCTCTAACAGACTCGGACGACTATACAGAGACTGAGATTCTCTCCCCTTATCCTTATCCTTATCCCGTCCCGAAGAAGAACGAGACCTTTCCCTTCTCGGCGAATCCACGGGACGTGAAGAGAATCTCCGATTTGCAATAGCGCATTGGACAGTTAGACCAATTCCAGGTCTCTTCTTGTGGTTGCACAAGTTTCCGTAAGTGGAATCGGCGAGTGAACGAGATCCAACGGAGAAAACCGATGGTGGCTCAAAATGAACTAGCAAAAACCCAGGTTTCGTGAAGCCGCTACAGAACCTAATCTTCATGATTTCCGAAAATTTCTCCTGCAAAAACGGAAGAACAAAATTAACGAGAAATCATATCAATTCGGAGTAAACCTGTACTGTATATTTACCCAGAAAACACTAAAATTCAAACAATTTCTCCCAAAAAGTCGTCATTCATTTTCAGTGGTAGTGACATCAACAATACAAATAACATAAGCCTAAACAGAAGCAGACGACAGAAACTATGAAATTGAAGACAAAGAAGAAACAAATAAGCGTGTGATTGATTTTGTCAGTGAAATCTCACCGGAAATGAGGAAATATATCGGAGAAGACGGAGGTTTTAGAGGAGCGGGTAAGGTTTTTTAATTTTTTTCACAGGAGAAGCAGAATCCTCATCACTACATGACACTCCAGAAAAGTTTTATCCAATTGAATAACATTCTACCCCCTATTCTTTTAGATTTCCCCTTATCAACCTATATACTATCTTAAATGTTCCCATTAACCCACCATCTAGTATTACTTTGATGATAGCAGTTAATGAATAAGTCAATAACATAGTTTCTTCTGTTTATCTTTGATATAAATTATTTAGTTTTATCTTACTCTTCGTCATTATTAAAATGAACAGTGGTAATTTCTGATTTTTTTATAGTAGTGGGACTACTATAGAAAAAGATAAAAATAGGGGGCTATTTCGAAAACATCTTAAATCTTTTTCAACAGTTCCAGTTCTGGGCATTCTCAAGAGAAAAAGAAAATCGTTCCACGAAGCATTTGGAAATGATCGTCTTTCCGATTGGTTCCTTTTCGTCCTCTCCGATCGCCGCCGTCATCTCCGGCGTGCTTGTTTTGCTTTCCTGCTTTCAAGCTACTCTAGGAGCTCCTTGCCCTATCAATGGTGAGTCTCGCGTTTTTCTCCCTCACTCGCCATAAGATTGCTTCGATCTACGGCCCTGCAGATTATGCTCTGAATGCGGATTTCCTCTTATGCGCATTACACTTATAAATCTAAGATCTGACTTAGGTGTGAAATCGTTTCTCTATATGTCCTATTAGAATCAAATGGACCAAATTGTGTTGAACTTGCGGTTGATTAGAATCTAAGAATCCTCATTTCTCGGTACCAAATTTTCTTCCAGTCTCTTGTGGTAGTGTTTCCGAATGCGTTGTAGTGGAATTGAGCTGCTGATATGATACAGATTCGCTGCAATTTCATCGATACTTAGAAATGTTGATGTTATTACTGGTTTTTGACTCTTGAGAGTGGTATATGCAGGCTTGCCAATCGTGAGGAACATTAGTGACCTTCCTCAGGATAACTATGGAAGACCAGGTCTTTCTCACATTACTGTTGCTGGAGCACTATTGCACGGAATGAAAGAGGTAATGTTCAATGCCGTTATCAAACTGTGTTGTCCTTTCATGGTTGGATTCGTGGTGATGGATATTTTGTTCACACTTTTAAACACTAGATAGCAACAGTAACATCGATTCGTTTCGTTTTTTTTTTGCAGGTTGAAATATGGCTTCAAACATTTGCTCCAGGTTCAGAGACACCGATTCACAGGCACTCCTGTGAAGAGATTTTCGTTGTCCTGAAGGGCAGTGGTACTCTGTATCTCGCTGAAACACATGAAAGTTTCCCTGGGAAACCAATTGAATTTCCTGTCTTTGCTAACAGTACACTTACTATTCCAATCAATGATGCTCATCAGGTATAGTCTTCTACCTCTCAACATCGTTTTAGATGATTCTGCTCTTGCCTAGAGTCTTAAGTTACGACTTTGATATCCAAGTTTGTTACAGTTTCTGTTAACCGTAATTTTGATTAAATGCAAAAAAAAAGCTTCATGTAAGGCTAATGATACAACCGATCTAATTTCGTATGCAAAATGTTACTTAAAGTAGCATTGAACATATATGAGCAACTTATGGTATTTTTTTTTTAGATTACTAGAGAGTGTTAGATGTGCTGCGTTTCCTCTGTATATCCAGAGATATCAGAGGAAGATGGATTTTTTTCTTCTGCTGAAAAACTTTTTGGGATGTCAGATGAAAGTAGCTCACAATCATCTATTACGGTTCTTACAGGTCAAGAACACCGGTCATGAGGACCTGCAGGTGTTGGTTATTATATCTCGTCCGCCTATAAAAGTGTATGTATCACCTTTTTCCAAGAATTTGCTTATGTGTTATATGTGACTGTGTCCTGTTAGTAATCATGCGGAAAATCGGTTTTGTTTTTTAATAGCTTCACCTACGATGACTGGTTTATGCCACACACTGCTGCGAGGTTGAAGTTTCCTTACTATTGGGATGAGCAGTGCCTCCAAGAATCGCAAAAAGACGAGCTTTGAAAGCAAAGTCTCCAAGGACAAAACCAAGCCCGGTTGTTTAATTGGTAAACTCATAGTTTAAGTTATTGTAACAGTAGATGCTGATAAATTCGTAAGGTTTTAGTTAAATGATGTTACCATGAATATATAAACGTTCAATCTTTGAAACTCTGAGTTCAAGCCTAGTCTTGTTGGTTTTGAAAATATGTAACTGTGCAAATCTTGATTGCAACTTGGGTTGAACTTAATAAGAGAGCCTGGCGTGAAGCATATAACGACTTTACATTTTGAAAGCCTCTAAGAATCTCAACCGTTGATACCGCCTCTTACGAAAATGATCCAACGGTCACTATGTGTACGATACAACTCGAATTGTTTGAAAGTTGAAAACGTAGCAAATCTTAGGGTTTGTGAACTAATGGAAACTTGTTGTTGAAGTTTCCTAGTTTCTGTAATTGTTTTACTACAGTTTGATTAAAATCAAAATTTCCTTGTTAAATCCAATATTGAGAGAGAATAAACTTGAACAAAAAGAGGATAAACAGTACACACTCAAATCTTCCATCGTGTTTGGAAGTGAGTTACGTTCTCTTGGCATGAACATGCTTTTGGCTTCAATTTTTAAGTTAAGACTTTGAAATCCAAGTTTGTTAAAGTTTCTGTTAATTGTAAATTTTGATTAAATTAATGCAAAAAAAACTTCATGGAAGGCCAATGATTCAATTAATGCAACTAATCGTATGCAAAATGTTACTTAAAGTAACATTGAACATATATGAGCAACTTATGGTATTTTGTTTAAGATTACTATAGAGTGTTAGATATGCTGCGTGTCCTCTGTATATCCATAGAAATCAGAGGAAGATGGATTTTTTTCTTCTGCTGAAATTTTTTTTGGGATGTCAAATGAAACTAGCTCACAATCATCTATTACGGTTCTTACAGGTCAAGAACACTGGTCATGAGGACTTGCAGGTGTTGGTTATTATATCTCGGCCGCCTATTAAAGTGTATGTAACATTTTTTCCAAGAAATTGCTTATAGGTGTTATATGTGACTGTGTTCTGTTACTAATCATGCGGAACGTTTTGTGTTTTTTAGCTTCACCTACGATGACTGGTTTATGCCACACACTGCTGCGAGGTTAAAGTTTCCTTACCATTGGGATGAGCAATGCCTCCAAGAATCTCAAAAAGACGAGCTTTAAAGCAAAGCCTCCTAGGACAAAACCAAGCACGTTTGTTTAATTGGTAAATTCTTAGTTAAGTTATTGTAACTGCAGATGCTGGAAAATTGGTAAAGGTTTTAGTTACCATGAATATATAGACGCCCAATCTTTGAAACTCTCAATTCAAGCCGATTCTTGTTGGTTTTGAAAATATGTAACTGTGCAGATCTTGATTGCAATTGCGGTTGAACTTAATATATAGAGCTTCGCGTGAAGCATATAACGACTTTACATTTTGATTATCCTCGGAGTAATTACATATCTTACCATATCTACAGAAAGCTGTCTGAAACCAAACGGAAACTTTGAAAGAAAATGGAGACTGTAACAGAGTTAAAGCTCAGATTAATGACCCGGTTGGCGAACTCTTCCGTCTTTAGAGCCGGAAAAGATTTCGATTGTATCGCCGGGAACAACATTGTTCCCCCAGAATGACTGATCTTCCTCCAACACTCTCTGTTTGAGTATAAAGAAATAACCTTTTTCAGGCAGATTTAACTCAGACCTCTCCTGAAGCTCCTCCAGATCTTTCCTCAGCTCTTCAACGTTTTCAAACGCGTTCACATACACCGGAAATTTCTCCACAGCTTTACTCTCATGGGAACACGGCAATATCATTACTCTCATCTTCCGCGGGTATTTTGGGGCTCTCCTGATCATCTTCACAGGTGGATTGCTGCTCCCAACATTTACAGTCTCATCTCGAGTGTTGATCCTTTCTTCTGTTGAGTTTGACGGAGGAGATGACTCCCATAGAAGCAAATCTTGATAGTAGGTCTTACTCCTCGACGAATCTTGAACGTTAACGTTTCCTTGCAATATTCTGATTTCTTGGGCTAACAAAGGCCTATCATCACCGTACATGAAGTGATCTCTGACTAAGTTTGACGGAGGAGATGGCTCCCCCTGAAGCAAATCTTGTACGTTAACGTCTTCTTGCAATATTCTGATTTCTTCGGCTGACAACGGCCTATCATCACCATACGCGAATTCTCCGTTTAAGTTTGACGGAGGAGATGTCTCCCTTTGAAGCAAATCTTGATTGTTGCTGCTTCTCCTCCAAGTTTCTTGAACGTTTCTGCAATCTTCGGCTGTTAATAATGGCCAGCTAAGTATTTCATCCATTTCGTCTGACGTTAGTGGAGGTTCCACGGTTTGATTAAGCACTTGATCTCCGTCGTTGTCGCTTCTCGCTATCAAAGTCGAATCTTCGATGTTACTGATCTCTGTACTCGACTTTGACGGTACCGGAGACTGCTCTGTTTGATGAAGAACTTGATCGTTGTGAGGGACGAAGAGGTGGAGGCGAGATTTTTTGACGATCTTATAGTGATTGAGATCAAAATCGTCTTTCAAGAAGCGTGTTCTTGAAGTAAATCATTTGATTGGAGACAGGGATGCCTTGAGACATCTCGATCTTCCTTTTGACACCTGACACTGTTTCCTTGGTATCCGCATCAATGGAGAACGTTGAGCCACTTTTATTCGCAACGATCACTACCATAACTGTATCAATGGAGACTGGCGAAGAAGATGAGTGAAGAGCGAGAAAGAGAGGGAAAGTGATGATCTGTAACGAAAGTTTCTTCCGAATTTGGTTTAAATATCACTGACGAATCAAGATCATCAGTGAAAGCCCCGAAGAATCTCGACCGTTGATACCGCCTCTTACTAAAATGATTCAACGGTCACTATGTGTACGATACAACTCGAAATGTTTGGAAGTTGAAAACGCAGCAAATCTTAGGGTTTGTTAACTAATGGTAACTTGTTGTTGAAGTTTCCTAGTTTCTGTAATTGTTTTACTACAGTTTATTTAAAATCAGAAGTTCCTGGTTCAGTCCAGTGTTGAGAGAATAAATTTGAACAAAAATATGATAAACACTCGTTATTACTAATTATAAAGATTCTCTGCTTCGATTATAACCTTTTTTTACTAGCGGCTCTCTTTTTTTGTTTGAATATATAAATTTTTGGTGAAGATGTGAAAAATTCTGATTAACAGTATTGACATTGATGTACCAGAAGAAGAATTTAAGAATGGCAAAGTAAAATTAGATTCATCTTCCTTTGTGTTTGGAAGTGAGTTACGTTCTCTTGGCATGAACATGCTTTTGGCTTTCTTTTTTTGTTTGTCAACAGTGATTTAAACATCAGATTGCTTCAACATTTGATCATATACGTCATATTAAATGCCAAATTATCCACGAATTTTGAAATTTGCCATTTATATCAACCGGTTGGAAAGTTTTGTTGGAGAATGTACAGAGCTTGAAGTGAACCTTCTTGTCCCTTAGACTAATGTTAAAACGGGCCCATAATTAGCGCCCTATTTTGTGAAATAAGCCCATTTAGACCCGATTTTTTTCTTTTCATTTTTCTAAAAAAAAAAAAAGGAAAACGACACCATTTTTCGAATTTGTTGCGTTTAGGGTTGATGTCATTTCTTCACAATTTCTGAATCGGAGAAGAGAGTGTCGCCATCTGAGGAGAAACGACGGTTTCTGAATTCTGCCTAGATCCAGTTTTTGAAGTCAGAAACGACGATGAAGCTCTGCAATCTTCCAAGTGAGATAGAAGAGGAGATACTCTCTAGGGTTCCGATCAAATCGCTGAGACAGTTACGAGCCACTAGCAAAGGATGGTACCATCACCCTCTGTTCAAAGATCCGAGATTCATCAAAAGGTACTCTGCTAAAGCACCACCAAGGAAGTATCATAAAGCAATCGTGTTGAATGAGTTTAGGATTCAATCTATGAGCTCATACATCGATCATCGCCGCATAAGCCCTTCTCGGTTTCTTCTCATCGATCCCGTCAGTAATGAAAAGGTCAAAATAGCTCACGCTTTTCACTGCGATGGCATTTTGTTATGCACCAACACCGAGGACAATCGGTTTGTGGCTTGGAAACCTTTCTCGGGGCAAACCAGATGGATCCAGCCGAGGGAGAAGGCATGAGCAGCTACAGAAGCTACGCTCTTGGTTACGATAACAAGGAGTTGTGCCGTAGCTACAAGATCTTGAGGTCTATTGAGGATCAAACGATGGAGATTTACGAGTTTAAGTCTGACTCATGGAGGAATCTTGATGGCGTCTCTCCCGGTGGAAGCTTTGAGTCTCTCGGCGTGTCTTTGAAAGGGAATGCTTATGGATCTCGAGAAGAGGAGGAGCCAAAGAGTACTCGCTGCTAGAGTTTGATTTCTCAACTGAGAAGTTTCAGCATCACTACCTTCCCTTCCACGAAGCAGACTGTTTGGGTCCTTATGTTCTCAAAGAAGGTTTGAACAATCTGGCTCTCTCGGTTGTCAAGGAAGACCGTCTCTGTTTGTTCTATGAGAGTGCAACGAAATCAAAGACGGAGATTTGGATGAGTAGTGAGATTGGTGAGACCGAGTCTGTGTATTGGTCCAGGTACTTAGCAGTGGAATCGACACCATTCTATACGAGGCACGTCAGTTTCTACATTGACGAGGAGGAGAAACTTGCCACTTGCTTTTACAATCACGAACGACACATGGAATGTCTTGCCAAGGTGAAAGTTTTTGGAGATGTTGCAACGAGGAAAGGATTTCCTGGAATGGCTGGATACAAATCTTTCGGTTGGCATGATCGCACAGCATGTGGACCAATTGTGTTTGGTTATCTTCCAAGGTTTGATTAAATCAGCAATGTAAGCTCTCTTTTAACTCTCCCATTTGATGAATCTCAATGTGAGCCTTATACAAATTTTAGGAAGCTGCTACTCTACTCTCCTTTTGATTCTTATTCTTAGTTTCTTTGTGCTTGGAACTGTCGCTTGTTGTTTCCAAAATAGCCTGCTTCAATCTGCCAAAGGAATATGCTTTTTTAGGATTATGTAAGGATTAAAACGTTTGTGTTTTGTTTTGGTATATTTTGAGTGGTTTCATGTGCTTATTCTGGAACTGAGAATGTCTAGTAAAAGGTATCTAATCGTTTGAGCTGGTTGTTAAATGACTTCTCTTTACTGATTCTGCTTGCGAGCTTTTCTTGTTTTGTCTTTGATCGATTTGGTGATGTAGCGTTTCAGGGATTAACCTCTTGTTTGGTGATTGATGTCGAATCCTCCTTTAGTTTGTAGACTTTGCTATCTTGTTTTGAGTAGTGAACTAGTGATTACAGCAACCGGTGATTGTCATGTTCCATAGTTTTAAGTTGGCTTTTGTTGTCACTTCATGGGCTAAGGGTCTCTAATCTGTTACCTCTGGATTTTTTCAGAAATCAGATGATGGTAGGAGTAGGACATTGACATTCTGAATCATGAGGAAGACTTAATCTTGCCGCAGAGTTACTTAGATAAGGAAGATTGGAAGGACAGTGACAGTAGAAGAAGAAGAAGAAGAAGAAGAAGAAAGAGGTCTTGGCTTCATTCATCTTCTCCTCTCTTTATATAGTATTAATGTAGAATGAGATTTGATCATCTTGTTGTATAAAAGTTTGATCCATTACTCGTAATGTTTGTTTTCTTTTGAGCACAATCAGAGATTCCTTTTGACCATCTTGTTAATAAGCCTTGTTCTATTAGTCTGATTCATCAGAACTATTGATGTCGCAGAAGAAGATTTGAAGTTTTTCATCTGGCAAAGTTAAATTAGATGCATCTTCCATCGTGTTTGGGAGTGAGTTACGTTCTCCTTAGTCCTTGCATGAACATGCTTTTGGCTTTCTTTTTTTGTTTGTCAACAGTGATTTTTAGATATCAGATTGCTTCAACATTTGACCATACACGGATACACCTCTTATTAAATGCCAAATTATCCACGTATTTTGAAATTTGCCATTCATATCATCCGACTGGAAAGTTTTTTTTGGAGAATGTACAGAGCTTGAACTGAAGCTTCTTTACGGGCCCATAATTAGCGGGTCTGTTTTGTGAAATAAGCCCATTTAGATCCGATTTTTTTTTTTTTTTCATTTTTCTAAAAAAAGGAAGCGACATCGTTTTGCGTTTAGGGTTTATCATTTCTTCACAATCTCTGAATCGGTGAAGGCGAAGTGTGAAGAGTGTCGCCGTTTGAGGAGAAACGACGACGATTTCTGAATTCTGAGCTAACCAATTCACAATTTCGAAGTCAGAAACGACGATGAAGCTCTCCAATCTTCCAAGGGAATTAGAAGAGGAGATACTCTTTAGGGTTCCGGTCAAATCGCTGAGACTCGTACGAGCTACCGGCAAAAAATGGTACCATCACCCTTTGTTCAAAGATCCAAGCTTCATCAAAAGGCACTCTGATAAGGCACCAGCAAGGAAGTATCATGAAGCGATCGTGTTGCATGATTTTGGGATCGAAACTATGAGCTCCTATGCGATCATGAAGAGTCACTTTATCAGTTTCTTCTCATCGATCCCGTCAGTAATAAAAAGGTCAAAATAGCTCAAGCTTTTCACTGCGATGGCATTTTGTTATGCACCAACACCGAGGACAATCGATTTGTGGCTTGGAAACCTTTCTCGGGGCAAACCAGATGGATCCAACCGAGAAACGATGGCATGAAGAGTGACAAAATCTACGCTCTTGGTTACGATAACAAGGAGCTGTGCCGTAGCTACAAGATCTTGAGGTCTCTTGAGGATCAAACGGTGGAGATTTACGAGTTTAAGTCTGACTCATGGAGGACTCTTGATGGCGTCTCTCCCGGTGGAAGCTTTGAGTCTCTCGGCGTGTCTCTGAAAGGGAATGCTTACTGGATCTCGAGAAAAGGAGGAGCCAAGGAGTACACTCTGCTGGAGTTTGATTTCTCTACCGAGAAGTTTCAGCATCACTACCTTCCCTTCCACGAAGCAGACTGTTTGGGTCCTTATGTTCTCAAAGAAGCTCTGAACAATCTGGCTCTCTCGGTTGTTAAGGAAGACCGTCTCTGTTTGTTCTATGAGAGTTCAACGAAAGAACAGACGGAAATATGGATGAGTAGTGTGATTGGTGGTGAGACCGCGTCTGTGTCTTGGTCCAAGTACTTAGCAGATGATGCGACACCATTCTATACGAGGCACGTGAGTTTCTACGTGGACGAGGAGGAGAAACTTGCCACTTGCTTTTACAACCACGAACGACACATGATGTGTCTTGCCAAGGTGAAAACTTTTGGAATGGATGGATGCATATCTTTCTGTTGGCATCCACGCACAGCATGTGGGCCGATTGTGTTTGGCTATCTTCCAAAAATTCAGCAATGTAAGCTCTCTTTAACTCTCTTATTTGATGAATCTCACTGTGAGGCTTTTAGCTTTGGAACAGAGACCTATAGAAGCTGCTACTCTAGTCTCCTTTTTGATGCTTCCTCTTTGTTTCTTTTGTGTTTGGAACTGTTGTTTTGTTGTTTCCAGAACAGTTGCTTTCATCTGCAAAAGGAATTATACTTTATAGGATAATGTTAGGAGTAAACGGATTTCATGTGCTTATGCTGGAAATAGGAATGTCCTTAGACTCTTTACTGATTCTGCTTGTGAGCTTCCCTCTTTGATCGATTTGGTGATTTAGCGTTTCAGGGTTTAGCCTCTTGTTTGGTGATTGATGTCGGATCCTCCTTTAGTTTGTAGACTTTGCTATCTTGTTCTGAGTAGTGATTGCAGCAACCGGTGATTGTCATGTTCCATAGTTTTAGGTTCTAAGTTGGCTTTTGTTGTCACTGCATGATCTACTGTAGAGTTGGGCTAAGGGTTTAATCTGTTACCTTTGGATTTTTCAGAAATCAGATGATGATGGTAGGAGATTGATATTCTGAATCATGAGGAAGACTTAACCTTGACGCAGAGTTACTTAGAGATAAGGAAGATTGGAACAACAGTGACAGTAGAAGAAGAAGAAGAAGAAAGAAGTCTTTGCTTCATTCATCTTCTCCTCTCTTTGCGTAGTTCTAATGTAGAATGAGATTTGATCATCTTGTTGCAAAAGTTTGATACATAACTCGTAATGTTTGTTTTCTTTTGAGCTTAATCAGACTTTTCCTTTGAATTGATCATCTTGTTGAAAAAGGCCCTGTTTTATTAATTCATCAATCACATGTCTTAGCATATTTACAGAAAGCTGTTTTAAAACGAAAAACAAGAAAACTTTGAAGTAAAACTGAAAGCTACAAAGGGAAAAAGGAGACTACAACAGAGTTAAAAAAAAAGCTCAAATATGTCCATCATGGGTAACATAACCGGGAAAAATCTCAATCGTGTCGCCGGGAGCAACACCGTTAGACCGGAATGACTGATCATCGTCCAACACTCTCTGTTTGTGTATAAAGAAATAACCTTTTTCAGGCAGTTTTAACTCACTGGACCTCTGCTGCTGAATCTTCTCCAGCTCTTTCCTCAGCTCTTCCACGTTTCTAAACGGGTCCACATCCACCGGAAACTTCTTCACAGCTTTACTCTCACGAGAAAACGGCAGCATCATTACTCTCATCTTCCGTGGCGGTTTTTGGGCGCTCCTGATCATCTTCACAGGCGAATCTCGGATGTTAACGACCTCTTTGACCGGTGAAGATTTCTCCGTTTGTTTCACAGTCACTTGTTGAGTGTTGATCCTCTGTTCTGTTGAGTTTGACGGTAACACTTGATTCTTGTTACTCTCAGGCAAGAAACTTTGAATGTCAGTGAAATGTTCGGCTGACAAAGGCTTATCGTCACCGTACATGAAGTCTCCGATTAAGTTTGACGGTGGAGATGGATCCCTTTGAAGCAAATCTTGATGAATCTTAACGTTTTCTTCGGTTGCCACAGGCCAAAAGCCTTGCACTTGATCTTCGTTGCTCCTCTCCATCACAGACCAATCTTGAGTGTTAAAAATCTCTTCAAATAATATGACTGCACTGGAGATTGCCGGGATTGATGCTTGGTCGAATCTTGATTGCTAAAAAGCTCTTCAAATGAATATGCATGGCGTAGAGGCTGCTGGGTTTGATTAAGCATTTGATCGTCGTCGTTGCTTCTCGCCATTAAAGTCGAATCTTGATTGTTAAACAATTCTTCAAATGAATATGCACGTACTGGAGGCACTTGATCTTTGTTGTGATTAGGTTTAGGAGAGGAGAAGAGGTGGAGGCGAGATTTGATGAAGATGGTCTTCCTCAAGAGGCGTGCCTTGGAAGAAAACCGTTTGATCGGAGACTGGGATACCTTGAGACATCTCGATCTTTCTTTTGACACCTAACACTGTATCCGCTTCAATGGAGAACGTTGAGCCATCGTTTTTCTCGACGATTAATTCCATAGATAGCTGTATCAATGGTGTTTCAAGATCAAACTGGTGAAGAAGAAGAGCGAGTTTTACCAAAAAAAAAAAGAAGAAGAGCGAGAAAAGAGAGGGAAAGTGATGATCTGTAACGAAAGTTTCTACCAAATTTGGTTTAAATATCAATGAAAGCCTCGTCGAAGAATCTCAACCGTCGATAGCGCTCCTTACTAAAATGATCCAACGGTTATTTTGTGATAACAACTCGAAATGATTGAAACGCAGCGTTTCTTATTCCGATTAGGGTTTGCTATTAGAGCCACGGGAAACTTGTTATTGAAGTTTCCGACTCAACTTTTCTGTGGTTCTTCTTCCGAAGAAAACATTATCTACTTTGGATTGAAATCAAAGATTTATCGTTAAATCAAATTAGGGAACTAAAAAACTGTTAGTTCTGCGTAAATCATAACCATAATCCATCATGATCGAGATTTCTTCTGCTTTGGCCTCACTGTTTTTTATCTGATCTTAAGAAAGACATTTCTCTGGTCGTAAATTGTGATTCTACAAAATATGATTCTACTGCATTGCCTTGTAATTAGTTAATTACATGTCTTTACACAAAGCAACAAAGTTTTAAGAAAAAACAAAGTTTTAAGAAGCGATAAGGAAAGAGAGACTGCAACAGAGTTAAGCTAAGACTAACAACCCGTTTGGCGAAATCTTCTGCCTGTAGAGCCTGGAAATATCTCAATTGTGTCGCCGTGAGCAACACAGTTCCACCGGAATGACTGATCATCGTCCAACACTCTCTGTTTGTGTATAAAGAAGTAACCCTCTTCAGGAAGATTTAACTCTTCAGACCTCTGTTGATGAATCTTCTCCAGCTCTTTCCTCAGCTCTTCCACGTTTTCACTCGCGTTTACATCCACCGGAAACGTATTCACAGCTTTCTTCGCACGGGAAAATGGCAACACCATTACTCTCATCTTCTGCGCCGGCTTTTTGGCGCTTCTCACCTTCTCAGGCGAATCTGTAATGTCAATGACGGGTGGAGATTTCTCCGTTTGAGTGTTGATCCTCTGTTGTGTTGAGTGTGACGGTAACACTTGATTCTTGTTGCTAAAGATATCTTCGAATGTACTCTCAGGCAAGAAACTTTGAATGTTGGCGAAATATTCGGCTGACAAAGGCTTATCCTCACCGTACATGAAGTCACCTACTAAGTTTGACGGTGGATATGACTTAGTAGGTGACTTGAAAGTAGTTGTTTCTCCCGCAAGAATCTTGAATGTTAACGTTTTCTTCGGCTCTCATTGGCCTCTTCTCACCGGAAACGAAGTCTCCGGTTAAGTATGACAGAGGAGATGATGACTCCCTTAGAAGCAAATCTTGAAAGTAGTTGTGTCTCACCGACGAATCTTGAATGTTAACGTTTTCTTCGGATGTCGTAGGCTTATTCTCACCGGACACCAAGTCTCCGACTAAATTTGACGGCTCCCTTTGAAGCAAATCTTGATAGTAGCTGTTTCCCTCCGACGAATCTTGAAGGTAAACTTTTTCTTCGTTTGTCAAAGGAACTACAGATTTCTCTGTACTCGACTTTGGCGGTTTCGGAGATTGCTCTGTTTGATGAAGAACTTGATCTTTGTTGTGATTAGGTTTCAGGTTAGGAGGCAAGAAGAGGTGGATGCGAGATTGTTTGACGATCTTGTAGTGTTTGAGATCAAGATCGTCTTCTTCAAGAAGCGTGCCTTGGAAGAAAAGCTTTTGATTGGAAAATGGGATACCTTGAGACTTGTCGATCTTCTTTTTGATATCTAACACTGTTTCGCTGGTATCTGCTTCAATGGAGAACGTTGAGCCATCATTTTTCTCGACGATCAATTCCATAACTGTATCTTTCAAGATCAGCAGAGAGACTGACTGATGAAGGAAGCGGAAGGAATCGCTTCTTCTGAGCGCGTGGAGGCAAATGCTTCACATGTCTTCTTGAGCTAACCGACGCCCATGGTAAGAAAACTCCGGTACCACCACCGGTTCCCATCGCACCGGGACTTGTTAGTACCATTGGCTGAAGCGGTGGTGGTGCCATCATGATCATCGGAGGACGAAAGACTCCAAATTTTGGCATCGCTTCAACCGAATGATCAAAGCCGTTGAGGAATGGAGTTGGTGGCATTGGGAAGGGACATGGTTGTTGTTGTTGCCACATTGTCATTGCACCGTCGTTGTGGTGAGGACTGTTTGGTTGTGAATGGTAATGGTTGGTTTCAGGACGTACACGAAAGAATGTGATGCTGACTCTTTTGGTTTTTGATGGACACATTACATGCCTTGCCATGTCAGCACTGTTCCCTCTCATCACCAAGAGAGACCTATAAAAACCAGGTTAATTTGAGAGATGGTTAATGAAGTTGCCTTATGGACAAGAGCGAAGGGTTTGAATGTTCTGTTACCCTTGTTTGAGAGAAAGAGTGAGAGGTCCTCTGAAGTTGCCTTCGCTGTCGCTAGAGAGAATGCGTCCAAAGGCCATTGTTGATTCCGAGAGGACAAGAGTAGAGATTGGTTGCTCTAGATGAGGTGGTTTGAGGAAAGGCTGTGAGTATTCACCCTGAAAGACAAAGTGCAATATCCAAGAATGTTAAAAGTAAAAGCGAGAAGAAGTAGCAAACTTTTTGATCCATGGAGATATTATAATACCTCTTCAAAGAAGTTGATGACGCAGCCATTTGGTCTCTTGTATTCTGGGATGAGTCTCCATGTGACAAAGTGGTCAATGACACTCAAGAAGTGGTGGAATTGGCTCGATGACAAAGTGGTCAACCATTCATTTTAATGAAATCTCATAAGAGATGTTCAAATATGAGATTTCATTAAAATGAATGGTTGAATGTATCATAATAGATAATATGGGCTTCTTAATCAATTTTCCAAAACAATTTTTAATGTCATTTTTTATTAGATAATCTATATAGAAATTACAATTATTAAAATCCAATTTCCGTTTTTATGTTTTTTTTAAATTGTTTTATGAATTTTCTAATTTTTCCATTTTTTTAAAAAAAAATCGTTGATATAAAATCCTTTACAATTTTTATTTTTATTTTAATATTTTTCATATTTTCTTTTCTAATTATATATAACTAAATCTCCAATTTTTGGTTCAATAGTTAGTTTTGTCACATTTTGGGATAATTGTCACTGTGAAATTAGAAACTCATTACCTTCACATTTGAAATGCAAATATGAATATTCATAAATGCGACTTTTTTGCCAGTGTTTCTCAAAAGTCTTAAATTAAATTTCACTTGAAAATCAATTTCATCGAATTCATAAATTCTACATCAATATTATTACCCTCGGCCCTATATAAAGCTGGTAAAGCATATGATTTACGCCACCAAAAGATATATAAAACTTTAATGCCACATGTTACTAAATGTTCATTTAGCTTATATGCAGTGTTGCTCTTCATTCTTCTCAATGTGGATGGTTTGAAACTTCTCAGCAATAGACTCTTCAATCTATCATTATTTTTTATTTAACTATTAAATAAATTTACTGAAAAAATAATATATTTTAAAATTTGAGGCCACCAAGAACCTCAGGCCGACCCGGATCACCCTATCTCTCATTTGCTTTAATTATATGCACACTACCAAACATTTCGTTTCAGAATTTTAGAGATTGCATGTCTTTGAAGGTCATGATTTATACCAAATCCTCTTAACCCCAAATCTTCTAATAATTTCCAAACATCCATTAGAAAAATTAAAAAAAAAACATAGAAGTAATTTTTCCTTTTTATGTCATTAGAAATCTTATTTTTTCTATTTTCTAAACACTTTAATATGAATAAAAATAGAATTGAGTATTAAGGAAATATCATAATAACAAATAAAATGAAATTCTTTTAAGATGCTTATGTGTACCGATCAAATTAAATTTCTTATTTTCTTTTGCTATACACAACACCTTGTTGCTAAAAAAAAAAAAATTTGTCTAACTACTTAGTGTATTTGCCATGAAAAACTGTTTAATAGAGATGTTCAAATATGAGATTTCATTAAAATGAATGGTTGAATGTGCCATAATAGATAGTATGGGCTTCTTAATCAATTTTCCACTAATATAAAAGACAACTTCTAATGTCATTTCTTATTAGATAATCTATATAAAAATTATAATTATTAAAATCTAATTAATAAAATATTTGTAAAATAGGAAATTTACTAAAGTTATATGTTAAAGTAATAATACTTATTGGAATAAAAGAAAATATATGGATATTAAAAAAATGGAAATTTGCTAATATGCATAAAAGGGAAATTTGCTAATAATTATTCAATTAAAAATAATAATAATAATAATGACATGGACCAATCAAATACAGTTTTAGAATCCTAGGTGTACACCCTCTAATGCATATAGGCTCAACTTTTATTAGTAAAAGAGATCACGATAATTCATAAAAGAAGCATAACCATGGTGTTTTTTTGTTTAATCTTATGATATCTATGATTCGGACAATACCACCATTAGGTCGCACATCGTAGAACGAACAAGTTTCCGGTTAATTTTGGATAACTTTTCTAACATCGATTGCCCCATCCATATCAACTATCAAGAGCTCGACGCCAGCGGTTTAGACCTCTAAACCGGAACTTGATTATTTGGCAGACTCATTGACTTATGCGTTGACGAGTGAACTAGGACATAACCATATTTCGTTAACCTTGAGACCAACTGCAATGAAAGTACCACCCAAAAAAACTTATTGCAGTATCGGCCATTGGGTCATGAAGACGTTGACGAATGGAGTACACGAGCCACGAGGAATGGGTTTTCAACACCAAACCAAAAAAAAATCAAACCGGTTATTCGACCCATGCCGGTTCAATTGAGATCCCATCGATTAAACTACACCATTCCCTCTCAAAAGCAGCTCATACAAAAGATTGTGATTTATGACACCAACATTGTAACATGTAATTCAATTACTACATTCAAACTCGTGTTTCCGGGTAGATTTGTTACCTAGATTCTCTGCTACAATAGACATATATCTCAAACGAGAATATTCAAGAACTTTTTACATGTAAAAACGTAAACATTAGAATAAAATCCATAACTAAGAGGTTCTTGTGGCATTTTCCAGTTCCTAATACTATCTTGAGCCTCTTAAGGCGCTCAAACTGAGTAAATCACAGTACCAACCATCAAGTATCAACACAATGGTATGATGCATTAGAGAGATCAGTGTAGATCTTCGAAGAACCATTCCCCTATTTCATGTTAATCCAAAAACAGACTTCAGCAACATTTTCTAGTTACCCAAAATCAATTTCACTATCTCTAATACCTACAAGCTAGTTCTCTTTTCACCCGTTAAGACAGATTCGAGATCAATTGAAATAGTTCCATAAATTTTAGGCAACTCTCAAGCCCATCTCTCAGCTCATTCAAACCAAATTACTAAAGAAGAAAACACCAAAAAGAGAGAATACTTTATCCAGGGACATGAATAAGAAATGCACGAGTTTTGAACAAAAGACATTAACTTTTAGACAACATTCGGGTTTTAAGCACTATTAAATTCACTTCACAATGTTCACATCTCTCCTGCAATCACTCCTCTAACTGCTACAGAACTTTGTATCCCATAAATGAAATAGAAGCAACAATCGCAAAAACAGAATTTCCAGAAACTATAGTCATATTATTGGACAAGACAATACTAAAAAGAACATATTAAAGATGCAATCTTTACGAATAGGTCAAAAGCATCTTTTCAATTTTCTAAGACGAAGAAACAAAAGGGTTTCTCTCAAACATCTCCAATTTCGAATCTGAATCCTTATACTCGAATCCACACCCGTGACTCTAAAAACTTCTGGATCGCGAAATTTGCCGATGTGATCCCAACGGAGAATTCCATCTCCGCCTTTGGGTTTCATTTATCCGCCGGAGACTTTTGATAAAGCGGTCGTCGAAAATATCTTTTCACATATTGTTAAATATGACGTCATTTAAAGAGACAGCTGGCACGTGGCTAGATTCTACAGGCTGTCATTTTATTATGATGAGCTAATTATTTTTGGAAAATGATCTCAAATGGATAAAGTTGAAATAATTTGCATTAAGACATTTCTTAACAAAAAGACCAAATACAGCTGACTTAATCAATGAAAGAAGAAAAAATGTTTTATTTTACCAACTTGACCAAAATTCTGGTTTCGATTTGAGAGCATTAAAACAACAAAAAAATTCAAAAATGGCTAATGTATAAAACGCAAATAAATATAAACATAATTAATCCATAATCATATACACACTAATAAGGGCATTTTTATTCAGGAATACACAAGGCTTAATAGATTTAAGAAGAAGAGATAAGCCCATTACAATCGAACCCACAACCACAGTGAGGACTTCCCACAAAATCAACGGCCGGAAAACTCGCCGATGCTGACAGACTAATAATATACACATATGTTTGTCATGGTTTGGTTTCAGACATTATATAAAAACAACATTCTCTTATCGTCTTTTGTCTAATAGAAGTTTCATAATATGTCACTTTTGATGTACCACTTTTCAAAAATAACATCAATTTGAACGACATAATTATTACAGAAATACTACTCACGTTAATTTAGATTTCCATAACATATCTATGTTTAAATTTCCATAACATACTATGTTCAGAAAACTTATTCAAACACAATTCAAATCAATTATCACACAAAACACATGGACTATTTTTGCAAATGAGAGTGATACAATGGCTGAGATCATCGATCATTGGGAAAATTTCCACAAATGCATGCAAAGTGGACTCCTCGATTGAGATTTTTGTTTTTGTGTTCCATCAATTTCCGAAGTCATCTTTTGCTTAGCTGTACAAAAATGTACCAAGTGATCATGTGAACTAATGAGATTAAAGTATGATGTAATGCTATTATTTTTCTGTTCATGGTGGTCTTCTCATTCCTAATCCGAGTGAGTTATTTTTGTTATTTTTCTACATTTTTCTTTTTTTGTTCATTGTGGACATGAAAAATCTGGTTGTAAAAGGCTTAACTGGGCAAGTTAATAATATGAAACGGAATTTTCAAAATTATAAGGGTGAATTTGCTGAATAATCATTATGGGAGACTAAATAAAGCATATAGCCATATGAGTTGAGAAATTGCTATGGTACAATCATTCGGCTATGAAATTACACCATTAGCCTTCAGCTCTTGAGAAACTAAGTGAAACAACCGGTTGTGATGTCATGTCCCAACGAAAATATGTGATACACAAAATCTCCTATTATGCAATTCGCTTAATGTTTAGTCAAAAATATTTCATACATATGATCCATATTATACCACACGTTCACAAGTCTAAGACTACATTAAATATATCAACCAGCTAATCTACACATTTATATGGATAGTTTGTTTGTTTTTTATAATTGAAGCCTTTAACACAAATCTTAAACCCTAAACTCAAAAACTAAACCTTCAATTCTTGATCCAAAAACCCAACATATTATATATAAATCCAAAAAAATAAACTTTAAACACAAAATTCAAAATCAACCTTAAATTTAAAAACTAAACTATAAATCATAAACCCAAACTAAACCCTAAACCCAAAAACTAAACTCTAAACCCTAAAAAACTAAACCCTACGATAATTGACAATCAAACATTTGGATTAACTTAATTTGGAAGTCAAGGAATATTTTGAAATTGGAATTATGAAGTTTACCTCTTTACTTCTTTCACCTTATATTCACATTGTAGGTTATCAAAGAAGACAAAACATATTTTTTTTTTATTAGTATTAATTAAGGGTCCATTTGGACAATATTGTAGAAAATATTGCTTACTCCCTCTGTCCCATATTATAAGCTGTTTTGATATAATGTATCTGCAATTTTCTGGATGTATTTGGACCTAAAACCATCCAGATACATCCAGAAAATTACAGATACATTATGGCAAAACAGTTTATAATATGGGACACAGGGAGTATATTCTAGCCAAAATAACCATATGGCTGTTGACTTAATATTGGTATCCAATATGAATATTGAGTATAAATTCCCAAACTATAATAAAATACTTACTTAATTGCCTCTGACTGTGGCGCGTGGCGCATGAATTGATGCGCAGTGGCGTTCGTTTGTCTGTGAGAAAACCCAAATCGGTAACTATGACACTATCATCTAACATGGTAAAAACCTGAAATGTCATATAACATAGCAAGTTAGCAACAACATATAATGCATACCGAAATATTTGACATTTGCGAAAATTCACAAATGTATGCAAGGTAGCATCAGCAGCTGTGTTCTTCTCGACCGAATCAACAACATATAATGAATATCCACCCTATAGAACTTTAATTTTGTGTTTTCTAACCTCTTTTTTTTTTTTAACAATCTTGCATTTTGTCTTAGTCACATTGGTATGTTGAATTTGCAACATACAAAAACAAGAATTGTAACAACTAAAATATACTTGAAACAAAAACGAGGATAAAAAGAAACATTATATAGGCCTTGGTCGTGTTATTCGAAGCCATATAATAAGATATAATTTGAATTAAACATTATGATTCCCATTCACAAAGTCACCAAAACGAATAAACGAATAGTTTTCTTCCCTACCCTTAGATAGAAATCGAAAGTTATAACAAAATAACCGGAGAAACCCGAAAATCCATAACTGGTTGAAACTACACGTCTTTACCCTCGCCACTCGCTGCATTGTGTTGTGGGTCTGGTTTTCTGCGAACCAGCCTTAACCGGACACGGCGTCTGAACCGGCGGCACCATACAGTTATATTGAAGACACAGCGAGCTGCTCACCGGAATGTCCGCTGCTGGGCTGATTTGCATTCCCGTCAAAAAGTTATGTTGAAGGTATAGTGTTTGTATATTCGCTGCCAATAACCGATCCACGAAGCTAACCGGGACTTGACCAGTGAACCGGTTATTGTTTAGATAGAGATTCTGTACGTTGGAGAGAAGCGGAGAAATCTCGCCGGAGAAACGGTTGTAGCTTAAATCTACGGTTGGAATCGTGACCTGATTCGCTGGTTGAACCACACCGTAGAAGAAATTGCGCTGTAAATGGAGGTTCGTCATCGGAAAGGCAAAGATCTGACCGGGGATTGCGCCAGTGAACCGGTTAAGGCTGAGATCGAGGTAGCTGAGCTGGTTTAGTCCGAGTAAAACCTGGTTTACTGGTCCGGTTAGGTGGTTCCAGGCGAGTGAGAGGTATTGTAGCGACGGCGGGAGAGACGTCGGAGAAATTGCACCGGTGAGGTTGTTGCGTTTGAGATCGATTCGGGTTAGCGTTTGAGATAGGAATCGAGGAAGTGATCTATTCAAGTGATTGTGACATAGAATCAGATTGGAGAGCTCCGGTAAGGATCCGATTGACGGAGGTATCGACCCGGTTAACTGGTTATAGCTCAGATCGAGGGTTTTAAGGCCGCGAAGCTCGCCAAGACTCGCCGGAATCTCGCCGGAGATAAAATTCCGACTGACAGCGAGAAATCGGAGATTCTTTGACTGCGAGATTGTCTCCGGTATCGAACCCATGATCCGACCGGGGACGATTGAGAGCTCCGTGAGAGCGTAGAGTTTCCCGATCGCCGGGTCAATCCGACCGGATAAACCGGGTGACCCGGCTCTTGGATCGCCGAGATTAAGAGCAACAACTTTATCGCCGTCGCAGTATACTCCGGCGAAGCTGCAAGGATCGGCGGTGAAATCCCAGGAATCGAAGAAATTGGAGCCTGGCAAATCATCGAGCGACTTACGAATCGCTTGCAGAGCCAAGAAATCAACTGGATCAATCATAGCGTCGGTGAATAACCTGAATCGGAGAAGAAGCAGCAATACCCAAATCAAAGCAACAGATTTCATCTTCATCAAAAAAAAAATAGCCGTTATAGCTTCGGTGAAGTGAAAAAACAGAGACTTGATATACACAAACCCGAGAAGCTTTAAAATTGAGAAATGGGTCTTACGAGTACGTCAGAAAGAGATGATGGTGTGGTTTACAATTTCTTGTGGGAGCTTCTGTGAGAGTTTTAATGTCGGATTTTGACACTAGCGACGTCAAATGGACTAAAATAGGAGGGAAAGTAATGAAATGAAAATGATTTCTTTGAAACGAAGCATCAGAGAGACAAAAAGGTAATCAAAAATGGCTTAAGAAGGAAGCGAAATCAAGAGCTGAATATTCTTTCTTTCTTTCTATTTCTTCTTCTTCCTTCTCCTCTGCTTTTAGTTTTCTGTGTTGTCTATGAAGAAAGACTAGTTAATGCTACAATGAAAAGGGCTTCACATTTGCGTGATTCGTGTGTGTCAGTAAAAATAAAAATAATGTAATTTTATGTCGGGAATATGAAACAGGGAAAACGGCCGTCCGAGCCTAAGGTTCGGAATGACAGATCAGCAGCTTCGGGAGAGAAGAGCGTGGACTTTATGATGGTAGGGTCGTAAGTCTTGTGACACGTATGCGATGTACGTGACACGTCAGATATATGTGTCTTTTTTGTCCACAAGCTAATTTACTTACCCGTAATAAACTAATTTTGGGGGTTTTATGTGCGGTTTCTTCTTAGAGTAGATATAAGAAGAAAGAAATACCCTTGATTTGTCAAAGTTTAGGTGACATCTAAATCAGATTTATAAATGGATCTATACTTTTGTTAGGAAGCCAATAGAGAATGTTCCAAGTGATCAAAGCCAAAGAAGAAAATTCTATTGGTCTCCAAAATTGTGGTCCCACCAATAGAGAATTTGCACACCTGTTTGGTTGTGTGTGTATCCTCTCAGTCGTCATGATCACATTGCACCGATTTGCTCACCCGAGTTTATAAAAAACAAAAGAAAAATCGAAAACTAAGAAATCTTCGATGATGATGCTGATGATAGTGGTTGATAGAGAGCTAATGAGATGAATGTTAGTGATACTCTCTATGACTAGTCATTTTCACACCATCTACAGTCTTTTTTTTTTTTCATGCTCCACACTAATGCACACATAACGAAAACATTACGGTTTCTAATGATTACCTTTTGCAATGATTGCAAATTCGATCAAGTATAATTTTTCTGTAACAACGAAAGATTTCTTATAATGGAGTTAGAACCAAGGAAGAAAAGAACAAGAAATAGGTAATAAGTCATAAGTAAATAAATCCGTGACATACAGTTGAAGCTCATGCAAAAGTAAGGGATAAACTGTATTGTTTTGAGAGAGTGTTCACGTCATGGAGCATTGAAATTCAACATGTGGCGGATGTCAACATCATCAGCACCGTCCACAGTAAGATGGTTACGTTCAAGAGCTCTCAGATCCCTCTTGATCTTTGGGTCCAAGTAGATGATGGCTTCCAACATCAATCGACCCGACGATGGCGAAATCGCTGTCTTAAACGTATTACCTACTTGGAGTATTCTGATTATAGATGCAATAATAACATATCAAAGAGAAAGAAAACAATAGAGAGACTTACCTCCATAGTATCAATGGTTAAGTCCAAGATCTCCGCATTTTTAAGCCCATTAATCAGATTCATTGGATCAAAATTGTCTTCATGTTCCTCAACCCATAAAGTATCTTCGTCCACCTGAAGATCCAGCTTAGCTTCCACTAGGGAGTTGAGATTCACAAGTGGATACTCTTTAGGAACATAATCAGAATACTCCAAGTAGGTAAGAAAGATTGGTCTTAAACGTATCAGCAAGAGAGATTGTATCAATTTTTTTTTTTTTGGTTGTGTTCCATCAATTTTTGAAGTCATTAGCTGTACAAAAAATGTACCAAGTCGATCATGTGAATAAATGAGATTAAAGTTTGAGATCTTTGATGGTGGTGATGAATGATGATGTTGATATTGATGCTGATGATAGTGGTTGATACTTGATAGGGAGCTAATGAGATGAATGTTAGTGATGCTCTATGACTAGTCATTTTCATTCCATCTACTGTCTTTTTTCTTCATGCTCCACACTTAAGTACACTACACATAACGAAAACATTACGGTTTCTAATGATTACCTTTTGCAATGATTGCAAATTCGATCAAATATAATTTTTATGACCACAATGGACAACGATATGGTTAAAAATTATTGATCCTCGAATTGGAGTAGCCACCCAGCAAATTATTCAACTTAGAACCATCTTTTTTTGTGTGTACATTAGGACGCATCAAAACCTATACTTCATCATGTTTGGACAGTTTAATTGAGTGGCTACCTACAAAGACGAGCTATAGTGTTATACAGATCCATTACTAGTTGTCGGCAACCATGTCCTAGAAACAAGATAATGATGGGCGTAGGAGACTAATGAACTATGCATTTGTATTTTGTTAAAGGGAACTTGTTAATCAGAAGGTTGATTCATCCACACGTAGTGATGATTAAAAAGCGTCACATATGGTTGTGCATTCATAATCTCTTGTTAAAAAAAGGTTTTACTTTACGGCCTAAACACAAGAATACCATCAAACCCTAAAATGATGGATACAAGTCATTGCCATAAGATAATCATTAACCAAAATCATTTAGTATCAAGAATGTCATAGTGGCCAAAGACTATAGTGCACAAACGCAAGTTTAATAGTAGAATTTAAAAGCTAAGCTCTCGATATGAAACAAAACAATACAATTATCATTATAGTATATAGCGTGAACTTAAATCAACAATAAAGATAATGAAAGAAATTATGCTGGACATACAATCAACAACAAAGATAATGCAAATCACTCAAGGAAATGCCATATTCCAAACCCAAAACTAAAACTAAACAAATTCAAAGAGCCTCAGAAAGTAGTAATTAGGTTCTCCTTTGGTTTTAAAGTCAGTTGCACGAGAGTAAGTAGTTTAAGATCCAGTGATAAACTACAAATCACAAAAACCAAAAATTACTATCAAGCAGAAGACAAATTTGGGACCTACAACCAACAACTGAGATAGATAATGCAATCAGACAAGAAAAGTCAAGTCTTACAAAAGAACATGTATGTGTATATATAGTTTGTTTACGAAAAATTCAAAGCTTGGGTTAGACAATTAATAAAGTATCATAAATCAACAATGGTGATAGAATTGGAGATTGAGAAAGTCGCAAGAGCTTCTTCCATTCATTATTGAGGGGATGTGTAAAAAGGAGCAAATGTAAAGTCACTCTTTACAAGATGTGTGTATAATTTTAAATGCCACCATTGCTGTAAATAGAGCAAGTCCAAAGAGAAATAGAAAAACCAAAGCAAAAACCTTCATGATTGCCATTATGATTTAAAAGCATTACCCGCGAGCGAAACGAGCCTGAATTCTCCTCTGGATTTTGGCCCGGCAAGACGGACAATCCTCCATGGCCTCCTTCTCATGAAGCTGATTGCATTTAGAGCAAAGAACCTGATGAGCACAAGGCAAGAAAATCACACTCATCTCTTCAGACAAACACATGACACATTCCCTCTCCCTTTTGATTTTCGCCTCTGTCCCGTTATGATTCTCCCACACGCTTGCTACTGCCATCATCAGGTTCTCCTTTGTTGCGGTGTTATGAGTCATTCCGCTCTTGTTACCACCTTTGCTTCCGTCGATGCCTTTCTTCAATGCAGCTATCTTCAAGCAATCTGATTTGAGTTTCAGCTTCGAGATTTCGCTCTCGAGTCTTTTGATGTTCTCAGTGTAGTATTTCACATCGTTCTCTGCTTTTGTTTTGATCCGCTCTTCTTCTGCTTTTCCAACTTCTTCCAGTTTCTCTCTCTCTTTGTTTAATGCAGCCGCTTGAGCAGTGAGTTTCCCTTTCGCTGCCTTTTCTTGTTTCCAAGTAGCCTGCAACTTATTTTCATTAGTTATCTTGATCATAACTTCTGCACTTAAAACTATAATACTTCTCATTGTCAAACAGAAACATCATTTCTAATCAACAACAATGGTTAATTGTAGAGGAAAGGATTTGATCAGTAATCATATAATTACATCAGCCCCAAAGATGAGAAGACCTAACCTCAATTTGGTTATGGCGCTTTTTGGCCTTGGCAACTTCTTGCTGCAGCTCTGCCACCTTGTCCCTTTGACTCTTGAGCTCTTCCTGCAACAAAACCTTTTGTCCTTCAAACGACTGAGTTTTCTTCAGCGCTCTTTGCGCTCTCTCCTTTGCTTTTATACAGCTCTCAGCGGCTTCGGCAGCTCCTAAATTAGCATCAAACCTTTCTTTCTTTAACAGCGCCTGTTCCAACTGGAGCCTGCGAACTGTGTTGTTAGCTTTCTCGACCTGGTTCGTTGCGTTCTGCAACGCGAGCTCCATCTCAGACCGCCTTTTCATACTGTTCTCTTCCAATAACTGCTTCTCTTTCCTAAACTCTTCTGCCTCTTCTTTCTCTTTCCTTAGTGCCTTAAGCTCTGGTTGGTCCTTAAGAAGCCTAACAGTAGCCTGCTTTACTTTCTGATTAGCCCAGTCAGTCCAAACCTGCATTTCATTCTGCAGATCTTTCATTCGGGGGACTAGCTTCAGAATCAACTCATCTCTCTTGCTCCGGGGAACATATATACCCAGAGTTGCATCATACGGGATCGCAGCATAGTAGTCAGGTGCTGGCTTTGTGGACACAGAAGCCTTTTCTTCAGACTCAGAACCACACTTCTTTTCTGAAGGTAATGGTGCTGAAGCTTTAACAGCAGGTAAAGCAAGAACACATGACTTAGTACCGTTACTCTCGGCCACAGGAGCTTTCGCAGCCTCTGATTTTACTTTTGATGAAGAGTTTCTTGCCAAATCATTAGCCGCTTTGCTTCTCTTCTCCACAAGGAAACCACCGACTGAAGCGAACTTTGCCGTCTTATATCCACCACCTTTGCTATAATTTCTAAGCTTCTCCACGCATGACTTCTGCCGAAGCATGGTCATATCTTTCTTGCTTCGGACTTTTCGACAAGATACTAATTTTTCATCAGAAACAGAAGTCAGGGATGTAGTTTTAGTGCCTTCACCAGAAGCATTGTTAACAGAAAATACCTCTTTCCCTGGTGTTGCTCCGCTACCATGAGAACATTTTGAGTTGGTTGAATTCGGGAAGTTCCCAAATTTGACTGCCTCACTCTGATTGCCTTGAGTATTGGATGGTTGCGGCTTCGGATTATCCGAGTCACTAGATTTTGGAGGATTGCTCTCAGCTCCTGCAGACTCAGAAGATTTGCTTGTACTGAAAGCTGAAGAAGAGCCCTCCAGTCCATCTCCTTCCACCTCAAATGCTTGCAAAACATTCAAGTCACACATCAACAGCCTCCACATTGCTTCAACCGGTGAAAGGGAAGGCCTAACCTCTCTAACAAGACTGATCTTCTCCACCAACGTATACGCAACAAGCTGTTGTAAATCCTCAAACACAGTTTCTCTCAAAGCCAAACCTTTTTTCCCATTACTCAAAAAGCTCAACGAATCATTGACAATGTTCGCCACGAGGTCCTTTCCCCCGCAGTAAAGCCTACTGCCCGAGATAGCTTTGAGAACAACATCCTCTCTATAACCACAATCCACAATCTGATTCATTGCACTGCGGTAGAGGTTGAGCAGATTCGATGATAATAGCTCTTCGAGCTGACATGCAAACGGATCATCCCAACCTATGGAATCGGACTCTTCCGCTCTCGTCGAGTCGTTTTCACTCAAAGGGTTTGGGAATTTCAGTGAATGCAGCTCGTACCGAGGGAATTCAGTCAAGGAAGAAGCAGCGTTTTGCTGAGAAGGATCAGCTAACTTTCTCTTGTTCTTCCTTCCTTTCTCTTGTGGTGGTGACACTGAAGAAGTCCCCACTTTGCCATTTCCACCATTGAGAGCAGCACCACACTCATTCATTTCTTCTTGCTTCTTAACCATTTAAGCGCTAATTTCCTGAGAATTATGATCAAAAACAAAAAACAATTCCGTTCACAATTCTATGGAAATGATTCAGTAAACAACAAAGAATGTATTGAAGAAGCTTCGAGATAATGCAAACATGCGGAGACGACTGCAAATTCAAGAAACCAGAATTACAATCGGCCGAAAGTCCCAACAACTAATCAAATCCCAGAAGAATATCAAACGCCAATTCCCCCACGGAACCACATAATTCTCAAACGTCACAAAATAATTCATTCGCAGCTCAACTGGGATGCAATTTAACAACTACATCGAAACCGGATTAAAAAAAAATCAATCTTCCGATCGTAATTCAACCGGAAAACAAAAACACGGGAAACTGACCGGAAACGGCGTACGGTGGAAGAGAAACCGCGGGAAAAAGACGATCGGAAGAGAATCGATGAGAGAGAGGGATCGAAAGAATATATTATTGTATATAAAGAGTGTTGCAGAGAAAAAAAGAGGCACTGTGAGAAGAAGAAAGGAAGTGCGTGGCTTAGGAGGACAAGGAGGAGCCGAACAAAATTTTTGATCGTCAGCTTCTTTCTTTGTGACACAGGAGGGTTGGTGCTGACAATTCAATATTACGGATTTGCCCCTGAGGGCATTTTCGTCATTATAAAACATGTCATACTTTGAATAAGGCGAGCGAAACGCAACAGCTTCGTGTCGTTTATAAGAGTCAGTGCGACGCCGTTTCTTATAAGAGTGTGATTACTTTTTTTTTTACAGTTGCCTAAGATTCCTTATTATAAACCCAATCCCTAAATTCCACTCGGCTTTCACATTTAATCACTTTCTTTCACTTTCCGAGAAAATTGCTCCGAAATCCCGAGAAAAAATATATTCGCGCTTTTTTGTTTTTTCCATGGATAACCTTCAGGATCTAGCGATCGAAGACGAAGGTGTACAAGAGATCGTTCACCACTCGATGCACAACTGGTTAAACAAAGAACAGATTCTCTACCTCTACGCACACCATCTTGTTCATCTTTTCCAGTTTCGGATGTTAAAGGAGGTCCGATTCCGAGGGTTGCCGGTTTATTCGTCTACGAGGAGGCGAAGTTCTTCGATAATTACGATTGGGATGACGTCAACCAAGGAAAACGACTCAATTGCAAGTCTCGACCTCTCGGTGCTCGAGTTGATCCTAGGGTCAATTACACCGTTGCTTCCGAATCTGTACCTCCTCTGTTTACATTTTTCAGACGCACTCATCATGTACTTAGATACCCCAACGCTGGTGCAATTCTGAATCTTGTGGCGCTGGTTCATTACCGAGAAGTAGAAGTTGCAGATCCGAATCCTGAAGTCCAACAAGCGGGAGAAAATCAAGATCCGGCTGTGCAAGTTGCAGAGGTTGTAGATGACGTGCAAGCTGTGCATGTGCAAGCTGAAGCGGAGGTTGCAGAGGATGTGGAAGGAGCAGATGTTGCAGAGGATCAAGCTGTGCAAGCAGAAGAGCAAGCTTCTTCCACGATCAGGTCGGATTTGCAAATTTCATTTTTACGTTTATGCTAGATAGCATGTCCTGGATCTTGTCGATTAGGAAGCATCGATGTTGTGGATTTCTCCAGATATTTGAAAGCTTTATCGGTTTCTTTAGATTATCACTAAAGTTTACTGATAATATATACTGTAAAATGTAAATTGTTACAGTGGTGTTGTTGAAACTGGAATCAAGAAGAAGAAGGTGGTGCTGCTCGGAACTGGATGGGCTGGAACTAGTTTCTTGAAGAATTTGAACAATTCTCAGTATGAGGTTCAGATTATATCGCCTCGAAACTACTTTGCTTTCACTCCCTTGCTGCCTAGCGTTACTTGTGGAACTGTTGAAGCTCGCAGCGTTGTTGAGCCAATTCGAAACATTGGAAAAAAGGTAATTGTGCTGTTCTTTCCCTGTTCTGCTTTGTGCTCCATTAAATTTCTCCGAAACATATTATCTTGAGTAGACTTACTTGCATTTGCTTCTTCTGTTTGCAAAAAGTTTAATATTGTAAAGTTTGCTAATGCATGCTTGTTTTACTGTCCTGGCAAGCAGAAAAATGTTGATACATCTTACGTGGAGGCAGAGTCTGTTAAGATTGATACAGTAGGCAAGAAAGTTTTCTGCCGATCCAAACAAGGGCTTGATTCGAATGGCAAGAAAGAATTTTCTGTTGACTATGACTACGACTACCTTGTGATTGCCACTGGAGCTCAGTCTAACACCTTTAATATACCCGGAGTGGAGGAGCACTGTCATTTTCTGAAAGTAAGTTTTTTTGTTTGGCTCTTAACTCCATTTCTTGCTTCACTTGGTATGTTGTTTTGTAAGCAGTTATATAGTTCACAGCTCGAAAAGCATATGAGAAGTATGTAATGTCTAATGGCTGATCATTGTATGCATGTTAAATTTCTGAGGCTTTTATTGGTTTCAATGTCTACGTGTAGGAGGTTTCAGATGCTCAAGGAATTCGTAAAACTGTAATTGACTCCTTTGAGAAGGCAAGTCTACCAGAACCAAGCGATGAAGAGAGGAAGAGAATCCTGCACTTTGTTGTTGTTGGTGGTGGGCCAACAGGTGTTGAGTTTGCCGCTGAGCTTCATGATTTCATTACTGAGGATCTAGTCAAACTCTATCCTAGAGCCAAGGATTCAGTGCGAATCACGCTTCTGGAGGGCGCACACCACATTCTCACCATGTGAAATTTCTTGCCTCTAAATCTTCTGAATCGTTGTCTTTATCTTTTTTTCCTGGTTTCTTGGTCAGCAGAGGTCATTTCTTACGTTTCATGTTTCCTTTAAAAACCCTGTATGATGATTCATGGGAAGCGTTTCTTTCACAGGTTTGACAAGAGAATCACTGAGTTTGCCGAGGAAAAGTTTAGCAGAGATGGCATTGATGTGAAACTTGGCTCCATGGTGACCAAAGTGAATGAGAAAGATATATACGCTAAAACCAAAGCAGGAGAGGTTTCCTCAATTCCTTATGGAATGATTGTCCTGAAACAAATTGGTCAGGTAAAGTAGTGTGCTTAGATAAGCTCTCAGCCACTTAACATATCCTAGCAAACACGCTTTAAGAAATTGTCTTTGTTATTGCAGGGTAATAGACGTGCTCTGGCCACTGATGAATGGCATCGCGTAGAAGGATGGGATAACATATACGCACTTGGTGATTACGCAACAATTAACCAGCGCAAAGTCATGGTAACTTAAAATCTTCTCCTTCTTCCTAAACTCTGGACTAATGTTTTGGATTATTAACAATAAATTACCAAATGGTTTCGTGTTGCAGGAGGATGTTTCTGCGATATTTAGCAAAGCAGACCAAGACAAGTCTGGGACACTGACTCTTAAAGAGTTCCAAGAAGCTGAGATCGAACACAGAGAGGTAAACAACAACAATTCCAACTCTATATTTGTAGTAAAGATTTGTATCGACCATAGCGTTCCTAAACTCGAAAATGCTCTTGGCAGCTACTCTGGCATGGGTCACGTCTCACGTATTTGACAGTCCCAACTCAATACGTCTTCCTTGTCCGCTTCATCAAAGTTTCGATGACTGACCCGGAAGTGAGTGGCTTTTTTTGCTTGAACTTGTAATCTTTTTGTTAACACTTAGATTGGAAAAAGACTCATCTTTGGTTTTGTTGTTGCCCTTTCTAGATGGAGAATATGGTTCATTTTCTTGCTGAATTGGGGTTGATGCATTACGAGACATTGAAGTTCTGTCCCTCCATGCTTGCTGCCTCAGCTGTGTACACGGCGAGATGCTCATTGAACAAGTCCCCTGCTTGGACTGATACCTTGAAGTTCCACACCGGCTACTCAGAATCTGAGATCATGTAAGATCACAAACGACTTCCAAATATTTCATCATCATTGTCATGTGGTTTTAATCTGAGGTTTGTTTTTTTTTTGTTGTGTTGTAGAGAATGCTCAAAGGTTCTAGCTTTTCATCACTCGAGATGCGGAGAGAGCAGGTTACGTGCGGTGTATAAGAAGGATTCGAAGGCAGAGAAAGGAGGTGTTGCTTTGGTTTCAGCAGCAAAGTCTCTCTCGAGTTGAAGAAGCCCGTTTCTGCTCAAGTGATTAACAGATGCGAAAATGAGCATAAAGAAGACATTACTTTTTCATCAGATATCTCTCTGATTCAAATTTG
The DNA here is from genome assembly GCA_902728155.2 of Microthlaspi erraticum. Classification (NCBI taxonomy): domain Eukaryota; kingdom Viridiplantae; phylum Streptophyta; class Magnoliopsida; order Brassicales; family Brassicaceae; genus Microthlaspi; species Microthlaspi erraticum. The sequence goes on along the minus strand of CACVBM020001362.1, from coordinate 447,496 downwards.
GTTTCGACTTGATTTTTTTTACGGCTTGGGTTGGTTATAAAACTATATTCATGCACTCTTTTATCAGTGTTGTTCTAATCATCCTTGGAAATCTTCTGATTTTTACTTTTTTTTTTACCTTTCCATAATCTCTAAAATCTAAATGATGTTTCTTCCAACTTGATAAAAAAATCATTTTCTTGTAACGAGATTATCACTTAAAAGTGAACTTATTATCCATCTGTCGTTTGTTTTTTCATACTATGACAAACTCAGAAAATCTTATCTGTTGAGTAAAATTCGGATTTAAGCTATAATCCTAAAACCTTTGTTACTTGTGCACCGAAAGTTCAACACAAACACGTGAATTTTGTTGACAGGAATTACAAAACCTGCCACTAGGAGAATTTTTACTAAACCGGTTTTCGATCTCACGGCCGTTGTTTCCATGGAGAGCACGGTGGAGGAAGCGGCGAGGGAGAGGGTTAATCACGTGATTTTCAACAACGATGGTGATTGGCTAGTTTTCACGGCGAACCTCGGTGGTATAACGGCGGAGCCGGTGGCGATGCCAAACCAGTTTCAGCCGTACGGGGACTTGTATGTTGTGAAAGTGGACGGAACGGCTGACGTGGAATGGGTATGAAGATGGAACTCCAACGTGGCATACTGTGGAAAATTTGGAGCTGAGTCGATTGAGCTTGATGAACTCTTGATATCGTCTGCGATTTGTAACGGCAAGGATTTGGGACCGTTTGTGCGGAAAACGTTCGGTACGGGAAAACTGGAGACTCTTCTTCAGCATCTCAAGTTCTTCGCGCGATCTAAGGAATCGGAGATCGAGGAGGTGTGTAAGGCTCACTATCAGGAGTTTATCCACGCCGTAGACGATCTCAAGTCGCTTCTCTCAGATGTTGAATCTCTCAAATCTGCGCTATCCGATTCGAATTCTAAACTCCAGTCCGTCGCAGGGCCGCTTCTCTCGACTCTCGATTCGCTTGTTGAGGCGCAGGTGTGTCGAAGAACGTCGATCTGGCGGTTGGAGCCGTGACGCACTGCGTTCGTCTCCCGAGCCAATCAGCATCTCCAGAGCGGTAATTTCTACATGGCGTTGAAGTGTGTGGACTCGATTGAGAGCGATTTGATGGAGAAAACTCCCTCGTCGACGCTGAAACGGATGCTGGAGAAAAGGATCCGGAGATTCGATCTTATGTGGAGAGGAAAGTGATGAAAGAGTTCAATGATTGGTTGGTTGAGATCCGTGTGGTGAGTCGAAATTTGGGCCAGTTAGCGATCGGTGAAGCTTCTGCAGCTCGTCAGCGAGAGGAAGAGCTCAGGATCAAGCAGGGACAAGCGGAGGAGCAGAGCAGACTCAGTCTCCGCGATTGCGTCTACGCCTTAAACGAAGAAGAAGAAGATGAATTCGGGTCCGGCCCTGATAGCAGCGATGCTGGCAGTTCCGGTGGAGGATTGATGGGCTTTGACATGACTCCGCTCTATAGAGCTTATCACATTCATCAGACTCTGTCCCTTGAAGATAGCTTCAAGCAGTACTATTTCACGAACAGGAAACATCATCTTAGAAACGACTCACAGGTTTCTTCTATGACTCCGTTTCTTGAATCTCATCAGACGTTTTTCGCACAGATTGCTGGGTTTTTCATAGTAGAGGATAAAGTTTTGAGGACTGGAGGAGGTTTGGTTTCGAAGCTGGAAGTGGAGGCTTTGTGGGATATCGCTGTTGTTGACATGTGTGCTGTGTTGGAGGATCAGTTCTCTAGGATGCAGACGGCGAATCATCTCTTGCTGATTAAGGATTACGTGAGCTTGTTAGGAGTGAGCCTACGCAGGTATGGCTACGCTGTTGATTCCCTTCTCGAGGTGTTGAGCAAGCACAGGGACAAGTATCACGAGTTGCTGTTATCTGATTGCCGTAAACAGATCACAGAAGCGTTATCTGCAGATAAGTTTGAGCAGATGTTGATGAAGAAAGAGTATGAATATTCTATGAATGTGCTCTCTTTCCAGTTGCAAACTTCAGATATTGTACCGGCGTTCCCTTACATTGCTCCGTTTTCAACCACCGTGCCAGATTGTTGCCGGATTGTGCGGTCTTTCATTGAGGATTCGGTTAGTTTCATGTCTCACGGAGGTCAGCTTGATTTCTACGATGTCGTGAAGAAGTATCTCGATAGGCTTCTAGGCGAGGTTCTCGACGAGGCTCTGTTGAAGCTGATTAACACGTCGGTGCACGGAGTCTCTCAGGCGATGCAGGTCGCAGCGAACATGGCTGTGTTCGAGCGAGCTTGCGATTTCTTCTTCCGCCACGCGGCTCAGCTCTCAGGAGTTCCCTTGAGAATGGCGGAGAGAGGTCGGAGACATTTCCCGTTGACTAAGGCCCAAAACGCTGCCGAAGATAGGCTCTCGGGATTGCTCAAGAAGAAGATAGACGGATTCATGACACTGATCGAGAATGTTAACTGGACAAGCGACGACGTTCCACAAGGCGGGAACGGGAACGAGTACATGAACGAAGTGTTGATCTACCTAGAGACTTTGGTTTCCACCGCACAACAGATATTACCAGCTAATGTCCTGAATAGGGTTTTGCACGACGTCCTTGCACACATTTCTGAGAAGATCGTTGGAACGTTATGCGGAGATTTGGTGAAAAGATTGAGCTTGGCTGCGATCAAGGGAGTGGATGTGGATATTCAGTTGCTGGACTCGTTTACAGAGCAACTAACTCCATTGCTGACGGAGAAAGAAGCGAAAGAGATGAAGAATGCTTTCGTGGAGATAAGACAGATGATTAACTTGCTCATGAGTAATAATGTTCTTAGTTACAAGAACGCGGTGATCAGAGAAAGAAACTACAACGCTTTGGACCCCAGGAAAGTTGTAACGGTCCTTGAGAAACACAGAGATCCATCGGATAGTATTTTCGGGACTTTTGGAACAAGAGGGTCGAGGCAAAACCCCAAGAACAAATCGTTAGACGCGTTTATAAAGAGTTTGAAGGATGTGAGCTGATGATTTGGCTCATCAACCAACACCAAAGCGTAAGTATGATTGATGATTGTTCAACTCTTTTGTTTATCTCTTTGCCTTATTGTTAATTATATGATTTGCTTTATATTTTCATTGTTGATGATTCGTTGATCTCTGAGTTAAAAGGCAGATAAAAAAACACAAGACTTGTATCTTTTTTCCATTAATAGCATCTTTCGCACAAGAGCTCCATTTATACTTGGATACTGATTCCTCTGTTAAACAACACACGCATTTGATATGGTTTATGGGACGACGACATCACTAGCATATATCATTAAGTTAGTCTATTGAAGCATGAAAATTTGATAGTAAAAAGTGAAGAAACATTCAGATTAAAAAAAAGGGACCTGTCTCCACATTTCATACCATTCGATTACACATATATATAACCTTTTAAAACTGGTTGGAGGAAGAGAATGGTCTTTTTATCACAACAACAACACACACACGCCATAGCCTTTTTAACCTTAAGAAAAAAGCCTTATTTGATGATTCTCATTTGTGTTTATACCATTCATCATCTTTTTCTCCACATTTTTTCATATATAACTTACACAGAGACCTTATATGTATGTGTAGAGATAGATGCTCAGTAGTAGAAATGTCTCCTCCGAACCCTCTTCTTGCTCATGATCGGCGCCTCACCGCTCCCCGGAAACTCCCATTTCACAAGATCTCCATCCCACGAAGAGCTTATAAGCGTGGGGTAATGCGGATGCCAATTACAGTCTCTCACAGGTGAGCTGTGGTGCTTTAGCACTGCCACTTTATCTCCACTTACCTATAGAACAGATTTTGATTCCAAGAATTGTCAACAAGAACAATGGAAGATTCAGCTTTCAATGTGTTAATGAGAAGGATAAAGTCATTACCAAGTCATATATGTAGACGGAACTGTCGTTGGATCCTGTGTAGATGTACTTTTGGCCAGTGCTGTAAAAACAAAGAACCAAAGCATCCAACACAAGAATCAGAGAAACATATAAAGAGAGTTCTTCTTTGTCAAGATTGGAACATTAAGGAACTTCACAAGACTGACCTATGCACTGGAGAGAAGTAGCAACGGATTAGAGTACGCAACACTGAGTGACCTTTATATGTTGACACTGACTGATCAAAAGGATGCTTCAGATCTCTTGACTCTGGAGGATAATCCATCCATCTGTAATCCCATTCATAGTTCCTGAGCACCTCATGCCTGTATCAAAAGTTACAGAACAATTCAGTTTCAGTAACGACAATAATGCTGCATGCAGAATACAGTTAAATCATGTAGAAGATTGTTACTTTGCAGGTGGAGTTGAGGACATTTTTCTGATATCCCATAATTTGATGGTTTGGTCTTTGCCATTTGATATGAAATAGCGACCATCTCCACGGCTATCGATAAATGTAACACCTTCAAGATGTCCCACCAGAACACCAGCTGGCTTATCTCTCCCAATGAAACAACGCCTATCCCACACCTGTTTGTGTAATCAATATTTGAACAAGATCCTTTTACAACTTTGCTAAAACAAAGGCAAGAACTTTGTTGTACTTTCACGGAAAAGCTTACCTTGCAGAGATTATCGTCACCTCCAGATAAAATCAGGTTTCCACTTTCATCAGCAAAGCACACAGTATTTACATCAGACTGCAGCAAATGGAGAACATGCTATCAGTATTCAAAGGCCAAGACTCGGCGTTTCCAGATAAACCTTATTGTGAATGTAGAGCTAAAGCACCAAACAAGAAATGATTTTACCGTGTGTGCAATAGTCCGGAGCGAAACTCGATTTGCTTCAAGATCATAAACATAAATGGAATCATCACTGCTCCCAGCAACAAGTTCTCGTCCATCGGTTGAAAATTTCACAGAGAATATGCCAAAAGAGTATCCTCCATCTTCATCAGAAGAGAAGTCTAACCCATCATGGATCTCCTGCAAAAGACAAGGATGACCACAAAATGAATTAATTAAACACCATTCTACTATATTTCTGTTACTACGAAACAGTGTGGATTCATACCGTAACATTTGCATGAGACTCGGTTGCACCAGACCCAACATCGACTATATGAACGATAGGTGACATGCTTGCATAAACCTGCCACATCGAAATAATTCATTATTCATTTATTTGGAAGACAAAAAAACTACGTACTGTGCATTAATATGGGAAATTGTTTTCATCATACATGAATAAGTAGTTGAAGATGCAAAAAACTTACCAGGTTTCGCTGATCTGGGGATAGAGAAGTATCAGTAACAGTCCAACGCAAGCTTTTTGCAAGAATATCCTTTTGAACTTTCCAGCCCTTCTCTACATTGTAAATCCTAATATGGCTTCCCTGAAAATTCAGAACAAAATGAAAGTCATGAAGGTTGATTAATTCAGAAAATGTTTCTAAGCTTAGGAAACTACAGTGACCTCTCCCTCAATGAAGAAACATTTTGCAAACGAATAAAGCAAAGTCATCTCCACAACACAAGCCTAGAGATGAATTGTGTGTTTCTAATTTACCTGAAACCCGGCAATAAAGAGAGAGCCATCAGTTGAAAACTGAGAGACATAAGCTCGGCTGTTCATTTGATCAACAAGCCAAGGTCCCTTAACAGGCAAATATCTGCTTAGCATATGGCAACAATCAGCTGCAGAGAACCTTCCTCTTCCAGAGAAATTGCTTTCTCGACCAGCCAACATCCTCACAGTAGACACAGGCAACTGGTGTCTCCCAGGGACTTCACGGCTAAGCCGTTGATGAGGAGTGGATTTCAATTTAGTGACCTGACTGATCTCATGGTCTAAATCTGCCAAATTCTCACTTGATCTGTGACTACCACTGCTACTACCAACTCCACAAAAGTCTTTACCAGTATCACACAGATCGGATTCTATCTCAAGTCTACTCATTGCATAACCCATTTCACCAGCATCAATCTCACTTGGTCCAGAAAACATTATAGCAGAGAACCACGACCATTGATTTTCACTAGTACCATAGACATAGTCTCATTCACAGCTCTCTTTGACCATGTCTTGCCTGCGAAAAGTCACAGTTTTTGATTAACACATTTGGGGAAAATAGAATCACACTACTAAAACCCTCTTGGCCATATGTAAACCCAATAATGAAGAAGTATAAATCAAAGAAAACAATCGACGATTGCGATATTACAGATTCATCAATCATCAATTTAACAATCAACCCAGAGGAAAAAGAAGAGAAATTGGAAAAGAAAAACGAAACCTTTATGAGAGCAGAAAACAGCATCAAACCCTAATTTATTGCAGCATCAAATCAGAAATGCACAAAAGATGAAAACCATCAGAGACATCGAAAGAATCCAGTACACAGCATCACTCCAAATTGAAAACTTTTAGGAGAGCTGTGATCCGAAATGGGATCGCCCGAATTTGTAGAGAAATGTAATAAAGTTGAGATTTTTAGATGATTACCCGTACGAAGGAGACAATTTGTAACAGTTTACAAAAGCTCTCTCTTTTTCCCCCTTTGAAATTCGTCGAAAAGCTTAGCGTTTTTTTCCAGTAAATTTTAATGAGCGGATATGGTTTTTCGTCTACGTGTGTGTCGATGAAGCGTGCAAAGCTATGTCGCCACGTTTGACTTTTGTGTACAACTGCTATCAAACTTGTATTGGCAGTCCTCTTGTTTGAGTTAAAATGTTAATTGTTCTTTTTATATTACAAAACAAAACATGGCGGTGGTCTCTAGCTAGCATATGAACATAGCATTTAAGACATACTTTCTAATACTGTATGTTTGCGAAAGGCAGTAATGGATCATGGTATAATATGATGTTTGGTGTTTGGTCTTTCACCGGTTTATTATTTTGATAACATTTGCGTTAAAGGTACCATAATCGTTGTTTCGGGACAAAATATCCGGTTAATTTAACAAATGCTAGAATGGAAAATTAAAATGTTGAAATCTGTAGTTTATAACAGATTAAATACCCTAATGATACAAAATTAAGAAAACATTAGTCCTAAAGTTAATCAGTCAAAAAGAGAAAGAATTCCAAAACAATACCAAGTACAAGCAAATCGAATAGATTCTCTAGAAGCAATAGTTCTTGTCATTAGAATTTCCGTCTGATTGCTGACTAATATTCGAACAGTTTAGTGTGTGAAGAGTCATGTTTAAAATTGTTGTTATGTGTGGTTAGATATATGCCGTTTACTGGGCAAGTATGGTGTAGATCTGCTGAGAGAGCTTGTTCTGAAGTGGTCTAATCTGGTCTAATCTGATGAGTATGGTTACTACGTCATCCGGTTTATTGAGCTCTATTGACAATTACTTCATTCACCGGGGACCCTTTCCCACAATAAAGGAAGTTGGCGTGACAAGCTTCCGATCTATGACATGATAAAAACCAAGTTCAAAGATGTTGGAATCTCACTTGCAAGTATGATATCTGTAATGCAAATTACTGCAAATTACTGAATGACAACAAGAAAGGTATTGTTGCTAGATTTTGCACGAAATATGAACCCAAAGTGTAGAGTCAGGCCTGCTTCCTGAAACAAGATTTTTAGGTGTATCAATTTCTTAACCTCTACTCATCATATCATTGTAGTGATTTAAGGTTATCAATCCATTTCAGAGGTATGCAATTTTACTTGTGTTTTCTAAACGGTTATTGTCCTAAATCCTTTCAAAAGACAGCTCATTGATATATACACAACTTTCAGATGAATGACCTATCCAGAATATACATGTTTTATCACAAAACTCAGTGTTTGGAACTTGTTGCAAAGCTCTTCAAGCAGGTTTTTGGTCTGTTTCTCTCTCTCATTTCTTTTTTGTTTTTGTGTTTTTATAATCTATTTGAGACAAATTTTAACTGCAATTGTGTTTACAGTATGTCAATGCAGAGGGTCGCCCCCTTATGGAGAAGCATCCCTATCAAAACTTTGATAAAGCTTCACAAGAAACATATGATCTTTGTCAATTCATGTTTTCAGGACCACGCCTTCTTCCATCAGGTATGCTTGAACAATTACTTGTCTTCTGTAATGATCATAGATTTTTCCACAATATATCATCAAATGACCATAGATCAAAAAAATTGAAGGGACGTTCCATTCCGGAATTACTTGTTACATTCTGCGAAAACATCCTTGTCAAGGGAAACTTAGATGAAAAGGATTTGGAAAGTGCATTTGACAATGTAAGTTTTGTCTTCATATCTCTTATGCACATGGTCATATGTCCTTTGCTGAATCTTAATATTTAATCATAATTATTACTGGTGATGACTTTGTTTGACAATATTGGAGAAAATGATGAGTTCTTGAAAATCTACTGGTACCTATAGTTTTATATTGAACTTTTAACACTAATGCAGATTAACGAGCTTTAATGTTCTTTTGCAGCAATAAGCTAGCGCAGAGACTCATCCGTCCACGCACTGGTAGTGATTACAATGAAGAGATCTTATGGTATTCTGTTGTACGCTGCTGGAGTGGTTTGCCTTCAGTTGTGATGGCTTAACAATCCAGAACTCCATCTTGAACGGATTTGTGGTAAAATTCTCAATGATGAAGCATCTAAGTCTTCATGCCGTGATACTATAAATCTCCAATTCAAAATCAATGAGTTTAAAGAGAGTTCCCTAGGAGCATTGCAAGTTTCTTTAAATTTTCCATCATTGTTAATATAATATGTGGGACTATAAAAGACGTCTTCCTCACAACGAAGCTTCCTATTGTGATAGGATATGCCAGATTGTTGCTCAGCGGGACAAAATGTTACTAGTGCCAGTCCTCATTCCCGACATGGATGAAGAATTTAAACTTGATCATATGTGCCAACGAATTCTTATCATCTTGAAGGCGAAAAATAATCATAGGATTCCAGACATCAATGCCAATCTTCATGCCGTGGATACTATAAATCTCCAATTCAAAATCAATGAGTTTTAAGGGAGTTTTCTAGGAGCATTGCAAGTTTCTTTAAGTAATGCCATCATTGTTAATATAATATGCAGGGTGACCCATTTCTCGCTCCTTCTCTTTCATTTTTTATGGTAAATCATTCGATACTTTCTTCTTCACTTATTTTGATGGCATTGGTTGTCTTTTCTTTATTTCGATCTATCTTAAAAGGTCGTAAAAGCAAAAATTGCGCAAGAGGGTTTTGAAGAGCGAACATGTGCCAAAATTGTGCAAGAGGGATTTGAAGAGCGGATATGTCTTGCTAAGCTGAGGAATCAAAGACCCGCCATGATTATCAAACTAAATTCTGCATTGTCGTAGAGTATGTAAATAACTGCATTTGTTACATAATTTCAAAGTTTTTTAATAAACTTGAGGGATTTGTAATATTTTTTGGGACAGAGAATATGATGAGGATGAAGAAAATGGATCAGAGAAATCTGATGAGAGTATTGATTACACAGAGTATGGTTCGCCTTGATGAAGATTGTTATTTTCTTTCATAGTTTGGCTTAGTTGCCAATCTTAAATTTTCAGATTCTAAATTTTGCCAAAAATTATGGAAAACAGGTATTTAGAATGTGTTTATGCTCAACATAATTGGTGGTATGTTACCAAAGGAAAATGAGCTCCAAATTCTACCGCTCGCTTCTTTATATTACTTACATTCCTAGTTAACTAATATTCCATCTGTCCCAAATTCAATGAGCGGGAGCGTTCAATAGTATTTTTCAGTTCAAAGAGTTTATCTTTCTTTTCTTTTTTGTTGTCTTTTTTGTTTAATCAAAACCTTCACAACTTCTTTGCTGTTTACGCGTAATAGGAAACAATAATTAAAATCAAATGAGGTTGCAACAGATTTGGAATGTGAAGCTATAGGAAACTGACAATTAAAATCAATTAAAATCACCAATGTCTGGTTTGTAACACATGACAAGCACATCATGCTACAATAATCTAATGTTCAGATACTGTCTTGTCCTTGTCCCATGACCACTCTTGCTTGCCGTAGGAAACTGATCTATTGTTATATGATTGACGTTCACAAAGAGATACACAAAGTGTTGAATTTGGATAGTAAATGGAGAAATTACCTTGGCATGATAGTAGAAGAAGAGTTGTTCACCTGCAATTCATTGGATCATCTTCCACTAAATGTTCCAAACAATTCTGTGTTGGACAATAAGTCAAGTTGAAAGACAACTGAAAAATCCTGCATTGTTTACGGTAAACCTGCGAAAGCATTTATATAACTTGTATATTTACAATATAACATAATATCGAAAGTTCATATTTATCAACCTGTCAAGACATATATGGTATGATATGTCTGTATAATGAAATCTGATTTGAAGTTTTTGAACGGGACTGTTAATTAAAATAAAGTCTTGGGTTAGCCACGTGGATGTTTATGATTTGGTCATTAGTAAAACGCAATTAAGATTCAGATGTATGCAATGTAAGCGAAGTTGGGTCAGATCTGGTTGAGTGTGAAATGACCCGGATTTGAAATATTGGGCCTAATTGGGCTTTTCGATTACTGTTATAGTTTAAGCCCACTTGTCTTGCTTTGCTATCACTCACTTCTCCGTAAATTATGAACGAAGAATGCATATGACTACATGAGAAGGGAGACGAGTTTCCGAGAACTCTTAAATGTTTTAGCTTATTGTTTTCCTACATTCTTATTTGAAATGTGTAGGATAAGGATAAATTTTCGTTTCCTAAAATATGATTGATAAAGCCCTTGAGAGTACTTTTTTTTTCAGTGGGGGAAGAGAGGTTGGACCTTTGATGATTAAACTTTCCATGGTCTATGGGGAAAGCTAAAGCCACTAAAAAAGACTGAAAACTTTTGATGATGAAGGTAATGGTGAAGAGAGCAACAACGATTTCCACTTATGAGCTTGCCACTTGGATGGACTCTGTCTTGACACAACTTAGTGATTTTGCGTGTGGGATAATCTCGCCGCACAACGATGGAGTCTATCAAACACATTGTCTTTAGGTTAATTCGACTGCAAATTTTTTATCTTATTTTTGTTGAATGTGAAATACATACAAAATATTTTGTTTGGAAAACTGGAAACTGAACACTTTACTTCGGTTTCAAGTTTGTTTTTTTCTACACTTGAGTGTTCTTAAGTAAGTTTCGTTATGTCTAGTGTAATTCTTGTTCTTCCAAATTACGTAAAAAAAAAACTGTAGTTACATTATCATGAATTTAAACATTTTAGAAACATGTTGTGTGTTATTTGAAGAGAAATGTGTTGTGTATTTCACGTCATGTACCTAGGTATTAGCTAGGGAGTAGTGCTTAATTATAAACATATTAATTTAGTCCTAGTATAATTATGAAATGAACGTATTCCTAATTTGAAATCGTCTAAGCAAATCTTAAGAAACGTGTGGTCTCAGTGATCGATCGTCTTGGAAGAAGAGCGTGTAATGAAAACCGTTAACATGGTAATCAACCATACAAAAATGTAGTTTCATAGGTTTTTAGGAAAAAAGGTTCCCACTAATTTAAGTCTTTTTTTCTTATGAACAATTTAAGTTTTTAGAAAGAGACATTCTACCGAAACTACTTTCTTTCTTTTGACTAAAAATGCTTAAAACATCATGTTTTATCATTTCTTTTGTATAAAACAATGTCTTGTGTTATAAGGCTTCCATGCCAAGAAAAACTCATCATACAAAATTAGTCTTGTAGTTGTTGATTTACTTATTTGCCAGCCCATTTTCCAACCTCATTATCCTTCTCTCCTTGTTGAATGATATCTTCAGAACACTAGCTAGTTAACATGAATGAGAATTCAGGTCTACATTCCTGCCACACATGTCCACAATAAATTAAGAGCTGCAAATCAACTGCTACATCTCCAAATCATTAGGATGTAACATATCATATCATATGATCGCCATAATTAGCAATAGATAATATGCAAATCCAACAAACCTGAGGGGATAAGCCCTTTTTCTCCTGGAAGAGCTTTCAAACTGAACACGAGGAATATATGCAACGATCAAAATGAAAATCTAGCCAGTAAGAGAGGAAAAAAAAAATACAAGTTTGGTGAGGCAAATTACCGATGATGACGGAAATAATTACGACTGCTCTCCTTCTTGAAAGTCACAATACTCCTCCTTCGACGGGAGTATTGTGAGACCTGTTTCAAGACGGAGACCTTGGGGAAGAGTGCTTGTATCATTCTGAAAAGACAAGAAAAAAAATGACATAAAGATTCGAGATACAAAGATTGACAAACTATTATGAATAAAGAAAGCATGTCATTGGCTTTTTGACCTGGCAGTTCCAACACTGCCGGAGATTTAAATCTTTCCATAAAAAGCTGTGGATGAACAACGTTTGTCGTGGGATTTCCAAGATTCTGCAAGACGATTTATATTAACATCAACATTTAAGCTATGTTGATTAATTACATAAGAGAATGTATACAAAGAAGAGTATTATAAACACGAGCCATGGCTCTGAGTACATCGACCGATAATGAATGATAGATGTAAAACCCATTCTTTTCGCTATAGGCAAAATCTGCCATCCATAAACAAAACAAATTAATAGACGCAAAAACAATATACTATCTTTTTATTTAAAGCAGTGGACTGGACCAGATCGATTGATGCTAGCGGTGGTCTCTAGCATATGAACATAACATTTAAGACAGACTTTCTAATATGTTTGCGAAAGGCAGTGATGGATCATGGTCTAATATGATGTTTGGTGTTTGGTCTTTCCCCGGTTTATTATTTTGATAACATTTGCGTTAAAGGTACCATAATCGTTGTTTCGGGACAAAAGATCCGGTTAATTTAACAAATGCTAGAATGGAAAATTGAAATTTTCATCTTTCATTACCGATCTCATCTCAGATGGATAATAAAATGTTGAAATCTGTAGTTTATAACAGATTAAATACCCTAATGATACAAAATTAAGAAAACTTTAGTCCTCAAGTTAATCAGTCTAAAAGACAATATACGTCATCAAGAGAAAGAATTCCAAAACAATAACAACTACCAAGTACAAGCAAACCGAATAGATTCTCTAGAAGCAATAGTTCTTTTAAATCCATTGTTATTCAAATAATGATTTCTAAATATCTTTTCAAATCAAGGAAAGAGATTTAAGTTGTCACCAAAAGTTCGATTTAGATTAAGATCATATAAATGTTGAGGAAGGGAGCTGCACTTTAAGGCAACTCCCAAGTTGTTTACAATATTGTTTTCAACACATATTTATATGAATCTATTTTTGATAGATTCCCTAGTTACATGGACTTTGATCACATTGAACTTGATATGGGCTTGTGCTTTAATAATAAAAACGAAGTTCAAAGATGTTGTAGTCTCACTTGTAAGTATGATATTTGTAATGCAAATTACTGAATGACTCTGGTTCTGCCTTCTATCTAACACAACTTGTATTGACATATCAACGAGGAACGCAAGGATAATGAGATTGATAATACGTCACTGTTGAAAAACGTGGTAGACATCTTTCTTGAGATTTTGATGGGAAATCAGACAGAATATGAAAAGAGTTTTGAAATATTCATTTTCTCGGAAATGTTTAAGCTGGAAAGCGGAGAACACTTGCCCTGCCTACATGCTCAAAGCATGTCTACAAATTGTGGTTTCGTTTCATTTGATTTCAGTAAAGTTTATATTAACATGAAGAGTTTTAACAAAAGTTGATTGTTAATTCCCGAAATATGAATCCATGCAGCACAAAAGGTATTGTTGCTAGATTCTGCACGAAATATGAACACAAAGTGAAGAGTCAGGCCTCCTGGAACAAGATTTTTAGGTGTATCAATTCCTTAACCTCTACTCATATCATTGTAGTGATTTAAGGTTATCAATCCATTTCAGAGTGATTGGAACAAGAAAAAAAATACAAGAAATCAAACAAGTCGAGCAAAAGATTATGGTTTTGAAATCGAACTTGAACAGTGAGATAACATCAATTAAATAGTGAATAAACGCTGAAATCCAAAATCAAGAGAGAAAGACTTCGACTTTAAGAGAAAGATTGAGATTTATATGCAAATATAAACAAAGGCGACTCCTTTAGACAATGCAATTGATTTCGAAGCTAAATGCTAAGACAAAGAACAAGCTTCTTGGCTGGAGAATCTAAAGGAAAAGCAACTTACTTTTGTGATAGAAGCTAAGATGCAAGCTCTAGACCCAAGAACTAGCCATCGCTGGTGAGCCTAGAGCTGAACAAGCTTAAAGTGCTGATTTACCTTAGCCGATAAACCTTCAAAGGACATTTGCAATCGCAAGCTAGAAGGTGAACCCTTTTACTTAGATTATCCAACACTCAAGACACACTTTTGCTGTGAAAAGCGTTTGAGATATGATACAAACTGATCAGGAAAATCCCAGCCTTAAAGAGCACTAAGTAAAAGAGAAACTTTTTAAAAGCTCTAAGCGTCAAAATCGAGCTCCTAGACCCCTAAATCTACATTGCCTAAAAGACTCTGAGAGATTCACTAACCATATTTAATAAGCCAAATCCCATGAAGGAAAGGTTGTTAAACAAGCTAGCAAGAAGAAAAAGTAAAGCCCTTTAATAAACTAAAACAAGATTTGATAGATGATAGAAATTGGATCTTACAAAGTTTAAGACCTCTAAATGGGTGTTTTCTTGTTCTTCCAAAAGAAAATTACAAGATGCCTAAAATTGGATCTTACAAAGCTTTTTTTTTGTCCTTTTTTGTTTATTCAAAACCTCCACAACTTCTTTGATGCTTACGCGTTATAGGAAACAAAAATTAAAATCAAATGAGATTGCAACAATTCAGAATGTGAAGCTATAGGTTCACCAATGTCTGGTTCGTATAACCCAAAACAAGCACATCATGCTACAATAATCCAATGTTAAGAGACCGTCTTGTCCTTGTCCCATGACCACTCTTGCTTATGGTATGGTAGGAAACTGTCTTCTCTTCTATGACAAAACCTTTACTACAGGATCTATTGTTATGATTATAACTTGTATTCACAATATAACAGAATATCCAAACTTCATATTTATCAACATGTACAGACATATATGGTATGATATGTAAATGGCAAAAGAAACGACACAATACTAACATCATTCAAACCTCACACCATGCATGAACCACCACAATCTTTCTTCTACAATCGTATGGTGCACATAACCGTAGTCCTGAAATCGAGCTGGTGATTAAACGGCGGCTTAGCAACGACTGATCTCCAAGTTTTCTTCTTCGGGTCATACACATGAATCATCAAAGATCCAGCATTGCTCTGTTGCCTTGCATCCATCAGACTATATCCATCCAAGAGAATCATAACATGTAATTCACCGTTCACTGCAACGAAACCAACTGGCTTATCGTACGAAGCTTTCTTCGGCAAACTCGATTCCTTCTTCCAACGATTCACACCCATCTCGTACCTAAGAATCCAATCCCCATCCAACATGAAAAACTCACTCTTCCCTCCACAATCAACAGAGACAATCTTCCCTAGCTTAGCTCTCTCTCCTTCCCCCCACATATCTCCAACATTTCTCCATTTATCACCACCTTTCACTCTCAAATCCATCACTGCTGCGTCTTTGTAATACTCATCAACAGGAAGAATCCCAGAAACAGTTCTTGATCCGCCATATCCACCCATTACCCAGAACTCTCTATCTTCCTCCTTCTCCTTCTCATTCCCGACAATGAAACCAGCACATCCTGCTCTAAACCTAGGCAATTCGTCCATTTCTCTCCACTCATCTTTCTCAACATCATACATTTCAACCGAGCTCAGTCTACTTCCAGCAGCACCAAACAACGTGTGCCGCGATCCTCCTCCGGCAACGATGATCTTATCCGACGAGCCAGGAATCGCAGCGCAGGCGAAGCTTCCACGTGGAGTCCGCATCGGAGCGAGCCGCTCCCAAATCGATTTCACGAAATTGTAACGGAATACGGAAGAAGTAGGCAGAGGACGATCGAGAGGGAAAGACCTGGTGTCGAAAGCGGATCCACCGAGGACGTAAACGTGAGGTCCGAGAGCTACGGCGACGAAATTGCAGAGACCGTAGACGTGGGGGTTACAGGGCATGAGGGGAAGTGATCGCCAGGAGCGAGTCACGGGATCGAAGAGAAACGGAGGCGAAATCGAAGGATCCTGCGGGAAGATGCAAAGGAGTTGCGAGAGGGTGGTGTTGTTGCTGTTGTTGCCGTCTCGTCTATGGCGGAGTGAAATTAGGGTTTTGGAGGAGAGGAAAGCGTACCATGATTTGCAGGTCGATTTGAGGCGAGAGATGTGAGGGTAAGGGACGGAGGAGAGAATCAGCCTCGCGATATCGTTGGATAAGCCTGGGATTAAGGTCGAGCTAGGATCGATCCGTGGCTTGGGCCGAGGAAACGAAGATCGCGACGAATACGAAGACGAACACTGTAACCGCGACGAGAATATCGGCAAAGGCATGGTATCGACCGGCGGGCGGGAAGAAACTCCGGCGGGATTTGGCTGTCACTGAAATGATTGATCAACGAGACAAAATCATCACCGCGAAAATAGAAATGATAAGATCGATTCTGATTGATTCCTCGGCTGAGAGAGGAAAATGAAATCTGATTTCAAGTTTTTCAACGGGACTGTTAATTAAAATTAAGTCTTGGATTAGCCACGTGGATGTTTATGATTTGGTCATTAGTAAAATGCAATTAAGGTTCAGCTGTAAAGCGAAGTTGGGTCAAAATCTGGTTGAAGGTGAAATGACCCGGATTTGAAGTATTGGGCCTAATTGGGCTTTTCGAATACTGTTATAGTTTAAGCCCACTTGTCTACATGTCATGCTTTGTTATATAGCTATCACTCACTTCTCCGTAAATTATGAACGAAGAATGCATATGAGAAGGGAGACGAGTTTCGTAGACCTCTTATATATGTTTGAAAAGTTTTAGCTTATTCTTGTCCAATATTCTTATTTGAAATGTGTAGGATAGCTTTTCGTTTCCTAAAAGGTGATTGATAAAGCCATTAAGAGGAATTTTTCAGTGGGGGGGAAGAGAGGTTGGACCTTTGATGATTAAACTTTCCATGGTTTATGGGGAAAGCTAAAGCCACTAAAAAAGAAACTGAAAATTTGTGATGATAAAGGTAATGGTGAAGAGAGCAACAACGATTCCACTTATGAGCTTGCCACTTGGATGGACTCTGTCTTGACACAACTTAGTGATTTTGCGTGTGGGATAATCTCGCCGCACAACCATGGAGTATATCAAACACATTGTCTTTAGGTTAATTCGACCGATACAATTTTTTTTTTTTTTGGTTGAATGTGAAATACATACAAAATACTTTGTTTGGAAAACTGGAAAATGAACACTTTACTTCAGTTTCAAGTTTGGTTTTTTCTACACTTGCGTGTTCTTAAGTAAGTTTCTTTATGTCTAGTGTATTTTTTTCTTCCCCAAATTACGTAAAAAAAAACACTGTATTTACATTTTCTTGAATTTAAACATTTTAGAAACATCTAGTGTTATTTGAAGAGAAATGTGTTGTGTATTTCACGTCATGTACCTAGGGATTAGCTAGGGAGTAGTGCTTAATTATAAACATATTAATATAATCCTAGTACAATTATGAAATGAACGTATTCCTAATTTGACCAAATCGTCTAAACAAATCTTAAGCAACGTGTGGTGTCAGTGATCGATCGGTTTGGAAGAAGAGCGTGTAATGCAAACCGTTAACATGGTAATCAACCATATAAAATGGAGTTTCATAGAGTGTTAAGGAAAAAGGTGCTCCGCCCACTAATTTAAGTCTTTTTTTCCTATGAACAATTTCAGTTCTTAGAAAGAGACATTCTACCGAAACTACTTTCTTTCTTTTGACTAAATGCTTAAAACATCATTTTTTGTATAAGTGACATATGTTGTTATACGCAGCAAGCTTCCAGCGTAACGTTAGTGTATTATCAAAGGTGGTCATAATTGTCAACAAACGCAATTATCACTCAATTTTCTATTAATAAACAGCTACGCGTAACAGCTAAGTCAGCTTCCATCGGTGAACGCAATAGTAATTAACTAACTACAACTAGTTTTCAGATTTCGATTCCACTAAAGAATTTTTTTTGAGAAAAACAAGAAAAAAGACTCTCAATTTTCAGAATCAAGAAATGGATTCAGATTCCTCTTCTGTTCCTCCTCTTTATGTTTCTTTTCAGCTCCCAGTTATTGATTTCTCTGACCAAACACTAAAACCAGGAAGCTCAAAGTGGGAGGAAGTGAAGACTGATGTCCGTAAAGCTCTAGAAGACTACGGTTGCTTCGAAGCTTCCTTTCAAAAAGTGTCAACGGAGCTCAAGAAGTCTGTTTTTCAAGCCGTGGAAGAGCTTTTCGAGTTGCCCACTGAGACCAAACAGAGAAACGTGTCGTCGAAACCCTTCCATGGGTATCTTTGTCATAATCTTTACCAGAGTTTGGGGATCGATGATGCTAATGTTTTGGAGAAAGTCAACGACTTCACTCAACAGATATGGCCTGACCATGGAAACAAGAAAATTAGGTATCAATGTGTAGTCAATAATTTAGAGACCTTATTAGTTTTTTTATTTGCATTAAAAAAATATGCTATTTTTTCCTTCATTTTTCTATTGAAACATTCATTCAAACCCTCAAATATTGTGTTGAATTAGGGAAACGATTCACCGGTTTTCGGAGCAATTATCAGAATTGGATATGATGGTGAGAAGAATGATAATGGAAAGTTTTGGGATAGAGAAATACATTGATGAACATCTGAATGCTACAAATTATCTTCTTCGAATGATGAACTATACAGCACCTCCTGATGATGATGATGTAGAAGAGACAAAGATAGGTTTACGTTCTCATACAGACAAGAACATCATCACAATACTTCATCAGTATCAAGTTGATGGTTTAGAAGTAGAGACCAAAGACAAAAAATGGATCAAAGTGAAACCATCTCAAGATTCTTTCCTCGTTATGGTCGGAGATTCTCTATGTGTAAGTCCTAACATTTTCCTACACACACGTTCTTAAATAGAGAAATAATCAAGTTTTTGATGTTGCAGGCATTCTTGAATGGTCGATTGTCTTCTCCATATCACCGAGTCCTGATGACCGAAAAGAAAACAAGGTATTCGACTGGGCTGTTCTCGGTTCCAAAATCAGGATTTATCATTGATTCACCACAAGAACTTATCGACGAAGAACATCCACGAATATTCAAACCCTTTGACTATGACGACTTCCTTACCTTCTTTCACTCAGAAGCTGGACGTAAAGCTCAATCTAGTATCCATGCTTTCTGTGCCCTCTGAAACATAAACATTAACTTCGTCAAAACAGTATGACTTTATGTTTACTGATTCCTAGTTTGTTTGTATCTGTACCCCATCCAAATATTGTGGGCTTTTTATTCATGTTGCTTATATATATTGTCCAATTATGTCCTAATCTCACACCAGACAAAAGAGGGAAGAAACAAAAGAAAAGGTACTATACCACCATTCTCATTGTTTGATACAGTAGGTTATATATTACACATGTGCGATAGAGCATATGAACAATGCAAAAATTTAAACGCAAATCCTGCTATACTTGTATAGAGTTGTACCAAAATCAAACGTCTTGATTGTTTCCGACTTGGCTTCATGAATTGTTTTGGAAAAAGAAGAAAAAAAAGAAAGAGAAAGGAATGCAATCAGACTCAGATGTATGCAAGCGAGCTTCTGTCAAAATCTGGTTGTGGCCTGCCTCGTGTTGGCGTCGGCGGTCTCTGGATATTCAGCTCCTGCAACAGATACTTTTGGTTCAGTGTCTGATTCTTAGCTACAACAAAACATAGAGCCATATGAACTTGAAACAGATGTTGTTACCTGCATCCAAGCATCGTCTCCATAATGTTCAGGAGAATTCTCTGGAGACAAGATGGGAGGTGGAAGAGGATGAATCAGCTTAGGAACAACCACCAATCCTCTGCCAACCACCAATATGGCTCCCGCATTGTTCGCAGTTCCTGTTTGAAAAATAACACAAACGCTTTTTACTTCAAGCCAATATCCAAGAACACAAACATAGATACAATATTGTTTCTCCTTACCACAGTAATTCGTGGCGGAGAAAAGCGTAATCAACTGTCCCTGCGCAAATCTTTCGAATCCGTCCATAACACATTCATGAGCCCTAATAATTAGCTGTAGTTTATTCCTCTTACAGAATTCTGTGACTCTGTCAGGCTGCAATATCAACACTTACACCCTCAGTGATTGCCCCCAAAAGAATGGTATTAATGAAAAGAGACGATAAGTGAAGGTGTTTTACCCCAAACGTGACAAGACCGGGTCCTCTGGCGTTTGGTCTCAATCCCTCGATACTATCGTTCTCTGTAGGATCAGACCTGTACATGGGAAAAACTATGCTATGACTTCTTGAGATGTAAGAAATAGTGATTGATTTTTTAAGTAGGAGCAGATAGAACGTATTACCACAATAAGTCCATTAGAACAAGGGATCCAGCGTCCATTGTTATGGGCCTTTCGATTTTTTCGATCTGCTCCACTGTACTGATTGACCTCCCAATTCCACCATGCATACATATGATCTTATTCTCGATGAGTGCGGCGAGGGGAAGATAGTTGAAAAGCTGATTGAATCTTGTCCATGCCCAGATCCCATCATTCTCTCCCTGGTAAAAGTAGTTCAGACCAGGATTAGTCCAAGCAGAAAAAGCCAAAGACAAAGACAATGTATATATTCTGTATAGAGGTATGTACCATTCTTTCTATGCATTCAAGACGGAAACCAAATAGTGCGTTGATGTCAGCAGCCTCGTGATTTCCACGAATCAAGTGAACATTCTCCGGATATTCAATCTGCAGAATAATAGCTCAGAACCATAAGAACAATTTAAATGACACTAGTAATATGGGTGATGTGAAATCAGGCACCGTCTTGCCTTCAAAGCAAGCAGAAGACATATAGTCTCCAGGCTGTGTTGTCCCCGGTCAACGTAATCTCCCAAAAATAAATAGTCTATATACCTGAGGCAAATACGTTTCAATGGTTCAGTGGTTATTTTTCAGCAAAACTAAAATCATTAAGTTGTTTGCTTAAACTTACGTGATATCCCCTGCTGTTGAGGGGAATCCATATTCATCAAACAACCGCATCAAATCGCCGAATTGCCCATGAAGATCGCCAAATACTTTTATAGGAGCTTTTAGCTGCAGAACCGTTTGTTCATGCATAAATATTTGTTCAGCAGCATAACAGAGTTCCCCAACTTCGTAAGAATCCAAGAAAAACTTCCTATTGCCAGGAGGCTTCCAGTTTCGAGGTCTCAACAAAGCAGAAATGACCTGCAAGCAGCAACCTATTAGTAGATAGATATTAAATGTGACGACAGTGTCCAGAAGGAATCATACCTTTTTATGTAGGCCTTGAGGAGATTTCTGTCTCGTGAACTTCTTGGTGGGTTGTGGCACGTCGCTATTATTCATGGGAACCATTCGCCGGCTTTCATTCTGAAACTGATCCAAGCTTAGCTGTCTCACCATGCCGCCCAGACTGCCGACCGTCTCCTTTGCTACCACAACCTATAAAACGAGATAGTAAGGCCATTTTTGGTGATCAAATAGATGCAAGACTAGATATAACATCAACTCAAAGCATATAATATGTTGAGAAGTATCCCAAACTAAGTAACAGAATATATCTAAGGTTGGAAAGACATATACATTCTCTAAAAGTACTATAGAAACGAAGAGAAATTTTATATTAGGGATTAACATACAGCTCTTGGGTGAAGCCGGACATCTCCTTCAGTTTCAGGACCATCAGTAGTGGTTTCTACTGTTGGCGAGCTGGCATCAGATGTAGAGGGCTCTACATCGAGAGAAGCATATTCTGATTGTGCAGCTCGCCAAACAGAACTTGCTACCTCTGCTTCAGCAGCAGAAGCCTCCGTCAATTTTTCCAAGGAATCTTCGTCCAAGCTGATATTGTTAACAGAGAAAAGAGAAAAATGTAACGCTTGAACAACTAGATAGAGTTAAGGAAAAAACCAAACGAGTGTAAGAAACGGGATAGACCTCAGTCCTTCGGACATGGGGAGTGCTGGTTCAGAGCCTGAAGGAGGTCGTGCGGCATAAGAAAACCTGGGAGTAGAGCTTTGTTGGATTCTATCCGATGCTGACAAAGGAGAACTGATGTCTGACTGGAATGTGGAATTTTCAGCGACTAGAAAGTCGTCAAGCAATAGATCTGCAAGCAAATAAAATTACAGCAATATTTTATACAAAGAAAGGCATTAACTGAAATAAGAGAAATGGAAGTGTGTCGCAAAAAGCTTCCCAAGAATCAACTTGACATAGGCTAAAATTACGTGAAACCTTAGAAGTAAAGCATATGTATTTGCGACATAAACTTCTTGTTTTATTAAAAGAAAAACTATCAGGATTACCTCCTCTAAGACCACCATGTACATAGATCCGGATGCCAACTGATGCAGCACCATGGCGACAGCGTCGCATAAGTTCTAAAGACGGGTCTTGATCGACTTGTCCTTTACTGCCGCGAGCAGAAGTCACTTGCCCATTTCTATCCAACCATACACCGGCAGCAGTATCAAGCACTGCGAGAAGAAAGATACTATATTTATTACCAATACAAAAAATGGAAAAGAGGGAGTAAAACCCAGCTTTTCTATTCGAAGTGCATTCTATGTAATTGACCACGATCTCCAGGAGAGGCTTGTGAAACCAAATCAAGATTGCAAAAATAAAAGATAATCACATAGAACACTAGAACTACTTCAAGGGAAAACAGCCATTGAACATTACCTGCGACAGATGCTTCTGCATCTATTACACGGCCTCCTCTCAGAACACCTCCGCTGACATGCAATCTTGCACCTACAAAAACCTGATAATAGAAGCAATCAATGAACGCATTGCAGTGGCTACAATTATAGCACTGTATTGTAATTCAATTTATTTTTAAGGCAAATAAGAGTCAACTCAATTTCTATGGCTATAAAAGGCAGTCTTCTGCGTTACATTGTGCAGTATTGTAGACACTTCAAAAACTCATACGTTATGAAACTAGAGTAAGATTTGGCTTACCGCGGCGTGTTGATATCTTGGAGAAGGAGCTACGCCTGGAGCCAGTGTCCACTCCCACTGACCATTTCTATGCATTAGTAACCCGTAAGCATCTCCTAGTGGCTGCAGATGCACATACATATTAGGGAATGTGCCGGAATTGATAAAGGAGATAAGCATCTTAAAGTTGAGATCTTCTAGCAAAAGAATTCAAGTTCCAGTAATGGAGATACACGTTACTTATTAATCCTTATCCTCGAAAGAGAAGTCTATTGATTCCTAAACAAACAAACAAAAAGAATTATGGAGAAGAGAAGTTTACCGCCCCCAAGGTGTCTCTTCCACCGCAGAGTAGAAACATGCCATCAGAACGAGCACTGCCACTAGCATACCTATCGAAATATGAAATTTTAGTAGAAGAAACAGATGTTCTACTGTAGCTACTCAAATGAACTAAATAACTAACATTCTAGCACTTGGTCGGTCACCATCAGGGCTCAATCTCTGCCATACATATGGTTTCTGAGCTGTATCCAACGCCCAAGCGTCCGAGAGAGCTCGTTTCCCTATTCCATACACAGAAGGAAAAAAATTCAGGACATTTGCTTGAGAAATAAACAGAATAGTGAAAACTAAAAAGTTTCCATGTAAAAACATTTACACATTATTCCGTGCAAGGAAAGTATCACAACCATATAAATACAATGTAAGGATGAAAGAAAAATGCATATACACATCTAATTAGCAGTATCATCGTCCGTCCATCAGGATTTTGACTGAGACAGTGCCTTTTGTGGAGGAAAACGGTTTAACTGTTTTCTAATTTGTATGACTACGCTATTTGATGCCTATAACGAGTAAACAGAATTCCTGAAGCTAGGCTTATGAAATGTCAGATTGTAACCCAACAGCATATATACAGAAATATTCTTACCATCATTTCCGGTGACTGTAACAAGATACCTCTGAGAAACTAAGTCCATAGCATGGCCATAGCGAGGGCCTGGACCCTCCCCTTGAACCACCACCCTGAAAACGCATTAAATGCAAGAATATTGTCGTCAATATAATAAACAGACAAGAGTGACGGAAGTGAGAAATTCGTAAAGGATCGCTCACCTATGCCACTTGAACTTATCATTAGTCATGTCAAGAACGTAAAGATCATCAGTAGAATGACCGGCCGGGCCAATGCCACCCTGTTTAATTAGACAAACATAAGTAAGTGTCATACATGGACAGTGCTAACTGAAAACTGACCAAAAGCCTTTCAAAAATTTGCGCTTTGCAAGAAACAATAAATGATCGATAAATTACCTGAAAGACAACCATGGTGCCAACTGCAGCTGCAGCGTGAGCAGCCCTCGGAGACGGAGGCTCACCAGCCGGTTTAAGCCTGCACAATTCCGGAATTAGGATTCTTCAGAAAACAGTAAACCAAACAACAAAATCTTAACACTGAAGAGAATGTCTCTCTTTTACCTTCTCCATTTCCTAGTCAGAACATCATAAGAATGCACCGTATTGGTCACTCCAGCTAACCCTAGAAAACAAACCACAACCAGAACAAACCATCAGCATTAGGTAACTCCAGATCAAACAAAAAAAAAACAAAAATTTGAAATCTGGAAATTCAAATTCAAATTCAATTAAGGCTACTTACTGATCCCAGGTACGGAAGAATTTCCACCCTCGATAGCAGTGGCGCCGCCGAAGAGTATAAGACGAGGGCCGTGAGTCTTGGTAGCTGCAACCGCCGTAAGTGTATGAGCGCATCTAGGACCAGGAGCGTCGTCATCATCGTCCCAGAAGGTTTCTAGGGTTTTGTACTGAGGAGCTGGATGTAGCCACGGTTTCGTGCCCATGGAGACCACTTTGCGAGTAGAAATCGCCCCAGCAACGGTAAAATTGGAACCAAGGGAAGAGGAAAATGAAATCTAGAAAGCGAATCGAAGAAGGAAGACCACGGTACGGCACTGGTGAAAGAGCTTCGACAGCAAGTTCAGATCGGAAGAGTGAGACTTTACGGCGGACGACGGTGGCTGGTCACGGCGGACTCTGTCTTCTCCCTCTCTCCCTCCCCCAAGTGAACCTTTCTTATTTTCCCGTTTTTTTTTTTTTTAGTAGAATGAGGAAAAATAAATTAAAAATGCTGCTCCGGCGGATTTTCGAGGACACAGTTTTCTGCGGATAGAAAAGGCGTTTGTGCTGAGCTGTACTTTTTAGTCCTCTTCTTTAGTCAACGGCTTTATTGGTCTGTGAAAAGCCGAGAACACCCCTCGGCATGTAATTTAAATATTTTACTTTACACCAAAAGACAAAGAAGTTTAAACGAAAGTGTTCTAAATATCATATTTTGAGTCGATCACTCCTCAAAATGTGTTTTTATCAGTATGTTGTTAGAGGTACAATGAAGTCCATTAGTACATTTTTGAATTCCTCAGTTTTGAAATGAAGTTATTAAATTTACTTTAACACTAATGACGAAATCAAAAATTTGAACATCATTATCTCTCATTATGCCATTTAAAGGCGTTACAACCTACAACATCCAAGACACATAAATGTAGACAAATTCTAATAATTTGAACACGTTTTCAGTTTTTCTTTTACTTTTCAAAGAATATATACTTTTTTCAAATAGTTTTCAAAGAATTGTCTATATGCTTTTCATAAAAAAAGATAGTATAGGTACTATTTCTGAATATTCTAGTGATCATTAGTCATTAACTCCTTATGGAATTCATTGTCTAAAGTCTAAACCGTCAATTGATTACTTCTTAAATTTATCTCCTTAAATTCCGAAAAAAAGTAAATTTCTTTACTTTAAATAGCATTGCCATTAAGTCAACTAAAGGAGAGAAAAGTCAAACTCTTCCGTCTGTTATTATCTTCATTATTTACTCTCAAAGTCTCAACCTTTACCTGTAAAATCAACAGAGAGAGAGACCGACAGACAGACAGAGGAGAGAGAGAGAGAGAGAGAGACAAAGCTCAATAAACAGAGAATGTTTCAGATTAAGACCAATGAGGGAGGAAATGAGAATCTCTAAACAGTTAAAAACAAAACAAAAAAACCTACAGATCAAAGTCAATGCTACAGATCAAACAGTCTGATACCGAAGCTTGTTCACATCCCAAGCCACTCTCATAACTCCAAACCTCGAGTTCGCCTCTCCAAAAGTCCTCCCAACATCATCAGATCCATAAGGGATGCTCATTTTGCTCCAATCATACGACACACTAAGCTCCATTACATCAACCACACAAACCCGTCTTGCCTCCAGGCTTAAACCGTACCACTCACCGTCTGTTTTCAGCACCATTCCTCTCCCTATCTCGCCTCCTCTCTCGTCCACGAGCATCACTTGTTGCCCTTGCTTCAGCCCTTCCGATGATGCAGCAGCTAAATCTATAAATGGTATTGCTGGTTTTTGCTGCCAACTGTTTTCATCTCCAGGACTCTCCGCTAAATCCCCTGAGCTGTTATTATCACGAACTAGTCCCGAATTCTTATTTGCTCGAGCTAGCTTGGCTCTTCGGTTATTCAACCTGAGATCCAAACAATCAACAATCAATGTCAGATCCAGAAACAGTGATTACAAGACTCTCTTTGCAGCGAGCAGAGTAAGAAAACAGCAAGTAGTTACCAGTTTTTCAGCTGCGATGATGTAATGACCTCAGGACCCTGCAAAAAAATCGCATCATCAACATCAACAAGCTCGAGAGTCTGTAATCGCATTTCAAGTTGGAAACTGAAAAGAGAAGAAATCTTGAACTCACATTTTGACTCAACTTATCGGCCCAATGCTGTACCCAAACCGAGTTTCGCTGCATTTCAGGTTCAACAGCAAGCGCCTTCTCGATCATGGCCATTTGATCATCATTCATAATACTACGCTTACGTTTCTTCCTCTGCGTCTCAAAGACAAGATAGCCATCAGCTCTCTCAGACTCCTTCACTTCTCCCGACGCACTCCCTTTATGGACCAACTCTCCATCTCCAGCCCGATCAACCATGCTCTTCCCTCTGTTGGAGCTCGAATCTGAGCCACTGGTTTCAAGATTGCTACCATCTAGGTCGCTCTCTTTCAACCGTTCAGCTAGTTCCAGCTCCTCGTTCACGCCTTGCTTTGTCGTCGCCGCCGCACCTTCCACGCGGATATCAGAATTCTCTAAAGCTTCCACATCGTTAAGATTCAGAGGCTCTTTTCTTAGCTGCTTACCAGACGAATTCCATCCCGCACCTTGAATATCCTATAACATACAACGTAACACTAGAAAAATAAGACATCTTTCAAAGAAATTAAGATATACATTCGTTACAGTTACTTGTATAGGTGTAACTAAACATATAATCATGATAGAGAAAAAAAAGCTTTTCACCTGAGCTTGACAATCCTTAAACTCAGAACAGATTAGTGGTTCTAACTGATCGTAGAACACCCTGCAGACGACAACAAGAACAAAATATGTATCAGTGAGAATACAAAACAGCACAGCTCGGGAACTATAAAAGGATTCTTTTGTTTTTTTTTATAAGTGAAAATGAAGAATGTTTGAGAGTTTATGTCACCTAAAAATGACGAAATCTTCGTTGTCGAGGGCAGTAGGGATCAAGGATTGTGCATGGCGCAACAGAGAACCTACAAAATACAAATAGATTTATCATAACGAAATCCCCAAAACAAAGAAATAGTAATGTCTCGGGATAAATGTGCTACACACGTAGATTTTTGCAAACACCAGTGCCTCTCTGTGCCTCTGGAGTATATGAAGAATATGGCAATATATTAGCCAATATGCTTGAAGGATCCTTTCGCAATCCACTCACAAAATTCCCAATGAAACGGTTCCTGTCCGTTTCTGCGGGTTTCAACAGCAAAATACACACAGTGAGAAACAAAGGCGTGTCAAACAATATGATATCGAAAACGAAGAAAGCAGTAACTGGAAAAAGGAAATATCACCGTGGCAGACTTCAGGGACGAAACAGTGAAGGTTCGCCATGATTTTAACAATTAAGGATGTTCTTTGATGTGCGTACGAAGACATGGTGAGATTATTTTGAAGATTAAGCTTGAATTGAGGTACGGCTACTTGACTACCAGGTAAAATATCACTCAAAACCCATCCAGCTGAAGTAAACAGATCATAATCCAGTGTCGCATCATCCTCCCTTTTAGGAAGATCAGAAGAGCACAGCAGTGACAAGAAATCTCCATGAGAGAGACAAAATACAGCACTGAGAACCATACTCTGTAGATAAGATTTAACATCGGTCAAACATCAAATCATAGAATTTTCAGTACTGCAAATTGATAGAACCGGGAGCAATGAAAGTTTGTAGATTGTATCTTGGATAGAGAATCATATGTGCCAAAACAATAAATAAAGCAAGAGTTTTCGCGTAGTGAGGAGTGTATTTAATACTTACAAAATGTTCTGTGAAAAACCGTCGACAATTTGAGTCATCGGTGAGCACGTCAGCCAAGCGCAGAGCGTTAAGGAGCACAAAACCCATTGGATACTCAAAAGGAGCACTAGCCTTGGTAGCGTTAGAAAGGCCACCCCTCAATATTCCAAGAACCTAGATTACAGATATAGCATCACTAAACAGGTCAACACTAACTTCACAATTAGAACTTTCAAAATGCAATTTTTTAACAGCATATGAAATTTAAGGCTTGATGAGTCTTTTGCAGTGAGGCTTGATCTATGACTAGTTAGATGTTACATGGCATCGAAAACCGCAAGATTGTCAATCTGAAAGGAGTTTCTCATATTAGGACAAACCTCTGCGGCAACAATTCTGGCTAACTGTATGTTTCCTGCTCTTGCCACCTCGTCAAGGAACGAGACACTTTCCGCCTCAAACAGATGCTGCAACTGCAGGAACATGAACTTTGGTATGAATTACAGGCAGTAAATAGAGAAACACTGGTCTGAGTTTCGATAGACTTACAAGTGAAAGGACTTTTGCTTTCATTCTAGATACGCAAGGTGATATTGCGGGTGCTCTAACAAACTCGACTACAACAGTCAGAGATAATATGGATTGAGCTAGCATAAGTACACCACCATTTCCACATAGCTCCTGAAAGAAGAATACCAGCAACCCTAATTCTGAGTTTCGTTCTCCACAACAATATCAGTTTTATCATAATGAGTTACAAACTGATGCATCTCAAGATTGAAAGAAGCAAGCCATAGAGAAACCTTGCTTTCCGCGACACGGTCTCTAAACTGTTTGTGTTGGCATAGAGATAGAAGGAACTGCAAAGCAGCTTCAGCTTGTTGGCAGTGGACGATAATCGCCTCTACAGCTTTTGAGCTTACAACTCTCGGTCGTAGATCAATTCGTCCATACATCACCTTCCCTCTTAAAGACCTCAAAACATTGTGAACCGCTCCAAAAGCACTGTCTATAAACACATCAACCTAGATGAGAAAATACAAGAATCAGATCAACGAATCCAACACACAAGATCTCAAAAGCATAACTTAAGCAGCACACATCATACGATAAGGTCATATACCTTAGGGTGTGCAAGCAAGACTTGAACAAGATCTTGGTAGTTAGGAGAGATTATCCCGTGCAACAGGTAGAGACTCGAAGCCACCACTGTTGCGTCTAACAATGTACTATAATCTGAACTCCGGCTTTCCTAGAAACAAGCAACAGACGTAAAAATCACAGCTTGAAAGAGAAACAAGAAGAGAGACAAACAGATTTTGGGAAAGAACCTTTCTATGCCCGCCAAGAGCTATTAGCACAAGGAACACGAAATCAAGCATCAGTCCTGATAATTTCACATCATCAAGCAAGACCTATCACAATATGCACAGACATTTTCCTAAATTACTTTTTTACAGAGACATAAAATCGAATTCTTTTTAAGCTTGTAAACACATATACAAAGATGGAACCTGCTCGAGTTTAGTGTGACGAGGTGTTAAGTCGCAAAATGTCTGCAACACTCTGATCCCACGCAGTAAATATTCATACTTTTCATCTTTATCAGCAGTCACAAGCACTGCCATGAGGTGCTGAGGTAACATTTCCACCATTTTCTCTACATTAATCTGAAAGAGCTCAAATTCAGTCATTTGGAGGCAAAAAATGGAGGGGAAATGGAAATTGAAAGAAGTTACTGCACCTTTTGTGGTGACTCTTCTTCTTCTCCAGGGTTATAACAAATACAGAAATCGTCACTATCTTTAAGTAGCTTATGAATCTCCAGAGAGCTTCGCGAATGCAAACTCTTCACAGCTGCTGCCAAACGGTTAGGCTGCAACAACCCAATCATGGTTACTTATATGATGCAACAGTGACTGAAGCTGATTTCCGGTGACAAATTACGGTGTACAGAGCAATCAGTGACTAGAATTTTGAGTCTTTGTGGTTTCTATAGAGTTAAATTATGGCAGAGAAGGAGATAAGAAATCAGGACAAATGAGGATAATGGTGAAGCGGAAGTAGAAACTATTTAAGGGCATGGTGGCATAACGTAAATAGGTATAAACATGGAGGTCAATTTGTAGATATGATGACACTGAGTCTCTCTCTCTGCCATAAACACAGCGAGAGCTTATCAGCTACAATTTCAAACCCTAACATTTTTTTTTCTCCGAAACGTCGAAACGATGAAGACAATCACGTGAGAGAACACGTGACTTTTTTTTGGGATCAAAATCATTTCATCAAAGCCCAACGCAGCTTTTACTTATCATCAAAGCCCTAGTTAGTTTTATATTTGGCATTTTGGCCCAACTTCTTAATAGTACCTTTTTACCACTACTTTTTTAAAAATACAAACAAATATAATGCTTTTATTTTTGCCATAAGAACATTATAGTATTATAAATGTGTGTAGATTTATTTTGTGTTTTTTTCTCAATCTTAAAAATAGATAACTATAAATTGCAATTAAATGAACCAATTTTTTTTGTTAAAGGTACAAAAAATAATCTAACTGTTAGTAACTTGTTTTGCTATCTCAAAATGATGACTCAAATACAGCAAAACAATTAAACAATGAAAAGAGTGAGGTGTAATGAACAAAATAATTTCAAATCATAGAAAAGGGTAACTTCACCAATTGACCAACTAGAACTATCAAATCATTATCACCACAACCTCTATCATCAAACATTTAGAAGGAAGGTACTTACTGTATCACCGGTATCGATAGATCTCAATGATGATCTTGCTTGAGAATATTTCTTTTCAAGCACAGTCTGAAAACAGAACATCAAATATCAAAATGTATAAGCAACTTAAAAAAACTAATATCAAATCTTGACAACAACAATCAAATTTTGCACGTTAATTCCAAGTATAATAGCTCACGCGCACTCAAAAAACATCAAAATTAATAGAAAAAATCACATAAGTCCCAACTAGAACAATAAACAAAAATGTTATCGTTAAATCTCAGATCTGAGATTTATTTGTAATTATGAACACTTAGAATTGAAAGATCTGCCATAGCTTAAGCCGCATATTCATGGTATACATATAAAAGTTTAAAATAGACTACCCGAATAATATATAATGAGCCGTTTGCAGAATCTAAGAAATCTAAACATAGATTTTGCATTACATAAATGGTTTGATTTATGAAGAAAATCTTCATGATAAAAAATGCTTTAAATGGGATTGTGCACTAAAGAAGAACACACATCTTTCAAATTGGGCAAGAGATCGAAATTAGTTTCACTTAATTTGAAAACGAATGAAAAATCGACTCACCCGAAGCAAATCTTGGGGAGGCGGCTTCATCTCGGATCGCACAACAAAAACCCTAGCCGCGGAGGATTTGTGTGTGTATGTGCATTTTACTTATATATATATATATTTGTTTTTTGGTAATAAACTTCTGGTTCCTAATTTTTACTTAGGAAACAAAAAGAAAATATAAATACAGTCAACGTAACGCATTTCTTATCAAAATAACTTTTTAACATGGTGACAAAAAAAATAACCTTTTAAACATATTAGCAAACAAATATAGTTTAACATGTGTATTTTTTTTTCTAAATGCCCACCAAAATAGTTTAAGAACTAGTACTCCCTCCGTTTCGTTTTAGTTGTCGTTCCAAACTTTTATACGTATTTTAAGAAAACATATTAAAAGTTCTCTTTTACCCTTAAAAATCAAGATGGCTTTTAGTATTTTTCATTATATTAAAGTTTATTTATGGATTTAGTACTAAAAACTATATTGGAAAATGAAAACGACAACTAAAACGAAACAAAAAATTAAGTCTAGAACGACAACTAAAAATAAACTGAAGGAATATTAATTTTTTTTTTGTTAGACTAGTAGTTTATCAAATGTTTATAATTGTACATTTGAATTGGAGAACTATATATTTATTTGTTGACAGTTTGCGTAAATATGTTTGAATTGATGTAAGCCAAAGAGGACCTATTATACCACTATAGGATGAACGGAACATCATTTTCCGATGGTCTGCTTTTGGGAAGAAATGTACACGGAACTTGCAGATGAATGGGAACATTAGTCAAAAAATATAATCCATAATTAAATGTCAATTTTCACATAGAAAAAAAGATTGAACTCAATAGATTCCCATCCATAAATGAAACGCCACGTCAACAACCAAGACCAAGAACCCAACCACATCGAGTGGCATTATCGTAGATGTACAGAAATTCACAGGGCAAAACGTGATTCCAATAAAAGCCAACATTAGCGAAAAGCTCATAAAAGCATAGTCCTAGAGGGAGAGCAAATTTGAAAATGAGAGTGGCCGTTGGTTTTGAAATCCAACCAAAAAGACAAAATTCAAAAACACAAAAACACAAAAAATATTAATTAAATCAAACAAAAAGAATAAAATAAGAAACCTTTTCGAGAACTTCAAAAATCAAAAATCGCTCTCATCTTCTTCCAAAGAGAGAGAGAAGAAGAAGAACCACAAAGTCCGGAGAGAGAGAGAGAGGCTGCGAATTCTTCATTTGTTCGAGACGGTTATTCTCAATCTTTGTCTCTTCTTCTCTGCGTAGCTTCTGTGAGCAATGACGGGGCTAGTGATGGTGACTAAAGGCGTAGGCTGCGGCGGAGGAAAAGGAGGGAGAGGAAAATCGGCGGTGGAGGAGGAGGAGGAGGAAGAGCAGAATCAGCAGCTCTCTCTCGTGGAGTTTCTCCTGACTGCGCTGCGTAAATCGGTTGTATCTTGCCGCGTGGACAATCGGCAAGACGACGGCGGAATCGGCGGAGGGATCTCCTCCGCCGTTCATAACATGGAGATTGGTTGGCCGACGAACGTTCGACACATCACTCACGTGACGTTCGATCGATTCCACGGCTTTCTCGGCCTCCCTCACGAGCTTCAGGTCGAGATCCCTTGTCGAGTCCCCAGTGCTAGGTAACTGTTTGATTCAATCAACACTTTAGATCTCAATTTCTCCATTTCAATATCGCATTAAAGGCTTAGAATCTTAATCTGGATCTAGTTATATAATTATTATTAGCAAAATCTAGAATAAGATTTGTGTGATAAATGCGCAGTGTGAGCGTGTTTGGTGTATCGGCGGAATCAATGCAATGCTCTTATGATGAGAAAGGGAACAGTGTCCCAACTATTCTCTTACTAATGCAGGAAAGATTATACTCTCAACAAGGTCTCAAGGTATGTAAAATTGGATACCAAAATCAAGATTTTGCAGAATTTTGAGAGCATTTTGATTGATTTTTTTGTGTGGATGAATTAGGCTGAAGGGATTTTCAGGATTAATCCTGAGAATAGTCAAGAGGAACAAGTAAGAGACCAGCTAAACAGAGGAATTGTTCCTGAGAACATTGATGTGCATTGCTTGGCCGGTCTTATAAAAGCTTGGTTTAGAGAGTTGCCTAGTGGAATCCTCGACGGACTCTCTCCTGAGGAAGTACTCAACTGCAACACCGAGGAAGAATCTGTTGAGCTCATAAAGCAGCTGAAGCCAACAGAGTCTGCTTTGCTCAACTGGGCTGTTGATCTCATGGCTGATGTTGTTGAGGAAGAAGAGTCTAACAAGATGAATGCGAGGAATATAGCCATGGTTTTTGCTCCTAATATGACTCAGGTAATAAAAAAAACAAAAACACAAACCTTGCTATTTTTTTATCCAATCAGTGAAGTTGCTGAGATTTGATTATTGTTTTTTTTCCCTGTCTCTTAGATGACAGATCCGTTAACGGCTCTGATGCACGCTGTTCAAGTGATGAACTTGCTCAAGACACTCATCACGAGAACACTAGCTGAACGGGAAGAGACTGCGACTGGATCAGAAGGATATTCTCCATCTCACTCATCCAATTCCCAATCTGACTCTGACTCTGACAATGCTCAAGACATGGAAGTTAGCTGTGAATCACAAGGCACAGATTCAGAGTGCGGAGAAGAAGTAGAAGAAGAAGAAGAACAGAAACAAGAAGATGAGAACGATGTTGGATCGTTGAGCTCGATAGAGAAGTGCTTCTTGAGTCAGCTCAACAGCAATGCTAGAGTTTCAAACACAAGTATCTCTGAAGACTGGAGCCCTAAGTGCTCTCCGCTAGTATCATTCACAGCCACAAACAACAACAAAAACAACACTTTGAGCTCGAGCAAAAGCGACTAAGAAGAAGTAATGATCATCTAATTCAAGCCGGATCTGAATTTGCCACGGTATAATTGTAGTTTTCCTGCAGAGAGAAAAAAACAGGAAGGAAGAGAAGTGGTTGTTGTGTCTGTAAATCAATACAGAGATTGTTGTCCAATTTGTTAGGGTCTTTTTAGGGGATATGTTGGTGGTGAGTTTGATTAGGGTTCAACAAGGGCTGAAACCTGTCTGTTGACTGTTGTTGTTGTAGTCCTTTTCCATGTTTGTGTTTTTCTCTGTTTGTGTTGTGATGTTTGGTTTTGTAACAAGATGATTCTGATCTTCTTTTTCTTTGATTTGGAAACACTGAATCTTTCTTCTAACGATAACATCAGATCTGCTGCAAAATGATCTGCTGCGTTAAGAGACTCTGTGAAACATCAAGATGAAAATTCAAAGCAAAATCGAACCTTTGTTTATGCTCCGACAAGAACACAAACGGCTGAGATCTGTCTGAGGAGAGAAGTTAACCTCAAACAAACCGGTTGAGATCTGTCTGAATTCCCCGAGGAAAATAATTTGTTATATTTATGGCCCTTTATTTATCTTTCTTTTTTCTTTTGTTTTGATAACCACAGGGTGATTGTCAAGTATAAATATTGATCTATTCTCTCTGAATCTCCCCAAATTAGCTTCTTCGGGTCGAATTTAGGGTTTCGTTGAGCAGCAGCAGCCGAAGTATCTTGGAACCGATCCCTCTTGATCTGAAGAAGATGGTAACACATTTTCTAATAAAAGACCATCACCAAAATAAACTCTTTCGCGGAATCAATCAGTCCAGGGTTTGGTTGGGAGATGGTATCGAGGACAACGTTGAGAGCGACCACAAGAGCTCAGGTAAGCTACAGGTGCTCCCTTTGGATATGGAGGTGGAGACACTGACTAGATTACCTGGAAAGGCTCTTATGAAGTTCCTATGCGTGTCTAAGAGCTGGTCTTCCATCATCCGAAGCCAAAGCTTCGTAGATTCTTACTACGCTATGTCCTCTGCTACAAGATCACGGTTTATAATCGCTTTCACCAACTGTGTACTAGCCGAGGTCGTACTAGCCAAGGTTGATGTCGAGCGTTTGTTCATCTTCTCGTCTTCACACGAGGGGGATGAAACTTCTTCTTTGGTTGCAAATCTAGACATGACAATACCTTCAGTGACCTTAGCTCACGGCTCCAAATGTACTTCCGTCCACGGCTTTGTCGGTTGTTGCCATGGTTTTAAGTTCACTATATGTAACCCTAGCACAGGACAAGCCATCACCTTTCCATGCAATGGAGCTCGCACATCCTTGGGATACGATCCTCTCCATGATCAATTCAAAGCATTGACACTAGTGACACCTCCTAACGGCCTGAATCAAAGTTCTCTAGTGCACGAGGTTATAACACTTGGAGGAGGAGGAGTAGTGTCCCGCAAGCAATTCACCTCTTTGCCTCATTACCCTATGACTAAGGGAATATGCATCAATGGTTTCTTGTATTATGGTGCTTGGACTTCAGGACTAGGAGGAACCACTCCGGTGTTTGTGTGTTTTGATGTTAGACATGAGAGTCTAAGTTTCATCACAACCCCTAAGGATTTCCTGGTTTGGGAAGGTCACTTAGTGTTGATCGAATACAAAGGGAAGCTAGCTTGCATTGTAAAGGAGTACCCTTTGAAACATTTCAACAGTTTTGATCTGTGGATACTAGAGGATATGAAGAAACCTGAGTGGTCCAAGCAAACATTTTTGCTTCCCTTCTCTTTTGGGATTGCTAAATATGTAACTTCACAGGGAACCAACAAGGCTGGTGAAATCATTTTCTCTTCAACAACTCTGCCACTTCAAGGGGTTCCTTTCTACATTTACTACTACAACACAGACAGCAAAGACTTGAGAAGAGTGCAGATCCACGGAATCACAGATACCCAGTTTGGGGGCCCTTTTGGACTCACAGGTGCTTGTTGCCTCTCTTTATCACCCCAACACGTTGACAGTGTTGCCTATTTATAATGTGCTTGATGTTTTATACTCGTTTTTTTTTTGGCTCAACTTCAACTTGTTTTATGGTTTACACTTATGTAAGAGCTTGACAACAAACTCTGAGTTTTTGGCACGGTAACATCAGATCAGCAAGTACAGGAGAAAAAAATTTCAATGAATTTAATGTTAATGAATCATAAAATGTCTACATGATGAAATTCAATGATACACATAAATTACAAATTGTTACTTGCAAAAGGAAAGGGAAAAGAGAAAAAGAAGAAAAGATGATCCATTTCAAGGGGACGTTACAGCTTTTGAGTTGAGATGGGAATAATTTTTTAAACCCACAATGAGAGAGAGATTTGGAATTTTTTTTATACACAGATGCATCTATTCAAGATCGGTCCAAATCTTGAACCGGGTCGACCCATTAGCCCGACCTTTTTTTGTTTTTTTCTGTCATGAACTTTTTTAGTTGAAGAAGAGAGGAAAGATGATGATGCTTCAGAGTCTTAGGAGCTACTACTCAAATGGCCATTGTTGTTCTCTCTCTTAAGCTGGACTTTCAACTTCTTGCCGTCTAAATGGCGACCATTCATCATGTTAATCGCGTTCTGAGCAGCTGCTTGTGAGTCATAACTAACAAAACCTGAAACCAAACAACATCATCAACATCAACAACCAAACAAACATGCATTGTTTCAACCTTTTACAGTGACAAAAAGAGAGCTTACCAAAACATTTGCTTACACCAGTGGCTTTGTCTACAAAGACCTTTGCGCTCAGAACAATACCGAAAGGTTGAAACGCAGCCGCGAGTTCTTGATCTCCAAACTCCCGAGGTATGTTGTAGATAAACAGATTGGCACCTTCCGGACCTGAAGAACCAAAACAATATTTTGAGGTCTAAAGGAATGTGAGAAGAGAAAAAAGAATTTAGGTTTTTAAACACTGACCTTCGGTTTGAACCACGGGACCTAAAGGTGTTAACCCGCCGCTGTTGGCAATGGCAGGTGATAAGGATCCAGGAGATGTATTTAGAGGACGAGGACTCATGAGTCCTCTAGGATAAGCCAATGGATAAGCAAGACCTCTTACAGGAGGGTAGCCAGAGCCCATGTAGCTTCCAGGAGGAGGCAGAGGAAAGTTTCTTCGTGCCAAACGAGGCGGCACAGAGTCATGCGAGGTTCCTTGCAACGCATTGCTGTTGTTGTTGCTGCTGTTATTGCCTTGGTTTTGTTGTGCAATCACATTTGGAATTGGTGGTAGCATGTAACCATAACTTCCAGGAGCATGCTATGGAAAATGTAAACAGAGCATTTTTATCAACTACAAGATGGATGAAGACAAATCTTTATATAAGCTTGAAGTAAAAGTAACATTAGGCTTTGCTTTGCTTACATGATAACCATATCCATTATATGGTGGAGCATAACTCATTGGTAATGCTCCAAACAATGAAGGGTTTGTTGGATCAGCGTTAGCTAATCTAGCAATGTGAGATTGAGCCTTTTGGAGTCTTCTTGTGTGTCTCTCTCTTTCTGTGTCTGCCCATTTCACAACTAAAGGAACACTCGAACCCTAACAAGAGCAAATGATGGTGTTAATGTCAAACTAACATGAGAAGTTTTTACAACCAAGCAAACAAAGCAATTACCTCCATTTTATGTATTCCATTGATAGCATCCATGGCAGAAACAGCTTGTTCTTTTGTCTCATACTTAAGAAAAGCACAGCCTAACAAACAAAAAAAAACCCAAAATATCAAAATCTTGGAAAAGGGAAATGGAAACCAAAGAACAGGACATATATAGGAGATGGATTAAGAACCTTTGCTTGTTTGTTGAGCACCTCTTAGAATCTGAAGATCCCTTATGGTCCCGTAATTGGAGAATAAAGATTTAACGTCAGCTTCAGTGACATTCTTTGGAAGCATACCAACGAAAAGCTTATGCTCTACATTGCAGAAAAAACATGTAACAACATTAAAAGAATGCAACATAGAGAACAAAAATCACATGTAGAAGAAGTTGAAGAATGGTGTTACCTAGCCTTTCTAACTCTCCATCTGCATACTTTACTTGCAATAGACTTGATGCCTGAGCAATCATAAGTAAAAAATGTTTAGAGATAAATCATAAGAACCATTGTGTTCAAGCAGAAATCATCTATTTAGCAAGGTTTTTGTAAGATTCTCATAAGAGAAAAGGATCAAACAAACATCATTATTCGAGTAAGAGTGAAACAAAGTGTTCTCTAGTGTTAACGCCAGCCTCATTAATTGCTGTTTCTTGGGTTTGAAGAAATCATTAGATTCCAACAAGTGACACTCTTAAACCGAAAGATTCGATTCTGATTCAGGCAGAAGAAAATTGAAGTTCACCTAAAACAGAAAGGGAAATGCTTCGTGCGAAACAAGAATAAAATCACAAAATTGCCTATTTCGGAATCAACAAAAACCAAGAGAAGTACAATGCAGTTCGACAAAATAAAATTAAAACGGATTAATGATTAGAAAAATATTAAAAACAAAAACAAATCTCGAGATTCTAAACCTGACATGGAACAAATGTGTGATGTGTAAAATTTCAATTATTGGAAACAAGAGAACATCAATCAAATCCAGAAATTACCCAGAAGGTAAAGAGAGAAAAAAAAAGTCAGGAATTAATAATTTACCCCAGGCAATGTCTTCTTGTTATGGCAAGCATTGACCAACTTATCTGCTTCCTCTCTCGATGGACATAGCAGAAAACAACATCCTAAAATCGGGAGAGCAAA
Source organism: Microthlaspi erraticum (assembly GCA_902728155.2). Classification (NCBI taxonomy): domain Eukaryota; kingdom Viridiplantae; phylum Streptophyta; class Magnoliopsida; order Brassicales; family Brassicaceae; genus Microthlaspi; species Microthlaspi erraticum. The sequence continues at coordinate 407,983 of CACVBM020001362.1, read as the reverse complement.
AAATAATTAGGGTTTCGAAAATTCACATAAAAACACAACGGATCACGCAAATCCGACACCACATTCTCGAATTAGTAAACTTCCGAAGTCGAAAAATCCCAAAAAAAAATTGAAGAAGAAAGAAAAACAGAGGACGAGAGAGAGATGAAAGAAACCTCGAGAGGCGCGTGTAATCTTGTCCTTGATGATATTGACCTCGTCAACGACAGCGAACTCCTGAAACAATGCAAGGAGTTGAGATTCCGACATATGTTTCGGAATTTGTCCGACGAAAAGCTTAACGCTCTCTTCTTCTTCATTATTCTCCCTATTCTCCTCTTTCCCTTCCGCCATTGTTGTCTCCGTCTCTCCTTCTTCACAACCTCTCTCTCTCTCTCTTGACAAAATGTTTTGTTTTTCTTCTTCTCCTTCTTCTCTCTCTCCTGTCTTCGTCGTCTTCTCCTTCTCTCCTCTCTTTCTCTGTTTATCTCTCTCTCTACAATTTTTTTTTGGTTTCTAAAAATATTTTGGAAAACAATCAATAATTATGAAGGAGAGGAAGAAGAAAATGGTGGAGTTTGAGAAGTTAGAAATTTAATTATAAGCTGACAATAATTGCCCTTCCTGTCACGACTAATTTACGGTACTGCCATTACAGCTGTACAAAAGGGAAGGCCAAGGCTATATGATGCGAGGGAACACTTCGGATTGTTTTGTCTCGTTATGGGAATGCAATCACAATTACTACGTTACCCTCGTATCTTTCTCTGTTTTCTTATTCGCAAATATATTTTCTAGTCAAACTTGTTATGTTTAGTTAAAAAGGGAAGTTGTCACTTTTAAATTCATAAAAAAATGATATAATCCGAAACCTAGATAACCAGAGTAATGAACACAAAATTATTAAAAATAAACGATAATATATTGTAAATAATAAATTTAAATTTCATCATCTAAAATTCTACATATCAAAATTTGTTCATGAAATCAAAGTAAATTTATGGCCAAACATAATAGATCTGACGAAGTGTTAAAATGACATACGTCTGAAACTAATTAAAATAATAGTATAAAACTATTTTCAGTATAACTACTGTGATGAGAGGAAAGAAAATTACAAAATTTAGATGATATTTTGTAAGTTTTTATAAACAATATTTTAATTTTTAATTATTTTGAGGAAGTCGATAATGTAATTCAAAATAGAAAATAAATTAATATTAGTTGAGAAATTAGCAACTCATATAATGTACGGTTTGACTTTAATTAACAACTCCCAACATTTTCATATATGACAAATGAATTATTTTAACCATTTTTTTTAAATGAAACGGTTTATCTTAAATAAAAGTGTCGATATCGAATAAGACATCGTTAAAAACAATGTTGTAGGTTGTTCAAAAAAAAATTCACCCGTGAGTCGAACATTAAAGAAAAAGTATATTGTATAAGTAATATATTTGTCAAAGTTCGGAAAACATAACGGCTAAAAAAAGTTTGAGAAAAAATAATGAAAGTCTAAAAATAGAAAACGAGAATATATTGAAAGGCCCAAATAAATATTGAAGAGTTTTAAGAGAGGGTGAAGAACCGAAGATCATTAAGACTACAAAATTGATGAAACGATTTTTTTTGGATCTCATCTTGTTCTTCTTAGTAACTCCAGTTTACAGTTTACTCTACATAGTTACAAACTATACGAGTCACCTATGTATCAATCTCTTGTTTGTACAACATAATTTTTTTTTTTTTTTTAATATCTCGAAACCCCTACTCACTTTTACGTTTTAAAACATTTAATAATATAGGACATTTAAATGGATAAACGCGAAAAGAGTTTGACCGTGAATCAAAATAATGAAAGAGGGAGGGGATCACAACCGAAATGTCGTTGTCTAAGGGTAAAATAGTCAGAGAAAAATAGAATGGCAAAACCGTATATAAAACGTAAAATGGAGGGGCGAAACATAAGCATGACAGGCTGTCCCGCCAACGCGACCAAAAAACAAAGACTCGAGCAGCTCCAACTTGCTCCTTTCTCCACGCCACAAAATTAAATTTCTTCTATTTCCAACAAATAGACCCCTCGATTTATTCACCTTTTATGTTTTAACCCTACAGGTTTTTTAAAGTGCATGTTTGTCTAATTTACGTAGTTCTTCCAACAACAACCAAAATAAAACAGACAAGGTCCAGCGTATTCTTGTCCACAACCAACTTCCACCATGACAAATCTATAAGTATTATTTCTTTGGATAATTAGTTAATATTCAATCATTTAAAATTTTGCATTTTTCGCGATGGAGACTAGTATAATTATTAGAGTGACAGACACACACAGACACACTATGTAATATATAAGTGATTTCGACATAACCACTACTACGTATCATACTTTATTTGGATAAACATCATTTCACTTCAACGCCTATCCAATATAATTAAGAACAAAGGCTTGATGCAATTAAAGCCTGGATCCACAAGACAATAAGAATATACCAACTAAAAAAACCTTTTCTTTTTGTTTCCGATTAATAGCAAACCGCATAAAAACTAATTTTAATTGAAAAATAGCAGAATCACTTTTTTGGTCATAAAATGAGTTAGATGATGGATTCAGCATTGTGTCCAATTCAAATAGATACATTAAACACTAACAAATAAATATTTTGTGAGAAAAGAAAAAAATTCTCACCTATAGTGTGGACAAAAAATGGAGTAGAAGTTAGCTGGAACCGGACAAGCTTGGCAAGACCCGATCAGTGGCTACATTTTGTGAAGTCCAGCTAGTGATCTTAGCTTCTCGCAAAGTACGAACGTGATCATCGTTTGTGGTCCGAGCCGTGCGAAAATCGCAAAGCCTCTGTGTCAATTCAAACACACAAGAAACGTTAAAAATGTTTATATCCTCAAGGACCAAGAAATGGTTTCTCTTTCTCACCCTTTGTAAAGTGCAAGCGGTCCTTCTTTGTGAACAACCTAAAGAAGGATACAGAGAATACACAACATTAAAACGTTCAACGCAAGCAATTCCCAGTGAAAATCTATACTAAGGGAGGGATTAACATACCTTAAAACCACAATGAAACCCGTTTCTGTAGATTTTGGAGCTTTCGGAATCTCCTTGCAACATCAAACGGGTTTTAATCATGTCCATAGGTGCGGTTATCATCGTGCTTACTACACCTGCAACCACACTTGAGCTTCATTCATCAAGTGCTAGAGTAAGTTAGTTTCTACAGTTTTTTTTTTGGGGATTTTAAAGAAGATGAATTGAGTAAGGGTTGCTAAACTTTACCACAAATGAAGATGAATTCCTTCTTCCAAAGAAGTTCGTTCTACTAGAATCTGCAATTACAAGAAACTTTAGAGGCTGCAACGTTAGAAAAAACAGCAAGTAATCACTTCATGGTGCTAAAAAAGCGGAGCAATCGTAGTCTTAGAGTATGACCCGTTTGGTTTCATCATATGTTGCAAGCTGTGAGGCGGTTAGTGCTGCAGCTCTAACCATGGCAGGACCAACTCCTTTCCATAAAGCTCCTACGCCTTCTTTAGAGACTATCTCCCGCACTTCTGCAATGGGGACTGCGTTTGGATTCATCTGCAACCTTACCTAACAGAAAAGCAAATTGATATGCATCTTAAAATCCAAGAAAGAGATCTCCAATGAACAGAATCTAACATTTTCTTAAGGTTTCATCTACCTTCACAACTTCAACCGGGTTGGTTAGTGCTGTGGAAAACGCTCCAGCGATTGCGCCTGATGCGATCTTGACCAAGACATTGGTAGAACCAAATGCCCAATCGAAAGAAACCTTGGTGGGTTCGTATAGTCCTAATCTGAGACCTCCGTAAAGTACTGATCTAGTGAGAGCAGGAGTCAATCCCAAGTATAAAGACCTAGGCCCTTCCTTCTTCATCAGTTGAACAAAGATTCCAGTCTGAAAAACGTTCCAGAGAATGCAAACAAAAGTTAAATTTTACATCCTAAATATCATCAAGAAAGGAAATTCACTAAAATAATATTACCATTCCTATTAAAGGCCCTTTATGGCCAACATGCTGCATCTGCAATCTTACTTTCAGTACATCTGGAAACAAAGATAACGGAAGGAAACCGCTTAAGCAAAGTATGAAGAGAAGTAAAATCATTTTCTTCAGTGATATACATCTATCTGAGCAGAGACTTATGCACTGACCAGCTAAAAGAGCCAGAATATATTTCTACAGCATCCAGAGATCACTATCCAACAAAGCTTTTCTAAAAGGAAACTTGAAAAGCCATCACAAGTGCTACAAACCTATGCAGAACACATCTATCTACAGAAAAAATTCGTATCAAATAAACTCAAGTATGAAACTTGTAGCTCTCCAGAAAAGGAGATTGCAGGCATTGGATATTCCAGAGATAGAATTACAAACACCATGTTTCTCTTCTATGGTGGATCGAATACTACTCTGGTTCAAATTTCTAACCAAAATGCGCACATTTCCAAATTGTAAGTGAACAAGGCATCAGTAATCTAACCGAGAGGATGAGTCACGCCGGTGGCCAATGCGACGGACAATCCGCTTGTGCCAAAATGAGACGCCACAACTGACAATGGCGGGAGCAGATTCTTCTGCTTCCTCACTTCCGCATTTCCTTCAAATTCTACAAAAATCTCCGCCATTGTAATTCGTCGACCCATCACCCAAATTATCGGAAGGAAAAAAAACACGGAGAAGTAAATCTCGATTCACGCGAGATTTAGCACGAACCGCGAAATTTGACATGAAACTAATGGCGATATTAATAGCATCGTAGAGAGTAAGCTAAAAGCAGAAGATCCGACGAACCTGGGATTGAAGCTACCGGCGGGGAGACATCTCCGATCATTGCTAAGAATAATTCTGTTTGAACTTTTTTCTGGGGAATTGGTATCTTCCTTTTTGTTTTTCTTATATCCATTGTGCGAAACGGCGTCGCTTCATTAAAGATACTTCTCCGGTTATTCATACCCGTCAGATATCACGAAAGGATCTAGACCGTTGGATGAAAACCATCCTTCTTATTAAAATTAGGCAAAAGAAAAAAATCGACTTTCTGCACTTTCTTCTTCCTCGCGCTCCTGAAGCTTCTGTCTTTCTCACTCGCGGGGTTCTTGGAATTTTCTGAACGATGCCAAGGTAAAAGGGTTCTAGATCTTCATCGTTCTAGTGGTTCCTAAATATTTACGAAGTTCAATAATCGATATTAGGTTTTAATTACTTTTTATGCTGATTTTCGCAGGTATTACTGTGATTATTGCGACACTTATCTCACCCACGATTCCGTAAGTCTAAATCCAACTTCCTGTTTATTTTTCACTTGCGCGGTTTTCATTGATGAACTTAAGCTTGGTAGTATAGAAATCGATTTCCGGCGGTGTCGGCTAGGTTTCCGATTTGGATTCAAGTTTAGTAGAATGCTATTTATTTGCATATACGTATGTCACACTTGTTCTCTTCTTGTCTTTGATTGGCGTAGCTCAATTAATTGTTAAAGACGATTGATTCTTTTATTTTCAAGTGAACTTGGAGGCTTAGAGTCCGTTTAAGCTCAAGTTCTTGCATTACTGGGAATCATTATGAAATTTATAAACGAAATGGTTGCATTTTGTTATCATTACTGGATTGTACATCTTCTCTTACCAGTAATGTTTTTATGTTTTTCTTATTTTCAGCCATCAGTGAGGAAGCAGCACAATGCTGGTTACAAACACAAGGTACCTTAAAGAGTCCAATATTTATTTTTGTTCTTTTAGTGTGTGTACTGTGTATACACCATACAGGACCTTTGTTAATGTGTGTTGAGAGTTTGATGATCTTTCAGGCGAATGTGAGAATATACTATCAGCAATTCGAGGAACAACAAACGCAAAGTCTGATTGATCAGAGAGTCAAGGAGCATCTTGGCCAAACTGCAGCATTCCAACAGGTTGGTGCTATGTTTAATCAGCATATGCTCGCTAGACCTCGCCTTCCTATGATGCCACCCCCTGGAAGTATGCCTATGGGGATGCGACCTCCTGTTCTGCCTAGACCCATGATGATGCCTGGTCAAGGTAATTTCTCTTGCTAGAAACAATAACTCGCTTTGCTATGCGGATTTACATTAGAAAGTTTTAGATGATAAAAGAAAAGAATAAAGAACTTCTTCCATATAGCTGATTTGAGAAACATAACATGGTACTAAACTTTGGATTAAATTGTAGACTGTTTGTTCACATGATCGATATTAGATTGTATCATGACTCTTCAGCTTTCTTTTCATTCAGTTATTTGATGTGAGATGTAATATTGTACCCTTTTCAGGTTACATGCCGCCTCCAGGAGTACCACAGATGATGGCACCGCCTGGTGCTCCTTTACCAGGTCCTCCACCGCAAAATGGTATTCTTAGGCCACCAGGAATGGCTCCATTACCAGGTCAAGGTGGTGGACCACCTCCCAATTATAATGGACTACCTCCTCCTCCTCCTCCTTATCATACAAATCCAGCTGCTGCTCCTCCACCAGGTGGCAACTTCAACAATCCAAACCCCAACCCCGGTGCTGAATCTCCTGAAAGCAATGAGTAGAGTTTAGGTCTGATGAGTCATTTCTCCTGCCAAAAACCTTTTTGTTTAGCACAGTATCTTAACCTTTTCTAATCCAGTTTATGTGAAGAGGTTTAGAATTCATGTATGTGAAATGCGTCATTTTTTATGTGGTAGATTAATCATATCCATAAGAGTGATCAAGGCAGAAAATCTGAGTATTTTTTATCTCTTAAAAGTTAAAACAAACATGTCAGATTTATGATACATTTGATTTAAAAGCTCCATTCCTCATTGCTCGCACCAACCAGCAGTAGGAGACGCATTGATAATTACTTTGTGTTCCTTTGGTCTGCGATTTAAAAGAGACAATTCCTGCAAGACAGAATCAAATAATTGTAAGGACTTCGTGTTTGACGATTTCTATAATAGGATTCTAGTATCTGAATTTGGTGATCTGTGGTATAAGGGCAGTACCAAACCTGTCATATTCCAGTTTCTGAAGCACGATTCCATTCAGCAGAAACTCTGAGGTGTAAACTTCAGCTCCTACATTACAAACACAAATTAAAAGTGTTCTTTCTTGGCTTAACTTCATAGTGTTTAAATTGGCATAGAGGTTACCTTGATTAATGAGAGGAAGACAGAAATCCTTATCATCTTCACAAGAAAGAATCAATAGATCATCTGGAATTTCTCTATCCTCTGCAGCAAGTATCTCGCTTATTTCCACTACCTGATAAAGCAACTCGTAACCAGTCTGAACTTTAAGTGCCAAGATTCTATAAAACAAAATCTTTCAATGGAAGTGAGTTGTTCTTACCTGCCCTTGAGTCAACTTCACTAAGTCAGCAATCATACTTCTGTCGGGTTTAATGTTGGGAGTGATGCAGACTTTAAACCCCTGTGAAGAAATGCAACTTTATATGATCTCGGATATTTTGTGAACAAAAGGATTTTCATGAAGCTCTGACAAAGGCTCCAATGAGATAGATTGTTTGTGACCTTAAGAAGAGGATGCTGCTTCGCACGGGCCAAAGATGTAAGCATGCAGAACCCGTCTTTCTCCTTCTTGCTATCCCTTAGGATGTAATTCTTCTCATCTATCAAGCATCTTGTTTGTCCACAGCTCTCCAGCCATAGAGGTGTAACAACAGGTTTGCCAAGGGCTATGGCTTCCAACACATTCCTTGTCCGAGAAAATCTTTCTGCTATGAAGTGTGTTGAGTCTGCCGAGGAAGATGCCGGAGATATCCCCAGTCGAACCATGATCTATGCAAGAAAAGAGGAAATTCTTGATAACCAATATGGTGTGAATATACTTACACTGTCAAAACTGAAATAAAAAGTAGGAATAGGAATTAAACCTTCTTCTGCTGCTTGATTGTTTCGTCATCCAGATTATGGCTGAATAAGACTCTAACATGTGCCAAGTTTCTTCGTCTTCTCAAGTCTTTCCACACGATGTCCCCTACCTTTCCTGATCCTCCAAGCCTCGTAATCTCCTTCTTAAGGAATGGCTTACTTAGATTGTTGTTGCAAGAGCTTTTTTTACTTCTGCCACATATTTTCCTTGGAGATGGATCCAAATTACTGACACCTGATTGGCAAGAAGAGGCTTGTCTTGTCCCACTTAATGATTTCCGTAACGTATTTGACCAAGTGTTGGTTTCGCTTCTGTCTTTAACTAACCTAGCACCCCAATATTTCCTAGGTGAGACGTGATGCCTTTGCGTAAGACGTGATCTTTTGGCCCTGGGATGACTCCATTCACATAAGTTGAGAAGACTTGTTATAGCAGAGACGTTTGTGCACGTTGCCTCTTTCGTATTGAATTTTCTCGTAGAGTTTCTCTTCTTGTTTCTACCCTCAATGGTATCATTGTTCCTTCTAGAGAGATTACTGACTTGATCCCTCATTTCTGACTCACGAGATTCTACTTTAGTAAAAGGAGCATACAGTAAAGAACTCATTGCTTCAGCAGCAATCTGAGTGCTAATACCGATGTCAATAAACTCTTCTTCCTCAGGCTCCGACTGCTCCTTTGACGCTTTATCCTGCAACTGAGCATCCATCTCTGAGAGACCCAATGTTTGTTCCATCTGCATAAGACTCTGCGTGGGATGAGTTAAGACTTTTCTACTCTCACACGGATCCAAAGATCCTTTCTTCACTCCAGGATCATCATCGGTAACATGATCTTCTCCTCTCTTGAAGCATGTAAAGTCTGCACTCGGAGTCACTGGAGAGTTTTGAGAGTCACTGACATCACCATCCCAATCAAAGACTCTCATTTTCTTGGTTGGACTTATAGTCTTGATGCTTTTGGCCAGAGACTGACGTCCTTTCGCACCTGAGAAAGGCGGTGACTTCATCCTCCAACTAGTTTCCCGGTGACCCACTGGGGACAAATCCAAATCTTTGTCCATCAAAAACTGGTCCACAAAGCCAAGCGCATTCGCTTGTGTTGACTCTCCAGGTTCTTGAGAATCCACAAAATCCATCCCTGGACTATGACCACCACCAGTCATCGGCAAAGAACCTTGGAAACCAATCACAGTATCACAATTTGATTCTTGATTTCCTTGAAGAAAGAGATACAAATAAGGCAAGATTTGCACACAAGAGAATTGATGCATCATAACAACACAGAGATATTGCTTACCTCTTTGACATTCGTGATCATTCGAGCCATCAGACTCCAAAAGTCTAGCTTTAGCTTTGGGGCTTCGCTCCCGCAAAACTGCCGATTCGGCAGCAGCGACGCTTCCATTTCCTCCATTTTCGTCATCCTCACTATCATCCACCACTCCTTCGACACCGCCAAGTTCCTGGTCCAGTGTCTCTTCGTCATTTCCGTAAACTACGAGCTCCGTGTCCTCGTAGAGGTTTTGAAATGGGGTTTCAAGCAACGAGCTATCAAGCTCAATTTCTTCATCAATCGGCTCTGTATCTTGAGACTCACCTAATCCCAAAATCATATTAATCACAAAACCTAAGAAAATTCCGAAAGGAAATTTTGTTCATCCGTAGCAGTCGTCTAAGCATTTTATCAAAATTCGTACAGTAAATCAACCACCTCAAAATTGCAATAATCCGGATAGCACAAAAGTAATTCGCAAGACGAAGAAACGATTCGTAATCGCGAAACTCACTGTGATCCGAAGGAGCTGGAGGAGACTTCGAATCGGAATCGAAAACTTCGGTGTCGATATAATTGACCATAGAAACTCGAATTTCGAAGCTGTCTACGAAGAAATCAAATAGCTAAAAGTGCCCAATCCTAGTAAGACGAGAATCCGAGAAGAAACCCTAGAGGTTCCATTGAAGTTAACCGGCGTTTTACTCGGGCACATTGGCGGGAGAAGAGAGACGAAGAGTCGAGGAGAATTCTCGACATACGTGTAATTCGTATTTATTTACGTTAAAGTGAAATAGAAATGTCAAAAGGGCATTTGGTCTAGTGGTATGATTCTCGCTTAGGGTGCGAGAGGTCCGGAGTTCAATTCTCCGAATGCCCCCTTGTTTTTCTTTATTTTTGTCTTTTAAGTATTTTATTTTCTTCACCATTTTTTTTCAACCAAGAAATAAACTCCTTTTTCCACCATATTGTTCTGCCTTTAGTCTAAACCTTTTAGTTCGAAAAAGAAAGAATCGTATTTATTTATTTCTTCTAGAAGATAACGAAACTACTTATATTCGACTCACATCATACATCCGAAAACAACTTTTAATGTTCTCTTTGTATGCAAATTGGCGAAGAATCGTCATACGGTCAAATGACCTACATTAAGAATGTTTACAGAACTCATCTGTACGTTAAAGATTGGTGACTTGTATAGTTGTATTGTATGTGAATTTTTTTTTTGAAACAGTACATAGCATGGACTTTAACGAATAACGACAGAAGTCATTGTTCATACTTCATATAAGTAATTTCTTCTCATAAAACATGTCGTTGAACCTTTCTCTTTGGCAAGTCTTCGCTTGGACTTTAACGACATAAGTCAATGTTTTACCTAGATTTTACGCGTTTGCAAATGTGTAGTATTGTTGTAAGAAACTATATTTTATTTAACACTATCATTTAAAAAAAAAAAAAAATCTGCAATACCTACACAAAGATACATCTTATTAGGTGGAATACCATTAGATAGCAAATGAATCTGGTCGTATGCAATCCAGCAGATGTCTCTGGATAATAACATCTGTCTACTGAATAGATAATTATTAGCTTTCTGTCGGCATCTGAAGATGGTATTGGTAGGTACGTTTTATAAGTGAATACGTAAATATAATTCACTAATAGACAGCTCATAGCCTCCGCATAACAAGCACCAACACATGACACAACCACAACCATTAGAGGTTTTTTAAAGGGCTATTTTCTGACGTCCCAAATTTTTTTTTTTCTTCTCAAAGTTAAAACAAGAAAACTCCATTTAAATCGATGAATAGGATACCAACTATATCAGTATTTTAGGAAAATTATATGAAGTTAACTAAATAAGTAATAAAATACTATGTTTTCACATATTTTAGATTGATATCAAAACAATATGTGGTTCAGAAAATAGTCAAATACCCTGAGTCAGGATCTTATTTTGGGATGATATCAACACATGTAGAATTATAAGTAATAAACGCCTATTAGGCTATTGCAATCTTATTTTGGGATGATATCAACACATGCTTAATTAACTTGTATAGCATGTTCCCTTATTTGTCTTCTTAGCAGAAAATAAGGATCAAACTTTTTACAAAACACTTGCATGCTAGTATTCTACTGGTTCAATCACAGCCCCACTAGATTCTCCTTTCTTTCTCTCTGTTTCTATCTATCCTTAAAGGCCACACACTTTTCTCTCTCTCCTAAAACCCCACATATTTACGTATATCTCTCTTTCTCTCTCTACATTACATATATAGCATATATATTACTCTATAGAGTATAGACAAACACAGGCAATTCAAAGACTCGAAGCCAGAAGTCTGAAAACGACAACGACCAATCTATCTCAGAGCAATACACAAGACATGTTTCAAATAGGGTCAAGCTCCTCTTCCATTATTACCCTTCTTCTCCATTTCTGCAGATTTAACAAGGAACACTAATTTGTTATAATTTTTCTTTTATCTGAAATAGAAAAAATGCATTAACCAAGAAACTGTATGTGGGCAAGAACTTCCTCATCAAGGGAATCTCCTCATCGGCATCATCTCATTCAAGTTTAAGGCAAGTCAAGTCTCATCTTAATCCCAGCTTTAAAAGATCCGAATTAGGTAGAACACATTAATTAGTTTTTGTTTTTGAAAGTTTTAAGTAGTAAATTCAATGATAGATTACAGATATCCTTGGAATAACATTTTCTGTTTTATGTTCTAACAAATGAATCTTACTTATCACTTGGACGTTGGGGTTAATGAATCAAACATCTTTTTGTGAAGTGATCCTTTTGTGAATTATCATATGTAATATAATCATTTGATATTACAAGTTGGTTTGCTTTCATTTGTCTTCTTCTTCGACAAAACCTTATCTTCAAGTTAGAAAACATTTTACTCTTCCTACCAGCTAAGAAAATGCCAACTGTGTTATCAGAAATAGAACAAAACATGAATTTAAATTCAAAAGTGAGGAGAGACATAATTTCGATTCTAAATTCATATACAACTAAAAAGGCTAATCCTAATACCTAATAGTTGTGTGACTTGTTATAAAAGGAAGCTAGAAGGCAAAGTAGCCCTCATCACAGGAGGAGCAAGTGGAATTGGCAAAGCAACAGCAGAGAATTTCATCAGCCATGGAGCCAAAGTTATCATTGCCGATATCCAACCGCAGCTCGGTCAAGAAACCGCACAAGAACTCGGCCCAAACGCTGCTTATTTCCCCTGTGATGTGACCAAAGAATCAGACATTGCCAACGCAGTTGATTTCTCTGTCTCCCTACACACAAAGCTTGACATTATGTACAACAATGCCGGCATACCCTGCAAAACGCCTCCTAGCATCATCAATCTTGATCTCAACGTTTTCGACAAGGTACTGAAACATTTTAAAATATCTCAATCTTGGGGACAGTTGGTTTTATCTGATATTGTTTATGTTCTACAGGTGATCAACACAAATGTCCGTGGAGTCATCACCGGAATCAAACACGCCGCTCGTGTTATGATCCCAAGAAACTCCGGTTCCATCATCTGTGCAGGGAGTGTCACAGGGATGATGGGAGGTTTAGCACAACACACATACAGCGTCTCGAAATCAGCGGTTATCGGAATCGTGAGATCAACAGCTTCAGAGCTATGCAAGCACAGGATCAGAGTCAACTGCATTTCTCCTTTCGCAATCACAACATCATTTGTGTTAGATGAGATGCGGCAGATTTACCCTAACGTCGACGACTCGAAGCTGATCAATCTAGTGCAGAGCACGGGAGTGTTAAACGGAGAGGTTTGTGAACCGATCGATGTAGCGAACGCAGCGGTTTACTTAGCTTCCGATGATTCAAAGTATGTGAATGGACATAACCTGGTCGTAGATGGAGGATTCACAAGTGTTAAGACTTTAGATTTCCCTTCACCTGATCAAATAGATTCATAATTTACAAAGACAATGTTCTTGAACATTCAAGGGAACTAGACTTGATTAGATTAGAGTAGGCTGGTTTCTGTTTCTAGTCTTTCAACAATCAAATTTATAGCTGCATTTGCTGATGTGAAAGCTCCATGGAAGCTTTCTTGGTATGAAATGGAGGTTAAGTCTTGTGCCATCTTTAGCAAAATCTCTCCCATGTCTGTTTCTTTCTCTAGCAATGAAGTGTAGAAAGACTTTGCAGCTACTTTACTGATCTCCACATTGGTTGGCTCAGGGCAATACTCATCGTCTAACCATTTGTGCAAAGTTACTTTCAACCATTCAGATTCCTAATCAAACATTTCAAATCAATACATTGTTAGTAAACAAGCTACATTGTCAAATTTTGCTGAAAATTAACCAAATTTTAACGAAAAAACAGAGAAGTTTTAAATCAGCATTTGAGCAAGCATTGTTTGGGAAAGTTAAACCAGAAACAGAGAAACACTAAATCAGCATTTGAGTAAGCAATGTTGCGGAAATGTTGAAACCAGAAGCAGAGGAATTGTTTAAAATTGACATTTTGATGGGAACGAGAAAGCACCTCAATGGCCTTTGAAGGGAGCAACCACTCGTCTGGAATCTTAAGGGCTTGTACGAATGATTCGGACTCTTCTTCGCCTTCATGGGTCGGCGATTGAGGAGACGATTGAGACTTTTGGAGTTTAAATGACGGAAATTTCGGCGCAGATGTTATCGGAAATGGGACGGATGCTCTCCGAATTCTCGCCGGAAAACCAAACTGTTTAGTTACTGAAAAAGGATGTGAATTAGCGGCGATTGCGACGTTTCGAGTCACGTAAGAGCAAACCCATGAGCTCATTCTTCGTCTCACGCTCTATAGGCTTCACTTCCGTGTCGAAAACAAAAATTCTCTCTTTGGTGGCTGAAACTGAATTGAGTGAGGAAGATAAGAAGATGACGTCAGATTCAAGACCACAAGGCTGCTCGTGACGTGTCTGCTTTATACGACGACATTGCAACTGTTAAGCCAAAAGAGGGCAATATTGTAAAGAAGGTTGTTTTTCCATTGACAATGCCACAAGTAAAGAGAACGAGAGCCAAATACTGTAAACTCTGTGTTTTAGGCTTTTAGCTAAGCAGGCTTAGCTAAATCCTCTTCTCTTCATTTTTATCAAACTATTATCCACACAACACACAAAACCTTATTAACCAAAAAAAGAAAAAAATTATCCAAGGTTTTGTCATCTTTGCTTCTTCCTTACGCCATCTATGTTCAAGACAAATTTTCTAAAAGATCTTAACGTTAGATTCACAAATTGTTGGTCATAAAACAAGAGTAGCTTGACTTCTCACCGTGTCTTCTCACCGATCAAATTCGGTTTAGAGAATTTGTCTTCTTCTCTACTGGAGCAATAGGTTAGGTGTGGGCTTTATATATAGGTGGGCCTTCGGCCCTTCGCCCCTGTATCCCTAAAATCAAATATATTGTCCCACATCGGTAACGTGGAAATAAGTTGTGCTGTTTATATAGGGGCAAGAGACCATCCATAGTCACGACCTTACTTGAACAGGATCTGTTCTATAGGCTCGTACCTCTGAATCCTTGATTTCTAAGGAGACAGGCCCCACACCCTGGTTGATGAACCATGACCGTGCGATCTGAGCGTGATTAACGGCCACGATCGTCTTCGGACTCTTCCGGTGCTGTAGAGGATCGTTACTCGGCTCGGCCTAGCCTTGCCGGGGTGGTCGCACGGCGGTCTGACAGGTCCCTTTTTTTTACCTCTATAAAAAAATATATCATCTGAAACATGAATATGTTCAACGCTGAAACCAGACAACAGGGATTACTTTTGTCACACGATACAAAGATCTGTCTTCTTTCTAAGTTTGTTTCTTTTGCTTCTCTTCCTTATCAATCAAACTCATCTGTGCATTATACAATCATCTTTCTCTCATCATTTCCTTGCAAACTCTGTTTTCGTCTTCCTTATAAAATAGTATGAGTTGTATTAATACAAAAGGCACCAAAACCTCCTATAGAATTCTGAGGAAATAGTAAACAAAAACGCATAACGAGAAACGAAAATAAGTACCAACTGAAATGGAAGCAAAAAGCAAACGAAAGCAAATCCTAATTATTGAATTTGTAGACAACGAAGCCACTTCACTCTTCTTCTCTCTCATCATCATCAGCTCCTTGTAAACTCTGTTTTCTTCTCTCAATCTCTCCAACTCTTCCTTCATCGTCTCACCATCATCATCGCCACATCCAGCAATTTGGTCTCCTTCACCATGATCCACTTCAGACTCTGTTTCTTCCGAACGTAACTCGTCGCTGGTTGATGAGTTATGTCTGTCCGGATCCAGTGAAGATGATGCTTTAACTAAGAGATCATGCTTCTGTGCCAAGGAGCAATGAGAACGGTATAAATCTTCAACCATGGCAATGAGTTTTGGCTTTTTCTCGTAATAATTTTTTGCTCTTTTCACCAAGGAATCTGCTTCATCATCAACCTCGTCGATCACTCTCAGCATTTCCTTCGTCTTTGCATCAAGCTCTGTGATTTTGTGTTACAAGAAAAAAAAATTTCACTACATAAATTACAGAGCAAACCAAAAATTTGAAAAGCTTAGAAATATATATATATATATATATTTTTTTTTTAGTTACCAGAGAGAGTAGAGTTGAGCCACGGAGAGGAATTTGATGTGTTGTTGTCACTTTTAATCCACCACCACTTTGATGTCTCCTTCATCGTTTCCACTTTCCACTCCTAATTTTTGTTGTTTTTACCTTTTTCGATGCTGTGACAATGTGTAATGCAGTGCAACGTTTTGATGATGATGTGGCGGCGTAATTAAGAACTTCTATGTTCTTGAAATTAGGTTTGTTTGATCACTCTTTATAAAACAACCATAATCTAGCATTAGCAATGATGTGTTTTTGTTCTTGTTGTTGTTCTATATACATTTTTAGATAGATAGGAACAAAATCACGCGAATATCTCTTTCTTTCTCTAGCCATGATTATACTTAAAATCTTTTATATTTTCTCAAAACTGTGATAACGACTAACGACAAGTATATACAAGGTAGTCTTCAAATGCATTATCTCATTAGATTTTATAGTCAAGAGTATCTTTTTGAGGTCAACACAACTCACGTATTTAAACTTTTAATTATATCATGGTGATTATATTAATCAAAAATTCAGAACAAATCATTTAAATTAGGCTTACAATTCTTCAGAATTCTTTTTTTGTTGTCAACAATATGGGCTTGTTCATTAGGATAGCCCAATACGACAAATTCTGATCTGCAGTAGTATCATTAAAATCAAAATCGAAACTAATGTGGTGCTTTTCACAATTATAAGTTTATATGGGGGGCTCTCTGAAAAACAATAAATCTATAAGGGCATCGTAATAATTTTAATAAGGTCGACCCGATTCCCAGTATCCCTCCTAGTTCCAAAACCCAAACTGCAGAGTCGCCGCCGATTACAATTAGGGTTCGTAATTTCTCCCCCTTTCTGGTAATTCGATCTGTTACTCAAATCGCGGGAGAAACCAGATTGTCGAGTTTTACAGCTTGAAGAATCACGCGACAATGAAGAATTTCTTTCGAAAAGGCGAACAAGGGACTGGTACGACGAATAGCTCAAAGTCGTCGGGGTTGAACAGGAGGAAGAACATGAAGAGATTGGGAGGCGGTGGTCTTTCTCTCCAAACTTTCGCTAACATGAAATCCCAAAACAGTCACTATAACCCTGCTCAGATCAGTAAGAGCTTCTTCTCTCCTCTCCAATTTCAAAAGATCACCTTTTTGGCTATAACTTTCAATTAGTCTTCGGAATCTTAGCGTTAAGATGATAATAGGATTGCGTTTGTCTCAAGCTTTATCTGTGTCTATGTGACGTTTATGTTCGATGATTTGAAGAAAGCAGAACATTCCGTTTAGTCATTGACTATGCTTTTGGTGTTAAGCATCAGAAGCGAACCATTGGGTGTTCCTTAAGATTGAATGAGATCTCTAACTTTCTCTCTTGCTTCTCTCTATTTAGAAAAGCAAAAAGAGTTCTACAAGAATGCGAAGTATGTGAGCAAGTTTAGGAAGTCGATGAAGCAGCAGAACTTTCATAATAAGGATGAGACTGGAGAGAGTAGCAGTAAGGTAGATGATGATGGTGATGATGATAAGCAGAAGGTGAAATCTAACAAGAGAATCGGCGTGGAGGAGGTGTACAAGCAGACACGAGAAGAGATGGAGAAAGCAAGGATGGAGAGAGAGGCTGAAATTAAGGCGAAGAAGGAAGCCAAAGCAGAGGCCGAAGCCAAGAGGAAACTAGCAAAAGGGAAAATGATGAGGAAGACTCAACATGGTCAGCCTGTAATGAAATACAGAATAGAGCACCTTCTTGAGCAGATCAAGAAATCAAACAATGGAGGAAGCAGTACCGCATGAAGAAGATACAGTGCAGAAGATCAAGAAAGCCTTTCTTTCATTTCAGATACTCATCTAGTTCTTGCCAAAGATAGATTACTACTGGTTAGTATTTTGCTTATCGTGTTGCCTTTGTATCATCAGCACATTGTGTTTGCTTACTGTTTTTGGCTGTTTCTTTAGAAAACTGATAAAGATAAATCTTACTGTTTATTCAGATACCGGTTTAGTTCTTGCCAAATATATTTTACTACTGGTTAGTATTTTGGTTATTGTGTTGGCTTAGGGAACACTTGTATCAACAACACATTGGTTTGCTTACTGGTTACACAAAAAAAACTGATGAATACAAATCTCATAAAGTGACAATTTTTATTCCAAGCTTTAGTACAAAAATACGAAGTTTTGCTTAACAGAGTACAAGCTATGAAATGCTTCTATCACTGATTATTCTAGTGAAAACAAGAGAAGATATGGAAGGTGAATCTCCCACAACAATGTCTGCAATAACTCAAGATTGAAAAGGAAACAAAAAAAATGACTGAAGCTGCAAGTGTTTACTTTATGGCTAGATGTGAAACTCCAATCTCAGGATTCTTGTGTATTGTCCACACAAACTCAGGCATATCCAGTCTCGGTCCCGCGAGTGTTCTGTAAATGTATATCCTCTCAACTGGAGAGCTCTCAGGTCTTGTCTCTGGAGGATACATTTCATCAATGACTTCCACATTGAGCCTTGGCATTTTCTGACTCAGAAGCTTGCAAGCACCAAAGCTTACAAAGCATGAAGACATCCAAAGGGATCGCATGGTTTCCAGTTTCCAAGCGTTCTCCAGTAGCGCAGTGTCACCAAAAGGGCAATCTCTTATCTCAAGCTTCCTTAGCTTCTTGCAGCCTGACAACAAGTGATGAAGCATCAGATCACTGTCCCCAGCAAACGCTATTGACAGCATCCCAAGGTTCTTGGCATGTTTCCCAATGTACTCAAAGGCCTTGTCGGTGAGGAGACCGGAGACAGAGAGCCGTTGAAGATCCTTGCACCCCATAGCTATGGCTTTGAATCCTTGATCAAGCGGCTCTTGTGTTTTGTAATCAGGAGCAAACGGCTCTATCACACAGAGACGGAAACGCTTGATGCTCGGACGGTTTCTTGCTATGGTGATCAAAGCTGCGTTTGTGAACTGGACACAGAAGTAGAGAACAGATTCAAGCTTTTGACAGCCTTCAGAGATAAAGACCAAGCCTTGTTCCGTGAGAGCCACGTTTGGTTCTTCGAGATCTGGTTCAGATGGAAACACCCTCAGCTCTCGCAGTTCCTTACAACACGTAGCAACAGCTTGAAGACCTTTGTCCTCTATCAAGTCCATTACCTACACACAAAAACATCTCATTCAGTTAGTGAGAACCAACATAACTGAGTCTTGTAAGCGAGAAGATCAAAAGCATTATGCTTACCCATAGCTTCTGCAACTTCTTGCAGCGTCTAAGAAGATCGACAAGATCAGTCATTCGAACAGTAGCGTAGCTCAAGTTCAACGAGGTAAGACCAGGACAAACAGAGTAAAGAGCAGGAAGATACTCAGGGAGGACATCCCAAAGACCAGATAAGCTCTTAAGTTGCTTACACGCTGAAATAGCTTTTGATAGCTTTGACAACGCTTCTGGTGACAACTCGTCTGAGAAAGAACCTGTGCCGAGCTCAGTCAGCTGCGGAGCTCGACGAAGCAAGCTCTCGAGCCCGTCTAGAGTCACGGCTCGGTTCAGCTTCAGTGACTTGAGGTTACGGCATCTGCTCACTAAACGCTCCAAGTCAGAGAACTTCACCTCAGAGTCTAAACAAGAGAAGTCAAGAGAGACCAGAGACGTTGAAGTCTCTGGGAAATAGCTAAGCCAGTCTCCTCCTAGATCATCAACTATGCACTCTCTTAGCTCCAGCTCTCTAAGGCTTCTGTTTGGTGAAAATCAGACAAAAGCTAAAGTTATTACTTTTAGAAAGAAAAAAAAACAGAACAATCATCTTTGAAACCGAACCTGCAAGTTGATGCAATGGCGGCGATGCCATCAGTAGAGAAACCTTCACAAGAAGTCAAGACGAGCGACTTGAAGTTCTTGAACGAAGCAGCGATCATCTCCAAGCACTCGTCAGTCACCACCATTCTCTTCAACCTGATCTCTTCAAGCAAAGGGTTCTTCGCCGCCAAGGCTTCGATCCAAGGCCAAGCGTAACCACCCCAACCGTCAGGAACCAGATTGTAGTCGGCGAAGTGCGGCTTCCCTTTCAGAGTCAAAGATCTCATCTTCGGGAACCGCCGTACAACCGCCGCGGGTGTAACCGCGTAACAGTTCCCGACGAAGACACGTTTCCTCGTGAGCCGCTCTGTCTCGAACCATGACTTGCATACCAGAGAAACAGAGTTTCTGTCATCGTTGGAGTCGATGAAGAAGAGGATACGCTCAAGAACCTTTGAAGGTAATCGGAGATACATCAGAACAGAACAAAGAGAGAAACAGAGAGATGGAAGAAGAAAAAGTAAAGGTTTGAGATTTGATTCGAAATGAGCGATGTAAATCGAAAGAGTGGAGCTTTAAGATGGTATATATAAAGGGAATGTGAAAGTGGGGGAAGAAAGACAAGAGTGTGACAAGACAAGAGGAGAAAAGAGGGAGACAAAGGCCATGTGAGAGCATTAATAAAGTTGAGCTTGCACCCATGTGAGACTGTAGATATAGGCTCACTGATTTAGTTAGTTGCCTTAATTATAATACCACTGATCAATCACATGTGTGCTCTGGGTTATATGATTCCTGGATCTCATCATTTATTACCCATTTCACACATGCGTTTCAGATTTGAATACTAGTAATTTACTCACTAGGGTTACTTTTTAAAATGGTGACTGAGATCGGTAAAGATTCGACTACCAACTATTGTATGTCACCAACCAACTGGAAAACAAACACAGGGTTGACGATCTATTTCCCCACGATAAGTATGGTGTCGTATTAGATCCACACCAAACTAAGACTTCGTGCTATTTCTCCCTGACAACAAAGTTCTAAATCTATATCTCCCTAGATCGAAAGTTTTAGACTTGTATCTACCCAAATTGAAAGTTTGAAATCTCAATACACACAAATCCGATTTTATTTGGTTTATTATGTATAAATAAACCACTAATTTTCTAAACTTGATATCAAACCAATATTAAACCGGATTACAACCAAACATGACCCAACCAAATAAAATCAGACCCGACCCAATACTTGTTCGTCTTCTTCCCCTAATTTTTTTCTTCTCTCCTCCGCCATCCCAAAATCAAATCGACGAAATTCTACCAAAACCATGTTTTATCTCTTTCACTCTGATCCCATTTCTCGAGTTTCACCCAATGATCCAATTCCACCATTATCGTCGATTTGGAGCCTCCAATAAAATTCTAGCAGAGATTGTACTTGAGAGCTCAGCTTAAATCATAGCAGAACAGAGAGATTGGAAACGGAGGAGGAAAACAATGGATAGAAAATAACCCGATTTAGCGAGTACGAGTTTGATTTGAGACGAGGAGAGTGAAGAGATCGAGAGAAAACGGCACGATTCTGTCAGAGAAATTGGTCTTTTTAGAGAGAAAACGCAGAGAAGAGAGAGAAAGCAACAGTGATATGAAGCGAAAGAGAGAAGAGAGATGAGGAATGAGAAAGGGAATAGAGAGAATGAAGGAGAAGAACGAAAGAAACGTAAGAGAGAGTAGAGAGATCGCAAAGACCAGAGGATGAGAAAGAGAAACGAAATTGAAGATTTGGTGGTTCCATGGATCGATCTGAGACGACTGCTGAGCTGTTCGTGAAGGCAGGGAAAGACGATTGGGTCGATGTTGCTGATTGTGGTGGTGGTGAACTGGTGATGATCCGATGCTCCAATTAGGTAGAACGGAACTTAAGATTGTGCCAGATGTTTCAAGCCATGGTTTCAGCTTTACTGCTCCACGGAGATGCCGCCGGAGCTCTCCTCACGTGAGTCCTCTCACCTCTTAGAGATGTTCTTAATCATCGATCTGAGGCTCTTTTGAAAACAAATAAGAACTCATTTTTTTCTGGGGAAGAAGAAGTCGGATTTTAGATCAGATTTTTCTGGTTGGATTTAATGTAAATGGGTTTAGTTGGGTTTAGGATCAAGTTTGGTTGGTTTATGTTTGGTTTGTAAACAGTAACCGGTAAAATAAATTTTATGTGGTTTAAGGTTTAAAACTTTCAATCTAGGGAGATATAGATTTAAAACTTTGTTGTCGTGGGGAAATAGCACGAGGTCTTAGTTTGGTGTGGATCTAATGCGACGGTATACTTATCGTGGGGAAATAGACCGTTAACCACAAGACAAAAGATGATGACATAAAACAAAACAATTGGCGGTAAAAAAAAATTCGTATTATCTAGTTCTATGCCGTTAACATTTTGAAACGGTAAAAAAATAGTACGAATTTATATAACCTAACTGTGATTTGTCATTCTAAAGAAAAAAATATTTGTCAATTGCCTAAGACTACAGCATAAAAAATTAAATCAGCCAAATAAGGATAAGATGACCAAATTTTCATTGTTCGCATGGACAATCGAAAATCTATAAGAGAATACAGTAAAAACTCTATAAATTAATAATGTCGGGACTTTGATATTTTATTAATTTATAGAGTTATTAATATATAGATTTTGACCAAAATGTTTTTTTCAAAAAAATAAAATTCAATAATAAGAATCTTTTAAGTTTTCCTTCAAATGAAATAAGAATTTTCCTTTATACATATATTTTCTTAAATTTTTTCTTTAATTATTTCTATATTTACTTTATTGTTTACATTTTCTCATACTCGCTACATTGTTTTAAATTTCCTTTTTTCCTTTTATTTTTTATGTGTGAGAAATTCATATTTTAGTAGGTAGATATCTAGATAAAAAAAATATATATATAGAAATAATTTTTTATATGATAATTATTAATTTATGATATTATTGGGACCATATTTTACATAGGAGTTTAAAAAAAATCTTATTATCTTATCGAATTGTGTCATATTTTACATGGCCCAACTTGGGACCGGAAAATTTATTAATTTATCGTGTTTATTAATTTATCGAGTATTAATTTATAGAGTTTCTAGTGTATCGATATTTTTGGCAAACAAGTCGACGAGAGAGAATTCTTTCTGAGAAGAGCTTAAAGCCTTAAACGATTGCTACAAGAAACCAACATTTAGAAGATAAGTGGAACCCTTACCTGCACTAAATCCAAATTTCTTAGTCTAAATCATGTACCTCTTTATTGCTACAAGCCTACAACCAAAAAGATACAGAACAAAACAAAGAATCGGTTTATTGCTAAAAGCAGACACTATTCCACTATCGATTTTAGTGAAGAGAGAGAAAAACTGGTTTACCAACTCCACTTTGATGATGATATTAATCGGTTTGTAAATCTTGAAAAAAATTGAAAAAAACACAACTTCATGTGGGCGTCAAAGCTGTTGAAGAGAGAAAGCAAAGTGAGGTCTTTTTTTTTTACCGTGGAATTATTCCTACCGTAATATCCATCTTCTTGTCTTATCAACACGTGTCACATACTGAACACATCCAACAAGAGAAAGATGTGTCTGAAGCTCTCCCGCTCGCATGGCGAATCCTCTCGACCTGACTACGTTCAGCCAATCTCACCAAACCCAGAAAACGTCGTCGTATTCGATTAGCAATCATCGATGAAAAGTCTTCACTTGTTGTCTTCCTCGATTCTCCACCGCTTTGCTTCTCGCAGCATCGCGTCTCTGTCTTCAATACCCAGAAGAGGAAATCGCGTCCGTACACTCAATCCTTCGTTTCCTTTCCCTTTATCGACGATTCTCTCGAGACCCATTTCCTCAGGCAAAGTTTTGGCCATGGCGGAACAGCCCTCGTCTTCGACCTCCTCAACATCTCCGAAACATACCAACCGTTTGGCCGCCGAACATAGTCCTTACCTTCTTCAACACGCTCATAATCCGGTAAATTGAAATTGATCTCGTTATCACTCTTTCATAAAGTACCAATCTTTTCAAATATCCTACCGATAAAGGAACACTCTTTGTTTCAATTAGGCCATCTTCAGTTTCAATTGTAGAGCTTTGTTGCAATTAGTTAAGTTACAATTGGTTTAGAATGTAGATACAGATTCATTAACCATTTCTTAGCTCAGAAATGAAGCGGACTTGAGCTAAGAACCGATTTTGGCTTGATCGTTATTTGAATTTGAATTGATTTCATGTGAAAAAAGGTTGATTGGTATCCATGGGGAGAAGAAGCTTTTGAAGAAGCAAGGAAGAGAGACGTGCCTATCTTCTTATCAAGTAGTTTCACTTTACCCTCTCATTTGATCGTTTTTGTTGTTGCTGAAACAGATTTACTTAATTGCTTTAGTTTTATGACACTAATTTAGTTCCCTTTTGTTTTCAAAAACCTCGTTTATATGGAATCTTGAAGTTGGATACAGTACCTGTCACTGGTGAGACTTTAATTACTTCCATGATTGTGAGTTTGAGTTCTGTTTATACTGAATGGAAGGAGTAAGAGAATGAATGACATATTAAAAATTAAAATGACTCTGGATTTGTTAATATTATAGATGCAAGCCTGATGAAGGATATAAAGATTTTTGTATAAGGAAATGGAGAAAATTTAGTTCTAGTTCTAGTTCGGGATGCTAGGAGTAGAGAAACTGAGCACGAATTATCTTATTTCTGTTTTTGAATTGTATGTTTAGCACCAGTTTACTCTCTTTTTTTCACAGGTGCCATGTGATGGAAGTTGAGTCATTTGAAGATGAAGAAGTGGCGAAACTCTTGAAAGATTCGTTCGTTAGTATCAAGGTTAGAGTTTAAGCGGAAAAATCTCTTACGGCTGTGGATTATATACGGTTCTGGTTGCTCTTGAAAAACTAGCCAACTTGTTTAAAATGTCTGTGCAACAGGTAGATCGAGAAGAGCGGCCTGATGTCGATAAGGTAAACTACAGTCTGCATGCCACTATAATGTGTTAAACACCTCCAAGTTCGAATTTACATTTATTTCTCTGATTGCTTAGTTTCAGAGGTATCTTTCCCATTTTATTCAATCATGTCGTAGGCTGGAAAAAATAGCTTTTGTTGCTTTGTTAGAGAGTATTTGCCTGTGAGAGATGCAAAACCATTGTAGACTTGTATAGCTGCGTCAGTTTCTTGAAATATGGATGAGGACTTGACTTATGAATCGTTATTTACTGGCACTTTCAGGTTTATATGTCGTTCGTCCAGGCTCTGTACGGTGGAGGAGGGTGGCCACTGTCTGTCTTCCTTTCACCTGATTTAAAGCCTTTGATGGGTGGAACCTACTTTCCTCCAGATGACAATTATGGACGACCAGGATTCAAGACTCTCCTTAAGTAAGCAAAACACCATTCTCATCTCTTGTTATCTTCCACACTAGCATTCTCGTTTCAAGATGGAGAAGTTGGTTTTGTTTTCAGTAAAGAAAAGAGTATACATGTGGAGAAATGGACTCGATTATTAACTTCTCCTTGTTTTCTTTGGGTTTGGTTCAGAAAGGTGAAAGATGCGTGGGTGACTAAGAGGGATACTCTTATGAAGAGTGGTAATTACGCTATTGAAGAACTGTCAAAAGCTTTATCCGCAAGTGCAGGATCTGATAAGTTGTCAGATGGGACTTCTCGGGCGGCTGTGAGTATATGTGCAAAACAGGTATGATTCCAACTCTAGTGTACTGATGCATGAACATGAATAAGGCTTCTAACATTGAGTGTTTGTTGTGTGTCAAGCTTTCTCGGAGCTTTGATTCGGAATATGGTGGGTTTGGATCTGCACCAAAGTTCCCAAGGCCTGTCGAGATCCAGCTGATGCTTTACCACTTCAAAAAGTTGAAGGAATCTGGGAAAACGAGTGAGGCTGATGAAGTCCAGAGTATGGTTTTATTCAGCTTGCAAGGCATGGCAAATGGTGGGATGCATGATCACGTCGGAGGCGGGTTTCATAGATACAGCGTCGATGAATGTTGGCACGGTGAGACTTCAAAGAGTATTCATCGCATGAAATGTAGGATGATGAAACTGATGCGTTTTGCTATTTTGTTTTTGGTGTAGTTCCTCATTTTGAGAAAATGCTATACGATCAAGGGCAGCTAGCTAATGTTTACCTCGATGGGTTTGCAATTACAAAGGATGTCATGTATTCTTATGTGGCAAGAGACATTCTTGATTATCTGAGAAGAGACATGATTTCACCTGAAGGTGGAATATTCTCGGCTGAAGATGCTGATAGCTTTGAATTCGAAGGTGCAAAGAGAAAGAAAGAAGGAGCTTTCTATATATGGACCAGCGATGAGGTTCTTTTCTCTGATATATTATTCATCAGTTGAATAGTGTTGCCCTCTGTATACTGACTTGTTTTGTTGTGTGTGTTTCATTTCAAGATTGATGAAGTTCTTGCGGAGAATGCGGATCTTTTCAAGGAGCATTATTACGTTAAGAAATCAGGTAACTGCGATCTTTCGAGCAAGAGTGATCCACACAACGAGTTCGCTGAAAAGAACGTGCTCATCGAAAGAAATGAGCTGTCTGCCATGGCGTCGAAGTTTAGCCTCTCTGTTGAGAAGTATGAGGAGATTTTAGGTGAATGCCGAAGAAAGCTTTTTGATGTCAGATTAAAGCGACCTAAGCCTCATTTAGATGATAAGGTGAAATCTTCTTGGAGATTCTTCGTTGTCTTATTCTTCTTCCACTGTTTCTTCAGCTTTGTTAACTGTTTGATGTCTCTTTTCGTAGATAATCGTGTCATGGAACGGTCTTGTTATCTCGTCTTTTGCAAGAGCTTCCAAGATTCTCAGGGCTGAGCCTGAAAGCACCAAGTACTATTTCCCTGTTGTGAATAGTCAGGTAATGAACACTACACACCCGCTTCATCGATGTCTTCTTTTACCGTGTGATGTTTCTTATTGAATTTCATTCTCATTTACAGCCAGAGGATTACATAGAAGTTGCAGAGAAAGCAGCATCGTTTATAAGAGGGAATCTGTATGATGAGCAATCACACATGTTACAACACAGTTACAGAAAGGGACCATCGAAAGCTCCTGCCTTTTTAGACGATTATGCTTTCTTAATCACTGGTTTACTTGATCTCTACGAGAATGGAGGTGGGATCGAGTGGCTTAAATGGGCGATTGAGCTTCAAGAAGTACAGGCAAGTGAGATCTTTTTTACCAGCTTGTTTCCTTAAAGCCTTCCATTGTGGCTAAAACTTCAAGGATGTATCAGGATGAGTTATATCTCGACAGAGAAGGAGGAGCTTACTTCAATACTCAAGGACATGACCCATCTGTTCTTCTCCGTGTAAAAGAAGATCATGATGGCGCAGAGCCTTCAGGAAACTCTGTTTCTGCTATTAACCTTGTGAGATTAGCTTCCATAGTCTCCGGAGAAAAAGCTAACTCCTACCTAAACACAGCACAGCGTCTTCTGGTAAACAAACATACAACAAACCCCCATCGTTAGACATTGAGGCTCTTTAACTAAAGATTGCTGTGTCTCTCTCTTTGTTGTTGTTTTTGAAGGCTGTCTTTGAGTTGAGGTTAAGAGAACTGGCGGTGGCAGTGCCGCTAATGTGCTGTGCCGCGGATATGATCACTGTGCCGTCAAGGAAACAAGTTGTATTGGTTGGTCCCAAGTCTTCGTTGGAGATCAATGACATGCTTTCTGCAGCACATTCAGTCTATGATCCTAATAAAACGGTAAGAAGCTTTAACATTGATCCGAGTTTTCAGATCAACGAGCAACAAATTTGTGATTTTGTGAGGTTTGTTTTTTTTTGGTTTGGCAGGTGATTCACATAGATCCTTCAAGCTCTGATGAGATGGAGTTTTGGGAAGAGCATAACAGTAATGTAGCAGAGATGGCAAAGAGAAACAGAAGCTCTGACAAAGTGGTTGCTCTTGTTTGTCAACACTTCACTTGTAGTCCTCCTGTCTTCGACTCTTCTTCTCTTATTCGCTTACTCTCCAAGTAGACTGGTTGCTTGTGTTGTAAGGAACAAGATAAATAAAGAAGAACTAAACCGGATTTTGAATTTGGTGTGTTTTGGTTTAACTTAACCGGATTTGGTCAAAATCCAGAGCTTGAAGATTCCTTATCATTTCATATCTTCAGCGACGGCGAAATCCGGTGGATTCGATCGCCGAGAATGGCAGTTCACTCGTCGACTCTTTTCTCTTCTCCTTCTACATTGAATCTCTTCTCCTCTCATCGTTTTCATCTCTCTCCAAATGTCTCCACTCTCCATTTTCCTCGTCCGGTTAAGAGATCCGATTTGGACTTGCGATGTTCAGTCTCAATCGAGAAGGAAGTTCCCGAAACCGAAAGACCTTTCACTTTCCTCAGAGACTCCGAAGGTGGTGACTCCCAATCTTCTTCTTCTTCTTCGGTTAGGGCTCGTTTCGAGTCAATGATAAGAGCTGCTCAGGACAATGTCTGCTCAGCCATTGAAGCAGTCGAAGGAGGTCCCAAGTTCAAGGAAGACGTTTGGTCTCGGCCCGGCGGAGGCGGCGGAATCAGCCGCGTCTTGCAGGACGGAAATGTCTGGGAGAAAGCTGGAGTTAATGTCTCTGTGGTTTATGGTGTTATGCCACCTGAAGCTTACAGAGCCGCTAAAGGTGCCTCGTCTGAGCAGAAACCCGGCCCGGTTCCGTTCTTCGCCGCCGGAATCAGCTCGGTACCTTCTTTATCTTTCACACATTCGTCGTCGTTGCCGTTAAATTGATCGCACATTCATGTCCAATTCCAGGTTTTGCATCCTAAAAACCCTTTTGCTCCGACGCTGCATTTCAATTACCGATATTTCGAGACTGATGCTCCAAAGGGTAAAAGCTTGAATCTCTCTAGGATTGTAAAGTTGTAATCTTTATTGTTTTTTGGCACAAAGCTTGATGCTTTTGTATTATTGCCCAATTTGTGACGATTAGATGTTCCTGGAGCTCCGAGACAATGGTGGTTCGGTGGTGGGACTGATTTCACACCTGCTTACATCTTCGAAGAGGACGTCAAGCACTTCCACTCGGTATTGGAAACCTTATCCCTTGTTCTGAAAGTCTATAAAGCTTTGTGATTATGGAGTTGCTCATACATTTATAACCATTTGTCTTTTGGTAGGTTCAAAAGCAAGCCTGTGACAAATTCGATCCGTCCTTCTACCCTCGGTTCAAGAAATGGTGTGATGACTACTTTTACATCAAGGTATGCTGTTTATCTCAATGCGACTCGGATTGTTTTGTGGAATTTTAGCACTTTTTGGAATTAAAAGGCCTTAGTTTTAGACTTTAGAGTCATGTTTGTGTATAGAATTAGAGTGTCAAGGCTTGGTTAGGCTGATGTATTGACAAGTTGTCGCTGTCTCGCTGATAGGTTGTAGTTAGTGTGACTTCATTCCGATTGTTTTGTAAAGATCTTAGCTTGTTCTGGAACTAAAGAGTCAAGAGATAGATTTAAGAGTCAAAGTTGTCGCTGATGGCTTGAGAACACTTAGAATTGACGGTTTGTCTGCAGCACCGTGATGAGAGGCGAGGGCTTGGAGGGATATTTTTTGATGATTTGAACGACTTAGATCAGGAAATGCTTCTGTCATTTGCCACTGGTAATGGCCAATAAAGCTTGAGTTATGACATTCTGTTTTTAGAAAGTTCCTAGATGGTTAATTTGAATACTGAGGTGAGTTTTTTGCAGAATGTGCAAGCTCAGTGATACCAGCTTATATACCTATAATAGAGAAACGTAAAGACACTCCATTTACCGAGCAACACAAGGCATGGCAACAGTTGCGAAGAGGGCGATATGTTGAATTCAACTTGGTAATACTAGATTGTTTTGTTTATACATACATTCCTCTTTAGATCGTTTATGTAACCTTGTCTACTAATTTTTTTTCTTGAAAAATAAAGGTGTATGACCGTGGAACAACGTTTGGTCTGAAGACAGGAGGGCGTATAGAGAGTATTCTTGTCTCTCTTCCACTATCCGCAAGATGGGAATATGACCATGTAAAGTTGTTTATACACACTTCAAGAATATAACAAATCTTGATTCATTTTATCTGAGTGATGATAAGCTGAGGAAACTGAGTTTAATTGTGATGTTTTCTTTCTCTCTTGTTTGTTCGGATGCAGAAACCTGAAGAAGGAAGTGAGGAATGGAAGCTATTAGATGCTTGTATCAATCCTAAAGAGTGGCTTTAGCCCCTTTAACTAACTAAATTGTTGTTAATTAATTTCTGATTGGGCTCTTTTTGTTAACTTTTGAGTTGAGTCTAATGAAGAGTGAAAAGAGAAAGTGTAATGAAGAGAGGCCTTTACTCTGTAATTTTGCGTCATCTCATCATGAGTTACTGTAACTGACAAAGGAAGGTCATGATGATGATGATGGAGTATAGTACCATTGGTGATGATGAAAAAGTATAAAACTTTACTAAATTTACTGACACAGTTAAAAAGCATGAGTCTGACTCTGAGATAAGATCCGTTGGGCTCAAAGAAACGAGCCACTCGCCTCTCGGTGCACGCACGCACGCGTGACTAAAGTAAAGCCACTTGCTCGGTTATGTTCACACCACACGAACAGAACAAAACACAACACATTTGTTGGAGAGATAACATTGAATCTGATGATTTTGATTTATATATTACTACAATGGCTTCAAGTTTCAACCTAACCTAATCGGTTTTGTGTATTAAACAACGGATTCAGTATACGTCTCCATCTCGTTCTTTTGTCTTGATTCAAGAAACGCCCGTGATTTTCAAATCTCTCCATGGAGTCCACAAACGCCGTCGTTTTCGCTGTCTCTAATGGCGACAAAGAACACAACAACTTCGTCCCCGGATATACATACATGCATAGATGATGGTGTATTGCATTTACGCACAGTCACACAACTTGACAATGTTTTAAATTACCAAAGCAAAGGTAAGATATTTTATCTTTCAAAAGTGACGTCACATCTCTGCCAATATCTAATCCATGTCTGCAACACGAAAACAAAAAATTGAATTCCCCCAAAAAGTGAGGAGAGAGAAGACTCATCTTCCAATCAAAATATCTTTCTTTGATGCAAGAAAAGATTTTAAATTTTGAGCTTCTGAGCCAAAAGAGCCAAATGCACAGCTGGATCCAATCGAATGCAATGAAAACATCTTAGCTGTAAAATGGTCCTCTCCCTCTCTTTCTTTCATTATTACACCCAGCAGAATCAATTATATTCACTTATCTCTCTAAAAGCAATAAAGTCTCTGTTTTTCTTTTTTTTTCTTCTCAAAGATAAGTTTTTTTCTTTAGACTTAAACAGAGAAGTATAAATTCTTGTCCTCTGCGTAGTACTAAAGTGGAGCCCCACTGAGTGATGCCCTCACAGTAACGGCTACATTTCCCAACTCTCTCTCTCTTGTTGTTTTGAGTGAATTTATTTTCATCTTTACGGAGATGGGTTTTTTTGTCCACTTATTAATGTCCTGAATCACACGTCGAATCCAACGTGGCACCTCTCTCCATTGTATGCCAGCTCATACCTCCCGCCTTTATAAACCCCCTCCTCTCTCACTTGTCTCCTCCACTGAGTCAAGTGTGTGAGACTGTAGACTGAAGTTTGAGTGCAAGAGAGAAAAAAAACACTAAAAGTAAAAAGATGGTGGGTATGGGTTGGTTCATGTGTGTGATGATGATGGTGTGGGCGGTTTCAATTGGTGAAGCTCTTCCAGCAGCCAAGTTCGACGAGCTTTACCGCTCAAGCTGGGCTATGGATCATTGTGTCAACGACGGAGAAGTCACAAAACTCAAGCTTGACAAATCCTCTGGTACGTATCTATACAAACCTCTCTCTCTGTTCTGTTTTGTTTGCTCTGTTTTTTGCTCTGTTTCTTCTGGTGTTTCTAAATGCTGATGCTTTTTTGATTGATTTCTTTCAGGAGCTGGGTTTGAGTCGAGAAGCAAGTACTTGTTCGGGAAAGTCGCTATCCAGATTAAGCTCGTTGAAGGTGACTCAGCAGGAACCGTCACTGCTTTCTACGTATGTAACAAAAACCTCTCTTGCTCTGTTTTTGAACTCAGATTGATTATTATGTTTATGTCTCAAATCTTGAACCTTATTATGTTTTATCTAACAGATGTCTTCCGAAGGTACGAACCACAACGAGTTTGATTTCGAGTTTCTAGGAAACAAAACCGGAGAGCCTTACATAGTCCAGACTAATGTCTATGTGAATGGAGTTGGAAACAGAGAGCAAAGACTCAACCTTTGGTTCGACCCCACCACTGAGTTTCACACTTACTCAATCCTCTGGAGCAAACGCAGCGTTGTGTAAGTTTTATTAAACAAAAGTCTCTGACTTTCTGCGCAATAATGAGACTATGGACCCATTTTAATTTCTTGTTGTTGTAAATGCAGATTCATGGTTGATGAGACACCAATCCGTGTCCACAAGAATCTTGAAGATAAAGGCATCCCATTTGCTAAAGATCAAGCGATGGGTGTTTACAGTTCGATTTGGAATGCTGATGACTGGGCAACACAAGGAGGTCTTGTGAAAACAGATTGGAGTCACGCTCCTTTCGTTGCTTCTTACAGAGGCTTTCACATTGATGCTTGTGATGTTCCGACAACAACTGATCTAAGTAAGTGTAATGGAGACCAGAGCTTCTGGTGGGATGAGCCAACTGTCTCTGAGCTAAGCCTTCATCAGAATCATCAGCTTATTTGGGTTCGAGCTAATCATATGATTTATGACTATTGCTTTGATGCTACTAGGTTTCCTGTTACTCCTCTTGAGTGCCAACACCATCGCCATTTGTAGTTTTTAATGTCATGTTTGTTTGTGTTTTTTAGCTTAACCAAGAAAAATTAGGATCAAGAGATCACATGTGGCTCTTTGATGATTCTGTTTATGTATAAATAATCAATTTTCTAATTGATAATGTTTCGCTGAAGTAACAGAAAATGCGATATTTGCGGAAACAAACTCAACGCACTTATCGTTAATACTTTTAGGGTTTGTGTTGAATGTTTCAAACCAACTAGAGTAAAACAAAAGGCAAAAGCTTTAATTAAAGGACATTTCGTTTAACAAAATGGAGACGAGATCTGTGAAATGGAAGAAGAAGATGAAGAAGAAGAAGATAGTGGAGGAAGCAAATGGAGACATGATCAGCGACCTCCCTGATTCTCTTATTCACCAGATTCTCATCTTACTTCCTCTACAATCCGCAGCTAAAACTAGCTCACTCTCGAGAAGATGGAGATCTCTCTTTCTCTCATTGCCTGATCTTGATTTCACCTCCATTAATGAAAACCCTAAACCACAATCTTTCTCTTCTAACTCCATTTACCAAATGCTTTCTCTTCGTGATCACCGTGACTCCAACAATCTCAGATCACTTCGTTTCCGCGTTCCGATCACTTTCACAAGTCTCAATTCCTTGATTCGTTTAGCTGTTACTCATCAGGTTCAAGATCTTGACATTGAAGTCACTACCAAAGACTACTTCAACTTCCCTCGTTGGATTGTGACATCTCAAAACCTAAGAGCTTTGAAGCTTAAATCATCTTGTCCTGGTTTTAGATTACCTCCTTCATCATCAATCTCCGGAGGCTTTCAAAAAATCACTTCACTCTCTTTATCTCTTGTGATTCTAAACAACCAGCCTTATCTCTCTGATTTCTTCACCGATCCAAACTTTCCTCTTCTAGAGAAACTAGCCCTAGAAAATTGCTTCGGGCTCAAGCAACTTAAGGTCAGTTGCTGTCTTCTCCAAGAGTTTACTCTAACAAACTCTTTGCAGCTTGATGGTTTAGAGGTTTCTGGTAATAGGCTAAAGAGACTTAAGGTTGTGAGTTGTTTCCATTCGTACTCAGAAGAGAGTTTTGTGAAGATCAACACACCGAATCTCAAAACTTTCCTCTGGAACTCAAACGCAGTCACTACTAGTGTTCATTTCTTGGACAAGTTAGTTTGTCTGAGAAAAGCTTTCGTTGGAGTGCTTTTACTTCATCAAGATCTCAGTTCTCAGACACAGAGCTTGTTCACTCTCTTGTCAGGTCTCTGTCACTCCTATAAACTACAACTTGGAAACCAATCCGTAGAGGTAAATTTATACACGTACACACCATTTTTATCTCCATTTCAGTTACTTCTTTGCTTCACTGTCTTATCAATGTTGTGACAGATTTTGTCAAGCAAGAAGGGATTAGTGAAGATTCATCTTCTACCGTTTCAGAACATGAGATTCTTGGAACTGCAAACACGTTTCAACAGACACAATGTTCAAGCACTATCATGTCTGTTCAAGAGCTGTCCAATGCTTAACATACTTCTTCTCAAGATCATTAATGACCAAATAAGTGAAAGAAGGGTAAGCAGTTTTCACAGTGAAAAATGTTTTTTTGTTTGTTTGTTCGTCTTAGTTAGTGTGAATTGTCTCTGATTTTTGTTCATGTTTTGACAGCAATGGAATAAGGATTTGTGGGATATGTCAAACTCAGAGATTCAGTACTGGGAATCTCAAACCTGTGAAGTGGAATCTTTCTTGAACCACTTGGAGTTTGTGGAGATTAATGGCTTCTTAGAGTGCGAAAACGAAATGAGCCTGGCGATCTTCCTGCTAAGGCATGGAAAGGCTTTGATCAAGATGACTCTTCGATCTAGTTTCCTTTGTAGAGACTCTCTCCGGAGACAAATGATAAGGTCACAGCTAATGGGATTCTCTATGGCTTCTTCCAAAGCCAAAATCTCATTCCAATGAAAATATGAAAGTTTCTGCATAATCTCTTTTATTTCACAACTCAAGTTGCTTAGCTATTACAGA
Source organism: Microthlaspi erraticum (assembly GCA_902728155.2). Taxonomy (NCBI): domain Eukaryota; kingdom Viridiplantae; phylum Streptophyta; class Magnoliopsida; order Brassicales; family Brassicaceae; genus Microthlaspi; species Microthlaspi erraticum. The sequence goes on along the minus strand of CACVBM020001362.1, from coordinate 373,492 downwards.
TTTTTTTTTTCTGTTGATATCTTATGCGTATTCATAACAAAATACAGTAAAGAAAAAAATCTATGATTATCTTCCATCTTCAAGAGTTATGGTAAGCTCATTTTGGGAGCAAGTGTCTGGTTTGGTAGATGAAGAAGCTTTGCTTGATGAAGGGCAAAGTCTAAGGATAAAAGCCGGTTGTTTCGGATTCGGAAGAGTGGCTATATCGCTGCTCCCAAGCATGAAAACAACATTTGAAATTGCAGGACGATCATTAGGATCTTCTTGTACGCAGATGAGTCCTACGTTCAAGCATTTCCAGTAACTCAACCCATCTTTCCGCTTTCCAGAGATCCCACGCCTGCACATATGTATATAATTGTTTCATCGGTCAAGTTTCTAAACAAGTAATGTGTGTGCATAAACAAGTTTTTAGTGCATGTTAGATCCCTCACATAGCCAAGAAGGCTTAAAGATTTGTCCGGTTCATAGAAGCCGGTGTTTCTCTTCCCGCTTATAGTCTCAATCACAACCACACCGAAACTAAAGACATCTGATTTGAATGAGAATAGACCATCTAGAGCATATTCTGGAGACATGTATCCACTATAATACAAAGGAAAACAAAATGTTTTAGCTCACCATGAATGTCTTCTTCTTGATCCATCTGAAAAGTGAAGTATCCAGGTGATGGATCGTTGTAACAAAATCTCTCACCAGCTGATACAAGAGTGTCTCCATGGCTATCATTGAGCAAGGCGACTGCGACAAAGCAATCTAATCGACAAACATTCAGCAAAAACAAATAGAAGTAGACAGAAAGTATCATTTCTCTGATCAGTACTGACCTTGTCTTGTCTTACTCTTCTGGTATTTTCATTCTGTCTTCTTAAAAACTCAAACCGTGTCCGAACAAAGAAAAAGAGAAAACGTTTGCCTCAACGTCAACGAAAAGACCCACCTGGAACAGTAGATATGTGGAACGCAGCTAGCTAATCATGTGTGTTCAAAATGTTTCCAAGAAAAAGCAGAACAAGTCTTCAGTTGAGCATCTGAAGCAAAACCATGAAAGTAGTAGATACTACTTTACACTCTCTTAGCTTAGCTACTGTATGCAGATACACAAGCTCTGTGTCAACGTTTTCGCTATAAATAGTTCCAAATGATCCCACAAGCTTCGAATAATACAATACGTATGTTTATTTTAACAGTGGGAGAGACTTAGGGGTACGGGGTACCTAAACGTGAATTATTGAGAAAAGGAGACAGGTGATAAAAGAAGTCAATCTTTTGTCCTTATTGGTGCTTTTCAAGGAGTGGAGATTGACCCTGCAAATTTTTTAACCAACGTTTTTCCGGAATTCTTGTGAAAATCAACAAGTTTTGAACTTTTTGACAAACGCGAATTGTTGATATAAAACTGATATCAAAGAGAGACTTAGCAGAGAGGAAATGATGCGCATTGTTTAACAGTGTGACTATAAGACACTAGTTTCACATACATCAATCGGGTTTCACAATGAAACAACTTTTGTCTTGTGCCTTGTTTGTTTATTCCTCTGGATGTTTCATAGATAAGGGCATATCAGTCTGAAGCTCCCAGATGAAGAAGCCCTCTCGCTCACAAATATGGTTTTAAGGCTCTTTATTTTATGAGAGTTGTATTGGTTCGCCGCATAGCTTCTCTAACTCCTCTTCCAAGAGTTTATCCAACTTTGCTTCCGTTCTCCGGTAAATCCACGCATTAGCATCCCTGTCCCAGTCGAATCTAGCAGGCCCACTACACGAAAAAAATTTGAAGAAACAGGAAGATTTAACATGACATCGATGTGAATCCAAAATGCAGCGATTTACAATACACAAACCAGAAGATACAGCAGAACATGATGATCCAGAATTCCAGATAAGAAATTCGAATTAGACCCCTAAAGTTAGCAACTTTCAAAAATTTAAAACGAGAATCTCTACCTCACAGGTGAAGACATCCAGATTTGTCGATTTGGAGTTTGCTTATTGATTACATATGTGCCTAAAGATCCAAGCTTTAGGGTGAGAACTTCATTCTGTTGGAAACAGCAAAAGGACTGACATTTATAAGCACACAAAGATTTCCAAAACATAGGAACAAGATCGTAAATACTTGAAAGTGGTTTGTCTTTACCCCATAATCTATGTCGAAACCATCAATCTGGACATTATCACCATAATCCTGAACATATCAATCATGTAGTTCCAGTAACGACATTAGAAGTAATTAAGAACAAAGTATAACCTATTGCAATCGAGAAATAGAAAGACTTTAGCTTTAAAATACCTCAATTTTCTCGAGAAGGTCATTTATCGTGAAGTTAGCTAATTTGTGATACTCATCCTCCTGCAAAACCGAACTGTTTTCTTCTTTCCGTTTGTTCATATTTTGATGAAATTAACGATTCATATACATTAATGGAGATAAAAGGGAGAAGATTAGGATTAATTTACCTGTAATCGATAGCAGCAGGACCTTGAGAAGAGAAGCTTCTGGTAGTAACAAAATCATGTCGGATACGAGATCCTATTTGCCGGAATACATTCAACGGTTCGGTGGTTTCCTGAATAAAATTACTGGAAAGCCTTACGCCATTTCCACGGAGAAGGGTTGGAGAAAGCCTGAGAGACCTCTGCAACTTCCGCAGAAACCTTGAAGCTGTAGCCATGGCGGTTCTGTCGAATCAAACATTCGTCGCTTCTCTTCTTTTATTCTTCTTCCTTGTCCAATTTAGGCCCATAACTGAGGCCCAACATTAGCCGGTCCGAATTTCTCCGCTGCTCCGGTTTATTGAAACACGTCCGGTTCACAGCGAGGCCCAAAATGAGATTTAGCCGGTTTGAATCATTAAAGGTTCCGGTTTACCAATGCCGGTTTCGGTTCAGAAGACTTTTGTTTGTGTGCGAAGGGAGTTTTCTTCTTCTCGGAATAAGAAAATCAGAGCTTTGAAGGAAGAAGCAAAAATTTCTGGTTTTTGGGGGTTGATTAGGTTTTGTTCATTCATTCTCTGGGAATTTCAAATTGGCTATGCACTCAGGTTAGATCCTTTTGTGCTTCTTTGTAATTCTCTCTCGCACCATTGTTCGGATTGTCTGCGTTTCTTCTCTGCTAGAATAGTTTTCAATGATCCCGAGTTCTGTGTTATCTGTCGAATTACAATGCAACTCCCATTTTCGTAGCTTTAATTAGTGAAATTCATCTATTGCACTAGAAATTTTGAGCTTTTGCGGCTTGTGTAATGGTATGGATAATCAAGCTAAGAAATTTGAAACTTTTGTGTTCGTTTTGATTGGTTTAGCTGATGAGAAAAGGTAGTAATTGCTGCAATTTAGTCCCTTTTTGGAAAACTTAGATACGGAGACGTGTTTCGGAATTACTCAAACCTTTATGAAATTATGCTTATATGTTCTTATCATTTTGTGTGCTGTTTTCTGATAGATTCCGGCGAGGTACCCGCCGATGGCGAGAAAACCTCCGTCGAAAACAGCAAAAAGCGAAAGGTTAAGACTCCTATCCAAGTTATGGCGCTTGAGAATTTCTACAATGGTAAATTGTTGCTTTGATATTTGTATGTGCTCATTTATGCTTTACAGGTTTAATATTGTGTTTTTGTTTTACAGAGCACAAGTATCCATCCGAAGAAATGAAGGCTAGTCTAGCAGAGGAAGTAGGACTAACCGAGAAGCAAGTCTCAGGCTGGTTCTGCCATAGAAGGTTAAAGGACAAACGTTCTGTGAAAGAAGAAGGGAACATTGGGAGCCAAGATCGATCAAGCGTTGTTCTTCAGGATCGTGGAAGTGGGCTTAGACAGGATTCGTGCGGTAGCACTAAGCAAACGGATTATTTGACCCCAAAGCCAAGGGAAGTTGAAAGCCAGAGGCTTTACGAAGGCTCTAACATGGGAAATGCTGATGGTGAAGAAGATAGTACGTCTTCTGAACGTAGCTCATCGTTGCATAAAAATCTTGTCTCTAGCAAAGATGGTGTCCGTGAGCGTGATGTGGAAAGTTCTAGATATGTTGCACGTAATGACGTTATGCAGCGTCCTCAGGTGATGAGGAGCTATGGGTATAATAAGCCTTCGGGGTACTTGAAAGTGAAGGGAGAGACTGAGAATGTTGCTATCACTGCTGTGAAGAGACAGTTAGGAAGACAATACCGAGAGGATGGTCCACCTCTAGGGGTTGACTTTGATCCTCTTCCTCCTGGTGCATTTGAGCCTCAGACTAATGTTATAGTTCATGGTGAGTCAGGATAATATGTTTTAACTTAACTTCATCTTAATGATGTTATGAAGGTTGAGTAAGTGGTTCGGGGAAGCTAAAAGTCATCTTCTTCGTGTCATTGTGTGTCAGATTGTGAATGCCTTTACCAATGTCCAGTAGGATTTGATTGCTTTTTCTGTCACCTGTTTTGCCAGAGCCAGTTTATGTTGGGAATCAAAGACGGCCTCACCCTCCATCTTTCACTGGGACTAAGAAGAGCTTCAATCCTAATTCTGTAAGTGAACTTTCAGAAACATGTCCATGGGGATCATAAACTAATATATTATATTTAGTTTGCAATCACATTTTCCTTTGAGGTATTATACTCTAATCCTTTTCCTTTTTTAATGTCCTTTTAGAGCTATGCATTAGCTCGTAAATCGAAGATGCATTCGCCAGATCCATATTCGGAGGAGGATGATGATGATGATGATGGTGATGATGACATGATGGTTGGAATGGAGCCTGGTCTAAGAGATAAGCAGAGTCTTCGGGAACCAAGACTGAAATCCTCTCCTCTCAGTTACTCCAATCCAGTCTCTGGCTACAGATCGCTAAAAGAGACATTCAAAGGTTCACCCCGAGAGTTTCCTCTAACTAGCATCAAGAAGAGTCGGATCAGTTCCAAAAGTGGGGCTGAAGGTTCGAGAAACAATGTGATTGCCAACTACCAGAATCTTTCTGGAAGCAATGTTGAAACCAATCAAACACATCATTATAGCAAAAATATGTTCAATGGTGGACGCAAGAGCGGACATCTCATTAAGTCTCCAAAGCTGTTGCCTCTTAGTAGAAGCCGATCCCCTCCGTCTTCTGGGATGGTAACGATTTCTCTTAAACACATCTATGTCTCTGTGTCTACATGTTCCTTTCTTGCTCTTTTCTGGAAACATGAGTTGTGTTTTGTGTGATACCTTCTTTTTAAGGTGGGAAAGTATCATGGAGAGAGGAATCTTATGAACATGTATAGAGAGAAATTGCATTCGGCTGATGAACCACCGGTGAGTTTGATGTTTAATCATATTGAGAATTTACATATAGTATTTGCTCTACCAAGTTATTGTTCTGAACCTTAATGCTTGTTATTTCTGTTTATTAGGTTACCAAACAAGTGAAACATGGCTATCTTCAGCAAGTTTATGCGCCAAAATCATCAAACAGCGAGATTCTTGCACGAAAAGACCAACTAAATCGGTTAGTAACCATTTATAATGCATTTTGTTGTCCCAAATAAAGATCTAAAATGGCTTATTGAATCAATCTATGTTTGTAGGTCTGGTGTGGAATTGCCCTCTAGTTTGAGTGGGGACGAGACAGAAGATAGTAGCTCTTCTATGGATTAAGTTAAGGTACAAAGGAAGATTAGGAATTCCCGGTTTGTAGATATGATGAAACCGGTTTTAGGATGTGAAGAAAGGTACATCGTGTAATTGGTAAATCATCTTAGAGCTTTCTACATTTTGGTATCTTCCAATACGGTACCAAAGTGATACAATACAATGAAGAAGAAGTAAGTATAAGCTTTTGTAATAGCCTTTTTTTTGTTTTGCTCTGCTCCTAAACCGATACCGGTTATTGGTTCGGTTTAGTTGCAGGGTTTACGAAGGTACGTACAATTTAAAATAATAAAAGTAAGGCCCATAATTAGAGCTCAAATTAGGCCCAAAGTAATTTGAGTAGCCGGTTTAGTACGTAAAATGCGGTCCGGTTTAAAAGGTACGATAAAAAATAAAATAATAATGTTGTGTGACTAGGAGATTTCGTCACATGAGAAATAATCAGAGCCGTTTACTAAGTTCGTCAAAAAGTGTGTGGTACAATTTTGATTCCGGCCAAAAAAGAAAAGTTGTCTTTTAGGGTTAGCGTAGCTTTGCCTCAAATTCTGAAGATAATTTTGGTTTTCTTGGAACTGATTTTGATTCCTTTTCGCTTAATCCTCCAAAAATTCAAATCTGGCTCTGCTCTCTGGTAAGAATCTATCTCCTCCTCTCGTTTTTTTTTGTTTTTTGATCTCTCTCTCTCCCGATTCTACAACTCCATTGATCTCCAATTTTGTGTTTCGGAATTTGATTGAGTGACGACGGTGTTTTCGTCTCCGATGATATCGTTAAAACCGCGTTCGTGATTTTTTATTGTTACTTTAACTAATTGACCCTTTTTTCCTGCGATTTCGTCGAACTGTTGATGGATTCGAATTTGACGGTACGAATTTCGGTGGATATTTTTGTTTCTGTTTGCTCTATATCCCTTTGTTCTTTCTTTTTTGGTACCATGCGAATTGCAAGTGTTTTGCTTTTTTGATTTTGTGGTGTCTTAAGTGTTGTAATCGCTCTCTCTCTCTCTGATTCAATTTTTCAACATCAGGTGAGCAACTAAAAGGAATTATAGGAAGTGGGCTTTGTTAAGCTCGAGTCAATTGTTGTTAACTCTGGCCGCTACTGCAAAGTCGTGTGCTTCTCGCACCTCTGCGCAGGTGTGGGGTGGCTTTGAAGCGGTGATTTCAACTTCTCTTCCAAGGATTTCTCTAGCTTCAATCATTTGGAGGCTCCGTCGTGTTTCTGAGGGTCTAACCCTTGACTACGGCTAACATTTGTTCACGCCACATGAACCTCCATAACTTTTAACAACTCTCTCTCTTCTTCTTGCAAAAAAAAAAAGAACTTGATCTTATTGGTTTCTAGTTTGTGGCTGTAAATTATAAGAACAGTTTTTGGGTTTTTCTTTTTTAGTTTCCTTTTTTGGTCTAGCTGGTGATGTAGTCGATGTTAGCAAGTTTGACACGATGGTCAGGTTTTCATGCTTCAACACTCACATCCACCGCCATAAACCTAAGGTAAGTTGAAACAATCATTGCCTATTGTTACATTCTCTGCATGAGATTCGTTACAGTGATCCGTTCCTGTGTTGTGGTGATGCAGAAATCCGTGGAAGGATTTTCAGAACGAGTGATAAGAGAAGACGGGTCCAAATCGAAAGGATTGAGCTCAATCATATTTAGGAGAAACATTGCTTCTGTTAGTGGAAACAGCAAGCCAGCTGGCTCTGCCCCTGTGGAGCGTGTCTGGAAATCTGAGGAGATTATTCTTGAGCATGGTATTGAGACGCATCAGGAGGGACGGCATCTCAAGAAAAGTCAGTCTCTTGGAGATGAACTTTACTTGGACGGGAGGGATGCCAAAGAGACTGGAACAGACGATCAGATTGCTTCTCCTAATTCTCTTGAACAGAGTGGTGCTCTTGCAGCAGGCAGCAGCAAGCTTGTAGAAGGAAGTCCGAATCTGTATGAGAAAGCTCCAGTTTCTGCTTACCAGGGTTCAGAGCAAGCACAATATGGCTCTATTTTCTCGGTTGGAGATCGTCATCATGCTGATGAAGAGAGCCGTCATCTCGATGATACCTCTTTATCCGGTGAACAGATGGAGGACAACTCAAACAGCCAAACGCCTAACGAATCACCGTTGATTGTGAGGTCGAACTCAATGCCTAATATCGCCGACTCTGCATCAGAGAAGTCTTCACCTTCCAAATATTCCTCTCACCACTCCAGATCCTCTGATGCAGAGGTGAAGCAAGAGCAAGAGCAAGATCAAGATCAAGAGCGGAACTATGACATGCATAAGTCTGGAGATAACGACGACAAGGAAAACCTCGAGGAGGATGGATATGATGATGCATATGATTATCCTTCCCTGGCAAAAGATTGGATAGTACCACCGAAAGATGAGCTCAAGCTAACACAGTACCTTGAAGGAGAAACATCAAACCAGCAAGCAGAGTTTCCTGGAAAGGATTTTAAGATCAAGCGTATCGAGGATTGGGTCAGTGACCTTCAGCATGTGAACTTGTCTGAGGAAGCTGATGAGATCACAGGGTACGACGATGAGTTGCCAAGAGAACACGTGGTGTTGAATGAGCCGCTAACAACAGCTTCTCCTAAAGTAGATGTCGTCAAGTTAACACCTGGAATGGAAGCTGCGAAAAAGTACATATCCTCTCTGAGTGCTTCTGCAACCACAGCTCAGCTGGTTAATCATGGTCTGGTTGTGATACCATTCCTCAGTGCATTTGTTAGTCTGAGAGTTCTCAATCTCTCTGGCAATGCGATAGGTAAAAGCTACACTGCTCCTTCTTGCTAATCTTCCACACACACTGATTGTATTTCTTTATATGTTTTCCAGTTAGGATAACAGCTGGTGCTCTTCCTCGAGGACTACATGCGTTGAATTTGTCAAAGAACAGTATCTCGGTGATCGAAGGCCTACGCGAACTCACTCGGCTTCGAGTATTAGACCTTAGCTACAACAAAATACTGAGACTTGGTCATGGTATGTCCTGACCTTACTCATTTACTTTATCTGCTCTTATATGGAAACCATGTTTGATGTATCTTATCTTGCTTCTTTAGGTCTGGCTTCTTGTTCCTCTCTGAAAGAACTATACCTAGCTGGGAACAAGATCAGTGAAATCGAGGGTCTCCATCGTCTCTTGAAACTTACGGTCTTGGACTTACGCTTCAATAAGTTCTCAACAACCAAATCACTCGGCCTGCTCGCTGCAAACTACAGTTCTCTTCAGGCTATAAGCCTGGAAGGAAACCCTGCACAGAAGAACGTTGGCGATGAACAGCTGAGGAAGTACCTTTTGGGACTCCTGCCGCATTTGGTGTACTACAACAGACAAGGCGCTAAAGATGCTCGGCTCGGGCCAAGCACACATCAGCTGGACCGTGGTCTGAGATCAGAGATCAAAAACAGCAGCCGGAAGAGTAGCCACGGTGCATCCAGTACCCACAAACCCGGATCATCCGCGGCCCGTAAGTCATCGGGTGTGCCTAAAAGATCCAAGGAGAGAAGCAGCCGTCTTCCACCTGTGGGACACAAAGTATCACCAGCTGCTTACGAGAATTACGTTGCTACTGGTGATAGATTGTCGAGCCTGAGATCAGAGCTCTCTATGCGTAGAAGTCGAAGTGAGGGAACTCTTGGACCTGTCTGATCTCTCTCGTTTGCAAGGTAATGATGAAGCTGATTTCTTCATGTTCATCTTTGTGTCTTGTTGTTGTGCATTAGCATTTTACATCAGAAGCTTTGACTCTTTCTTCTAGCTTCTCAATAATGTCTGAAAGACTGAAACCATGCATGTTACACATTCTTTTCAGCACAGTTTGAGTCTGAGATATATTGAAAGAGAACTTTGAATATTTTCCTTAATGGGCCTGAGTGGTTCTTGTAATATCATGATCTTGGCCCATTATGAGCGTGATGGGCTAAATGTGGGTTAGAACAGAGGGGATTGATTACAGTAAGAACAAAACTGTAAAGTGGTCCAAAGAGTATGATATTGCCTGCCTGCAACAGAGATTCTGGCAACTGGATCCATATAACTCGGATAACGAAGTCTCATAAGACAAAATCTTATTCCTGAAAAATTAAATATCCATTTTTATCTCGTGACCACACTATAACTACTCATATAGTAACATAATAACCATAGGTTATTTACACAAGAACAGTATTTATTGATTATTCTCCCCCAAGTGAAACAAGAAACCAAAAATGTAAATACACAACATGATAGATAGACAAATAAATAAATAAACCACAAGATTTTTGCTTTTTTTTGGAGTATAGAGTTTAGTGTTGTGGTCCAAAGAAACAAGGAAGAGCGGAACCCGAGACTTGGTCATTGATCATTCATCACTCTCTTGTCTTCCATTGAAGAGAGAAATGGCTTATTTTCTGAAGCAGAAGAAGAGATTGATTGAAGGAGAAAGAAAGATAAAAGAAAGCGAAGTGTCGCTTTCCAAAAGGGGACCAGAAGTGGTTTCCAAAGTAGCAAAGTGATTGGTTCCGTTGAGGTCATGTCTGACCATAAAACCGCCTGTTCAGCTTAACAGCGACGAGTACTTGTTTTCCTCCTCTTAGGTGAAGAAGCAGCTGTGATTGTGATGCTCTTTTCGCTTTCTCCACAGCTCGAGAATTGGTGGTCAAGCACATTTACTGCTGTTTCACTGCTTCCTTCGTTTTCTTCAACTCCAATAGCATCTCTCTCTTGTATCGCTTTGTAACACTCCATTAACTCCTCCTGTCACACCGTTTAAAACTCTCTTAAGCAACACACACGGTTTTAGAATGAAAACGAAGATTACTTGTTGAGAAATCTACCTTATTTACATATGTGCATTGGCAGATTCTATTACTGAAACATTGAAACTGTAGAGGACAGAGCTCAGATGAATTAAAGAGAAGTGCAGCTCCTGCAATCACCGATGGTTTATACTCGAGGAATTTGATATCTGCGGCATTTTAGATTAGATTAGACACATTGGTGGTACTGATTTGAGATATGTGATTATGATTGGAAGAAAACATGATTACCATGTTGAAGGTTGAAAGTAAGATCAGTAGCTTGGGATCTGAGGGAGTGTTTTAGTAGTGAAGGATCTTCTTCTTTGAGGTCAAAGAGACTGATGAAAAAGGAGAAGAACGAGAAAGGAGTAACAGAGCGCATTCGCCATTTGAGAGCTCCTAAAACCACATTCTCCATTCTCTCTATCGTCTGTGCATCAAACATCTCCCCTTCCACCTGAAAACTCAATGTTCATGTCACTTAATCAAAACACACTGTAAAGATTCTTTCTTTTTTGTAGCTCTAGTTTAAGTTTACCTGAAGATCACAGACAGATGTCTCAGGCTTTCTCATTTTAGCAGACAAAGAGACACAAGAAAGAGAGATAAGCTTGAGAACCCAGTGCTTTGATTGCTGCTGCTGCTGTGGGAAACAAAATTAGTCAAAATCTCAGATGAAACAAAAGGACAGGTTCTGTTTTTTTTTATTACCGGCATATCTTCGCTGGATAAGAACCTGTCTAGATAATTCACCGCGAGATACGTCAGAGATGGGTCGTCGAATTTTCTGGAATACTGTAATTTAGCAAACAGTTAAAGTTTAGTTTTTTCGATAATGATTCAGTGTTCTGACTAAAACCCAGAAAAGTTTGAGGGAAATGGAATTTTGGGCAAGTTCTAAAAAGACCTGAGTGATTGAAGAAATGGCGAAGTTTCGATTAGAGAGAAGAGAAGCAGAGGACTTGAGGGTAAGGAAGTAGTGAGAAGAAGGCATGTGTTGGAATTCGACGAGGAAGAGAGGAAGTGGTAAAGTATTATCGTCTGCGTCGTCGTTGTGTAGAGAAGAGTGTGAGAGAGGATGTTCGAGATGGAACTCCATTGATTTGATTGATAGTCTCTTAAGCTTCCTTCTACTGAATTGGTGTTAAAAGAAGAAGAAGAGAAAGAGAGAGAGAAAGACAGAGAGACATTAAAAGAGAGAAGTTGTCTTTATTGTGTGTGTGTGAGAGAGAGAGAGAGAGAGAGAGAGTGAGGAGTTTTGGTCTTTTGAGGGAAATTACTCATTTATTTATTATTATCACTTGAGTTATTAACATATGATCTCTCTATAATTATTCGATTTTCTCGTTAATAGTTAAGCGTTAAGATTCTAGCAAAGATAAATCGAGCTTTTTCAAGTTAAAGAGATTCTTGTTTTTTTTTCAGATAGTATCATCAATTAAAAAATTTAGTTAAATTCTTTTTAGTAAAATGTTTACTTAGTTCACTCTATACAACATCAAAGTATCAAACCATATTTTTAACCAAATATTTGCGTAGCCATTAATAGAGCTTCGGTAATGTATCGTTTCTGTGTATATAAAAGTAACCCATGAAAAGATTCGTGACTTTGGAATCTCGTCCTAACAGTTACAAACATTAATTAACTTTTGAAATCTTAGTCTCTTTTGAGTTGTAATTTTTTTTCTCTCCATACCATACATTGTTAATTAGGTTGTGAGTCTTGTGACAGCTTGGTTTCCTTGTCCTTAAGTCTTTGTACTCACCTTTTGTTAGGTTTTGAATTTCCCAATATATTTATATAGTAATAAAATTTATTAAGTTTTTAAGTCAATAAAGAAAAATTGAGAAGTCAATGACCAAAACTGCCATGCGAATACGCCATTTGAACAACTCTTTTTTTCTTTACTTTTATCTTTTACTGCCAATGCCTTGACTGTCTAGTTTTAGACGATAATTAGCACAAAAACACACATTTCGTTTAAAATGTTAACGAAGTGAAAAAAAAGCATTGACTAACCATTAGAACCTAACAAAATTAAGATGTCAAGAAAATATAAATTATGCGTGTAACGTAAGAAAAAAACGTTTTAGTTTTTGGGAGTATTAGCTAAACAACGAAAACTGACTATAAGTGGTATAGTACCTATCAACAATGATGGTCATTAATGGATTTATGTAAAAGTTACTGAAAAAAAAGTTTACTGAACAATGAATACAACAACTAAATTGTCATGCCAACTGCTTTATTTGAACTTTAAAAGGATACTTCTTTGCTTTGTTTTTATTTTCTTACTTTCCTCCATACACTAACAATTATGCAAATTAAATCCCTACTGTAATTTTTAAAACAGTCTATAATTCTACATTCTAAGTGTTAGCGCTCAACATTTAACTATAAGTTGTTGGATATATAGATCAGGATGTAGTATATTGACATTCCAGAAACAAAAGTAATCAGCCAATATAATTCATATTCCCTGCTCTTTGTTTATGCAACTGCAATGTGTGTGGAATAGATCAGTGAGATCCACGACCAAATCATGACACTTATAACACATTTTTAATTCAAAGACTAATTAATGTATATTATCCAGTTAATCTCCCTATATTACATCCCAACTGAGACGTGTCAATAGAGATTATCATTGGAAACCTTTCTACACGAGAAATTTGCATTGACTGGTCATCTAATAGCCACAAGGATTCATCATGATCAACGCATCTATACACAAGAACTTAAATCAAGAACTCTTGATTATATATCGTATGCACGCTTTACTAACCTCTCTATATATTTACCAAATGTAAAAAGCAAGACACGTTATTTGTTTATTGTAGTATGATTATTTGATACCATTGAGTTTTGTAATTTCCTGTGGAATCCAAAGCTTCGACATGCATATAGTAAAAAATTAAATGTTGATAACGGAGATTGCAAGTAACTGAGAATTAATTGTGAAATTGACTAATGGAGTTGTGAGGTTGCTAAATTCAAGATTATTAGTCTGTCTTGTGTCGTTAACAACTTTGATCTACTATAACCCATGAATTTTGTTTTTGTTTTCTTCTAAAATATTGTATGATTCAAGGATTGCAATTTATATGTGTCATGTTTGTATATATAAAGCATGGGATGTGCTTTTTCTTTTCAAATTTACAATTTAATATGATGAAGAAAAAAGAAAGATAAAAAGGGAGCAGACGAATATTAGAAGAAGCGTCAGTGACTTTATGAGCTCAATTGTTTGCCTTGGGGTGCCTTGCTTCACCATTGCGCCATCTTTAGAATTGTATTTTCTTTTTGCCATATATCTATATTTAAACTATTATTCATCATTATACGAGCCTAATCTTATGTAAAATATATGCAAACACACTTATAAAAGGAACGATTATAAGTTACAGTTACTCTGAACTAATCCAAATTTGATTAGTTGCATCTCAACAACGGATTCTGATCTGTATTTGAATATAAGAAGCATGTTCTTTACTGTCATATATAATCGTAATATTTGACTTTATTCTAGAGTATACTGTTCCAAGAAACTAATGACAATATAGCAAAATTAATAGTATGACCTAATGAAGCAGTATATAAGATATATAAAATCAATTTAGCTATAATAACTCTATGGACCATAAAAACTTAAAAAGGTGCCTATATGTGAATAAAATCCAAATAAGACTCTAGCTATGATATAATTTTACTTTAACTTACGAATTTTCAAGATTTGAGATATGATGCATTGTTGGAAAGAGGACAAGAAAGATATGATGTATTGGATAAAGGGAAAGGCTAAAAGCACTCCCACAGTTAATTTATTTTTCGTTTTAAAGTTTTATGGTTTTTGTATCATTAATGTATTCTTCTTTCGTGAAAATTCGCATGTTCTGCTTTTATAACCATGCATTACCAAAATAGAGCCGACCAAAAGAGTCACTGTATAACATGATCGAAAAACGTTTATAAACCATTTTAGTCGGTAAATATTATATATAACGCATTTCTAATAGCTAGTGTTTGTTAACAAGGTACAATGTTGACTGTCTGAATGTATCAATCGATCGAATCGATCATTCAAGAAACATTGATCTTAATGTTCAAAAAAAGGAAAAAAAAAAGTAACATTAATCACTTTTACCACAAAAATAGTAATCACGTAGTTCTTGTTGCTTAATTATAAACTATATTTTAAACGAAATATAAGGGTCAAAAAGCTTATGATGAATCGATGAGTGCCTTTTTTTTACAACGTAAGCTTATGAATGTTTCCATAGCATACATTTCAATCAGCTTGCTATGAGAGCATCTGTATTCTGTAAACATTATATACATGCATGACATATATCAGCGTGTAAGTACAAAAGACACTATAAGATTAAATTCTAAATGTAACTTTAAGTTTAACTTTGGAGTATTAAATCTTATAATGGTGAACGATTCAAGGCAAGAATGGCACCGGATATGAGGAGATTTTCATAATTACGTGCATAATTAATTATGTGAAACTGATTAGCCAATTAAGAAAGAAAAATATGTATTGGGGATTATCTATTGTACGTTAATTAAGATTTAAGAATAAACTAAAACAAAAGAAAGAGAAAGCATTCAAGCAAAGAGACACACATGAAAGCACGTGATGAGTGCATGTCTCTCAGAGTTTCACGCCATGCACATTTCATCATATCATCATCTTCATTTCCTTCTTTGACTCTCTCAGTCTCTCACTGTACCTTTTTCCTTTACTCAAAATATCTCGTGTGTTAATTGTATGGTCTGAAATGAACTAATCAGCCTAGCGAAGCCGATTGAGAATATGGACCTATCTAATCTATTGTTTAGCACTTTAGCTTTTGACTAGAATCAATGAGAATATGGGCCTAAAAGCTAATAACCAATTTAGTTGTTTATTGGGCCATTTAAAGCCCATTAATAGATTACGTCATCAAGAAATCCAAAAATCTGAAAAGTATGTGGTTATGTGGAACCAGAGGCTGGCGCGTGCCTTATCTGCTTCTCTCTCTTCCAGTGGTCTTAAAGCTCTCTGTGTGATCCTACTTGTCTTCCCTATTTACCATATCATCGAAATCTCCAGACCCGAAACCCACTTCAAGCTTTCGATGACTGCATCAATGGCGTCCTCCTCTCTCTCCCCTGCTACTCAGGTCTCACTCTCGATTATTCGAAATCGAATCCGTTTCATGGGTTTCTCATCGGATTTTTAAATTTTGTGAATTTTGGATGCAGCTGGGATCGAGCAGAAGCGCTATGTTGGCGATGTCTCGTGGGTTGTTTGTGAAGCCCACGAGGACGAATCATCAAATGGTGAAAAAGGAGAAGACTGGGTTGAGAATTGCTTGTCAAGCAACGAGTATTCCAGCAGACAGAGTTCCAGATATGGAAAAGAGGAAGCTTTTGAATCTTCTTCTTGTGGGAGCTCTTTCTCTCCCTAGTGGCTTCATGCTTGTCCCTTACGCTACCTTCTTTGCTCCTCCTGGGTTAGTTTCCTCTTCAATCTCTCTCTCTCATTTTTGTTCTCGCCGCTCTGTTAACGAGACTTATGACCGTTTGATTGCATTAGGGAGTAATCTTGAGACTTTTGTTTTGGTGAAAATTTGATATTGCTGTGTCTGTTGTTAAGATGCCTTAAGAGGTAGCTTTTGGTTCTGATTCAGTCTGATATGCAATTGTGAATAAGTGATTGGTTTCTTTTGTGTTACTGAGAATTGATATCAAAGAGACTTCATAGAGCTTCTCTGCTTTTGTAATATTGATTATATTAGAGAGCTCAATCTAGACACTCTTTGTTGTGTTTTGCTGTGGTGAGGTTTGGATTTTCTCTGTATGTTGTTAGGTTTGGTTCCGATTCAATCCAGTATGTAGTTATGAATAATTGGAGACTGTTTCTTTCTTGCTACTGAGATGTGAGACCAATGAGGTTTTAAATCACTGTTCTTGGTTTCATTCTCTAAAATTTCTTTGGAAAAATGCAGATCCGGAGGTGGAGGTGGTGGTACTCCAGCCAAGGATGCACTTGGAAACGATGTAGTTGCAGAGGAATGGCTTAAGACTCATGGTGCCGGTGATCGAACCTTGACCCAAGGATTAAAGGTATAAATTTTCCATTAGTCCCATACACAATACTTTAAGAGCTCAATAAAGGTTCTTGAATCTTAATGGTATGGATTCTTGTATGTTAATAGGGAGATCCGACTTACCTAGTCGTTGAGAACGACAAGACTCTAGCGACATACGGTATCAATGCGGTGTGCACTCATCTTGGATGTGTTGTGCCATGGAACAAAGCTGAGAACAAGTTTCTATGTCCTTGCCATGGATCTCAATACAACGCCCAAGGCAGAGTCGTTAGAGGTCCAGCTCCATTGGTAAGTCAATAATACATTACACTCTCTCTACTATAAGATCTCTCAAGTTAAAGTTTCTAAAATAAACTTCGTTACATGTAAACAGTCGCTAGCATTGGCTCATGCGGATATCGATGATACTGGGAAGGTTATATTTGTTCCATGGTCTGAAACTGACTTCAGGACTGGTGATGCCCCATGGTGGTCTTAAATACTCTACAACAACTCTTTGTTGGGGAAGAAGAAAGGCCGAGTCTCTTTTTGTGTTATACTTGTTCCAATGTTATTGTAATGTAAAAGCTGTGTTTAATCATACATTTCATGGCATTACTCTGTGAATTCTTGCCTCCTATATGAGTATCATGGTCATTCATTTCCCATGGCTTTTGTTTAGTTTCACTCTGCGTTTCCTTAAAAGTCTTTCGATGTCATTAGATTGGATTTGGTTCATATGTTTCAATGTTTGTACTTGTGTTATGTCTATGGTCTTGCAGAACAAAATGTGGCATCAATATAAATTGAATGTGCATAAAACTGTCAAAAGGCCCGTATAGCTCAGTGGTAGAGCGTCAGTCTTGTAAACTGAAGGTCCGTAGTTCGATCCTGCGTGTGGGCACTTTTTAGCACTTTTTTTTTTTTTTACCATTTATACAGAAGCACGGTTTACTTCACAAATGTTATAATTTAACTCACCTTTCGCCTTGGTATCATTTTAATACCATAACATAAGCGATTATCAATTGAGAATGTGAACAGTATCATTATAAAAATTAAATCCGAGTTATCAACAAATTGTTATCTTTGTTGACATTTATCTTTCTTGTTTAAATTTACAAATGAATTCAAAGACATCACATAGCTGGGAAGTAACCAGAAAGTGGTTTACCACTCCAAAGGATTTGGTCTTTGCCGTCGGCTAATTATTTTAGTTAATCACTATGATAAAGTCAGTCTTATAAGAAAAATAATAACGATGACAAAGTCAATACTGTACTACGATTTCAATTGACGTTTTATCATCTGGTTTACTTTTTGCGAATCATTTAAATTTGCATTGTATAATGAGACTTGACTAAAAATAAAAATAAAATGAGATCTTTCAAGACGATGATACAATGCCACAAGTCTCCTTTTAAAGACCCAACGTTTCCTCTCAACCAACAATAACCCAACCCTAAGACAATCTCTTCTATTTTTGTCTGTATTTACAAGTTATTACCTAGACTTTTTCCTAAGATTTTCAATCTCATTCTCCTCAGTTTCTGAAACTACCATCATTGGGTCTCCAAGAAGCCAAGAAAGAAGTTCTTTCTCGGTTTCTCGGAGTCTCATCATTCACTTTTATTACGCTTTCTTTCTCCACAAGCAATCTAATCCAAACCTAACCCTAAAAATGGATACAACGGAGCTAAAACGTGTGTTCCAAATGTTCGACAAGGACGGAGACGGTCGAATCACGAAGAAAGAGCTAAACGAGTCATTGAAAAACCTCGGCATCATAATACCAGAAAACGAGCTATCGCTGATGATCGAGAAGATCGATGTGAACGGCGATGGTTGTGTTGACATTGAAGAGTTTGGAGAGCTTTACAAGACGATAATGGTAGAAGACGAGGACGAGGTAGGAGAAGAGGATATGAAGGAAGCGTTCAACGTTTTCGATAGGAATGGAGATGGGTTTATCTCGGTGGAAGAATTGAAAGCGGTTTTGTCTTCCTTGGGACTCAAGCAAGGTAAGATCTTGGAGGATTGTAGGAAGATGATAATTCAAGTGGATGTTGATGGTGATGGTAGAGTTAATTTCAAGGAGTTTAGACAAATGATGAAAAAGGGTCGGTTTTTTAGTTCTTTGAGCTGATGATGATAAACGATTTCTTTTTCTTTCACTTTTGTTTATAATTACGGTTATTTGTTTGACAGTTTTTCTCTCGATTTCTAGAAGAGAAAACCAGTTGATCGAAACGAACTGTTTAATTTGCGAGAGAACCTTGTAAAAATTGTAGATCCCTTTGTTCATAATGTGATGAATATTGCTTTGTTCATACGCCGAGTTCGGTAATGTTTTCTAATTATGCTTAATCATCCATCATTACAAAAATCGTCATCATAGATTTTTAATTTTGTCAACTTAAGACTAGGTGTTAATATTTCTTTCTATTTTAAAGAATACGCAACATTGGATTAAATATTCATTTTACAAATTTTTAATTAGAGAGTGTCAAGCGTAATAGTTTTTGTCTACTTAAATGGTAATATTAATTTTATATTATAGTTTCAATCCCTCTAATACGTAACTATTAATTTTATCATTTATGTTACAGTTTCATTCCGTCTAATACATAACAATCGTAACTTTGTACTTTATTATATACGTGAGAAACACAATGGGCTTTCAATAATTGCATATGGGCCAATGTGTAACATTCGACTGTCGTGTCTTGTTCGGGAAAGAACATCATATTAGTCATAGCCTCATAGGCCAGCAAATTCCACAAAGATGAAAGCAAGTTTGTTCAGAGAAGCAATTTAGATGTCAGTGTGACAAACTCAGAAGACTTGACATCGAATGAAACGATAATAGATAATAAAAAGAAATGACAATTAAAAGAAAAAACTGATATGATAAAAATTGAAGCCTCAGTTAAATCCATTAGCTTCATAGAAATTGCAGTTTCTGCCAAGGGGTTCTCCCTGAAAACAGGGTCTCAGCTCCACTGCACCTCGTAAATTGGATTCTATCCTCATCGGCAATAACATTAAAAAACAAAACTTTTATTTGAAAAAAAGGCTCAGATTTTATACAGCTTCTTCGATCAAGAATTATCTGAAGCAGAACTGGCGTAAAGCTGTTAGATTTAGTCATCATTGCCAAAACACAAAAACAAAGAACCACAAAAGAAAAAGGCTCATATTAAGAAATTCAACCATTGTTTTTCCGTATCTACTTCATTGACAAAATCTCAGAAGCGCGGATAATTTTGTAATCATAGCCAATTCCTTGTAAAACCAATTACGAATCGAAATAAAAAAATTTAGACATTGCTTTGACACAGTTAAGCCGGATTTGAAAAACGATACAGAACTGCAACACGAATGGCAAAAATCTAGCAGGAGCTTTGGGGCTTAAATTCCTCAAGACTTTTCATCAGATTAGCCCGGGAGGCTCCTGCGATTACTCTAAAATTCTACCAAATAACCCTAAAACTCATAGAAAAAAACCGACGAACACTAATTTACAATCAATCGTGATGTGAATTATGATTTTGGTTGGTCTCATGCGGCTATTATATAGAGAAGAGAGCATATGCGTTGATTAAAAACCCTAGCCCTTTAACCACCGACTTCAAAATTCCAGCTTCTGATCGGTTAAAATGTAAACCGGCCTAGTTCTGTGAAATTTGGGCTTTTGTTGAAAGCCCCATAAGACTGAGGACTCAAGTTCTAGAAAAAACCTTAAAACCGACATATAATACAGCCACCACCTGGTAGAGAAATCAGGTAGATTCATATTTCTTGCACGTAAAGATACTCTTTGCCGATTTCGTCATTTGATTTTTGATTTTTTTTTTTATACCGAAACCTAAATCCTCGCCGGAGAGAAAATCATGCAGGGCTTGGCGGCGACCACCACCCATGGCTCTCTAGCCTTTCTCGCTCCTCCAAGGTTTTTCTTTTTCTCTTCCCTCCGATATCACCACCAACTCATGATTTCAATTCTCCTATTCGATCTCCGATGTTATTCTTTCGATTCTACTTCTCCGATTTCGGAGCTCGTCGCGCTGTTGAATGATTTTTGTGTTGTATCGATTTGATTTCCATTCTGAAGAAACGAACTGTTCTGAGCTTTTGAATCGTCAATTTCAGTGAAATCCGAGTTAAATTTGGCTATTTTCGGTTGAAATTTCTTGGGCTGGATTTGGATTTGACCTTTAGGAATGTTGATTTGCTTTGTGTTTCACACTTTGTTCTCCAATTTCTCTGAGTCTTTAATGTTGATGATTTATGAAGCAGGAACTATAGTGTAATTCCAAAGAAGTATTTGAGATCAAGAGTGTTCCTCCCCAAATTAGACCCTTCCGCAAAATTAAGATTGTCAGCGAGCTCAATCTCACTGAAATGTCCCCGAGCGATTGTTCCTCTTTCAGGTATTATGTGAATTGATTCACCATATCACTTGAAAATGCTTCTTTGAAACGTTGTATAAGCTTGTGAATTGAGAAGTTAATACATGTGCTAATGTGATTTGCAGCAACTCCATCAATGGACTTTACAGAAGCAGCACCATCCAACAAGCTCTTTGGTCATGGCTTGCCACCATTGGCTCCAAGTTTGAGAAGACGTCGTAAACCACTAGAGCCAGCGAGGGCATTCAAAGACGAATTCTTTAAAATCAAACTCCCCAAAATCGCAGAGAGACCTGAATGGTGGTGGAGGACACTGGCCTGTGTGCCTTATCTAATATCACTCCAAATGTCTGACGTTGGTTTCTACGTGCAGCCTTTTCTAGAGAGGCACGACGCGATCGGAGACATGATCTACTTCATCCCTGGAGCGATAACCAGATGGCCGTCCTGGTTCTTCATGGTCTACTGCTTCTTAGGTTACACGTGGGTGGTGAAGAACAAAAATTTGCCTCATTTCCTCAGGTTTCACATGATGATGGGTTTGCTTTTGGAGACGGCGCTTCAGATCATATCGTGCACGAGCAATTTCTTCCCGCTGATTCATTACAAAGGAACGTTTGGGGTGTATTACTGGATGGTGCTCGGGTTCACGTACATGTGTCTGCTTCTTGAATGCATACGGTGCGCTCTCGCTGGTGTCTATGCTCAGATTCCTTTCATGACCGATGCTGCTTCCATTCACACTCTCTTTAACTTGGGTGGTTTTCAGAGACCACTCAGATGAAAGGTGAAGAATGTTGTTGCATTATATAGGATGAACAAAGTCTTATTCTTTTTTGAATTCTCCAGTGGGATGTTTTTGAGTCTAGTCTTGTGTGAAGTCTTTATGCTTAGCGTCATTGTCTCATATAGTCATGTAAAACTGAACTCTCTATGAGAGTGGTTTAAATCAATACTTTTCACTTGTTAACATTTTTCTCCAGAGGGATGTTTTTCAAAGTATGTTTACTCTGGTTTAGTCTTAAAACAGAGAACAAAATTACAAGAAAAGCTAGAACAATATTGTGATTAGAGGGTGTTTGTTTCTGCTAGATTTACAAATGTTAAGAGCTAATTAAATTGCATAAACTAGTAAACTTTTGGATTAAAAAAAACATTCGAGTATTAAAGTTGTTCTGAATCCTAATTTAAACTTTGTACAAAAGTCATGAAAGGTCCACTAGCTTAGTTACATTGAAATTTTGGTTTATTGGGTTCCATGTTTATAGAACTTAAAAGAGTGATTAATAATGGAGACCACGTCCCTGCAACATGGTACCAACCAAATCACAATGTCGTAGTTTTATTCCATCTTCATAACAAAAGTCTTCGTTGGTCTTTAAACCCTTGACCGGTTCTAAACACAACTCATTCAATGTCTATTTAGAATTAACACATCCGTTTTCAGACTTTCTCAAAGGTCTCTCTAGCACCATGTCAAATAAATCATCTAACCACCATTAAATGGTCATTTCGATCATAAAAAAAGAAACTTGCTCATTTTCTCTAATTTCTTGATTGAGTCTGTCACAATGAACGATCTAATCTCAAGCTCGTTCAAGAGATACACAGACCTAAACCACCAAGTCCAACTCGACGACATTGAATCACAAAATGCTTCTCTCGATTCAGGCAACCTCGATGAGTTCTTCGGATACGTCGAGAGTGTTAAAGAAGACATGAAAGCTGTCGAGGAGATTCATAAACGTCTGCAAGATGCTAATGAAGAGTCCAAGACCGTGCATGATTCCAAGGCCGTGAAAAAGCTACGTGCTCGTATGGATTCGAGTGTTACGGAAGTCTTGAAACGTGTCAAGATGATAAAGTCGAAGCTCGTGGCTTTGGAGAAATCGAACGCTGCTCAGAGGAAAGTCTCTGGTTGTGGTCCTGGCTCCTCTGCTGATCGGACCAGAACTTCGGTCGTTAGTGGATTGGGGAAGAAGCTTAAAGACATGATGGATGATTTTCAGAGACTTCGAACCAAAATGGCTAGTGAATACAAAGAAACAGTCGAGAGACGGTAATTTCCTATTATTTACTTTTCATCTGGGTTTTACTGTGATTCAACAAAGATCAAATCATGTTATAAAGAGATGTTTGATCTTTACTATATGATTCAACTAAGATCAAAGGTTTAATATTTGGGAATTTTACTATGATTAAACAAATATCAAATCTTTTATATTTTTTGGTGCAAGATCAAATCTTTGTTGTTTTTACTAGAAAAGGTTTCATCTTCCGGGTTCTACTATGATTCAACAAAGAATAAGTCTTGTTATGAAGAAAGGTTTGATCTTTTGGGATCATACTATGATTTAACTAAGATCAAAGGTCTAATCTTTGTGGATTTACTATGATTAAACAAATATTTTCACCAAAAAGGTTGAATTTTTACAAACTAAGTGATGGTAAATTTAGATGGTAAAGTTTTGTGTTTTGGATTTTGAATCTTTGAAGGTACTTCACTGTAACGGGACAAAAAGCAGACGAAGAAACGATAGAGAAGCTGATATCAAGCGGAGAAAGCGAACGTTTTCTCCAAAAAGCGATACAAGAGCAAGGCCGTGGACAGATCATGGACACATTGTCAGAGATTCAAGAACGACACGACGCGGTTAAAGAGATAGAAAAGAGTCTACTGGAGCTGCACCAAATCTTCCTCGACATGGCTGCTCTTGTGGAAGCTCAAGGGAACATGCTCAACGACATCGAATCAAACGTCTCAAAGGCGAGCTCTTTCGTCATGAGAGGGTCTGTTCAGTTGCAAGGAGCTAAAGTGCTTCAAAGGAACTCGAGGAAATGGACTTGCATCGCCATTATACTCGCCATCGTTCTTGTCATTATCATCCTTTTCCCAATCCTCTATACATCTTTCCTTAAACCTTGAATGAAGCATTTTGTTTTTTCCTTCAAACTCTTCTTGTTAGAGCCCTTTCAATTTCTTGTATTGAATCAAGATTCTATTTTTGAGCTGAAACAAGAGCTACTGTAACTGCTTTTATATTGATAGTTTTTTGTATAACTTCATATCAAAACCTATGAATCTATGAGTAAAACACAAATAAATGTACAATTTTCTTGAATTGGTTATAGAAACAAAAAAATTGAAAGTCTACAATGTGACTTTGAAGTTAAGAATATGAAATTTTCATTAAAAACAACAAAGATAGAATCAAGATACAAGAATACGAACATAACTATGAGAAACCGTAACTGGTCTCATAAAGTCTACGACAAACGATTAACCAAATCATAAACATATGTGATCGCCCAAATTAAACTTCCGACACAAGATTAACTTGAAAGTTGAAACCCTAATAAAACCCTTGTTACGATTTGCCCTTGTAAACCTGCAAATCTCAATCACACACAAGCTCACGAAACACCTCTCTCTCTCTCACAAGAACCAGAAAACAGAGCAAGCACAGAAAACAGAGCAAGCAAAAGAGATAAAGAACACAAAGAGTTTGTTCACCCAGTTCAACCTAGTCGATGTGACTAAGCCTACGTCTGGAGCCGATCAATCCGGCAATCCACTAATCAAAAGAAGAGTACAGCTCAATAACAGAGCAAGAGAATCAATGGAGGTTAAGGAACTCCAATTGATTGTTACAACAGCTTAAGGAAGAAGAAGACAAGAACTTAAGTATTTAAACACCTAAACACTTTTGCATTTACGGCGGCGTCTCTATTCGCGACTAGAGAGAAACCGTCTAGGTCTTCTTCTTCAATCTCCGGTTCAAATCAACAATCCCAAACCGGTTGTACTCTAATTCAATTCCTCCGGTTTACACCAAACCTGAAAACTGAATCACATAACCACAACACTCCACCTTGATTCAAGTTTTCCTTCTCTTAGTGAATTGCACTACTTGGATTTAACCTCGGCACGAAGATACTCCATCTTCACTTGAGTAACCTTAGAAAATCTAAGGCTTCCTCAAACTTACGAACTGGAATGCTTTTTGTAAGCATATCCGCAGGATTCTTTGATGTATGAATCTTACTCACTGCAACTTCACCTTCTTCAATCACATCTCTGATGAAGTTAAACTTGGTAGCAACATGCTTTGTCCTCTCATGAAATGTGTTGTTCTTTGACAAACAAATAGCAGACTCAGAATCACACCATATCAAAGCTTTAGCTGGTTTCAACCCCATGTCATCCAACAAGCCACGAATCCACATGGCTTCCTTGACAGCCTCTGTTAGAGCAACGAATTCAGCCTCTGTAGTTGACAAAGTAGTTGCCTTCTGCAAGCTTGATTTCCAGCTCACTGTATTTCCACCAACCGTGAACACATAACCACTGATAGACCTTCTTCTGTCAAGATCTCCTGCATAATCTGAGTCACTAAAACCTGCACACTGAAATCTTTTCCCTTTGTATACACCAAATTCATCCCAACCGAGCCTTTAAGATACCTCAATAACCATTTCACAGCCTCCCAATGTATGTCTCCTGGCTTGCTCATAAACCTGCTAACAAGACCAATAGCATAAGCAATGTCTGGACGTGTCCCAATCATTGCATACATAATGCTGCCAACTGCGCTATTGTATGGTACCAACTCTGTATCAACACACTCACTATCATCTTGAACTGAATACAGCTTGAAGTGTGCACCAATGGGCGTGCTTACAACCTTAGCTTCACCCATATTAAACCTTTGAATCACTTTCTTCAAGTAACCAGACTGAGATAAGCACAATGTACCTTCTTTTCTGTTCCTTGTAATGTCAATGCCCAAGATTCTACTAGCTGCTCCCAAGTCTTTCATCTCAAATTCTCTACTTAACTCTGCCTTTAGCTTGTTCACTTCTGTTATACTCTTTGCAGCCAAGAGCATATCATCTACATACAACAGCAAATAGATGAACTCTTCATCACCTACCTCCTTCACGTAGACACATGGGTCATGTCCACTGCGAGTGAACTTTTGGCTCATCATAAATGCATTGAACTTCTTATTCCATTGCCGTGGAGCTTGCTTTAACCCATAGAGAGACTTCTTCAGCAAACACACTTGATCTTTCTTTGGATCAACCACAAAACCTTCTGGCTGTTCCATGTAAAGTTCTTCTTCAAGCTCACCATGCAGAAATGCTGTTTTCACATCCATCTGTTCCAGCTCTAAGTCTTCTTTAACCACCAATGACATCAGAATTCGTATGGAGAGATGTTTAACTACTGGTGCAAACACTTCTTGATAATCAATTCCCTCTTTCTGCGTAAAACCTCTAGCAACAACTCTTGCTTTATGCCTTTCTGATTCTACACCAGGAATACCAGATTTTAACCTGTATAACCATCTGCTACCAATGACCTTTTTGTCTTTAGGTCTATCAACAATGATCCATGTTCCATTCTTCCATAGCGACTCCATTTCTTCTGTCATACCACCGTTCCATTTCACCCAATCTTTGCTTCTTCTTGCTTCATGATAACAGCTTGGTTCTTCTGAAGTTACAAATTCAGCTGTGAGGAGAGCAAATGCAACTTCAGAGTAATCCGAAAACTTAGCTGGTGGCTTAGGTTGTCTTCTACCTCGATCTCTTGCTAGTTGATAGTTTGTCAGATCAACAGCATCAGCAGAAACGTCTTCTGTCTCTGCTTCATCGGATTCAGAGCTGCTTGCGTTTTCTTGAGTTTCTCCACCTGCATCAACACTTTCTGTAACATGCTCATTTTGAGCACCAACATCGTCCTCATCCTCTATCCTGATAAACGTCTCTGTAGAGACCGTTGGTGCCGGCAGAGCCTTAGAAGCTGAAGCTTGATTCTCTTCAGACTTCAAATCTTTGAAGACCACATTCTCATGAAACACCACGTTCCTGCTGATCACACATTTTTCTTCATTCAACAACCAGATTTTGTAACCTTTGGTTCCTGGAGGATAACCCAGAAACACACCTTTTAAAGCCCTTGGCTTCAGCTTTCCCTGATCCTGATGCACATAAGCAACTGATCCAAACCTTCTCAAATGATTGTAGCCTGGTTTTCTGGTCAGCCATAACTGTTCTGGAACATTGTGATCAATGGCAGAACAAGGAGATCGATTCACCAAATAAGCTGCTGTTGCAGCTGCTTCAGCCCAAAACGGTTCACCAAGACCCGATTCATCTAACAGACATCTCACCTTCTCCATTATGGTCCTGTTCATGCGCTCTGCAACGCCGTTCTGCTGCGGCGTATACGTACACGTTCTGTGACGCTCAATGCCAAACTTCTTGCAGTAATCATTGAACCTTGAGTTACAGAACTCCAAACCGTTGTCAGTCCTCAGCACCTTCACTTTCTTGTTTACTTGATTTTCAACTAGCACTTTCCACTCACAAAAGTTCTCAAACGTTTCATCTTTAGTCCTGAGAAACATCAACCAAACTTTTCTTGTTTTATCATCAATAATAGAGAGAAAGTATTGTTTACCAGAAAGTGACGGTGTGACATTTGGAGATCCCCATAAGTCAGCATGAACATAGCTCAAGATGTCTTCCGTGATGTGTTTACCCACATTGAAACTCAACTTCTTGGACTTCCCCATTACGCAATGTTCACAGAAAGCAAGGTCTTTGATATCTTTCTTCTCGATCAGACCTTTGCCGCTGAGAGTCTTCATGTTGTTGATACTCAAATGCCCAAGTCTACTATGCCATAAACTTGTCTTGTCAATTGAGCTCTCTACGTTGCAGCTTTCTCCCAACACAGTCCTTCCATCAAGAATATACAATCCATTTTGCAAGATTCCACGCAGAGCCAACTTATTGTTCTTGTAGAATTTTACTACACCATCTCCACCTTCATGAGTGTACCCTAGACTGTCAAGAGTACCAGTAGAGATCAAGTTTCTTCTCAGATTTGGAACATACCTCACATTCCTTAAAACTTTGATGGATCCTCCGTTTGTCTTCATCTTTATAGATCCAGACCCTTTTGCTTCGACAGTGTGATCATCACCAAGAAGAATTGTCGTACTTGTGTTCTCATTGAAATCCGAGAACCAATCTCTTCGGGACGTCATGTGATACGTGCAACCTGAGTCAATAACCCATTGTTCCTTTGACTCTTGACCGTTTACACTCAAAGCTTCAGTATATACCAGCTTCTCTGTAATCACTCCTGCTTCCCCTTGAGGTTCAATTCCATACTTCTTCTTTCTTGCATAACAGTCTTTCTTGATATGTCCCTCCTTCTTGCAAAACCAACAAGTAAGCCTTGTATTTGAACTAGACCTGCTTCTGCTGCGATCATTCTTTCCCTTAACACCTTTGTAAGGTTGTCTTCCTCTTTCACCAGTATACAAACTTGCTGCTTGATTCTTATCAGACCTGTGATCTTCTGATAATTCTCTTTCCCTAGACCTTGCTGCAGAAACTACTTCTTCTAGGGATAAAGACTCTCTTCCATACTTCAGAGTATGCTTCAATTGATCAAAGCTAGGAGTCAAAGAAGTAAGCAACAAGATAGCTTGAACTTCATCCGAGACCTCGACGTTGAGACTACTAAGTTCAGCAACTATCTTCAAGAAGTCATCGACATTCTCATCAACATTCTTAGACTCTGGGGATGATTGGTAGGAGCTGTGGTTGCTCTACACAGCCCAAAATCTTTCTACAGCAATTTAAAATTACCAATCATGCTCTCATTCTGTCTCTTTCCATTTTTGAAACACAGAGCAATTTTTTATATTTATGGAAGTTCCGTGGCTTTGGAAAGCAATTTTTCTAGAGCACCAAATTAAGTGCTCTTAGAATTTTCTCTCTTCTCTTTCCTTATTATTTTTTCAATATTTATTTTTTAATCTATTATTTCTATATCTTATCTTTTCTGTTTTAATGCTATATTTAATGACACAATCTACAATAAGAAATCCTACAGCACTAAAATCTATATTTACAGCCAAAAATTCTACAGCGTAAAATCTACAGCAAAAAAATTAAAGCTACAGCTACATCCAATCAGGCCCTCTACCATCCTGTAAGTATAGAATTTCAACTGCATATGAATTCTATTTGGCAGCGAAGTTTCAGTATACAGACGATCTAACAAAGACCACATCTGAGCTGTAGATTGAGTGTTCTTAATCTTCCTCAATACATGGTCTCCAACGTTAGCTATGATAACCCCCATAGCTCTTTCTGATTTATCTATCTTGTCAGGATCATAAACTACCTCCGACGTCGTTCACGCCGCATCACCAGCTCCACCAGATGTTACCACCGTCTTTTCCAGCTTGTCATCAGTCAAGATATCTTTCAATCCAATAACCCGAAGGTGTGACAAGATTCTGATCTTCCAAAGAGAGAAGTCTATGTTCCCGTCGAACTTGTCGACATCAATCCGTGAGTTTGGTGGATCCTTCCCAACCATGAGCTCTGATACCAATCTGTTACGATTTGCCCTTGTAAACCTGCAAATCTCAATCACACACAAGCTCACGAAACACCTCTCTCTCTCTCACAAGAACCAGAAAACAGAGCAAGCACAGAAAACATAGCAAGCAAAAGAGATAAAGAACACAAAGAGTTTGTTCACCCAGTTCAACCTAGTCGATGTGACTAAGCCTACGTCTGGAACCGATTCAATCCGGCAATCCACTAATCAAAAGAAAGAGTACAGCTCAATAACAGAGCAAGAGAATCAATGGAGGTTAAGGAACTCCAATTGATTGTTACAACAGCTTAAGGAAGAAGAAGACAAGAACTTTAAGTATTTAAACACCTAAACACTTTTGCATTTACGGCGGCGTCTCTATTCGCGACTAGAGAGAAACTGTCTAGGTCTTCTTTTTCAATCTCCGGTTCAAATCAACAATCCCAAACTGGTTGTACTCTAATTCAATTCCTCCGGTTTACACCAAACCTGAAAACTGAATCACATAACCACAACAACCCTAATTAATTCTCCATAGCTGGACTCGTGTTGCCGTCAACAGATTCTCGACAGAGAGGGCACGAGTCGTGTTGTCGATCCAACCACTTGATGACACATGTTTCATGAAACTCGTGTGTACAACCAGGCAACTTGCTGATGGGATTAGTCTTTGATTCCGACAATTTCTCCAAACATATCGCGCAGCTCTCTGGTTCCAAGTCCTCTGTTTCCACTTCTTGGCTCTCTTGGTCCGAATACGCCGATATAGAAGAAGGCACGGCGAGATACACTTTCTGTGTCAGTTTGACGAAGACCGGCATGAACAAGACTCCTCCTTGTGGGAAGTCTCCCCGTTGGGATGCGATAAGAATATGATCAGTGACTAGCCGAGACAAGACACGGTCGTGGAGATGGTCGTTGACGCGTTGGAAGACGTAGTCTGGTTTGAAACTCTGGAGATTGATAAAGGGAAGAGGGTCACGAAAAGAATCGTCCGGGTAAGATCCGAGACTCGATACAGAGCCATCGCTCTCGTCTAGTGCAAATTCTTCGACTTCTCGTGTTTGAGCTATAGCCACCGTGTGTAAGAACCCTGACGACGACGGAGATGCGTGAGGCAAAGCCCTTGCTTTGATATCTACCTTGATTGCTGCGGTTTCCATTGTCGGAGAGAAATTCAACAAAAATCAGAGAGAAAGATATTATGAGTCGTAAGAGAGAGATTTGTTGTGAGGAAAGAAAATTGAGATGAGAATTGTGTGTGAGAAGAATGTGGTGTGATGTCAATGTATTTATAGTCTTGCCTTTTTCCTTTTTTCAGTTCTTAAATTTCCTTTTTTTCTTCTTAACGATCATTTTTAAATGTTGCTGTATTTCCTTTCTTTTTTTTGTCTTTTGTTATCAATTTCTTGTATTGAATCAAGATTCAATTTTTTGAGCTGAAACAAGAGCTACTGTAACTGCTTTTATATTGATAGTTTGTTGTATAACTTTATATCAAAACCTATGAGTAAACACAAACAAATGTACAATTTTTGAGTTTATAAATCATTACCTCTCAAGAACATTGTTTACTTCTGAATTCATCAGATAAAAGTGTCTGAACAAGCTCCTTTAACCTCTCAGCACCAAGGCCTGGTTTCAAAACCGAGTCATCTCCCCGAACAGAGCAAGGATCATCACCGTTTTCCAAACTCCCAACGCACCAAGCCCCTAAAGAGAACCGGTGAGTGCGTCCCAAGAGCTCTTTATCAATCTTGTCCAACACAGGATCGTTCTTGTGGAACTTTCTAGCAAAGGGAGCGTTGCTTTTGACCATCTTGTCGAAATCCTTCATCGTCAGAGAGTTCGGGTGCTGCTTCGGAGGATAGTCCCAAGAAATGTAGTGCAGGTCATGCCCTATCGCAGTGCTCTTAAACTCTTCATTGTTGCATATGACTGTGTGGAAATATCCTTCTGGAGAAGACACAAAGTTTGCATAGTACATTAAGATCGTCCTTGGGAAATTATCCCATCCCAAGATTGAGTACTCAAGGAAAGACCGAGTCAGAACCACCCACGCCGAGCCTGCAAGATTACAAAACAAGAAACCAAAACCATTCACATTCATAAGGAGACTTTGGTTTATGTAATGTTGAGTTCAAGATGCTAAGCTAAACCTGTGAACAGCTTGAAAGAAGTGGGAATTGATCTGTGTTGAGTAGTCCAAGCAATTTCGGTTTTCTTGGATAGGTATAAACCAGGATCAACAATGATTGATTTGGCTCTCTGGTTCCTGCAAAAGAGACACAAATCTTATTTCCAAATTTCAGAGACAAAGCTGTTTACTTTTGAGGTTTCTACTTACAGTTTCCACCCAGTGAGCTTCATATGCTCAATGAAATTGACATTCCGAGACAAATTCGAGAAGACATACAACAAATCTGCAGAGAATCACAAATCAAGAAGCTGCATCAAAGAACAAAAACAGAATCACTAAAACTAACCATCTTGTGTGACGAGAGGATAATCAGAGGCACTAAGGTTGATGAACCAATCCCAATCCAAGCTCTCTCTAAGCAAAATCGCCACAGCCTGAAGCGTGCAAGCAATCATTGTAGGGCCTTTGTAGGTAACAAGATTAGACTGAGACATGACACGAACGTTCTCTACTTCACGGAAAGTAGGATCACTCTTGACAGACATTGCAAGCTCAAGCCTTTCCTTGGGAGGAGCTTCGAGATCTAAATGGAGAACATACTGGTTTCTTGGATGATACACAGCTTGCAATGTCCTCATCATCCTATGACTATCACCTTTCGTTCCTGAGATCAGATAAGCTAATCTAGGAACCTCTGAAGAATTTGAATTCGAATTCGCCGTTGAGTTTAAATCTGATTCTACAAAGTATTCACTTGATTCTTCTGAGATGTTATCAAACGGCAATGGTTGTTCTTGATCTTCAACATAAGAAGTATCGAATTGGACATAGATGAGAGACATGAAGAGAGTCACCGACAAAACCAAGCTCGCCAAGAATGGGAACATCCATTTTCTATCTCTGAATACCCTAAACCCTGAGTGTCTGATCCAAATCAGCTTCCTATACACTTTCTTCATTCCCTTCAAAAACAGAATCTTTTCTCCTACCAGATGAACAAGCTTGATTCAGATCAAAGTTGTATCAAAGTCTGAATCTTTTGTACAAACAAAGACGAGGGTTGATATAAATTACCAGAATTTTCAGAGATATGGCTACAGAGGCTCTAGTCCAGAGTTGGTGCTAGCTCAACGACGATGACAAAATCTTCACACAATAGCTTAATTTAGTAGAAGACGGAAGTTGATAAGAAGAGCAACAACCAATGCACCAACCGAACAAAAAGAAAAGAGTTTTTAGTGTTTATTGCTTTTGGCATGGCAGCGGCAAAAAAGCTTTGTTAAAGTCCAAAGCTGAGGTCAGATCTAATGACTAAAATCGAGTTGAAGAACCAACAATGCTTAAAGTTTAAGTCTTTGTATCCTTTTAAACAAAAAGAACATAATAAGACAAGACAAGTCGGTCCTTGGACTAAGACAGATGCTGCTGATTGAAATTAGGGCAGAAGAAGCAGCACACGCACTTCTGAATTGGAAAAAAGGAGCAATTAAAGGAGGAGACGAAATGAAATCTCCTGAAGAAGAAACTTTAATGGAGATTGGAGAGACGACTTGTGAGTTTTAGATTCGGAGTGGTCGGAAGAGAGAATGAGAAAACCGACGCACTTTGAGACGGACAGAGAAACAAAGCTGATTAATTTAGTGATGGATTAGCTTAATTTGTTGGCAAAAATCAAATTTGATTTTATTATCAATCATGTTCTTTCTCTATAGCCTATAGGACTGAAACTCTCTCATACGACACGCGCCACATGAACGAGAAGGCGCGTGCGTGATCGATGTTGAATTGACCAATGTTAAATGTTAATACACAAAGTGGGGCATTGTAAAAAAAGGAAACTTTAAGAAGACCACAGACAGAATGGAGAAAATCAAATCTGAAATCACTTTCATTCTCCAAGTTCGAGACTTTTGAATTGATCTTGACTATAAAACGGTTATCAATATTTCATTTACAGTTTTTATCAACAATATTACCTAATCTTCTGAAAAGTATTGAGAATGGGAGTCAAAAGTGAAGACATTTTTTTATATCTTGAGAATTTGCTAAACTAAAACTACTCACAAGAGAACTTTTTTTAGTCTTCTGTATAGAATCTTGACCTAACATCAGTCATCACTCATCATCAACGTTTCATTTACAATTATCAAAAATACTCAGAGAGCATTTTGTAAGCGAATATCAGTAAAAACCAAAAAAAAGTAGAAAAATCAAATCAAGAGTCTTTTCACCAAAGTTTTTTTTTTCCTTGTAACTGAAAAATCATTTCCTTTCACCGAAGCTGCTCTGCTAATCTTGCCTCTGGCCAGAAGTTGGTCCACTGTTAGACCCCTGAGACGCTGCTGGCTGTTGCATCTGATGCTGAAGTTGCTGCATTTCTTGATCCATCTCAGGCCGTGGTGCTGCTGCTGCATTATTGGGAAAGCCAAAGTGTTGTCCTCCTTGGTAGACTTGCTGCTGCTGGTTGTTGTACCCCATTGGCCTCACCGGAGCCTGACCAAACTGTTCCTGTGGCTGATTGTACATCATTGGCATCATTGGAGCCTGACCAAACTGTTCCTGTGGCTGATTGTACATCATTGGGATCATTGGAGCCGGAACTAGGACTACGTGGGGAACAATCGGTTGCTGTGGATGATTGTACATCCCTGGCCACATTGGAGCTGGACCTCGGTACTGCTCGTACATCATTGGAGCTCCTGCATTCGGATGATAATGCTGCTGCGGCATACCAAAACCATAGTTGTGATCAGCAAACGCAGGCTCTTGAATCACTGGCCTTGCAATCTGATTAGGTCTCCATGGTGCAGCTGCAGCGTTGAGACTTCTTGGAGAATTGTTCTGAACAGATGCAACCAATCGGAGGAACAAATGATGAGACACGGTTCGTTGGATTATCATTAGTAAACAAGACTTGCGACTAACCTAATCAAGCACTAATGGAGGAAGAAAGAAGAAGGCGAAACAGAGACGATAAGACTTAGAGACTCTATTCAGTTATGGTTCTTGATCATCACAAAAGGTTCGAGATTTACCGTAACTGAGACTTGTTGACGACTCCCACTTCCTCCGCTAGGCTCATCCTCTGCCATGGTGAGCTTAAAAGCAGCGTCAAATGTATCGAAATCAAGAGCGCTCATGAAAGTTTCCTTCTCGGGCTCAGCCTCCTCTGCTCGCGCTTCTTCTTCGTCGGCGGTTTTGTCGAGATCAGCCTCCTCTGCTTTCGCTTCTTCTTCGCCGTCGGTTTTGGCGAGATCGTCTTCCTCTGTTCGCTTCTCTTCTTCACCGGTAATCTTGGCGGGATCATCGTCCCCTGTTTTCACTTCTCCTTCATCGTTGCTCTTGGCGAGATCGTCTTCCTCTGTTCGCTTCTCTTCTTCACCGGTGGTTTTGGCGGGATCATTCACATTTGCTCGCGTTCCTCCTTCGGAAGCCATGGCCAGAGACGAGAGCGTTGAAGAGAGAAAGAAAGAAGAATCAGCGAAGAAGAAAGGTGAAAGAAACTGATAAAGTCTCTCTCGGGTTTAACAGAATAACGGAATCTCGTATATATATTAGCCTCGAGAGTCGAGTCTCAAGGTGAAAATCAAAATTGTAAAAAAGATAAAATCTTTAAGAAAACTATAGTGAAAAAAGGACTGAAGTTGACTCCTTTCTTTTAGTTGGTTAGACCGTTAGGGTCAAAGGCGCCAATAACATCTTGGTTGGTTAGACCGTTAGGGTTAAAAGCCAATAACATTTTGGTTGGCGCGCAAAACAATATCCGATCAGCTTGGTTTGGTTAAATCCAGTTGATTGGTTCTCAATTCTTTAGTGAGTACAATGATTTGAGATGAATAGGCACCAAGCACACAATACATACAATTAAACAACACACAGCAAGTTATATTAACTTTTTTTAAAGAATCAACGCATCATTTTCTGTAACTAACACTTACAGATCCATTTGGTTCGGTTTAGTCCGGTTTATTGTCCCTCCATTGAATAGCAAGTGTGCAATGTTTCAGACGAGTATCCTACAGAAACACACACTACAATAAGGCAACACAGAGCAAATTAGATGAGCTCAAGTAGAAAAAAGTTCAAAGAATCCAGTATTCATGAAGAGCTTCGCAAAAACATGTTTGTATAGTGATGTTTCCCAAGAATCCAGTATCTCACAACATAGTGATGTTTCCTTACAGGTCCAAAGATCCCAACCGCATGACCCAATTGAGCTTTTGATTCAGTAGAAGTCTCAACTCACTGGCTGCAGAATCAGCTTAAGCCTCTTCTCCTAAGGTTGTGACTTTACACTTTTAAGTCAATCAGTCACCTTTTTTGCTGATTCTGAGACTTGAAACATCTTTCGTCTCTGTCTAGATTCCTGACTCGAGTTCTGAAGCTCCATATCCATAAGAGGGCTAGTAGTATAAAAAAGGTGAAACCATCAGAGTCAAGCTCTTAGTTTACCTGAAATCATAGGGCCAGCCAACGATATGAGACAAGTACGCTTAGATCACCATCAAGTAGAACACACAGCTTTAAGTGACCTTTTGAAATGTGGTTCTACAAAGATAACATTTGATTCCTCTGAGCTAAAAACACATAAGAACCCTCCAGTCAAAAATGGATAGAGATGATTGGCATTTATAGGAGTAACCAACACTTTCTAGTAACCATTTTCAGTCTCTTAAAACACTACTAAACATGTCGCTAATGGGTCTCTGATACACACTTTCCTCATTCCCTAAACCTCTTCTCCTATCCAGTGAATGAAATTGGTTTAGAATGGTGAAGAAAATTTTAGACCGTAAAACCGAAATTCTCTCTTCAACTGTTCAACATCTAAGCAGCATCAAAGTCTTAATCTTTTGAACACATAAACACAGGACACTGTTAAGAGATTGACCAAAACCAATACAACGCTTAGTCCTATTACTGAATTACTAGAATTTCATAAACGCTGCAGAATTGGGGCAAATTCAACAAAAGTTACAAACTTCCGATAGCTAACTAACAAAAAAAAGATAACTTTGGTTGATAAGAGCATTAACAATCAATGCACTAAACCAATCAATTGATGTAATGACTCAATTGAGTGAAGAATCGAATAGTAGGGGGAAAAAGTTTATCTCTTTGATCCGTTAAGCAAACATAAGAGGAAAAGTCCTTTGAAAACGATGGATGCTGCTTAAGTAATTGTAGAGTTTCAGAAGCGACCTGAATTTTATTTTTGTTGCAGAAGAAATTAGAAGCATGAGAGATTATAACTTACCAGAAAATGGGAGCATATCCATTTAACAGTCTACAACATCCCAAAAAACTGGAATTTATAGGGTTTCAGAATCAACCTGGAAAACTGAAATTAGAAGCATAAGAGATTAACACTTACCATTTAACAACGAACATTGGAGCTGCGAAATCAAACCCGCAAAAAAAAAAGTTTGGGAATTTCTTAGGGTTTGAGAGAATGGAAATGCAAAAAAAAATTTGGACCATTTCTCGATTTGTGCGTGTCATCCTTGCGCAGGGGCCATGCTAATCTTCTCTGTATCGTTCCAATTTTATCGGATGTCCCCGAAGGGACAATCTCCATTGTCACTCCGACGCTATATAAACAGAGCAGCTTCTTCCTCAAGAAGCGATGTGGGAGAAAAAATCTTTTGATGATATAACTTAAATGGGCCTGTTTACACTAAAAGGCCTATCTTTGATTTCTAATTGGCCCATTAGCACACTATTTACGAATGAACTCAAGGGTAAGCTGATCTTGGCCGTCAATTCCTAAAATTCCGTTGTTGTTGTTGCTGATACAACATTTGGTTTGATCACTGTCAATAATCTGATATTGCATTAGATAATAATTGCTTGTTGACTTGTTGATATGAGTTTGGGGCCAAAAAAAATCTGTTTTCTGAATTCTCTTTGTTGCCTGTGCTACAAGTTTTGATCTGTTCACTTCTATTAACTCATTTGTTGCCAACTTCATCTGCATTTTGTAGTACATAAATGCTTCTTTCATTAATTCTTCGTGAGCGCATTGACATTAACTTATGTTTTGTTTGTAAGCGATAGTTTGTGAAATACTTACAAGAGTAAAAAGAGTAGACTTGTGAATAGATTTACAACTTTTGTTAAACTTCTGTAACAAGTAAGAAGAGTAGACTTGTGAATAGATTTTTGACAGAACAATCATCATCAACATTTCATTTACAGTTATCTTCAAAATCATTCCGAAAGCATTTTGCGAAAGAATATCAGTAAAAACTAAAGTAAAAAAAATAACATATCAAGAGTCCTTTTTTTTAACCTAAGCTGCTCTGCTCATCTTCACTTTCGTCAGAAGATGGTCCACTGTTAGACCCCTGAGACTCTGCTGGCTGTTGCATCTGAGCCACAAGTTGCTGCATTTCTGGATCCAGCACATGCCATGGTGCTAAGTGTTGTCCTGCTTGGTTAAATTGCTGCTGCTGGTTGTTGTACACCATTGGCCTCATTGGAGCTTGACCTCGGACTAAATTTTGGTTCTGCTGGTACATCATTTGAGTTGCTGCATTATTGGGGATGCCAAAGTGTTGTCCTTGGTTGAATTGCTGCTGCTGGTTGTTGTACACCATTGGCCTCACTGGAGCCTGACCTCGGTATACGTTGGGAACAACCTGATCTTGTGCCTGATTGTACATCATTGGAGCTTGACCTCGGAATACGTTGGGAACAACCTGGTCTCGTGCCTGGTTGTACACCATTGGCCTCATTGGAGCCTGGCCTCGGAGAATATAGGGAACAGTCTGGTCCTGTGGCTGATTGTAAACCATTGGCCTCATTGGAGCTTGACGTCTCCACATCACTGGAGCTGCTGCATTGGAATAATGATGCTGCTGCGGCATGCCAAAAGCAGAGTTGTGACCAACAAAGGCAGGATCTTGAATCACTGGCCTTGTAATCAGATTAGGTCTCCATGGTGCAGCTGCAGGGTTGAGGTTTACTTGGGATCTTGGCCGTGGAGTCAACATCCTTGGAGAAAGTTGTTGCTGAACAGATGCAACCACCGGTGGTGATCCAGTCGGAGGGATAGATGTTGAGCCACGGTTCATTGTTCTGTTTAGCGACGGTTCGTTGTTCTGATTAAAGCATTGGATTATTAGTGAACAAGAATTACAACTAACCTAATCCAACATTAATGGCGGGAACACAAAACGAAGGCAAAAACAGAGACTTTATCAGTTATGGTTCTTGATCATCGTAAAGGTTCGAGATTTACCGTAATCGAGTGTTCTTTAGGACTCCCATTTCCTTCGCTAGCTTCCTCCATGGCCTCATCTTTCTCTGTTCGCGCTTCTTCTTCGTCGGCGGTTTTGGCGGGCTCATGTTCCTCTGTTTGCGCTTCTTCTTCACCGGTAATCTTGGCGGGAACATCTTCCTCTGTTTTCAGTTCTCCTTCATCGTTGCTCTTGGCGAGATCGTCTTGCTCTGTTCGCTTCTCTTCTTCACCGGTGGTTTTGGCGGGATCATCCACCTCTGCTCGTGCTTCTCCTTCGGAAGCCATGGCCAGAGATGAGAGCGTTGAAGAGAGAAAGAAAGAAGAATCAGCGAAGAAGAAAGGTGAAAGAAACTGATAAAAGGCTCTCAGGTTTAACAGAATAACGGAATCTCTGTATTTATACAGTAACAAAGTCTCAAGTTTTGAAAATTGTAAAAAGAGCATCTTTAAGAAAACTACACTCCTTCCTTGTAAACTTTGGGTCTTTTGAAGATTAAAAAGGCTTCTTCTGATCTTGACCTCTCCTTTTTCGTATATGGAGTTGTAATCGTTGGAGCTGCTGCATTTTTGACAAGGTTAGTTATTAGCTGTAGACAAAGTTTGATCCTTGTTCCCTACGTTTTGGTTATGCAACCTGACTCCTCCTCCTCAAGTTCTGTTGCAGGACGGTCGTTTGATTAAGATATTGGATGATGAGCCATTTGAGAGCCAGGAAGATTCCTAAACACTAAACATCTTTCTTCACCCTCGCTAATTAATCTCTGATCCATAATTTCCTCATTACCTAAAACCTCTTTTCCTATCTAATGAATGAAACTGATTTAGACTAAAACTGAAGAAAACAAGTATTTCCAAAATTCTGTCTTCAACACCTAAGCAGCATCAAAGTCTTAATCTTTTGAGCACATAAACACAGGACACTGTTAAGAGACTGACCAAAACCAACACAATGCTTTAGTCCTACACTGAATTACCAGATTTTCATTAACCGAGTAGAGGCTGTGCTGCAGAATTTGGGCAAATTCAACAAAAGTTACAAACTTCCGATTGCTAACTAGCAGAAGAAGATAACTTTAGTTGATAAGACCATAAACAATCAATGCACTAAACGAATCAATTGATGTAGTGACTCAATTGAGGTGAAGAAAAAAACTGTATTCAAAACGTAGTCACAAAAAAAAAAAAGTTGATCTCTTTGATCCGTTAAGCAAACATAAAGAGGAAAAGTCCTTTGAAAACGATGGATGCTGCTTAGATAATTGTAGAGTTTCGGAAGCGACCTGAAAATTCATTTTATAGATATATAGGAATCAACCTGAACAACGAACATCAAAGCTGCAACAGTGAAAACAACAAAACAAAATTAGGAATTTCTTAGGGTTTGAGAGAATCGAATTGGGAATTTGGAAAACAAAAAAATTTGGACCATTTCTCGATTTATGCGTGTCTTCTCTGTATCGTTCCAATTTTATCGGATGTCCCCGAAGGGTACAATTGTTGGGTGAAATAAATTCACTAACCAGTCCTTCCCTCTATTACGTCATAAGCTGGAAATGTTATCGTCTGACAACCATGACGACCGGTCGATCTCACTTCTTAGTGTCTAAAAGGTCTTAACATCGACATGACGAGGCAGCGATCGACGATATTGATGAATGGTTTAGCAATGACCAATGGTATATACAATTTCCTAAATCTATTGGAATTGTAGAGAACCGACGTTCACTCCCAATTAAAAGGAAATTAGGAGTGACGACCGACGTAGGAAATAGAAAGTTACGACTGACGTCAAAGCCCAACTCGATAAGGACTAGGACCGACAAACACCTATAAATAAGAGGTCCTAGAACCAAGAGACTCATTCAGAAAAACACACAAAAACCCTAATAGCTACTTGTTCTTCGCCTCTCGACGAGCAAGCGACGAACAACCTAGCAAGGACGAGCGACAGACGAGATTCTCTTAGTTTAATCTTTGATATTGACTTGTTGTAGCTCGATATTCAATTGATTAATAAGATATCTTCTCCTGCGTCATTCCGTTTATTGTACTTGCGAACCGGTTAAATTTTGCCCAAACAGATACAATCATCTCTCTCACTCCAACGCTATATAAACTCAACAGCAGCTTCTTCCCTAAGCGATGTGGGAATCTTTTGAAGTTTGATATCGTTTAACTACTTTCATGGGCTCGTTCACACTAAACGGCATCTTTCCATAATTTGCAACCGTTCGCTTAAATATACAACAGAAAAGGAAAGGAGCTTTTCAAGCGTAAGATGTATCTTTGCCTATATAACAAGAGTACATGGCAAGTTACAAGCCCTAAATTTTTTATCTGCCAAAAGATGACAAACATGTCAAATCTTTCGCAGGATTTGGTGGAGGAGATACTCTCTAGGGTTCCGATAGCTTCTCTAAGAGCGCTGAGATCTACTTGCAAAGAATGGAACGATTTAACCAAAGATGAGAGCTTTACAAAGAAGCAAACTAGTAAAGCAGCCAAAGGGCTTCTGATGATCATGATTGATGATCATAGGATTTCTCTAATGAGCGCCAATCTCCTCCATGGAAACCATAACCGTGAGGACTTGGTTCATTCATCTGCAAAGATGATAGGCAGTTTACGTTATCAAGCCGGGATATTTAACGTCTTTCACTGTGACGGCTTACTGTTATGCGCGACAAAGGACTGCAAGCTTCTGGTATGGAACCCGTATTTAGGGCAAATCAAGCGGATCAAACCAAGAAGACGATTCACCATGTATGATGATTATTCTATTGGATATGACAAGAGCAACAATACCCATAAAATCTTGAGGTTTTTTGATACGTTACGTACGTGCTGCAAAGGCCCGAATTGGTGAGTATGAGATCTACAGCCTGAAGTCTAATTCATGGAGGGTTCTTGATGACGTTGCCGATATTTGGCATATACATTATTATCTACGCAGCATATCTTTGAAGGGAAACGCTTACTTTGTTGCTGAAAAAAGAATAAAAAAGAGAGAAGATAGAGAAAATAGTGTTTATTTACTCTGTTTTGATTTTACAAAGGAGAGATTTGGACCGGGTATGCATCTACCGTTTCACTGGCCTCATGGAGGATGCGATGTTCTGACTCTGTCTTCTGTTAGAGAAGAGCAGCTTGCATTGCTACATACGCGCATGGATACAAATGTGATGGACGTATGGATTACGAATAAGATAGAGCCCAATGCAGTGTCTTGGAGGAAGCTCTTCGTCGTAACCGATGAGCGAATTGTGTCCCAAGTTCCATTTCATAGTGGGAGTTTCTTTATTGATGAAGAGAAGAAAGTCCTTGTGGTTTATCAGCAACCTAACAAGATAGCTTTCATGATTCAAGGGAATGGATACTACGAAGAAGTGAAGCTCGGGAGATCTGATGAGAGAACACTTGTCTGCTCTTATGTTCCAAGTTCGGTGCAGATCCAGCAAGTACATGCAGGTCGCAAAAAGAAAAGACGCACGAGATCATTAAGATATTTTACAAAATAACTTTTTTATTATCTTGTTTTGGTTTCTTGCGTGATTCCCTACATTTTCTCTTCATGTCCCTTTTGATCAAAAAGTTAAACTTGATTTCCTCGTGATGTTCTCTTTGTGATGCTGTATCACATAATATTAAAGCAGAAATTTTTTCTATGCAATTTGGAATTTTACATGTGGTATTGTAGATGAACAGAAACAAAAAGTTAAGACCATCGATCAATTCATGTTTATTCTTCTCATTGCATGAATAAATAATGTGTTTTATAAACAATATTGATATAAACAAACTCTACAATTTTATAATTCTTTCTTTTTTTTGTCTTAATCACTCTAACGTTACATAAATAAACAGAACAGTTTCTTCCTCCGTAAGCAATGTGGGACTCTTTACTTAAATTAAATGACAAATCCCACCATAGTAGCTAAGTTATAAAAGCTGACTTGAAAATTCTGAGAGTTAACATCAACAAACTGTTTCCATGAAACGAATTCATTTACATTTACTAAATCTATCCGAGGCAAGAAAAATAAAAATTCAAAGTAGCATGATGCATGTCAAAGAGTTATTTTTTTATCTCGACCAGTCCCAACATCAAAAACCACGTCCTCTACCAAAGTGTTGGTCTCTTCCTCTCCCACGTCCTCCTCTTTCTTGACCTTGGTGCCAAATCCAATAATCGTTAAGCCTATCCTGCCTCTGCCCTCCTTGGTTTGATGACTCTCCAGCGTTAAACCCCTGAGGCCTGGGAATGAATTGTGAAGCACCGTGTTGCTGCCTCCATGGTCGTCCTTGGTTTGATGAATCTCCAGCGTTAAACCTCTGTGGCCGGGGAATAGATTGTGAAGCACGGTAATGGCGCTGCCATAGCTGCATTTGCTGATTGACCTGATCAGACATAGTTGGTTGATGATGCACATTCAAGGGCGGGCCAAGTGGTGGTTGTTGACCACGAAAATGCAGATCCCTGTACGCCGATTGAGCTCGAAGTTGGGCTAGATCGGGAATAGCGCCCGTCCGGACCAGCTCAACCAACTTATCACTTGATACGGAACCTAGTAGCTTCCCTAGACGATCATTTCGCTTCATATGATTCTGGTACTGGTTCCAATCCGGAATCTGACCACTCAAACGCTGCTCCGGGTAATTCGGAATTTGGTTCTGCATACTAGCTTGAGATGTCATGGAATGTTGCGGCTGCACTGAATCTGCTGCATTGTGATAAACTTCCTGCTGCTGCTGCTGCTGCATACCAATACCAGGAGGAGGTTGGTTGAAATGGTTGTAACCACCACCAACTGCAGACAATGTTGATCCTTGTTCCCCACGGTTTAGCTCTGTAATCTGACTAACCCTGAAATGTTGCGGCTGCACTAGATCTGTTGCATTGAGATTAACTTCCAGTTGCTGCTGTTGCTGCATACCAGGACCAGGAGGTGGTTGGTTGAAATGGTTGTGATGATCACCTGCAGGCAATGTTGATCCTTGTTCCACAGGGTTCAGCTCTGAAATCTGACTACCCCAGAAATGTTGCGGCACTGAATCTGTCAGCTGCTGCTGCACACCAGTAGCATGAGGTTGGTTGAAATGGTTCTGATGATCACCAGCAAACAATGTTGATCCTTG
Source organism: Microthlaspi erraticum (assembly GCA_902728155.2). Lineage (NCBI taxonomy): Eukaryota > Viridiplantae > Streptophyta > Magnoliopsida > Brassicales > Brassicaceae > Microthlaspi > Microthlaspi erraticum. The sequence continues at coordinate 329,667 of CACVBM020001362.1, read as the reverse complement.
TTCCACAGGGTTCAGCTCTGAAATCTGACTACCCCAGAAATGTTGCGGCACTGAATCTGTCAGCTGCTGCTGCACACCAGTAGCATGAGGTTGGTTGAAATGGTTCTGATGATCACCAGCAAACAATGTTGATCCTTGTTCCACAGGGTTCAGCTCTGAAATCTGACTACCCCAGAAATGTTGCGGCACTGAATCTGTCAGCTGCTGCTGCACACCAGTAGCATGAGGTTGGTTGAAATGGTTCTGATGATCACCAGCAAACAATGTTGATCCTTGTTCCACAGGGTTCAGCTCTGAAATCTGACTACCCCAGAAATGTTGCGGCACTGAATCTGTCAGCTGCTGCTGCACACCAGTAGCATGAGGTTGGTTGAAATGGTTGTGATGATCACCTGCAGGCAATGTTGATCCTTGTTCCACAGGGTTCAGCTCTGAAATCTGACTACCCCAGAAATGTTGCGGCACTGAATCTGTCAGCTGCTGCTGCACACCAGTAGCATGAGGTTGGTTGAAATGGTTCTGATGATCACCAGCAAACAATGTTGATCCTTGTTCCACAGGGTTCAGCTCTGAAATCTGACTACCCCAGAAATGTTGCGGCACTGAATCTGTCAGCTGCTGCTGCACACCAGTAGCATGAGGTTGGTTGAAATGGTTCTGATGATCACCAGCAAACAATGTTGATCCTTGTTCCACAGGGTTCAGCTCTGAAATCTGACTACCCCAGAAATGTTGCGGCACTGAATCTGTCAGCTGCTGCTGCACACCAGTAGCATGAGGTTGGTTGAAATGGTTGTGATGATCACCTGCAGGCAATGTTGATCCTTGTTCCACAGGGTTCAGCTCTGAAATCTGACTACCCCAGAAATGTTGCGGCACTGAATCTGTCAGCTGCTGCTGCACACCAGTAGCATGAGGTTGGTTGAAATGGTTGTGATGATCACCAGCAAACAATGTTGATCCTTGTTCCACAGGGTTCAGCTCTGTGATCTGACTACCCCAGAAATGCTGCTGCTGGTTCGTCGTCTGATTAACCATGTTTGTACAGTGCCTCTTTCTTCTTGAGTCGCTTGCTTCTTCTTCGCTACTCATCCTTCTCTTTTCCGTCTCACTCTGGCATTGCTTGCATCACAAGATACTAAAATTAGGTTTAAAACAATACACGACCCAATGAAGTGATTATCAAGAAATTAACTCAAGCAATTGCTGTCAAAGCATAAAGACTCGTCAATCTTTAATTTCTGTTAAAACTATATGCTTCACTAATAAGTAAATCGGTGTTACCATGTTCGTCTCGTCTCGAGAATTCTTCTTTCCGTAGTCGTCGTCGAAAACATCCAAATCGTCTACGTTGAAGTTGAATCGACCGGTTGAATTAGGATCAGCGTTGAGTAAACCAAAATCTGTTTCTTCTCCGTGGAACTCGAGGCCACCAAAGATCGAGGCGGTTGGATGATGATAATCTTGAGCTCCCTCCTCCTCTGCTCGTATTTCTTGAGGATTCGCCTCTCCGACGACGTCTTTGAGAAAACCAAAATCAATACCTCCGTAGACGTCTCGATCGTGCTCTTCCTCTGCTCGCAGTTCTTGAGGATTCGTCCCTACGACGTCGTTGAGTGGACCAAAATAGTTGTAACGTTGATCGTCTTCGACCTCCTCTTCTCGCAATTCTTCGTTGTGCTTTGCTTGCCCTGCTTCGACGTTGGCTTTGCCGTGTGGAAAGCCATCCATGGCGACTGAAAGAGAGAGAGGGAGAGAGTGATGATAGACGAGAGAGAGAGAGAGAGAGAGAGAGAGAGAGAGAGAGTAAAGAGAGAAGGATCAGCGAAGAAGAAAGATTGAAAGAAACTTCTAATTAAAGGCGCGTGAGTTTTAACAGAATGATGGATTAAACCGTTAACGGCTTAAGCCTCTCTCTCACACACACAAGAGTAACTAACTAACTAACTAACATATACCTTGCTGAAGAATATATCTATTTGGTTCAGTTTACTACGGTTTGGTACGGTGTATTGTACCTTGATTGATTATTAGTAATTAATTAAGTACACAATGTTTCAGATGAACATGTAACAGAGGCATAAATTGGGAACAACGTGTTAAGAACCCAAACCCTAACTCTTCTTCTTATTGATAATAGATAAGGATTACAATAGATATAAGATAGGAAGCACTGGATAGATAGATAGAAAGCACTCAAGATCTCATAACGATCTCATTCAAACACTCTCAAGATCTCATAGTGATCTTGTTCGACAGACTCATAGCGTCTAGGTCGTTATTCAATTCAATATATTGCATAACTAGTAGAAAGACCAAAACCAATATATTTATACTAAAGCTATGTAAAAGACTTTCCTTTTTCTTAAGGAAGTTTTTGTAAATCTTCTTTTTCCTTTTCTCTCGACAAAGGCGGTGGTTAAGTTTGCTTGGGCCTATCACAACGTCCCTGATTAGTCTGACGTCTCTTGAAACTCTGCTGCTTCATTAAGATATTGTTGCTGCTGCTTCATACCAAAGCTAGGTTGAAATTATGTAGATGAGATCTCCATTGCTCCACAGACCCAATGGAGCTCTTGTTTCAGTTATGTGTACATGATAGAACGAACCTACTTTCAATGTTTTATGATGCTCTTCTTTCCTCTCAATTGCCACATGATTGTGTGTCAAATACCTTTGAGCTGTTCATAAGCACAATCAAAGCATTATAATATGAAAGAAATAGACAAACTTGCAAACTTCAAGCTTACCTTTTTCAGATTGAGCAGGTGGTGGCAGGACAAGAGGTCCCTTCTGTTCTCCAGAGCATTCTCTCTGCTTCCTCTTAGAGTATTGCACATTTTGATGCCGTTTAAAGACTCTACTAGCATGTTCTCTTCTTCATCTTTCACATTTTGGCAACAGCAAGAGTATTGCCAACATCAGAATAATGAAGGCGAGGACGTCAGCGAATGCTATGAGGACTATCCGTTTAGTATCTGGAGAGTTTTTTTCCCTTCTGAAGCAGAATGTTCACGTTGGAGATATAGACGGAGACAATGATGGTGCCTTCATTTCTGCACCACCAATTTTAAGCATACACAAGAGCAACTGAAAGAAAAAGAAAAACGAAATGCCTCCATAGGATTAGTAATGCAGAAAATTAGAGTATAGTTAGAGATATTTTGAAATGCTTGGCAACTTTTTCCGGTATACGTCCAGAGAAGGTTACTCTCTATGTTTCTGTATCAAGAAGACATGGAAAACAACTTTTAACTTTTCAGGAAATATCACTGCTTCACAATGAGTCTCAGAGAGAAGCCTTTTTACAAGTATAAATAATCGACATTTATAGACTAACTGAAACTTGCTAGAAAGTAGAAACGACTATCATCCATGTTCTGTCTCTTATCTCAGATCAGCTTCCTATCCAATGAATGAAAATGATTCAGATTTCAGACAGGTGCATAAAATGTCAAAAAGTATTTCCAAAATTCCCTCTTCAACACCTAACCAGCATCAAAAGTCTTAATCTTTGCTACACATAAGACTGACCAAACCAATAAACCCAGTTGAGATTCTGCTGCAGATTGGGGGCAAGTTCAACGAAATTTACAAACTCCCAATAGCTAATTTATAAGAGAGTAACACTTACCAATAGTCATCCTTGCTAAAAAAATATGTTGCAGTACCAAATTGAAACCATAAGAGAGTAACACTTACCACTAAACAACGAACATCAAAGCTGCAACAATCAAATCAACAAAAAAAAAAGTTTGGGGATTCTTAGGGTTTGGGAGAATAGAATTGAGAATTTAGCTAAAAAAATTTGGACCATTTCTCGATTTATGATTTATGCGTGTCATCCTTGCGCAGGGGCCATGCTAATCTTCTCTGTATCGTTCCAATTTTATCGGATGTCCCCGAAGGGACAATTATAATTGACACTCCGATGATATATAAACAGAGCAGCTTCTTCCTTTGTAAAAATAAATGACTTAAGCATCGACATTTCTACATTAGTAGTGTTTACTACTAGTAGTACAAGATCAAGTGTTTTGCATCAAATGTTCAATCTTTGTTGACAAAAAGGCAAAAGACGGTAATGTTAGCTCATGTATCCGTTTATCCAAATCTGTGTGGTGTCAATGTTGGATGCATATTTTACTTTTGCCATAAGAAAAAAAATTTATAAGCAGATCATAACTGTAGAATCACAAAATGCGTCCGTATAATCTTCGTTCTTCCTAGAAAAAAAAATGAAAGAAAAGTGTTTCTTGCTACTCAAGCAACAGAATTAACCATTTTACACCCAAATCGATTCCTATTTAACGAGAAAGTTAACAACCACTGTAATTAGGTGAATTTGAATAAAACAAATTTATTGTGATCTCATGTGTTAAAAGGACGTTAAAAAATATCTATATCCTAAACATGGTGCATGTAAAATCGATGTCTCGTGTATCTTTATGATGCAAATCGTTTACAGAACCATTTAGATTCACTCGTCATGAATAATAAACTTAGTATTGATTAAAATTTGTTTTTAGTAATGATGGAAATAAAACAAATGATAATATCTGCTTCCAAAACTCACAATGAATTTCTCTATCCTTACTCGTATGTTTGTCTCAAATATACGCTTATCTGCTATGTTGTAAACTTGTAATGACTCCATGTACCTTTTAATTTCTGCAATTTCAATAAGAATAGAATACCCTTTGTCAAAGAAAAAAATGGCAAGTCGACAAAAAAAATCAGGTTCCCATGGATATAGGTCAATAGTTAACTAGTTAACCCCATGTTAAATATGTACATATCTTACTATCTTAGTTAGATAAATATGTATCATGTATAATGAGGATAAGCAAAAGTTAGTTTGAGCTCATTTTTGCGATGAAATAAGCTAAATCAAGTTTCTTCAAAATTCTCTCTACGTTATCATTATATTTGGACGTGTTCTTCGACAGAGAAGCTCAACGTTCTGCATTGAATTGGGTTACTGGGACAGTGTCAGTCTGTCAGAGATCAAACAAAACATTGAGAAGTATCAACGTATCCCTGTTTCCAAACAAACTCTTTACTTCCAAGGCAAGGTTCTTCAAGTTGTTATATGATGTGCTGCGTTTTGGATTACATCATTTCAAGTTGCATAGCACAGATGCTTATTGGACCGTTGGATCATTTGAGTAAGAAAACCTATTGACGGTTAAGATTCTTCGATTGACTTAAGAAATTAAACACGTAACCGAGAAGATTATCCGACGATGCTTTCATGGACCAAAGAAACGCGAAATCAACGAGTTTATATATGGGTTAGGTCCAAACAAGATCTATTTTAAATTAATGTGTGAATTAAATAATACAAACCCGTTTACCAACTTGACACAAAAATCATTTTCCGGTGCCAAAAATTGCAAATATCCTATGCGTTAAAAAACGCTAAAAACAAATCCCTAGGATAAAATCGAAAATTAAAAACCCACTTGCATGTAAAAAACAAATAAAAATAAAAGAAAAGGAAAAATAAAGCACGACTTCCAAAAAAGACGACAAAAGCTTTGATAAAGGTGGGCCCATAGTTCAATTATTGACATTTTTAGTTCCACCGTTGATTTAAAAAAATGGAAAAGATGAGGTTGAACCGTGACGATCGTTAAATCTAGACGTCGGCATCTGTTACGGAATTGTGGTTGTCGAGAAAGTTAGTAAGAAACGGCGTTAAAGAGGTTGCTGCCGGCACACCGGGTCGTGTTTATCAACTCAAAGCACATATCCTTTTCCTGACCTAAACTTAAGGCAACCTAATTAATTTAGCTAAGCTCGCGTGCGAACAACGCTCAATACACGTCATCTTACACTCGTGTCAATTTTTAATTGGTTATTGCTTCAACGCCTTTCCTTTCTCGTGGCCGAGTCGGCCTAATCCTTTTCTATAAATTAAGCTCATAAACACCTCTTCTCCTCCACAATTCAGTTTCCGAGATCGTTAATCTTCTTCACAAACCTCTCTCTCAATCGACTTCTCTGATTCAAGGTAGATTTCTGGTTTCTTATTAGATTCTTCTCGATTTGCTATATCGTGTTGATCGCAATTGAATCGTTTCATCGATCGTTAGAAGCAATTGTTAGAGTTTCACCGATTGATATGCCCCTAATTTTCGATTAGGGTTCGGAATTTAGCTAGATCTGTGCTGTTTGATCTGAGATTTTCTTCCAGATTTGTTGATCGGATTTGAATATTGTTTGTTTGATCGATCGAATCGTTGCCAATAGTTTCTGCGATCGATCAGATCAGAGTTTTAAACGTACTTGTTTCTGAATTTCAGATGCAGATCTTCGTTAAGACCCTCACCGGAAAGACAATCACCCTCGAGGTGGAAAGCTCTGACACCATCGACAACGTTAAAGCCAAGATCCAGGATAAGGAGGGCATTCCTCCGGATCAGCAGAGGCTTATCTTCGCCGGGAAGCAGTTGGAAGACGGCAGAACCTTGGCCGACTACAACATCCAGAAGGAATCCACCCTTCACTTGGTCCTGAGGCTCCGTGGAGGTATGCAGATCTTCGTCAAAACCCTTACCGGAAAGACGATCACGCTGGAGGTGGAGAGCTCCGACACCATCGACAACGTGAAAGCCAAAATCCAAGACAAGGAGGGAATCCCACCGGACCAGCAGAGATTGATCTTCGCCGGAAAGCAGTTGGAAGATGGCCGTACCCTAGCCGACTACAACATTCAGAAGGAGTCAACCCTTCATCTTGTGCTCAGGCTTCGTGGTGGTATGCAAATCTTCGTCAAGACGTTGACGGGAAAGACCATCACTTTGGAGGTGGAAAGCTCCGATACCATTGACAACGTGAAAGCCAAAATCCAAGACAAAGAAGGTATCCCTCCGGACCAGCAGAGATTGATTTTCGCCGGAAAACAGCTTGAAGACGGCCGTACTTTGGCTGACTACAACATCCAGAAGGAGTCCACACTTCACTTGGTGTTGCGTCTGCGTGGAGGTATGCAGATCTTCGTGAAGACTCTCACCGGCAAGACCATTACTCTTGAGGTCGAGAGCTCCGACACCATCGACAACGTCAAGGCCAAGATCCAGGATAAGGAGGGAATCCCACCGGACCAGCAGAGGTTGATCTTCGCCGGAAAGCAGCTTGAGGATGGCCGTACTTTGGCCGATTACAACATCCAGAAGGAGTCAACCCTTCACTTGGTATTGCGTCTCCGTGGTGGTATGCAGATCTTTGTGAAGACTCTTACCGGAAAGACCATCACACTTGAGGTGGAGAGCTCCGACACCATTGACAACGTGAAGGCTAAGATCCAGGACAAAGAAGGCATTCCTCCAGACCAGCAGCGTCTCATCTTCGCTGGAAAGCAGCTCGAGGATGGTCGCACATTGGCCGATTACAACATTCAGAAGGAGTCTACACTTCACTTGGTCTTGCGTCTCCGTGGTGGTATGCAGATCTTTGTGAAGACTCTAACCGGAAAGACCATCACACTTGAGGTGGAGAGCTCCGACACCATTGACAACGTGAAGGCCAAGATCCAGGACAAGGAAGGCATTCCTCCAGACCAGCAGCGTCTCATCTTCGCTGGAAAGCAGCTTGAGGATGGTCGCACACTCGCTGACTACAACATCCAGAAGGAGTCGACTCTCCACTTGGTCCTCCGTCTTCGTGGTGGTCTCTGAAAATTTACGTCTCTGTTGTGTTTCCCAGTTGCTGTTTCGATTCTCTAAAAGCTTTTCGTACTTTCTGTTGTGTTTCCCCGTCATAAATAATTGAAGAACTACGTTTCCGTTATCATATCTCTCATTTCTTTCTCTTTTACAATATTCTTCACTGCCCTCTATCCTCATAATCTCGACATTTAGATGTGCTTGTTAAGGGTATAGCCTTTGCTAGTAACTCTCATCAAGTGGAGATAGTGTATGGTTCGAGTGAATATTATCAGTTAAGACTTAAGACCACACATTATATGGTAGATGCAGTTGAATATTGAGTGAATATTTTGTGGTTCGAGTGAATATTTTGTGGTAGATGCAGTTGAACTTATATACCGTGTGGTTGAAAGAGAACTCAGTTCAAGAGCAATGTTCCCAACCATTTGAGAGGAATGTGGTTGCTCTTTTTCAGGAGACTCCATGATACATGATAGAGGAAACTCAATGATAGGGTTTTTGATTCAGTGAAGGGAGATTACGTTTTTGATTCACCTGTTAACTCTATGTAGTGTTTGTTCTGGAAAGTTGAAAGCTATTGAAGAGATGACTCTGGTATTCATTGATGAACCCACAGATGAAGAATGTGTGTAATCACAGTCGATTTTTTTTTTCCCATCATTTTATGAACAACCAAGTGTTTTGCCCTGTGACAACCACAAAATCATTAACGGTCTAAGATATCCGGTGAGGATCAACAATTAGATGACTGAAACCGAGCAGTCTCATCAAAACTGAATACAAGAGATCCAGATCTGCTAATGACAATTCAAAAGCTTAAAACCGAGGAATCTCCACCGTCAAACTCAGTAGAAGACCATTAACATTCAAGATGCAACAAGAAAGTCCTGAAGAGGATCAAGGTTGGGATCAACAGCAACAATAACAAAGATTAAGTGCTTCAAACCGAGCAATCTCCACCATCAAACTCAAGTAAAAAAGACTAAGAAGCTATACTGTCTTTTAACTAATCTTTAATCTTAGCTCAACACTCTGCAGTCTCCTCTTTGCTTCCGTGTCACACCTTTCTGCAATATTTACTTTAAGCTCTGACCTCTCTGCATTCTCCAAAAAAATCTCTGTTCGGATGGTCTATATGAAATTTCTGAAATTCCTCAAGGATCTTGCATAGAGGAAGAAGTATAAGATCCTCTATGGATCTTGTAACCAAAAGAAAGTAATAAATAACAATACCATATCAGCTCGAGTATCCATTCATCCCAATACTACTTTGGGAGTGTTTACTAGTGCAAGATCAAATGGTTGCATCAACTGTTCAATCTCCGACTCCATTGACAAAAAAAAAAGCAAAAGACAGTGATGTTAGTTCAACAGCTCAAGGATACAAGATTGAGTGACCTAGCACATACATTAGGCGTGCTTACTACTACAAGATTGATACACAGAAAAGACATTGATGATCCAAGATTCACACAAAATATATGTATATATAAATAAGTTAAACATTTGATTCAAAAGAAAAAAGTAATTTTGAAATATTGTTCAAACTTGAAACCAAAAGAGAGAATCTATTTTCACATGAAGCACTTGGCGTCCAAGAGAGCTTCGCTTTCAAATGGGTTTGAGTCTTGGATCATCTGGCTAACACGCTCCTTGTGGGCTTCATCTGAGATGTCAACCTTAGTCCACTCGTAAAGCTCCATGTCGTACATCTCGTCCATTATGAGCTTCGGGATCTCCGGTCCACGGAACAGCCATAAACCCTTGATCTTGAACGGACCCTTCCACGGACCCTCCCCACAAATCAGCATTATCCCAAACGAGTATTTACGTGCAAAGTCCATGCGCTCAAGGAACCATTCCACTTTGTTCCGTGTGAAAAACTTAATCATGTTCTCTTTATAGTACTTGTAGTCACAGAACCACAGTGAGTATCCCTAGCCTCTGGGTCATACATGTCCCACAATCCTGCATTGAGCCACAATATTAAACTTTATTCCATAAGCTAAACATTTTATTGCATCCCAATAAGTGTAAAAAAAAAAAGAGAGAAAGTTACCACCACACACCTTTAACAGCAACCTCACGGAGGTTAGATTTGGTGGTGTTTGAGTAAAGCCTCTTCCAATCATCGAGAACCATTGGGCTTGGTGGTAGCAAGTCAAGAGGGTTCTTTGGTGCCTCTGAAGCACTTTTGTTTCCCTTGTCAGTATGCATGATTCCAAAGGAGGACAGAAAAACAAGTCGAAATTGTTGAGATAATTCGAAAACTCTGCCACAAATCATACAGAGAATATATATCCAGGAGCAGAATGGCAACTTCTTCTTCCAGAAGCGATGTGGGAGGAAGCTTTTGATGATATATGGTTTAATTGTTTAACTGCTTCATAGGGCTCGTTTACACTAAAAGGCCTCTTTCTATCATTCTTCAACATTTATTTGATTTGAATATTGGCCGTCCATTCCTGAATTGCTGATACATCATTTGATTTGAATATTGACTAGTCTGATATTGCATTAGATGATGATTGCTTGTTGATATGGGTTTGAGGCAAAAAAAAAATCTGTTTTCTGAATTCTCTTCTGTTGCCTGTGCTACAAGTTTTGATCTGTTCACTTCTACTAACTCATTTGTTGCAAACTTCATCTGCATTTGTAGTAGACAACTGCTGAGAAATCAAACAGAAGAACCTTAAAAGAAGTACACAAGTTGCGGTTGTAATGTCCACTCGGTTGTTTTAAGAGCATTTTGTCTTTTAGGGAGATTAGGGACTCTAAAACAAACCCTAAACTGTGCTGTTTCAACTATTGTTCTTCGCTACTTGAGAAATAAAGAAACTTCGGATTCTTGATCTTATCACAAACTCAGCAACAACAACAAGAAAAACAGATTTTCTCTCATACTGCTAGTCATTTCAGTAAACTACCGATTACAGATTCGTTTGGTCCAGATTAGTCCGGTTTATTAGACTTCCACAAATACAATGTCTTGGACGAGTAAATTACAGGCACAAACACACGCACTAAAAAGAATACAACACAGATCAAATTCTATGATCTTTTAAGTACAGTCAAGTTCAAAGAATCAAGTAAACACACGATTTTATACTAGAAGAGGTCTTCAACAAACAAAGATTACACACAGGGATGATCCAAGATTCACACAAAAAATATATATAAAAAAAAAAAAAACGAAACTGCCTCACCAATCCAATCATTTGCGATTGGAAGCAAGCCCATTGATCTTTTCCTTGAGCCAATTCACATGAACTAAGCTTCTTTCTGGCTGCAGAATCAGCATATGACTCCTTTTATGCCTTTGGTTTAGTCCCCTTTCTTGTTCTTGTGGTATCTGAGAACTAAATATCTCTTGTTTCCGTGAATTCCCAGAGATCATTTGGAAATAAAAAAATGCTTCTTTACAGTTAACTAGTCTGTGCTAGGCTCGCCTGAACCATGACGCTCTCTTCTGATCATATCTAGAAGATCTTGAACAACTTCAGACATCAACGGTCTGAATTCTGGTTCAGACTGTCACAAGAAAACAAAGAGAAACCCCTTTTGGTCAAGCAAACACAATCACAAGCATCTAATCATAGCTTTTCATTGTTCAACATGTGCTTTCTATTTTTACCTGAACACACCGGGAAATGATATCAGCAAAGTGTGACAATGACTTTGCAGGGTATTGTCCTTTAAGAGATGGATCAACCATTTTGCCCAATGCATCGATATCGTGAAGTTGGGGAATCGCCCACCTCACCAAGAACTGCTCTCCTCTACTCCGGTCCCTATAAAACCAAACTCATATGAATACACATTTACCTGAAAAAAATTAAGCCAAGAAACCAACAAAAGGTAACGATTTGCATACCTGTCGTAGGACATTCGACCGGTCAAGACTTCTAACATAACAACACCAAAACTGTATACATCACTCTGCCATGTATATATTCCCGAGTCGAATTCTGGAGCTCCATATCCGTAAGCCGCAAGTAACTGTCCTGATAACTGATTAATACAAAAAGAAAAAACAGTTGGTTTTAGATCTTGAAGACACTACACAGGTGAAGACATCAGAGGTTTTAGTACTTTACCTGACTCACAGATCCTGATGACACTAGTGGTGCCAAACCACAATCTGAGACAAGAACACTCAGATCATCATCCAGTAGAACATTGGCTGCTTTGAAGTTTCTGTGTATGATTGGTGGCTCACACACCTCATGCAAGTACCTTAAAAGAACATTAACAAAAGTCAGAACCTTGGTGAAAATTTCCAAATGCCATTTGAAGTAAAGAAACAGGAACTTACTCAAGGGCTCTAGCAGCTCCAAGTGCCATTCCAATACGTGTATTCCACGAGAGCTTCTTCTTGAACTCATCGTCTGAATGCAACCCGTCTTGCAGTGTACCGTTACTGCAATATTCGTAGACCAATAGTCTTTGATCGTGCTCAGCGCAGTAACCCACAAGTTCGACGATATTGGCATGTCGAATCCTATCTATATCGTTCACTAGTTCGATAAATTCGTGATCCTGTAGCTGTTCATAAGCCCTCTTGTCCAACTTCTTGACAGCAAACAGCTGCAAAGACGAAAAATTCAAGATTCAGAACCAAAACAGAGTTTTCTGTGCAATAAATGTTTGAATTTAACTCCATTTTATACCTTTCCATTGGGAAGCCGAGCTCTGTAAACACTCCCAAGCATCCCCGAGCCAAGGAGATTTTCCTGAGAGAAGCTCTCTGTGTACTGTTGAAGAGATGCAATGGAATAGTGCTTCACAGAAGTTGAAGGTAAGCGTGCTTTAGGGGAAGACTTCTTGAAGAGTCTTTCAGGAGACTTAATTGGCATAACGGTGACCTTCTCAGCCATAGGAGGAAGTGGTGGCGGCGGTGGAGGAGGAGGCGGTGGAGGCATCAACATTGAAAAGTCAATATCTTGACTATCTTGCCGTGATATAGGAGGTGGCGGCGCAGGTCTTTGCAACCGATCAAGATCATGTAAAACCTTTGGTTCCTCTCCAGCTTTCGTGAAGGGCACTGTGTTCATAAACACAATCCAAGCATTATAGATCAAAATGGCAATAGAGAAAGCAATGGCCAAACAATCTTTTACCTTTTTCAGATCGAACAGGCGGTGGTAGTGCAGGAGGCCCGTTCTCCAGAGCGTTTTCTCTGTTTCCTCTGTCAGCACCAACTTGATGCCGTTTAAAGACTCTACTACTTTGTTCTCTTCTTCGTCTTGCACATTTTGGCAAGAGCAAGAGTATAGCCAAAACAAGAATTATGAAGACGAGGACGCTAGCGAATGCTATGAGGACTATCCGTTTAGTATTATTTGAAGAGCTTTTTGAATTCCTGGAGGTTGATTCTTCTGAGGAAGAAGGTCCATCAGCAGGTTTCCCTCGGTTCCTATCAGCTGCAGGAGGTGGTGGAGCTCCAGAGAGCGGTCGTGTTGGAGCTGGTTTTGATGGAGTTGGAGATATAGACGGAGACAATGATGGTGCATCCGTGGTGGAATTGAACAGGTTTCCTTCCTTTCTGCATACACAAGAGCAACTTATGAAAACTTGAAATGCTTCTATAGGATTAGTGAAACATGAAGCTAGAGAGCACTTACAAGAATTTTGGAATGCTTAGAAGGCTTTCCGGTATGGGGCCAGTGAAGAGGTTATTCTCTACGTCTCTGTTTCCAAGAAGTACATTAAAAAGCTTATTATCACTGCTTTAAGAGTTGGAACATTTTGTGAGAGAGAAAGAAACATTACAAGTCATTGAGAGGAAGGCCTTGAAGAACGTCTAGAGTTCCCGAGAACTGATTGTTCTGAACACGTCTGAGAAAAACTCAGATATCAGCTTTGGTGAAGAACAAAACCAAGAGAGACTTCAGCAGAAAGAAGATAAAGAAACTTACAGTGTTGTAAGTGTTGATAAATTCTCCATTGAAGGAGGTAACGTGCCGCTTAGGTTGTTAGTTGATATATCTCTGCAAAAAAGATATAAGATCACTAAAACAACCCATATAAATAGTAACAATTCACCAAACCATAGAAGAAAAGAAGAAGAATCATACAGATTAATCAGCCCAACAAGGTTTTGAAACACATCAGGTAGCTCTCCTGAGAGAAGGTTATCGTTCAAAGACCTGAAAACGAATGGTTTGATTTTCATCAGAACAAAAAACCATTGGCCATATATATGTATTAAGAGTAATAATAAGTACATACATGTCACTCAGAAAACTCAATGTTCCTAATGATTCCGGGATGCTTCCGGTGAATTGATTAGCTGAAAGAAAACTGCCAAAAGGTAAAGACCATTATCATACATCAAAGCAACAAACCATATTAAAAAAAAAAAAAAAAAAAAAAATACTACATTGCTAAGGTTTATGTAATACATACAAATGCTGTAGTGTAACCGGCAAATTCAAAGGTATGTTTCCTCCTATTCGATTGTTGCTGAAATCTCTGAAAATAGCAAAAAATACAAAACGTTAAGAGAGAATTATTCAAATTGACTTGTCAAAAACTGTCACATTTTTGTGTGTGTGTCTAAAATGCTTACATTCCCCTGATAGAAGTGAACTTAGCTAAGTTGTCACCAAGCTCTCCTTGCAAATTAGCGGCATTTACAGTTCTGTAACCATTCAAAAATCAGAATTAACAGAAAGAAATCAAATGATAAATAGATAAGGTTTGTTATCTCTGACAAAGAACTTACATGCTGATTATGTCTGAAACATTACAGATAATGCCTTGCCAAGCTTCACCACATGGGTCTCCACCAGAAGCAATCCAACCAGGAAGAACAGGTGCGCCAAGCGCGGCGAATAAACCGTTAATTGCAGCAACTGTTCCAATCACAACAATGCTGATTAATTCTCCAGCAGTATACACAGATCTCATTTGTAAATTCAGTGAGACAAAATTGTAAATCTAGAAGCCAAAATTGGAGATTATCTTGGGAAAGAAAATAAAAGTGGTTACCATCGTCAGGGTTAGTAGCAGCCAAGGAGATCGAAGGAGTCCAAATCAGTAAAGACAAGAGCAGAGGAAGAAGAAGAAGACAGTAGATCTTAGAACACCAGTAGTACTGTGTGATAGATCTCTGAGCAGCCATTGTTGTTCGAAGTCAGAATGGAGTAAACACACAAGACGATGTCTAGGAATCTGTAAGCAACCTATCAAAATCGAGCAAAAATCATCATGAAAGCGACAAGATCCATAAACAAATCGAAGGAGGAGAATTAGCAATCTTGAGAAGATAAAAAGAATAAAACTTACTGGGAAAGTAGAGGAATCGTCGTCATCAAACTATCTTAATGGTTGGTGAATGGGTGAATTAAACGAGAAAGGGGAAAGTCTTTTCTTTTATGAAAAAAATGCCAAACTTTTATGTGGGTGAGAATGAGATTTAAGACGCAACGTAAGAGCTAAGGTTCATTGAACTTTCAAGTAAATTTTTTTACCACTCAATAATTTGACACTCGAGAATCTGCTCTCTTTCTCTCTCTCTCTATCTCTAAGCTCGACTCTCGAGGAAAACCAAGAACAGAGAAAAAGGAAACTTTTTTCTAATTTCAGGGGAAAGAAGCCACCGAAGGAGATGATTGTGGGACCGAAAGAATGAAGAAGAGAGCGCTGGAGAAATTCAGAAATTGGTTTTTGGGTTTGGGTCTAAGAAAAAGTTTAGTTCTTGATTACTGAAACCACCAGGAAACTCTGATCATGGGTTTAGTCTTTTTTATTAATTAAATTTAGAAACAACCAATGTTACTGTTGCTTAAGATCAGTATCGCAACCATGTGATTATTTTAATAATTAATGAAAACTCTATTAATTAATGGCAATGATCTAACTCCATGATGTGTACAACTGTATTCCTTTATATGTTTTGGGGACAAGTTGCGTCT
This sequence comes from Microthlaspi erraticum, assembly GCA_902728155.2. Taxonomy (NCBI): domain Eukaryota; kingdom Viridiplantae; phylum Streptophyta; class Magnoliopsida; order Brassicales; family Brassicaceae; genus Microthlaspi; species Microthlaspi erraticum. Next base: position 314,075 of record CACVBM020001362.1, on the reverse strand, counting down.
TAGGTCTTCTTCAAGATTCTCTAATCCGACCAGAGACTTGTTTCAAAGGTTGTCAATTTTTAAGGACAAATAACGAGAATATAATTGGTTAGTTACCAGATAGATGTATCAAGTTTGGTTTAATCGGTGTAACCGGCCTTAACCACCGGTTTGGACAAAAATGTTGAAGGACACGCGCTTGGAAGGAGAGTGTGGAAAAAGATGAGGATAAACGGTGAAAAGACGTTGAGGTGGTGACGGTAAAAGACAAAAGTAGCCGCAAGAAAGAAGCAAAAATAAAGGTTTGGTTGGAATTGGATTCTCACTACTGTTTTCTTGCTGGCGAGTGTCACGTGCTCTTCTTTGTCAGTTGACGTCATCACTCATTTCCACGTCAGCTCCTCATCCATTCCACACTCTCTAGTCTTCTTCTTCTTTTTTGCTTTTCTGTTCTCGTTAGTCTGAGTACATAATTTAATTACAACGCAACTAAACTAGTATTAGTGGTTTTCTCATTTTTCACAAATCCGTTTATCAGATCATTAGAATCAATGTCCTGTGAAAGAAGTTCCAGGTCATAGCAATGATTCCCCAGCGCATCCAAATTTTCAGAGGTTATTAAATTATGAATTATTTGTTATTATTACATTTAGGCAAGCGAAATGCCGAAATCTAACTATAACTTTTCATAATCTCTTGAAACTAATGATAAATACAGCCATACAGTAAGTAGTTGATTTACTAATGTAGACATAATACTCAATGCCAACCCTATCCCCTATGGTAGCCGAAATTATCTCTAACTTCTAAGAGAGCTTTTAAGCAACACATTGAACCATTTAAGCTTCAATAAAAATAACAAACTGAACCAGCATTGATCCTTCCTCAGCCCCCTAGTCAGTTTAACATTTTGCAGTAAACAGTTTAGGTTTGAGTCTATTTTTGATGGGATTGGAATTTTTGGCTTCCTAACTTCATGGGATTGTAGTTAATCTTGATATTGCCACTACTTTATACTGAAAATAAGGATGAATCTTTCTCTTGGTAAAGATTTTCGTTTACATTGTTATCGACCAGGAGGGTTGGATCGTGATGGCCCAACGGTCTCTGATATTATTTTGCTTGGTTAGTTCTAGACATTGGAATGTGATGTGTGGAGCTCTTCTGTAAAGTAAGAAATTGCCATTTTTGGAGTTTTGTTGGATGAAAAAAATGTCTTTTCATATACACCACCGTTAAATGAGATGGTAGGTTTCTTTTGATCGTGGGAGAAATTATCTGATATGTCAACATCTTTAAATTTGGGTGTTTTTCAGAGACAATTCGACAATTGGTTTGTAAATAAATAGATATGTGTAATTGGCAAACATATAAGACATCACATCAGTATGTCAAATATTGTGTGTTTATATCATACATTTTGTAAAATATAGGGAGGGAATTATATGGTTCTGAATAGGAAGGAGTTTTTTTATTATTAGAGTCGTAAACAACTAAACAACATATTCGTGACTTGTAAGTATACTTTATTTATACCAGTAGTGTTTGATGAGATTAGCTCATAATCAGATGCTCAAATTAATAAATAAGTTTGTTTTTTGTGTGTGTTGGAATTATTACTCCACGATGTCTCCCTCTTATACTTGTTCATTTCTTTAAATGGACAGATCTTACTAACTAACAGCCTAATGAAGCTAATGATAAGTTAAAGAATCTGCCTATCGATGATGATTGGTTCATCATTTTAAATAATTTAAACCAAATTAATTGAAAAACATATAAGACATCAGTATGTCTCTGACTATACAGAAAACATATGATTGATTTGAGTAAACATATGATTGCTTTGAGTAAACATACTAACTAAATTTAATTAACTAGATATTGTAGATTAAGTAGAAATAAAAAGATTCACCTATTGTTCGAAAAAAAATCAGGCCATATCAGCTAAAGAACGGTAGATCTATCTAACATGTGACTTAATTTTTAACAAAATCAGAAATAACATAGATTTTGGAAAGAATAAAAGTTTTGTAAAGAATAAAAGTTTTGTTTTGGGTTAGGAAGAAAATTTTCGAAAATTTGTTTATGGTCAAATACGAAGAAACCGAGTTCTGAAGGTTGGACTATTTTTAGGCCTAGTCCAAAGTCCCAGCACATAGAAGCCTCACCTTGGAGAGCGTAAAAGCCCAAACAGAGCCTTTTCTCAAATTAAACGAACGTGATACGCGTGGTTAAACTGACATGTATATGTATGTATTATACTATTATGTATGTAAATGTAATGCAGGCGTTGCACATGAAGTATATTTGTTATGCATAGTAGTATATGTGTAACAGGTGTATGTATCGCTGGGATATTTGAGTTCTGGTTAGTTGGGAAAGAATGTAAAAGCAAGAAATGTGTGCCACACTTATGCATCACTTTCTCACTAACTGTTCTCTTTTTTATCAAATGTCTTCTTCAATTCCTCAAATTCAACATCTCATCAATGTTTTTTGTTTTTGGCGTCCGTATTTTCTGAATCCACCTTGCCCACTTGTCTTTGTATTTGCCTTTTAATTGCTCGTTTGTGACATCTATTAAATGTTTTTCTTGATAATTTGTTATTGTTAAAAAAATATACATCATACTATTATTTGCGAAGTCAGAATTTCGAATGGAGTCACCACGTTAACTCTCAGACTCGGAATTACATAACTACTCTTAATGAAAATCTTGATAAAATCTACTAATTTTCTTTTCCTTTTTCCTTTTTACTAATTATTTTTGGTCATTAGTTAATTAATTAAATAATATATTCTTTTTTTTTTATATAAAATATATTCTGTTTTGATCTCCGTGACCCTAAAATATTATATTCACGATTAAAAAAACCCTAAGAAATATATAAGAAAACCTATATAAAACCCGAACTTTAACATTTACATCTTCTTCGTTTTCTTCTAACCAGGTTCTAGAGGAAAAAAAAAAGATGAGTTAATTCAAAACTTCTTTTCCAACTATGATTTTGTTACCTTCGAAATATGTGAACTCTAATACCATGAACATGGAAGTCTTCGATTTCCAGTTTTTTTTCATATTGTGATACTTTTTTTTTCCTATCTCTCTCTTTAGTTGTACTTAGATGGAATACATAATTTATTGGTTGTGTTTTTTTCTTACCATGATTATCAATAAAAAAAAATAAAGATGATGATAACATGACCGTGATTAGTTTTAGAATCACATACAGGTTTGATAATTTTGAGAACCCTGGATTAATTTATCATAATATCGAATTATCTCTACGGAAAGAGGGTAAGATGTCGGTCACTGGTTATGGTGACATCTTTAAATCGATGTCAGAAGACATGAAGAAACAATATTGGCATGCAGGGTTTTTAATCGATCTAGGTGAGAAAAACTATTTTCTCCAGCTCTGGGTTTTTATTTTGACAATTCCAGGTGATAACTTTGAGAGAGTCCAAAGGATGTTGCAAGACGTTTTTCAATGCCACAAAGTAGGAAGGTGCTTCCTTTTCTTTTTCGATTCCTCTTTTGTGTATTCTTCATAAACTTTTTTCCTTCTGCTAATCATGAAATTCAAATCCCAAAACTGATTTTGATTTGAGTCTAAGTTACAGCTCCTTATATGCCACTGTTCTTGATACTAATCGGTTTTCTCTTATCTTTTCTTGAAATGGGCAAAGGCACATGTTCTCTATCCATATTTCTTAAGAAAGAGTTCAATCTCAACATAACTACTTCAGACTTTGATAATCAGGAGATTGAAGACAATATTATTGATCATCCCTTCTTTACTGCATATTTATCAATCGTAAGTTACCAGTCATTATTGTCTAGGAAATGGCGTTTTTGGTTGATTGTTTTAGCTCTTTTTTTTCACATGATTGTCTATCATGACAGATACACTGGGGAGATGCATTTCCGGTCTCTGAACCAGATTGGGATTTGATCATAGCCAGGGATATCAATATTCTTTTCCCTATCAGAAAACTTTACATGTGTTTTTCATGCTTTTAATTAATTAATCTCCCACTCGATTTTGTTTCGATCGGTTTTTGGAGATGTGAAACAGCATCCAAACTTGATAAAGTCTCTCACTTTTCTGCTCAAGACCTACAAACTAATAGACATCAATGCTATTACTCTAACAGAGTGCAAACTAAACGGTCAGTATCATATCCCTTAACTCCTTCCTTTCCTTTTGTCTCACATTATTCTTTTCACCATTACGAGCAGACACGGATGTGTTTCTGTATGTGTTATTAATGAGTTGGAGACAATTAGTCTTTATTATTTAATGGTTGCAGAGAAGCTTGTCTAAAGATGAAGCATCTTGGAAACCGAGTTTATTGCATCAAGCTTAGAGAAACCGACCCCTACGGTAATATCATCATCATTCATCAACCTTATCAATACAATGGTGGTAGTCCAGGGAGATCTCTTAGCCCTGTGTTCCATAGCCGTCCAAGTCCTGATTTATTACAGGAGTCCAACATCTTATGAACAATGCAAGAGTCCATCACCTTAATTATGAACGACATCGGAGTCCAGATTATGGTAGACAAAGGAGTCATGCTTATGACCGATACAGAAGGTAAAGGAAAATGGCTTTGGCTTCTCAGTGTTCACTTGCTCCAAGGGCAATGCAGAAACAGATTTTTGTGTGATTTCGTTTTGCTCTTTTGCATATGTTGAAGTTAAGACAGTTTAATGGTCTGAATACTTTTGGTTTTTTAATTAGCGCACATAAACTATGAAACTAACATTTTTTTCAAATTTAATTCTTTCTCTTATTTTGCTCTGAATTTCAGTTTTTTACTTTTTTTGGTTCTTATCTTAGAGAGCACACGGAGAAGGAAACCACAATATAAGCAACAAGAATAAGAGGCAAATACATGACTTAATCATAACAACCTTTAAATTTAATAACCAAAGGAGTCTTAGTGTAAGCTAAGTTTATGGCAGAATAGAAATCCTTAAAGAATATCATTATTAAACTTCTAAGCTAAGTTAATAGTATAACGAATCTATGGTTTGGAAGAAACAATTCTCTAAACACTATTTGTGAAGTGACTTTTGAAAAAAGGCATATGTTAGCTCTAGAATGAGCCCCACCCAAATATTGTATAGCACGAAGAGATTTGTTTGCAATATGGTGCAAGAAATAAAATAACATGTAAAAACTATTTTGCAAGTAATTTGTGGATAAAATAGATGTCGAAAAGTATTTCAGTGTATTAGAGAAGCTTGGTTTTGCATGAATTTTACCCTACTTATAACTTATATTAAGCCCCACTGAAGATTTTAGGTTAATGTAAATCACATACTATATAGCAAAGGGGTTCAACATCATGTTTTTTGTAGGAGGTATAGTACACACGAAATCAAGAAACTGTAAGAATAATTTAAATGCCTCAGATATCACATTTTGTATACATTTAGTTACTCAAAGCAAATCTAGAGAAAGGAATATCCACCGAATACCAATGATAGAGAGAGATTTATCGTAAAATGGGATAGAGAAAATTATGAGAGTGATACATAGTTCCAAAAAAAAAAAATATATATCACTGAGAAGCAGGAAAACCAGTAGATCTGAGAAGGAGAGAAAATAAAATATGAGGCAAAGAAGAAGAACATAAGAGCAAGAAATAAGAAGGAAAAATTGAAAAAAAAAATCGGAGGATAAAGAAGACAAAAGTAAAGTACGAGAAGATAAAGACAAAAAAATCCCAGAAAATTAAAGTATTACAAAAGACAAATAAAATAAAGAAGATAAAAGAAGTATAACTGGAAAAAAAAATAACAAAAAGGTATGAGGAGATAAAGAAGAAGAAATATGAAAAGACGAGAAAACAAATAAAAGAAAATAAAAGAGGAAAACGAAAATGATAAACAAGATGTTGCCAAAAAAATAAAAAATTGATAATACAAAATGATGAAGAATACAAGATGAAATAAGAAGAAAAAACCTAAGTAAAAATAAGAAAAAGACAAAAGTTGGAAAACGAAGACGGAAAAAACGAAAGTAACAAAAGAAAAGAAGAAAAAAAATTGAAGAATATGTGAACAATAAAGAAATTGAAAAAATAAAAAGATAAATAAATGAAGAATAAAAAGACAAAGCCAATTGAAAAAAAAAATTGTAAATGAAAAGGAGAAAGCGAATAAAACCCAGAAAATAAAAAGATGAAGATAGGAAAATAAAAAGAGATTAGAAAATTTGATAAGAATAAGAAAAAACTGTAGAAAATGAAAGAAAAGGTATGAAAGAAGTAAAAGACAAAGTAAAAGAAGAAGAAAATAAACTGGGGTTGTGGTTTAAGATGTACGGTTTATATTGATTGGTGTAAGGTTTACCTTTTCATTCATTAAAATTATTTTGAATACACTACATTACCGATTAAAAACAAGAAAACAAAATTCTTTCGAGAAAAAGATAAAAAATAAAAACAAATCTATATCCAATTTATAAAATGTGGGATTTAGGTGGGTGGTTTTTTTTTGGGGGGGGGAGTAGTGTTACGGTGTGTTTGGGTCTATGGTGTAGGGTTTATATTTATGGGTTTTGTGTTATGGTGTGGGGTTTGAGTTTAGGGTGTAGGGTTTATATTTATAGTTGTAGGGTTTAGTTTTTAGTGCATTTTAAAAATTTTGAATTATTACGGAAGAATATCAAAATTTAAAATAATTTATTATAAATTTATATCTGTCTTTCTAAATTACGTTCACAAATAAAATAATTAAAACAACTAAAGAAAATTCAGAATCGAAAGATAAAAAACCAATATTTTTTAAAAGATCTCGACTATATAAAGATAAAAAATATTTCACAAATCCTTGAAAATCTAAACTATCGAATGAATTGATAGGTGAAATACAAAACGTAGAAAAGAACGAATAAAAACATGAGTAAAATAAATAACCTCGCAAAAAAAAGATGGAAAATTTTGAGAAGAAGAAGAAAACTCAAACATGAGAAAAAAGAAATCAAACAAGAAAAAATGGAATGAAAGAGAAAAAAGGATAAAGAAGAGACAAATGAAATAGATTAATATGATGTAAGAGAAGGCGAAGATGATAAAGATAGAGAGATGATGAATGATGAAGAAGAAAAACCGAAAAAAATATAAAGAAAATTAGAAAGTTCAAAAAGAATAGTGAGTTGGAGGATATGAGGACACAATAAAAGATAAAGAACAAAAATTGAAAGAAAAAAGAAGAAGAAGAAAAAGATAGAAAGAAGAAGGAAAAAACTCGAATAGGAGAAAAAAGAAATCAAACAAGAAAAACTGGAATGAAAAGAGAAAAAAAAAAAGATAAAGAAGAGATAAATAAAACTATAATAATATGATGTAAGAGAAGACGAAGATGATAAAGATAAAGAGAGGGGGAATGATGAAGAAGATAAACCGAAAAAATGTGATTATTGTTACAGTGTGTTTGGGTTTATTGTGTAGGATTTATATTAATGGGTTTAATGTTATAGTGTGGGGTTTGGGTTTAGGGTGTAGGGTTTAGTTTTTGGTATATTTTAAAAATTTTGAATTATTACGGAAGAATATCAAAATTAAAAATAATTTATTATAAATTTATATTTGCCTTTCCAAATTACATTCACAAAGAAAAACATTTAAACAATTAAAGCAAATTCATAATCGAAAGATAAAAAACCAATATTTTTTGAAAGATCTCGACTATATAAAGATAAAAACTACTCCCTCTATCCCATATTATGAGCTGTTTGGCAAAATGTATCTGCAATTATCTGGATGTATCTGGATGTGTTTTGAGTCCATATACATCCATATAATTGCAGATACATTTTGCCAAACTGCTTATGATATGGGACAGAGGGAGTATTTAACAAATCCTTGAAAATCTAAACTATCGAATGAATTGATAGGTGAAATGAAAAACGTAGACAACAACAAATAAAAAGACGAGTAAAATAAAATAACATGGTTAAGAAAAAGATGGAAAATTTGGAGAAGAAGAAGAAAACTCGAACATGAGAAAAAAAAAATCAAACAAGAAAAAAATGGAATGTAAAGAAACAAAAAGATAAAGAAGAGATAAATAAAATTATAATAATATGATGTAAGAGAAGACGAAGATGATAAAGATAGAGAGAGGGGAATGATGAAGAAGAAAAACTGAAAAAAAAAATATAAAGAAAATTAGAAAGTTCAAGAAGAATAGTGAATTAAAGGATATGAAGACACAAGAAAAGATAAAGAACAAAAATTGAAAGAAAAAGAAGAAGAAGAAAAAGATAGAAAGAAGAAGGAAAAAACTCGAATATGAGAAAAAAAAATCAAACAAGAAAAAATGGAATGTAAAGAGAAAAAAAAAAGAGAGAAAAGAGATAAATAAAACTATAAAAATATGATGTAAGACGAAAACGAAGATGATAAAGATAGAGAGACGGGGAATGATGAAGAAGAAAAACCAAAAAATATGGTTAATGTTAAAGTGTGTTTGGGTTTATGGTGTAAGGTTTATATTGATGGGTTTAGTGTTATAGTGAGGGGTTTGAGTTTAGGGTGTAGGGTTTATATTGATAGGTGTAAGGTTTAGTTTTTGGTGCATTTTTAAAATTTTGAATTATTACGGAAGAATATCAAAATTAAATATAATTTATTATAAATTAATCTCAGCCTTTTCAAATTACATTCACAAATAAAAATAAAATAAAACAAAACAAATAAAGCAAATTCAAAATCGAAAGATAAAAAAAAACCAATAAAAAGTTCTGAGTCGTATGAAAACTAGCGGTTTGGGGGAAATAGCGATTTCTTAATAAAGATTTCACCGAGAGGAAGTGAGGTAGGGAGAGTCAACACCCGACAAACTCGTGCAATCCTCTGCGACCAAAACTGTCGCCAAAACCCATTATCTATTAATAAGCAAAGGCTACCAGATTCCCGGGAAGCAGGTAACACATGACACAGCACATCCGCCCATAGAAGGGGTTGTTTAGATAATAGTAAGAGTTCGAGCAGGTAGATCCATCAAATCGTTGAGAAGGGGCCCAATCTCGTATTTGATGGTCGGCGTGGCGATAGACTTGTCATTTCGAGGCAAGCGGATCATTTATGATGAAAAGTGAGAGATGGCTGATATGGAGATCTATAACAGACTGGCGATCCTATTTTTTTAAAAGATTTCGACTATATAAAGATAAAAATTATTTCACAAATCCTTGAAAATCTAAACTATCGAATGAATTGATAGGTGAAATACAAAACGTAGACAAGAACGAATAAAAACACGAGTAAAATAAAAGAACATGGTGAAAAAAGATGGAAAATTTGGAGAAGAAGAAGAAAACTCGAACAAGAGAAAAAAGAAACCAAATAAGAAAAAATGGAATGTAAAGATAAAAACAAAGATAAAGAAGAGATAAATAAAACTAGAATAATATGATGTAAGAGAAGGCGAAGATGATAAAGATAGAAAGAGGGGGAATGATGAAGAAGAAAACTGAAAACAAAATGTAAAGAAAATTAAAAAGTTCAAGAACAATAGTGAGTTGGAGGATATGAAGACGCAAGAAAAGATAAAGAACAAAAATTGAAAGAAAAAGAAGAAAAATAAAAAGATAGAAAGAAGAAGGAAAAAACTCGAATATGAGGAAAAAATAAATCAAACAAGAAAAAATGGAATGTAAAGAGAAATAAAAAAAGATAAAGAAGAGATAAATATAACTATAATAATATGATGAAAGAGAACGAAGATGATAAAGATAGAGAGAGGGAGAATGATGAAGAAGAAAAACCGAAAAATATGGTTATTGTTATGGTGTGTTTGGGTTTATGGTGTAGAGTTTATATTGGTGAGTTTTAATGTTATAGTGTGGGGTTTGGTTTTAGGGTGTAGGGTTTATATTGATAGCTGTAGGGTTTAGTTTTTGGTGCATTTTTAAAATTTTAAATGATTACAGAAGAATATCAAAATTAGAAATAATTTATTCTAACTTTATATCTGCTTTTCCAAAGTACATTGACAAATAAAAAAATTAAAACAATTAAAGAAAATTCAAAATTGAAAGATAAAAAACCAATATTTTTTTAAAATATCTCGACTATATAAAGATAGAAACTATTTCAAAAATCCTTGAAAATCTAAACTATCGAATGAAAAACAAAACATAGACATGAAAGAATAAAAACACGAGTAAAATAAAAGAACATAGTGAAAAAAAAAATGGAAAATTTGTAAAAGAAGAAGAAAACTCGAACAAGAGAAAAAAAAAATCAAACAAAAAAAAATGGAATGTAAAGATAAAAACAAAGATAAAGAAGAGATAATATGATGTAAGAGAAGGCGAAGATGATAAAAAATTAAGGATAGAGAAAGGGGAATGATGAAGAAGAAAAACTAAAAAAAATGTAAAGAAAATTAGAAAGTACAAGAAGAATAGTGAGTTGGAGGATATGAAGACGCAAGAAAAGATAAAGACCAAAAATTGAAAGAAAAATATAGAAAGAAGAAGGAATAAACTCGAATATGAGAAAAAAAGAAATCAAACAAGAAAAAAATAGGATAAAAAATAGAATATAAAGAGAAAAATAAAATAAAAGAAGAAATAAATAAAACTATAATAATGTGATGTAAGAGAAGATGATAAAGATAGAGAGAGGGGAATAATGAAGAAGAAAAACCGAAAAAAAATAATGTAAAGAAAATTAGAAAGTAAAAGACGAATAGTGAGTTGGAGGATATGAAAATAAAAGAAAAAGATGATGAGAACGAATATGAAATTGAAAGAAAAATAAGAAGATGGAATAATTGGAGAAGAATAAAAGGGAGAAGAAAGAAGTGAATTTTTTTTTTTATCTCTCTATGCGAATGAAGAAGATTTTGTAGAAGAATGAAAAAGACATAATCATATTTTACTAATTACGTTATTAAAATCTTTAATTAATTAATGTTTTTGAAAAATATTGTGCCCGACACGCCAATCACCTAGTTATTAATCAAATTACATGATCTATCCGACTATCCCTCAACTCTCACAGTCGACAAGTTAACCCCAAATTCAAGAAAACGACGACGGTCTATTTTGTCACACAAAAAATAAGGCGTAGTACGTTTCAAATGGATATCTAATCTCTTTATGGTTTTAGATAAAAAACAAAAAAACGTTGAGTTACGTTTTAAACTGATTTTATCGTCTCTATGGTCTCAAGTAACAGAAGTGAAGTCTTTCAAATAAAACATACTAATATTTCAACGAAACGATTAACATTTATTCTTTTATTCCTGCTTGTAAATGGTCAAGTCTGAGTACACTAACACAATCACGGAGACAAAAACATACATTTAAAATCTGGTTTTCTAGTCATAAGCCGAACTGCGAAACTTCTTAACAGTAGAGTCATCAAGAATGTTAAGCATAACCGAGTTGGTCGTACACCTCGGAGTCTTAAACTGGTTCAAGCCACCACATTTCCCAACGCACTTTTCCGCTACTTTCCCAAACGTGCCTCGTTCCACGACTCGTAGCTCGAGCGGCCCGATAGAGTTCATGCGCCTCGACACAATGTAACCATAGTCCACAAAACCAGCATCCATCTCTCTGCAACATTCTTCAAGAGCGTTGTCCTCCGCTTCTCCTCTGATTTCCCAGTAGATTATGTAGCGACCGGGACTAGCTGTAACGTCTGCGTGGCTCGTAAAGTCAACGACTTCGGCTTTTGTGGTTTGGCTCAGAAGCTGAGATGCCTTGTCGACCACTCTCTGAAGATCCTTCTCTGTGTTCTTGTCAATGTTGATGGTTAAGATGAGTTTCCTTCTGTATATGAAACTTAGCTTCGGTGTTCCTTTGTGAAAACCGGTCACTTCAACGACGTCCCCTAATCTGTACCTGTAAAGACCTGAACAGAGCACAATAAAACAGAGCAAGCGATGAAACAGAGGAAGTGATGAAACAGAGAAGTAGTGAAACAGAGGAAGTGATGAAACAGAGAAGCGATGAGGCCCAAAAGCTCGTTACTTGACTATGGAAAATGCAGTGAAGGTCTTTCTTTACCTGTGAAAGTGGTAAGAACAAGCTCGTACTCTTGCCCGAGTTTGACTTGAGAGAGCGGAACAGGTTTTTCTTCGATAAAGTCACCGTCTTGTTGATTCTGCCGTCTGTAGAGTGGTATAAACTCAAAGTAGCTAAAAGTGGGAATAACAGCAAAGCTCACGTCTTCTGGAGGAAGATGAGGATCAACGTTCACGCCGATCCAGCTCTCCGTTGACCCATAATCGGCGCACACCAGAGGCAAACCGCCACCGTAATGCCTCAGCTTCTTCAGGTACGGTAACATGGAACCAGTCATGATTGAGGAGATGTATTTTGCATTGGGCCATAGCTTCGGAACCAAACCGAACCATCCGAGATTTGATTCCAGCTCTGTGCAGATCTCCTCGATTTGAGAGGCAAGAGACGGGTTTGGTCTGATGAGAGCCAACACAGCTTTTCTCATCTTAGGCAGAGTGATTCTTGAGCTGAGATTGCCTTCTTTGATGTCAGCACATATCTCTCTCCAGGTTTCTTCGAAAAAGGAGAAAGCTTGGACAATGGTGTAGGAAAAAGCAGAGGCGACAAACTCTACTTGGCTGGAGTAATGGAGACCAAGCAGGAGATGACAATACGTGCACTGCCCGAACTCACCTCCCGAGATGACCTCTTGTGGGCTGCAAGTGAAGGACTTTGTTTTCTCTTGCTTAGTTTTAAATTCTTTGCTCGCATAGTAATGTGTTGTGGCCGTTCCTACTGTTAATCCTCCTACCGTCTTAAATTCCTTCCCGGCGTATATAAACTCAAGAATCCTCCCACCTTCCCTTATTGGATAAACCCTTCAAGAAACGCATAGTAGGAGCTAGTGAGCGGATGAAGAAAAATATCAATGGTGAAGAAAGAACCAAGAAATGAATAGAAACCTTGATCTGTAAGCTGCTGATAATCTGAAAATCTGTAGAGTAGTTTGCGAGCTATGGCGTGTGAACGGAACATACTTTTGTCTCCCTTCTGTTGTTCCAGAGCTGTGTCAACAAGAGCCAAAAGGGATCAAGAGAGAGCAGACATCACACACACACAAATCCAAAGATGCACATAGATATATACCTGAGGGAGAGAACAGTGATGGGTTCTTGAGTAAGTAAAGGAGAAGTCTCTCCATCTGCAATTCTTTGAATATAAGGATCTAAATCAGCATGTGAAACAATAGGCACCAAGGAAGTAAAGAGAGTTTCCAAGCTATAATCGTCCATCTCCTCTACATTAGCAGTCCCAAGCCATTTCCTCAGGTACTCCACTCCGGAGTTGAGCTCAAGAATCCGGCGCAGTGTCTGGCTTTGAACCTTGCAGGCTTTCTCCGACACACGCTCAAACCAACCAATAACATCATCATACCCAGCTTCTGCAGTGTCCATCCAAGATTAGCCTTACCTTATTAGGCAATATTGTCTCTCAGTGATGCAAAATGAGTACAAGTCTTAACCCAATATATAGGAGAGTACACTAGTCATTGACCACCCTCTTTGTCTTCTTCAGACAAATAAAAATCTCTGAAGTTTTTTCTTTCTTTTCTGTGCATTATTGTTCTCACCTTTTTGGGTCTTCTAATATGTCTTTTCAATACGAAAAAACATCTCAGATACCTCCATAAATGTCACGGGAAATTACCGTCCACAAGTTTCTATCATCATTTATTGGAGCTTTAAATGAGTTTTCACAGACCTAAGAGTCTCATGTGCTCCAGGACCAAATTCACCAAACCTTAACCACAATGTATATTACAAATATCATCCAGTGTGGTCCCATGAATCGTAATAGCCTCTTGCCTCCTACAAACCAAAACCCCTACATCTTGTTAGATCCCTTTCAGCTTTCTTTCTGCAATAATCCAGCGAATACAGCCAAAATTAAACCAAGAGAGCTCATGGATACCTTGTCTGAGCAACCCAGCAAAGGAAATTTCTAGCTTTTCCTAAAATGTGGTTATATCTTTGGCTGCGTATATCTGGGTAAGCACGTAGGACCATGCTATATACTAGTCGTTCACATGTTGCACAAGATTTTTTTTCTTGGAGGGCAGGCTGGATCTTAACATCTTCCCTCAGCCTCAACCTTCACAGGTCCACCACCACTTTGATTGGGTCTAAAAAGTCTCTTTCACTCTCTTTTTCTCTCTCTCCATTCCGTGTAGGTAAGCACAACTGCACAAAATAACTTTCAAGGTTTGCAAGTCAATGAATGTTTCCTCAATATCTTGATGAGGTTCATGATTTTCCTAAACATCTTATCAAGCTTTGTAACGGAAGGGACAACAGGCTCCACGTTAATTTCCATATAAACCACAAACAGAAACATCAACAGCTCCATACGAAAAACGTGGGAGGAAAAGTTACTAAAATCATTGACATGAAAACTGATTCAAGAAGCCATTACCAGACCAGCCGATAGCCGAGAATCCTTGTTTTCAGTAACCTTCACGAAATATTTCCTCATTGTAGAGTCTACAGTCACTAAACTATATGTATTAGGCAGAACCTGAGAGTCCATTCTCATCCATTTGCTGGATTTAAAGCTACACAGGAATCAAAACTATCTGCATAAACATGCCTGGATCATCGTCATATATTGCAATCACATCGTGCTCCAAATCTCCAGTCTCCATAGCTTTATGGGTCTACTCTACAGTCTCTACTACTCTACCTTACAATTCCCCTTGATCATGCCTGTTGCGAGTATATGGTCTGATTCTGAAACTATCAATAACCTCAATCAATGAACATTAAGCTCATTAGAAAATTCGATCCCTTTTTTTCCCTCCTCTACAATCTCAAGCTTTCCAAAACTCTTAACCAGAGAATTTGCCACAAAAATCGTAAGAGAAAACTCCAATTTCTCTAATTTCACCACTACTGAATCCTACCAGCACTGCCAATACATCCACCAATATGCGAAGATCATCCGATTACAGGGGAAACGAAACAAAACTGACCAGGAGATTGATAAAGGAGATTAGAGCAGAACCCGTCTAAGATTAAATTCCGTAGAAGCCGAAAAGCGAAAACCATCGAGGAAGGTAGAGATCTGGCTCACTCTGAGGATCACGAGTCGTCTTCACCAAATCGAAGAAATCACTGATACGAATCCGTGCCGGAGATCGATAGAGGCCGAAGCACCGAATCATCCCACCCCACCTTACACGGACGGGCAAATTTTTCCAGGGTAACAGATTTAGCTTCCGTCTATAAATTTTTTTGATCGGAACCTTTCCCAAACTGCCGTATCGGCGGCGAACACGGTGGCAATAGTCATTGATTACGTCACTATCTTAAACCAGCATGGAGTGACTAGTAGCAAATGGTCCTATGGTCTAGTGGTCAGGACATTGGACTCTGAATCCAGTAACCCGAGTTCAGGTCTCGGTAGGACCTATTTTTTCGCCTTTCGTTAGGATTCTGCAAACCGGTTTTGATTTCACGTATTCCAGCCGATCGGTTCATTTAACCGAAATTCATACTTCGGTTCGGTTAATATTCATAATTATTACCGTTCTGGTCACCGAAGTCTGCATTTTTTTTGTTCTTAAGCCGACCAATTTTTTCTCATTTGGCGGTGAGAGCCAAAGAGTAGAAGAACAGAGAAAGGATCTTCCTTTGAGAAGTGTAAATCCCCATGGCAGCTCTTTGTTGCTCTGCCACCATCATCGTCTCCGATAAGCTCTCTCCACGAATCAGAACCCATAATCAATCCCCCAGACTCAATCGGTTAAAGAATCACAAACGATTGATTACAGAGAGAAATAGTTTGATCGTTGTTGGATCGATCACTGAAGACAGAGAAGCAATCGATGTAAAGAGCGAAAATTTCGAGCCAGAAGAAGAAGAAGGGGACAAGGATTCCGATCGGCTGGTGAGTCGAGGAATCAACGCAGCCATAGTCCTCGCCGCCGGTACCGTTGCGGTTACGAAGCTGTTAAGTATCGATCATGACTATTGGCAGGTAAGCTTATAAGGTTTCTGTATTTATTTGATTCTTCAGTTTCTGGGATTACCGCAAATTGATTGTTACTGTTCTTCTTAGGGTTGGACTCTGTACGAGATACTTAGGTATGCACCTGAACACAATTGGGAAGCCTATGAGCAAATTCTCAAAACAAACCCGGTTTTGGCGAAAATGGCGATCAGTGGAATTGTCTATTCTCTAGGAGATTGGATTGCACAGGTAAAGAAAATTACTATTTACCGTCACAAAAGCTTTTCAAATTAACTTCTTTCTGACCATTTCTGGATGTAAATTTTACGCAGTGTTACGAAGGGAAACCGCTGTTTGAGTTTGATCGAACCCGTGTGCTTAGATCAGGTCTTGTTGGATTCACTCTCCATGGCTCACTCTCTCATTATTACTACCAATTCTGCGAGGTAACTAACACTCTTATTTGTTTTCTGTAATAATAACATGTAGTTGATACAATTTCTTTCACTAGGCTCTGTTTCCTTATCAAGAATGGTGGGTAGTTCCTGCAAAAATCGCGTTTGATCAAACCGTATGGTCAGCGATTTGGAACACTATTTACTATACATTATTAGGGCTTTTGCGTTTCGAGTCCCCAGCTACAGTTTTCAGTGAAATCAAGACCACTTTTTGGCCAATGATCACTGTAAATTTATTTCTCCTTGCTCTCTTTGTCTTCATGACCACCACCATATAAAGTTTTTAAACTTTTTTTTCTAAATGTGTTTTTTGTCATAACTTTGTGTGTACAGGCAGGCTGGAAACTGTGGCCTTTGGCTCACTTGGTTACATACGGTGTAATTCCTGTAGAGCAAAGGCTTCTTTGGGTGGATTGTATTGAACTCATTTGGGTCACTATACTGTCCACGTGAGTCTTCCTTCATCTTTACTCTCTGTATTTTTCCAATCTATTTGAACATATTGCACATACCATCATTAAGAGGAGGAGTTTAGTTTCGCTAATACTGGTTTCTTGATTTTCATTTTTTGGATTCTTGAAGTTACTCAAATGAAAAAGCAGAGACGCAAGCATTAGGGGAAACAAACTCCAACACTCCCTCTAGCGAGGTTTGTCTTCAAAACTCAATCTTGAACATTTGAATGTTTGGTAAGAGTGTTCCTTCTAAGCTCCTTCGTGTCTGCAAATACTTGACAGGACTAGGAAATATCAACATCTGGTGCTCAAAATTTAAAAACTTGCAGATTCAAAAGTATAGGAGGATGAAGAACATCAAAGCACATATTATGTTTTAAGACAGAAACTCAAAACATGTATATACATTTGAATCATAGATTCCAAGAGAGAATCGATGAGGCAAATCTATTTTGCAATACAGATACATCAAACACGAAACACCAGCCAAAGAAGATGAAAAAAACACATCAAGCTACTCACAAATAACAACGAAAAATTAAACCTTTTTAAAGATCAATTCTCAGAAGCTAAATTCTCAAGTCTTGGACTTCTCTCCAGAGAATCTCGGAAGCTGAACAAGTGAGTTCACACGTGTAACGCCTTCGAGCCCCAACCAGTTTTGATCTCCTACAGTTTTCTCATCCTCTGCATCAGTCTCTGTATTCACATTACCATAACTCTCATTTTCTTGATCTGATGATGACCTAACTGTGAAGTTTCTTTGCAGACACGGTTCAGATCTTTGGCCATCGTCTGATTCCACTGCGTTTGTTGCTGAAGAGAAGCCCTGTTCGTCGTAATCCGACTCAGAATCCATTTTCCCGTCAAGAAACAAACACACCACCGCACAATCATCCATCTTCGAAGTCGGATACTTCAGTTTCCATTCGCGCGCAGCCGAGTTCACCAAAACCCTAGCTGCTGATGCCCTGCTTGTAGCTGAAGCTACAATCTCAACCACTTCTTCGTTGCTTAACACATCCCAAACCTGTTCAATTCAAAAGCTCACACATCAGTAAAGCATTTCTCTTGAAGCTCAGAGACTTATAAAGATCACTTGGCTTACTTACTCCGTCTGAGGCAAGAACAATGAATTGATCTTTGTCTGTAAGAACACGGTGAGTGAATTCAGGTACCGAGATGACTCCATAGTCTTTCAGACAGAAATCACCAAATGCTCTAGCCATAGCCAAACCAGGTGCATCATCAAAAGGTAGCCAAACTCGCGGCACCTCTGGCTCGTCTTGCAACGCAAAGACTCGACCTTTACACCTTTTGATCCTCTCAGCTTCCCCTATCATCCATCCCCACAAAAACAGTCATATCAAACGCATATAAGCCAGAAAAGGAAGAAGATTGCAAAAAGGTGTTAAGCATACTCGGCAAATCCGGTTTCAGATCAACAGTTAGTTGCGTTGCCACTATAGTATCGCTACTGTCTTTTGATCCAAGAATGGCCCGAGAATCTCCAATGTTCCCCATGAAGAGATTAGACCCCTGAAGAGTCAATCAACAGACATCATCTTAGATCAAAGGAAACTGAAAAAGAGAGATCTTTTTCTTTTGTTCTCCAGGTTTTACCTGTTTGAGAATGGTAACAGCAGTGCTGCCACTACAGAAACAGTCCACATTAGGGTGATACCGAAGTTCTTTATCCATGGCTTTAAACGATTTCAAGAAAGCTTCTCCCCACAAGCCTTTTAGTTTATCCTCATCAGATCCTTCTTTAACAGCTTCTTGGACAGTTGAGTTTCTCCTGAATCGAGTCCCTTTGGAACTGTTTTGCTTTGACTGAAGCGTATGAAAGAAAGACTGCAACTTCACAGGCAATGTGTCTCTCACTTTACGAGCAACAAGATGACCATAAGGACCATGACCATCAAACACACCACATATGGTCACATCTTCAGACATAAAATCCTACCAAATCAACAAGAAAAAATCCTGTTTTAAAAGTTATCCATACTGTAAGATACACAAAAAGATAGAGAAGGCAATAACTCACTTCCCACACAATCATGGCGTCTTGATTAATACCCTTGCGTCCTTGTTGAGTGAAAATGCAAGAGCTCCTGCTCTTGCTGCTGGTGATGATCCGATTTGGTATAGAGGTCAAGTTCTGCAATGAGACGATGTGGTCTGAAAACGTTCTCTTGGCTCTTTTGCTCACACAACAACCGATCCCGAGATATGGTCGAGGCACAGGGTTCTTCTCTCCATTGCTCCAGCTGCTGCACGTACTCTTACTACTAGTTGATACGCAACCTCCCATTGTTCAGTCCGAGCGTAGACAACAAGTTTGTTGTATAGACCAAACAAAAGTCTCTGCTTTTGTACCAAAAACAGATTCCCAGTATTATGCTTAAGCAGAAAATTTGGTCAAGCAGAGAGATTTTTACATGATTTGTTTAATATGACCTGACAACAAAACAGAAGATAGTTAGTTGAATAGATTTTGCATGATTTTTTTAATAGCGGCTATATATTTCAGGAAACTAGATGCAAATTCTGAAGAACAACAAGATTAAGCAAAAAAAAAAAAAAAAAAAAAAAAAAGATGCCGTTTTTGGGGTAAAGCGATTCACTTTTAAGGAATCCAATGTAAACAAAGTGAGTCGGGGGGAAAAAAAATTATGATCTTCAGAAATTTTTCCGGAAACCAAACTAGTGCAGAGTGATGGAAAGGAAAAAACTAATATGAGCAAATCACTCGAACAGAGGCCTTAAACATGGTAAGAGCGAGCAAACTCATAAAGAGAAACAGACGCTTCGAGATCAAATTTAAAAAATATGAGGAACATAAAAGCAAGAGAACGCACCTTTATGTTGTGTGTGTGGCTGTTTCTGGAAATCAAGAACAGTTGTTTCACAGACAATGAGTGTGGGAAGTGCGAGAGACAGCTAGAAAGAGAGAGAGAGAGAGAGAGAGAGAGTTTACTGATGTATAGCTAACATTGATGGGAACTCATTAACTGAAGAGTGAAAAAAGGTGTTTATTTTCACCGAAGAGTTGATCTTTGTCTATTTTCTTTCATGAAAAAAATATCAAAACTGCTTTTGTGTTTTTATTAACTTTCCAGATCTTGTATATATGAAAATGAAAATTTGAATAGTTAGCCCAAACTAAACAAGTCTGGTACTTTAAAAAAAAATAGAACTATTGATAAAGAAGTGCAAATGTTTGGCCAACATATTGAAAAAGAACATATAGTGGATAATTCTTGCTGTATACATTTTTTAGATTTGTAATAAAGATTTGTAAAATATGTAACTGGATCAAGTTTTTTTCTTTACTGTCGTAAGGTATGATGATGATTGATGAGTATGAGCCTGAATCTTAGTTTTGATTGATTGCATCACTAACAGTAATACCTGTTTCCCATCACGTACATCTCTACATGATTCACTCCTTTTTCTCCCAACTTTCTTTTATTTTAATTTCATGATGTTTCTTGTCCAATCATTTTACGCATTTACACAGTTTCTGACTATTTTTCAGAATTTGTTTGTGTATATGCAATTTAATTCTGCAAGTGACGATTCATCCACTTGGATTCATCTTTAATAAAGTTTTCTAGTTGTGTTGAAATACTTACGTAAATGTGTAAAATCCTCTTTCGTGTGTTCATACTTGAGAGTTCACATATCAAATACCCCCTCCGTTTTTTTTTTATAAATTTTCTAAAATTTTCACACATATTAAGGAAAAGCAGATTTTCAATCATTAGTGTATTGATTTCTGCAATAAAATAACTTTTTATAATTTTCAACCAATAAAAATCTAACAAATACAATCATTGTTTCTTGAAAACTGAAAAAGTGTATCAAAAAAGTAAAAAATTTATCTTGTGAAACAACAACTAATGTCTAGAAAATCCATCTTAAAAGGGAGTATAATTTTTTTCTTTTATAAAGTTTTATTTTCCCTCCTTTGTGTTTCCTAATTAAAGCGACGCGACAATCAAGATGAGATTTTCATTAGCACTAAAAAATCGATATGCTCTTCAACCTTTTTCTCCCGTCCTAATCCATTTATCCTTTTTCTTTTTACCTTTTATGTTTTTTTCTTGGTTGTTAAATTCCTTTTTTATGTGTTGTTTGAAATAAAGCTTACACCTTATTTTAGATTGAAATTCAGATGTATCAACGAGATTCATTTTTAAAGTCTTACGGTTCCTAACTAGCTATTGTGTACCGTTTATAAAGTTTTTTGTGGGTTAAAGAATTTGATATCTTTGATTAGGTGTCTATAGTCTACCTCATCACAAGAACCATACAATAATATACACTAGAATGATTCATAAAGGTTCAAGAAGAGAGAAAGGCATGGGAGCATATAAGTAAAAAGGGTATCTTGTGCTAGAAGAAAAGGAACCTCATCATCATCATTATCCCATGTGTATGATAGGGATTGATGACATGTCATGTGGTGGTGGATCACTTTCACCACATATCGTATTTAGCCTAAATGCCTTAATAAATCGTATTAGCAAAAGTGTTATGTATATGCACACTACATCTCGAGTGTAGCTCACAAAATGACCACTGAACTCTCATTCTTAAACTGTTTTTTACTGGTTCTAGGCGACTAGGCGATCGTGAACAAAGATACACTATTCATATTTTCAGGTGTCAGTCTAATCCAATACTATTAGATAAGCAATGTAATCCGCTGCAAATTGTCAACTACTCATTCCAAATCCATAATTACGTTGATATCAAATATAAACTTATCTGTGTAAAGGGCCTTGTGAACTTCCTTGGGTCGAGAGATAATATTAAAAGCCCACACTGCTTAATTAGGGCCCAAGATCTTATCTCAATACGCTGAGCTAGAGCCTAGAGATGAGAACCAAAAAGCAATTTGATATTCGTCTGTTTCATCATCCTAAAGGTTACGATGTGGATAACGCCACGTGTCAAAAATCCAGATCTACACTGTCACTCTCATCACCTTCGTTTTCAGTTCCCAAATAGCGACAATGGCGTCAGCCACCACCACAACAGCACATCAAGCCGCCTCATAAAACCGGTCATTTAACCTTAACCATTACCGACACGTGTGTTTCATCGATGAAAACATAATTTTTAGTCAAAAAAACTATTTTAGTATCAGTTTGCAACAACTGTTTAAATCGAGCTCTCTTCCAACCTCAAGAAATTACACGGCGACAATGATTTACTCGTCACGTGTCCCGAAAAAACTACCACATGGTCGAAAAGGCCAAATGGCCCAGAACCAAAGTTCAGAAAAGTTGGTACATTTCCACGTAATTGACATTTTCCACGTGATCTCCTCGTGACCACCGTAGTAGAGTGGTACTAGTAGTGTTTAGTACCGCTCAATAACGTGATATTTAGGCATCGTTATTATTTTCTTTATTTTTTGAGGACCGGATATAATTAATTATTTTGTTCAACTATTTTCAGACACCTAATTTCTTAATTAGTCGGTTCACAAGTTCATAATTACATTAGGAAGGAAAGAAAAATATGGCATTAAATTAACTACAGGCTTCAATTCTTTATTCATTGTCCAGTGACGTGATATTTCGGCATTAATATATTGTAATCTTCTATTAAGGGAGTATTTTTTACGAAGTCAATCTACAAGATATTTAGCTTATTACAAATTTGCAAAACTACAAAATATGCTAGTCATACTGCAGCTGGGTCAAATAGAGTGTAAATACTAAATACTAAATATCTTGTTTTTGGTAACGGATTAAAATAGAGCCTCAATATAAGGTAATATGTGATGAATTCTAGATTGATGGATAAAGTATTATATCAAATATATGCATTTGCACCTTCTAAGAAAATAATGTGCATGTTTATGCACATATTTTCAATAATTAACCTTGTATTTTTCCTTAGTGACATGGTATTATGATAGCCAATCAAAATATAAGGTAGAAGTAGAACACAGTACTAGAAATTGGCTAAAAAGTTAGGCAGCCTAATTTTGATTTGCCAATATACTTTTCAAATACGTCACGAACAAATAGCTCTTATCATTATGTGTATTGAAAAAAATCCACGAGAGAGTGTGAATTCTGTTTTTATCTGCTAGATTCACGTTCCTATATTTCAACAATAACAAATTGGCAACTTCTCTTAGTAAACCTCTTTAGCCTTACGCACTAGATCATAATCTTCATAACGTTTTGTCAATATGTCATAAATGAACTTATTTCCACTCTTGTCTAAGGATATATCTTTTGGTTTTGCTGATCATCTTGTTGATCTGAGAAATGTGATGTAACCCTGAGGGTAATTTCAGTTTCGATATAATTAATGAGAAGACAGTTAAAAAATAAAATATATAACGTTGAACAAATTTTGGAAAGCCATCTTCTTGTAGTATTTTTAGACAACAAACACTGTAAATGTAGATGGTTGTTAAGTGTAACAGACTTATTTTACTATAATCTTCTAATCGAATATTAAGGCTTACTTAATAATAGAGCAGAAGATGATAGGAACTAGGAGATTAAAAAAAAAAAAAACAAACCACGTGAGGATCATGAGCTGTGGACGAGGAAAATCGTCAAACTTTGAGTTTGAGATAATCTTTGATTAGTTGTACTTGTACCCTTAATTACAGAACCTTCTCTTTCTCAAATTTGTCTTACTAATTTTTTTTAATATTTTATTTTCGCTGTTTATATTTGATTAATTTTCTAAAATTAAAAAAAAAAAAAAAAAAAAAACCCCAAAAGAGAGGATTTTGATCAAGTAAATGTAAAACTAAAAGAAAGAATTTTTGAAGAGAAAGCAATCAATCCTCTCACCTTTATATATAACCCTCATCTCTGTTTCGTATCCCTAAACCCACTAGTTTTTCCGAGAAAGTTTTTTAGTTTTCCGGGAAAAATTCTTCCTCTCATCAAACAGCTGAGGAAAGAAAAAGAAAAAGAAAACTTTTTTTTTTTTTTGACAAATCGGGTCTTTTCTTTTCTTGTCAAGTCTGCATTTTTCTCGTCTCTTTCGGGTATTTTTCTCTCACCTTCTCGCTTCAAATTCTTTGCATTTGAATCAATTCGTGGCTTACATTTTCATTTTGGAAGTTTTCTCATTTCGGTTTTTCGATCATAGAAACAAACAAACAACCGCAAAATCGGCTCTCTCCACAGAAAAAAAAACGAATTAAATTAAAAGACTTTTCTTTCTTCTGCAAGTAACTGAGTAGATTTCGGTTTTTTCTTCTTTCTTCAAAATTCCTTTTTTGTTATAAAAAAGAATTAAAATTTTGCTTGCCCATAATTTCCGTTTCCCTTAAATTCAGCTGTCCTAACGTCAAAACTCAGACACTCGCTTGCGTGTCTCCCTCTTGAAATCCCCATTCTCTCTCGTTCCTCTCTGTTTCTGGGACATTTCAAACAAGAATCAAGAAAACCTAACCTCTCTCTCTCTTTAGAAGGAATCAAATCATGGTGTTTGGAAAAGGGTCAACCAAAAAATCGAACCTTGACCGGTTCCTTCATTGCACAACACCTGTCGTGCCTCCCCAATCTCTCCCCAAGGTTTGTCAAACGTTTCTCTCTGTTTCTTAGTCTTGCAATTATGAATTTAAATTTAATTTTGTTTTTTTTTATTTTTTTGGCTGGGTGTTCAATTTGGCATTTGCAGGCGGAGATTAGGAGTTTGAATCGGATTTGGCATCAATCGGAGAGAGAAAAGGTTGAGTTTTTCAGATTGAGTGATCTTTGGGATTGTTACGATGAATGGAGCGCTTATGGAGCTGGTGTTCCAATTCATCTCTCCAATGGAGAATCTCTTGTTCAATATTACGTTCCTTATCTCTCTGCTATCCAGATTTTCACCTCTCGCTCTTCCTTGATCCGCTTAAGGTAAAGGGAAATTTCAGATTCTAAAAAGTTTGATCCTTTTGATTAAATCGAAACGAATCTTTGAATATGTTGATTCCTTGATTAGGGATGACTCTGAAGATGGAGAAAGCGAGACGAGAGATTCGTTTAGTGATTCGTATAGTGATGAGAGTGAAAGTGATAAGCTTTCAAGATGTGCCTCTGACGAAGGATTTGAGCATGACGCTTTCTTGCATCCCAATGATCGTTTGGGCTATCTTTATCTTCAACACTTTGAGAGATCAGCTCCTTATGCTCGTGTTCCTCTCATGGATAAGGTAAACAACTCAATCTTGCTCCTTCTTCTCCCCCCACATTGATCTTGCTTCAATCATCTTATCATTCAAGAATTGGTTTCAGATCAATGAATTGGCTCAAAGGTATCCAGGACTGATGTCGTTGAGAAGCGTAGATCTTTCTCCAGCAAGCTGGATGGCTGTAGCTTGGTATCCGATTTACCATATTCCAATGGGGAGGACAATCAAAGATCTGTCCACTTGTTTCCTCACTTACCACACTCTTTCATCTTCTTTCCAAGATATGGAGCCGGAAGAGAATGGAGGGGAGAAGGAGAGGATGAGGAAGGAAGGAGAAGGAGTGACTCTACTTCCTTTTGGGTTAACGACTTACAAGATGCAAGGCAATGTATGGCTCTCGGAAGACGATCAAGGTCAAGATCAGGAGCGAGTTGTGTCGCTTCTGAGTGTTGCTGATTCTTGGCTTAAGCAGCTAAGAGTCCAACACCATGACTTCAACTACTTCTCAAGAATGGCTTACCGTGGCTAACAAGAATCGGTCGCTATACCAAAAGATCTTCAAGTGTAGATTATGTTTATCTCTTTTTGTTTTTTCTTGGTGGTCTCAAGTGAAAAAGGTTGATACTTAACCGTGGTTGAAGCAGCAGCGGCGAGGAGTCTCATACCGCTGGTTGAGCGTTTTCTAAACGCGTTTACAGAGGTTGCTGCGTTTTGGGTGTAGAAAATAGCTGTTGAGTCGTATCAATGAGAGATGTCGTATACTTGTAAGTGCTGATTTGTTGCAAAGAGTGTCTTCTTGTTTCTTGATAACATTTGATTGAGAGAGGGTCTTGTTCTTGTACCTCGGTAACGTTTAAAGGAAATACATTAGTAAAGTGTAACGATCTAATCATCTTTGTAATTGTTTTGACTGAAATATATATATACATGGAAATGGAGAGTTTTAATTATTTTGTAAACCATAAGTGTTTGTTATTGATCAATGAATCACACCTATTTGATGGAACAATATCACCTTTTGAAAATCAAATAATCCTTTTATAATCTAGTACAGACTAATTATTATACACCATGGCTTTTTCTTGTTCTACATTGTGTAGAACTTCAATTCATCATATGATGTTAGAAACAATTTTTTGGACAAGTTTATACATAACTGAATTCATATTTCCTTTTGTCAAATGGATTAATAAAAAATGGGCATGTTGTAATATGAAAAAAAAGTGGGACCTTTTGGGGACAAAAATGTCAAACATGTGACGGAGAAAAATGAAATAATGTGGACCTTAGATTTGTAAATTGACTTGATTGAGTGTTCAGTGTTTGGTCCCTCCACCGATATTTCTAGACCTTCTAACGAATCATTTCCTAACAATTAGAAAGGGAAAATAATATCATTAAGTGGTCGGCCCATTTCATTTTCCCGTAATAAATATTACTAATTGAGGTTTTAATAATACAAGTATTAATTTCATTACTTGCAAACTGAAATAATCCAATGAATTGAAGAAAATGATGTTTTGTGGTTTCCTCTCGACCTGGATTCACGTTGTGGACGAAGACCAAAGAGGCATCTAAAATCTAATTCCGAAAATGACCGCTATTGCTTTGTTTTTTAATTTGTTTTCGACGTCGACCAGTTTTGCTCTATTTTCAAACTTTCTATTTTCTAAATGTTTTAGCTCATTATACAATAAATACCGTCGTCGTAGAGGAGATGTTCACATGTGCATTTGCACAGATTTCGTAACAAATTTGACAAAAAAAAATTATATTTTAAGACTAAAAATATTTTTGTCACAATTATTTACGTATGATCAGAATTTACTTGTAATTTCTCAAACATGATACAAAGTAGCTGGTCTTGTTAGTAATTATTTATACGTACTATAAAACCTAAGAACAGTAAGCATTATGTAATTGTTTGTGTGGATAGATGCTGTCTTCAATATGTAATACTTCAAATGACTTGTAGTATTATACAACAACAGTTACACAAGAAATATGATTATTACAAACCAAGAGAATTAGTTGCTGACAATAGATTTAACAGAACCAATACAATGCTCTTCAAAATGTAACAAAACCTTAGATTTTTAATTTTGTTTTTTTTTGTTTTGGTGAATCAGACGGGAGACAAAGGCCTCCCGTAATATTATTAAAAGAACATAACAAAAACTATTACAAGTGTACGTTTTGCGGATGAGTCAAACCGATCTCATCCTTCCACAAGACCGTCTCTAACTATAAGGAACTAGATCAAACAAGTGGAAATCCAACGATAGTGAAAAAGCAAAGTTTGCTAACCCGTCAGCAAGACGGTTAGTTTCCCGATAAATATGGACTATACTAATTTTGATAAGCAAAGTTTAATTTTGTTCATGATGAATTAAGTTGCTGGACCAATTAAAAACCTTATCTTGTTTAGGTATCGATTTCAGTGTTATGTAACACTCACGAGAAGATATGATTTATTTAACAGACCAGGTTAGATTAATGTCTTATCTAATAAAATCAACTATAAACCACTAACCATACCACAGAAATGAGAAAGAGCACAAAAGTCTAGCCCCTAACATATTTAATAAACATATTATAAGAATTTCAACAACCAACAAGCCACGCGATATTTTGAGAGTACCAAAGTCAAATATGCGTTTTCGTATATATCCACTTACAATATTTTTCAGTAATATGCTCCACATTCGCATAATACATAGGCCTACAATAGCATTATCTGTTTGCATTTTTTCTTTATATCTTTTTGGAAAATGTTACCGAACATGTTCTCGTCCCATCATCGTATGATGATCACAAACCTTATCATGGATTTGTTTTTAATTTTATTTTTGTTGGTTCTGCTTTTGGTAGCATTTCTGGGGTCCATCTCAAGTCTGGCCGTGTAGTCGGCATATGTCTTCTTGAGGAACAAAGTACATAGAGATTTATAAATAAGTTCGACGTGATATTCGAAATTTCTACTTCAAGAAGTATGTATATTTGAACTGTGAACCAAATATCACTATAGTAACTATTAGGCGTCGAAGATTGTTAAAAGGTCCTAAATATTATTAGTACATGAGAGACCTCATCTTCCAAGACTTTTGGATCCGTTTAGTAATGACGAGTTAATAAATTTGCCATGGCTTTGAACACCATGCCAGCTTAAAGAACCAGTCATTTAACTCTCACTCACGCCTGAAACTCTAGCTAGAACCGATCTTGGAGGCTGGAGCCATAAGCCTATAAGAAACGTTATCTCTATATCTAAAATCTGATTCGACACATTTGGGTGAAAATAAAAGCTCACACGACCAATGAAAAGTTTAGAACTTCTACAATTATCATATATACCACGTCCATAACCAAATTCTATCTTGCCATCAATAATTAATTTATTTCACAGAGAATCAGGAATTTTCGAGGTATGTCAAGTCATTTCACAACTTTTCCTAGAAAGCGATACGTTTGGTTAAGAGACGTTGTGATGGGCTCAATACAGCCTAGTGTGGTCCAAATTTTGGCAAGACCAAGTGGCCAGGCAGATTTACTTTGACTTGGCCCTAATTTTCTAACTTAGTGCGGTTCGGTCCCCTATGGCTCTGCAAGTAGTTTAACCGCCAAAAATAAAGTCAGCTTGTGTTCTGATGGATTATCCTGATTTTGGCAGACACAAGATCTTGTTTAAACTTCGTGTGAAAGGCCATTTTTATATAACCAGTTTTTATTTAGACTGCGACATGTTGCATTTTACTATGACTTGTTGGATGATGGGACAAGCAGCTGGTATAGATGACAGC
This sequence comes from Microthlaspi erraticum, assembly GCA_902728155.2. Taxonomy (NCBI): domain Eukaryota; kingdom Viridiplantae; phylum Streptophyta; class Magnoliopsida; order Brassicales; family Brassicaceae; genus Microthlaspi; species Microthlaspi erraticum. The sequence goes on along the minus strand of CACVBM020001362.1, from coordinate 285,221 downwards.
GATTTCAATTTAGAAAAGCAAAGTTGATCTGCTAATCCGGGGTCACATTAGGTTCTAACTAACACTGGTTTGCATTAATACAGCTTGATTGTTTTATTCGGATTCTCTTCCTGCTTTTACACAAGTATATTACCAAAGATTATGGTATCCTAAAAGAATCCAAGTAAAAGACTAAAACAGATGACCCTAAAACAAATCTCTAGCAAAACGTTGGCACTAACAGGTTGTTTAGTGTTTGTCAGTGCCAACGTTTTGCTAGAGATTTGTTTTAGGGGTCATCTGTTTAAGTCTTTTACTTGGATTCTTTAGTGTTTCATAGTAGTTACCTAAAGAGACTATCAAACACTAAAAACACTAAAGGTACAACAGGTTGAGAGCTGGAACAAGAACCCAGACTGTCAAATAAGACGTATTGCAGTCAAAGGCAAACAAATATTAATGTTGGAGGTTAACAAGAAACTAGTTGGTTGATTTAAACGTGCAAAAGGTTTTAACATCAAGGCCAATTACGAATATTTTCTTTTTACTATATAAGATTAGTGTTAAGAGCATGGACAAACAACTCTAATAACTATGTCAGGGGCTAGTTGCTTACACTGTCTAAAGAAGAGCTTTGGAGTGGATTTCATGAATTGTACAATGCACCAATCTTAGACACCAGGAAGACTAAGCTCCTTAAGAAACAAGGCAACGGCATGAAAGGAACAACAAAAATCATCAGCAATACACTAACAAAATAAAAGTCAATAGCTCAATTACAGCAAGCAGAAACTCACAAAGAAGGACTTGAGGCATTCGGTAAACTGAAGAATTCTACAAGTATCTGGGGAACAAAACACTCCACCAAATCAATATCAGTTCTCGATAGTGAAGAAAAACATGAACATCTAAAAGTAGTTGAGCCTGCAAAAAGAAAACAATAAGGTGTAGAGCAGAGTAAGATCATGAAATACAAAAGGAATGTGTTACTCTCAAGCAGCCTTCTCTTCATTGTTCATTGCAGCCACGACTTTCTTCAAGATAAACTCCACAGACTGGTGTGCGTTCTCCACCGCTTTGGAGATGGCTTGCCACTTCTCACCATGCTTCGGCTCAGAAGCTAAACATTTGTCAAGGACCTCCTTCTGGTCCTCTTCAGAGCCATGCTGGCGTTCAAATTTGTAATACAAGGCCCAGAAATCACCAATGCTTGGGGAGAGGGTCACAGTTCGTTTAAGCCACGTCCTGGCTTTCTCCACCTTCTTGTCATGCCAGAAGAGCTTGGCGACAGCTGCAGTGACATACGGGTCCTGCTCACACTTCTTTAAACCGTCCAAACTCTTAGTTTTCCGGCGAGGACGTGGCGTCATCTCGATGTCTGCAGCCCAGAGGATACCACTGTTGGGACACTCTTGCAGTGCCTTTGACATCAAACGCTCAGCATCTCCCTTGTTGTCATGCCTCATTTCAGCACGAATAGCAGCTAACCATAGTTCCGCCGCCTGGGGATTCTTCGTCCTGGCCGAGGTGAGAATAGCTCGGGCTTTGTTCAGCCCATTCACTTTCTCCACAAGATTAGCGAGCGAGAGCCACAGCGGTATGCAGTGGGGACAGTTAACCAAACCAGCGTCGTAAACTTTTCTGGCCTTTTCCAGACGATTGAGCCGTTCCTCGAGCTGTCCAAGCATCAACCACAGCTTGAAGAATTTTGGGAATTGCTTCAAGCCTTCATCGAGCAGTTTCCTCTCCTCCTCAACGTTGCCAAGTTCTCTCTCAACAATGGCTGATTTCATCCAGACCCTCTCAGTCCCTCCTCTTTCCCTAGCTTTTGCAAGAAGCATTCTCGCTCTCTCAGGCTCCTTGTTCTCAAACTCGAGCTTAAAAGCAGCAAGCCAGACTTCCTCAGAGTCGGGAATTGCAGCATAAGCCTCTTGTAGAATAGCACGGGCTGCTGGGACATCTCCAGCGAGCCACTTCTCCTTGGCACCCATGAGCCAAAGAACCTCAGCCTGAGGAACATATGTCACAGCCTTACGCAACAAGGCATCAAGGGACTCCCTACTTCCGTGGCTCTTCTCGAGCTGTGCCGCTTTGAGCCAGATACTTTTCTTGGTCAAGAATACAGTAAGAGCATGGGCATATATCGCTCTTGCGGTCTCAATGGAACCCCTCTTCTTGCACTCATCTGCATCAGCAACCCAAGTTCTCTTTCTATCCTCTTCCTCGACTCCAATACCGATAGTGTTGGTAATAATTGCCTGGCAAGTTGCGACAGACCCGGCTCTCTCAGAGGCTTCGGCCTCGCTCATCCAATTTTCTCGGTCAATAACAACGCCTTCTCTCTGCAGAGTCTTTATACCCCTATCGATAATCTTTACCACCATAGCCGGGTTCCCATTAGCCTCCTCTAGTTTAGCAGCGGTGATCCAAATCGCAGGCTCCTTAGGGAGCTTTTCTCTCGCTTTATTCAACACCTTCTTCGAGTTATCGTATGTCTCGAGCCTTGCAAGCGCCACCCATAGCTCCAGATGCAAAGGGCAGCACTCCACAGCTCTGTGAAGCAAAATCCTTGCATCTTCCTCATTAGCCAACTCAACAACAGCCTTCCATAGCCTTACCGAGTCTGGAATATGCTCCAGTCCCTTTCTCAATACCCTACTCTTGTTCTCCTCCTCATGCTCCAGCTTTGAAGCCTCCAACCATAGCTTCACTGAATTGGGTATTAGCTTGACTCCCCTTGCAATCACAGCCTTAGCATCTTCTGGATTTGCCAACCTACAAGCTTCAAGCCAAACATCCTCATTTTTCGGGCACTCTTCGCATCCCTTCTGAATCTGAAACCTAGCTGCTTTTATCTTCCCATCCATTTCCTCAACTCTAGCGGCAGCAATCCAGCCATTGGGATTCTTTGGATTCGATGAGGTTAGACTCTTGTACAACAATCTAGCTCTGTTGCGATCGTAAATCTCTTCATCAGTGGTTCTCTTCATACTCTTCAGATCAGTTAAGTAGCCTTTAGGATCGACAACAGTTTGCCCCGAAACTGAATCCGATAACCTATCAAGCTTCAGAGACAACACCGTGCCTCTTCCCTCACCGACGGCAGTCAAGTCTGTCACGGGAGTCTGCGACCATGGTGTCTCCGACCCACCAGCGGCTCTACTCTTTGGGTCCAAGGCCATGACCAGCTCCTTCTCCTTCTTAGCCTTCTCCAAAAGCGTATCAGGGATAGGCACAAAGCTCTCAAACTTCTTCTTCTTGTTACGCAGCGAGTAGTCTCCAATCTCGGGAATATTATCCCATTCATTCGCAGACAAAGTGTGTAATTTCCTCTTCAAATCCGCAAACTGCTCAGTAATTTTAGGGTTCGAAGCTCGGTATTTCTCTATTTCTTCTTTAAGCTTCGCTTCTCTCCTGTCTTTCCTCCTCGAATCCATCCTCTGGTCAATAGCCTCCCAGATCGCATCAGCCTCTTTATCATCCTCATCGTACTCGGCATTAGAGAACAAACCTGCATCATTCCCTTCAAACTCATCAAACTTCTGATTCTCATCGTACCCTTTCTCCTCAGCTTCTTCATCGTCTTCCGCCTCACTTGGCTTCCCCGCCCCTCGACCAACACCTGGAGCAGCCGCTGTAACCGCGGCGGATCGATCAGGTAGATCCGGAGCAGCACGAGCGGGACCAATATCGGACCGAGTAGTAAACCCTGTAGCACCACGACCCAAACCCGCGACGTAATTCGACGGAGGCTTTGAGTTGAGGAAATCGAGACGAGGCTTCGGCGGAGCCGCTCCTTGCATCCCACCCAAAAGAGGAACCTGGATAATCACAGTAGAGAAACGACAAACACCGAGATCGGATAACAGAACGGAACCGGAATCCCTAAAATCTCCGGAGACACGGCTAGGGTTTCGAGTGCGGAGCGAGTAGCGAACGAGAGGTTGAGGAACATCGGTGCGTTGGTGAACCAATTGCTCGAAGGTGGAGATTGTTGTTGAATTAGGGTTGCAATCGATCGATAGAGTCTTCCCGTTCGGAATCGAGAGGAACACCATCGTTTTCTAATCGAGAGGTTCTCAGGTCAAAGTAACAAAACGATATTCCACCCCAAAAAAAAAAACAAAACGAAGATTGCTTTTGGCAACCGCGAATATATAAAGGGAAAAGGCGGTGGGAAATTGCAGTGGGCTTAGGTATTGGCATATTGGGCCTGTTATTAGTAAAGGCCCAGTTAAACGACGCCTTCTATGGCGGTGTTTGCTTTTATAACTAAACTACGTCGTTGTAGGATTTCTCGTCATGGAAAAAAAATCGAAAATGCGGTGAGCGTGGATCGAACACGCGACCTTCAGATCTTCAGTCTGACCTTTTTACACGAGTATATTTATATAATCAGAGTAAACAAAACTGATTGATGACAATTTTATTTGCAGGCAGGAGGGAGCCAAAACATTATGATTTAGGTCCATTTCATGGAATGCATTGGAGAATGTGGTCTCTTTATACGAAAATATCATCATTTTAACAAAGCAGAGTACATGTCAAGCATAACTAAAAGTCTAAAACACACGAGTACCTAAACCCTTCAACAAAAAAGGGTGCATGATAAAACTGTTGCTTGAAAAGGAATTGTAATGGTTCTTCGGTTGTGGATGCTGACTAAAGCCTTTTTTGTAGAGTTAAGACAAAAAATACAATGTGATTGGCGATCATAAATAGAACGTTGTTGGCTGTCATAGCAATCAAGGCTAGATAGAATGCAGCTGAAATAAATTGAAGATGGCTTTATTGGGCATGCCAAAATTTGGTTTAGATGTGTTGTTAAATCCTTCTGGTCCGGCAATACCTGCAGCAAACGTTACTGAAGCTACAAGAGTTGCCACTAGTAGGAAGCATGTTAACACCATCTTTGTATTTGTCACCACCTCCTACATTCTCTGATCTGCTTATTATAGTGTCATCCCTATCGTTGTACCAACCAGCTGCTCTGACATTCAATGAGCACAAAAAAAAGTGATGAACAAAAAGGTAATTAAGTTCAGTTAGCTTTGTTGAGAAAAGGAAAACAAACAGAGCTAAAATGGAAACTAAATCTCTATTCTTTGACTTTAAAGTGCACACGCCATTTTCTCCCTACTAACATTGAGAGTGTTAAGTTACATGGGCTTCCAACTCAAAACCAATTGGCAATTAGTGGAGAGGCCCATATTCCTTATATACCACTTGAGATCCCTTCCAACTTCTGATGTGGGATATTATTCCTTAATATGCCCCCTCGAGACGATGGCTATTTGGTCATAAATATCCCACATCGGAAGTTGGAAGGGATCTCAAGTAGTATATAAGGGATGTGTACCTCTCCACTCATTGTCAATTGATTTTGAGTTGGAAGTCCATGTAACTTAACATGGTATCAGAGCCCCGATCCATACATTCCAACCCGATCCGACCCATAGTTGGTCCAATCATCGACCATGCCCAAAATTGGTGCTGGCGATCCAAGCCCGAACATACCGAGATCGATGGCCAAAGAGCCATCGTCTCGAGGGGGCATATTAGGGAATAATATCCCACATCGGAAGTTGGAAGGGATCTCAAGTGGTATATAAGGAATATGGGCCTCTTCACTAATTGCCAATTGATTTTGAGTTAGAAGCCCATGTAACTTAACAGAGACTACGTTGGAAATTTTGGCCTTTATTACCAAGACGTTTCAACATTGCTTTCACCATTATTCCCTCATTATTTGCAAGAAATGATTTGCGTTAACGAGGCTTAGAGCCACATATAAGGATCCGAGAGAGAGTGCAATATCTCCCAACTGCGCCCTAATCACAGTAGCTATAGTCACAACTCACAACGTAGGATTGCACTGCAAGGGTGTCAAAGACAAGAAAATAGAAAAGGTGGGATGGGATCTCCGGCCAGTGTTGCCATTCCCAAGTTCGGAGCAGAGTAGTGAAAAACAATATTTAAGCAAATATCAGGTCATGTTCAGACAAATATTTCAACTTTCAAGCTATGATTCTTCAGAAAAAAAAAAGGAGAGAATGCGGTGAGCGTGGATCGAACACGCGACCTTCAGATCTTCAGTCTGACGCTCTCCCAACTGAGCTATCCCCGCTTGTTGACTTTCATGAGTCAATGTAATTGTTGCCCTAAATGTTTGAAATGTAAAAGAGACACTTAATGGTTCACTTCACGCTTTGAAAAGAAGTCCAGTCTCATCCATCCTCAAGAAAGAAAGCAGATGGAAGACTTTACAGAAAATCCTCTGTTTTTCGCCTTTAGAGCTGCGTGTACAAGTGATTTTCTCCCTTCTAACTTTGAGGCCAAGTAAGAAACTTGTCCATGGACGTTATTACCAAGACCTTTCAACATTGCTTTCACTAGAGCTAGACCTCCAGCTTCTACAGCCATATACAAAGGGGATATTCCGTCCTTATTGGCAAGAAATGGTAAAAGCTGGTTTGCGTTTACGAGGGAGAGAGCGGTCTCCAGATGAAGCCCCTTCAATGCTGCGTGCAGAGGAGTATCTCCATCTATGTCTTTTACAACATCAACACTAAATGTTTCCCGCTCTTCTTCAAACAAGATATTAGCTGAAACATATGTTATCGATGCAACTAGAGTCTTCACAACATCTAAACGAGCAGCAACATGGAGTGGATTCCGTTCCTTCCAGTTTGGCTCTAAAAGAAGAGATGGACATTCAGAGATCTTATTCTCCTCTAGTTTACGATGACCAAAGGTGAAGAATGGAATCTCCTTTATCGTTCTTGTGACATGCCATTGGTGTTCCATAGCTTCTCATCTTCTCCAGAAAATCTCTGTTCCCGGCTCTCATTGCACTAAAGATCTCTGGATTCATAGGCACGAATTCACCGGGGAGATTGTAAAGATCAGACCTTCTGAGATTAATAAGGAACTCTGGGACGGATTCTGTATGCGGTGTGCAGCAGTCTATGACGAGAGACATGGGGAAGCATCTTGGTCTCCGCTGCTCAAACACACTCATTGTAGCTCTCTGTGCTTTGATTGTTTATAAACTCACTACAGAACACTCAATGTAAGCTGTTGCACAATCTGTTTGGAAATGATAAGAAAAAATAGTTACTTAAAGCTGCTCGACGCCAACAGTTAGATAACACCTATAACTTCCTTCACTGAATGGCATGAAGACTTCAGGTCAACCATCACGTAGACGTGAAGATGTTAAAAAAGAGGAGGAAAAAAGGGATAGAGAACAAAAGCTATTGACTTTGACCAATTGGAATGAAAGGGGGAAACAGTTTTACATTCCAAAGGCCTTCACATGACCACAGAAATACACATCATGTGTAGATTTCTTTTTTTTTTTAGAAAAACTAGTTCACGGAGCGGATATCCGGGATTTTGGAGGTATCCGCGATCCGCTCCGCTCCGTCCGGATATGTGGTTTTGTGATCCGTATCCGCTCCGTTGTGAACCGGATATCCGATCCGCTCCGGAAATATTAAAAAAATATATATTTATTATTCTTTTAATCAGAAAATATTTTTTTAACATTTAGAAAATATAATTTTAATTACAAATAATAATTACTTGTTTTTAATTTTTTTTAGTGTTTAAATAATCAATTTGATGAATATATATTTATAAAATTTATATATAGATATAACAATTATCCAATTTATATGTATATCATATATATATATATATATGTAAAACGGAGCGGATCGGATATCCGGCTTTTAAAATTTTAGTATTTGTTATTTGCTCCGTTTCTAACGGATATTGATCTTTAGTATTCTTTGTGAAGTTACGGTTATCCGGATTTTCGGATTGAATCGGAACGAATAACGGATCGAAGCAAATATAACGGATAATTTGCCCAGGCCTAAGTTCACGTATGAATTCATGACTTTGGGATATTCTCAAGTCAACAGATGGAGGAGTTGACTTTAGATGTTTGATAAGCCAACTTGACACACACGTTAAGCAAAATGGTTCGACTGGTTCAAACATCGGGAAGAAACATGTACCGGATTCACGTAGCCAAAGATCATGTTAGGAATGGCTAAGCCACCTCCAAAAACAGAGCTCGAAACTTTAAAAAGTGGCAAGGCAAGCACATTATTTCTTTGCAAAGGGTACAAGTCAGAGAAATAAGCAAACCAATCCCTCGTAAGGATCAAACAACAACCATGAACCAACCACCATATCATAAAAATTACATTCTAAGAAATACTCTGTTTTTGTGTATGTACTTTTGGGCTTCTCAAGATAATCCTTTCCTGACATATTCACACACATGCATGCAACAGAGAAGTCGGATATATCTCAATCTCATCATTAAAAAACCACATAAAATGCAAAAAAAAAATACCAAAGAAAGCAGGAATGCTAGGTCTAATCTGCAGAATAACGTGAGGGCCAAGGTCAAAGAGCATGACCAAGAAGAAGATCATAGATATAACCGAAATGAATATGACAATCCCTCTAACATTTCCTACTGTAATAGTAAGTAATAACCACCCCCAAAATAGAACGCAAACGGCATGCAGAACAGAGCCAAAAACAGTGATGGGCAAGGCCACATAGATACAATGTAAGATTACTTTAGAAAAAGGTAAAACATGCGGTGAGCGTGGATCGAACACGCGACCTTCAGATCTTCAGTCTGACGCCCCCCAACTGAGCTATCCCCGCTTGTTGACTTTTGACTTTTATGAGTATATAACGTAGAAGTGTATCGGGAGATTTTGTCTCCATGATAACAAAGTAACTCGGAGTTATTGGCCATGTCACACATACAGGTATCAAAAGTTCATATTGGTACATTGGAATGAAACGTATGGTCTAAATTCTCTAGCCACTCGCCAAAATTTTCTAATGAACGGTGAAACAACTTTTCATACAAGAACATTATTTTGACAAAACAAAGATAATACATGGATACCATAAAATAAACACGCAAGATAAAACATTTATTGTACACAGTAAATCTAATTATGTCGAACAACGGTAACAAATAGATAAGGAAGATAGCTTTTTATTAGGACTTTCAGCTTTTCCATTGGATCACACACCACGGGTTTGACCAGAGCCAGAGTTGTGATATGTTTCAGCATTGTCTTCATCAACAAACCGCAATAGAATCCTTAGACATATATTCGCTGACCTAGCTAAAGGGCAATCAATCTCTGGCCCAACATAAGGGGCAAGGAGATAAAAAAGCAAAATAGCTAGGGGAATTTGTATAATTTTGATGAAGAAAGAAAGAAAAGATTTGGGACTTGTTGTAACTAGCACGCCATTAAGGAATGCGAACGACATGGAGGATAAAGCCAAAGACAGCGATGGCAAGGCCAATCGAAAGGCTTTGTGAATGAGTTCTGGATCTCCCATCTGAGCCCAAATAAGGGCAACTATTGCTATAACAGAGCTCAGCATTGCCAAAATGTCTAATACCACAAAGCAGACGAAAGTAACTGAGTTTTTGGCCAAAATGGCCATGCCCGAGTTGTTAAAGCCTCCGGGTACTGTAATACCTGCAGCAAATGTTACTGTAGCTATAAGAGTTGCCACCACTAGAAGGGCGTTGACACGGTCTTTGTAGTTGTTAGTATCTATAATCTCTGATCTACTTCTTAATGTCATTCCACTTGTGGGAATCCTTCCAAAACCTTTTGGTTTGTAAGTGGATAACAAGACCATCAAAGTCATTCTCTGATATATTCCAAGAAAGACATGAAAAAAGGTGATGAACAAAATCTGGAAGAAAACAGCTGTATATATAGAGAGATCAGATTATACCTCCTTGAAGATGTAGTTGGATTGTAGATTTAACTCTGCAATATCAAGTGCTCTCAAGCCATCTTTGTTTTGTATCTTTAAGATTCCGGTAGCGTTTGACGAAAACTTAGTAAGCTCCCTAACCATTCGAGGACGCCAATTTATGGTGGCTAGATGCAAAGGTGTATTCCCATCCTCATCTTGCTCCTCAATCAGATGACTCTTCTCCCCATCAAGTCTCTTCATATGCTTAAGCAAAGATCTACATTTTCCACTCTTTGCTGCAACGTGAAGAATGTTTTGACCTTTTTTGTTCAGCAGCTCTATGGAATCTGGACAACGTTTTAAAATCTCTTTTACAACATCGACATGACCTTTCTCTACCGCTGTATGGATTGGGAAGGATACGTCATCACTGCATTCAAAGACGCCTGACGTTGATCGGTCTAACAGGTTGCATACTCCTTTACGATAACCTACATATGCTCCAAACGAAAGACACGTTCGTTCTTCTTCATCTTTCTCATTCCCAAGACTTGGATCTTCATTAAGAATAACATTAATGATATCTGCTTTAAACAAGAAATAATTCAGTATATATCTTCTTGAGCAAAGGAACATTAACATAGGTAAAAATGAGAGACTGATTAAAACCTGTATTCTTTGCCTTTAGAGCTGCGTGTACAAGCGATTTTTTCCCCTCTAACTTTGAGGCTAAATTAGAAACTTGGCCTTGGACGTTCCTACCAAGACCGTTCAACATTGCCTTCACTAACGCTAGACCTCCAGCTTCTACAGCCATATACAAGGGAGATATTCTTGCGTTATTCTGAAGAAATGATGCAAGCTGGTTTGCATTTACGAGGCAGAGAGCGGTCTCTAGGTGACCCCCCTTCAATGCTGTGTGCAGAGGAGTATTTCCATCTATGTCCTTAAGAACATATACATTAAGTCTCTCCCTCTCTTCTTCAAGTGAAAAATATGTTATCGACGCAACAAGAGTCTTAACAACAGCTAGACGACCAGCATGAGCAGCAGCATGTAGCGGAATCTGATCCTTCCAGTTTGACTCCAAAAGAAGAGATGGGCATTCCGAGATTATGCTCTTCACTAGGTCAAGATGTCCGAAAGCAGCAGCAAGGTGAAGAATGGAATCTCCTTTATCATTCTTGAGGCATGCCAATGGTGTTCCATAGCTTCTCATCTTGTCCCAAAAATCTATGTTCCCCGCTCTCATCGCGCTATAAGTCTCTGGATTCATGGGCACATATTCACCAGGAAAATTGTAAAGATCTGACAATATGAGATTAGTAAGGAACTCTGGCACAGATTCCGTATGCGGCGGAATGATGCTGTCTATGATCAGAGCCAGGGGGAAGCATCTTGGTCTCTGTTCAATAACAAACATAGTCATAGCGGCTTTATATGCTTTGATTGTCTCACGATGTTCTCCAGAACAGTCAATGCAAACTTCTGAGTTGAAAGAAAAACAAAATTGTTTCAGTTTCACTCTTAAAAAAGACGCATACTCATATATTAGCAAGAAGAAGGAGGATAAAAAGAGACTTACGTACAACAGCTTGACCTTAATAGTGACAACACCTACGGTTTCCTTCAGTTAAATAAGGACTGGCATGAAGGCTTTAGGTCACCATCACGTAGAGAGGTTTCACAGAATAATGCCAGGAAGAGGAGAAAAAAAAAAAACAGTAAAAAACAAAATCTATTGACTTGACCAATTGGATTGAAAAGGAGGGAAACGTAATGAAAGCCTTCTCACAACCACAAAATAAAAAAATCTTATTAATAAAATAAGAGAATACTCATTTTGACTAGTGGTAGGTAGGCCTGCGACCTTGACTTGACCAACATCAAAAGAAGCACTTCAATTATTTGAAAAGGGTACAAATCAGAGAAAGAAGCAAACCAATCCGTAGTAAAAAAACAGACAGAAAACACTCTCTGCAAGGAACACATATAAAACGCACAGAATCAAACAATTCAAATGTTTACATCAGAAAAACACTCTTTCAGGAACTTCTGGCTGTTCAACTTGATCTTCGCCTGAGATCTTCACAGAGGTCTGCTCTCATCCTCCTCTCATTAACAAACCACATAAAATGCAAGAAAAATAATCTAAACAAATTAAAGCAGGAATGCCAGGTATTTGAGAATAACTTGAGAGCCAAGGACAAAGTGCATGACCAAGAAGATGATGATAGATATAATTGGAAATGACTATGACAAGCCCTCTAACATTTCCTACTGTAATATCCACCCCAAAATAGAACGCACACAGCATCCAGAACAGAGCAAACAAAAAACAGTGATGCCGTGATGGCAAGGCTTGTTTACTCGATGTTGTAAGGGGACTTGTGAATGAAAAATTAGTGTTGAATAAAAATGAAACAAAAAAACTTGTGGAAGGTGTAAAAATGGTATGATCGTCATCTTTCTGATCCACTTTAATTTCTCTTCTGTCTCAAGCGCAAATCTGTGACGTTTTATTCATTCATCTAACACAATGTGCAACGACTTGCAGGTTTCTCGAACTTGATATGTCAACGAAGAGTTAGTTGTTACCAGAGGCAGAAATCAAATCAGCTCAAGGAAGTTCTAACAAAAATCTTATATTATTCAAAATTCAACATCTCTCCAAGCTTCACTCCATTGCCCTATATTCTTGAACATCATGAGCCAACGGAAATTGGTCATTCTTTAAATTTTATTGATCTTTAACCAATAAATGACCAACGGGAAACTGGTGACGAGCATTCCCCACCAGTGCCATCCCTCCAGTACGCAAAGAAAACCAACACGGAAAAGGGAAACCGCAAAAAGTAGCGGAAAAGCAGCGGACTAAAAGTATAAGGCGAGGCATAAGGGATGATAAGCAGAAGAAGAGCCATGAGATAAAAGCCACCTGAGGCCAAGACAAATACGGCGAGCCAATGATGCTGTCCCAGGACCAGGTATAAGCCAGCGACAAAAGCCAAAGACATGGCGATAATAGAGAACCCCAGAAGTGGCACTATAAACTTGAAAGTGGTCATCATGCATTTCAGGTCAGCCAGTTGTGTCCCTATAAGAGCAACCGTCGATATAACAGCAGCATAGACGGCAATGCTATTGCAGATGACAAAAGCATGAAACGCAGATTCTTCATAAGAATGTTTGACATTTGACTTGAACTCTGTGCTGTTGTAACCTAGTGGCACACTCAATCCTGCAGCGAAAGCCATTGTGGCCACCAGTGTTGCCACCACAAGGAGAGTGTTTACTCTGTCCTTGTACATTTTGAGGGTTAAGTCCTCATCTGTCGTAGGATCAGGAATGTCTGCTCTCAGATGAACTCGTGGACCTCTGGTAGTACCAGCAGACACCAATGCAACCCATATCAACCACTGAAAACGCGTATAACATAGAAAATGTTCAGTGACGTCAACAGCTTTAGATACAATGATATACAATGGGAGGACAAGGCAAACCTGTTGGAGTGAAGGAATAGCCGCCATATGCTCCTCAGCTGCATCTAAAGTGGTGAGCCCTTTGTTATTCAGTACTTTCAAGTCAACTCTATTGTCCTGTATGAAGAGACTTACAACCTTTGGATTAGTAGTCATGCTGGCTAAATGTAACGGTGTGTTTCCTTGTACGTCTTGTTCATTGATCAACCTTTTAATCTCAGTCTTTCTCAACAGATAGCTAACAGCTCTTGCGTTCCCGCTTTCAGCAGCGATATGAAGAACGTTTTGACCCTGTGAGTTAAGCATCTCTATCGTGTCTGGGTGGTGTTTTAAGATCACCTTGAGAGCTGAGGTGTGACTTGCAACGCAAGCAGAGTGAATGGGGTAAGAACCATCTTCATTATTAACGTAAGCAATCTGTGTAGAGCTTGCAAATCTGGTTAGCATATGCTGCACTCCTATGTCATATCCAATAGATGCTGCAAAGGCAAGTGGTGTTCTTCCATTTTCATCCCTTGAGTCTACCAGATCTGAGTCACTTTCCAGTATAGCTGTTAGAATATCTGCCATGACAGAACACATACAACAAGAACTCAGATGCTTAACACATCATACAGCATAGGAAAAAGGATGAAATTCAACAGAACTGACCAAGATTCTTGCTTTTAACTGCAGCACACAAAACTGACTTCCCAACAAAGCTTGCTTCCAGACCCTGTAGCATATGCTTCACAAGTGCAACATGTCCAGCTTCAGCTGCCATATACAATGGAGATACACCCTCCTTGTCCAGAAGAAAGCAAGTGCTCCGATCTTCAAGAACAAGTTGCAAGGAAACAGCTACATGGTTTCCTTTCAAGGCGAGGTGCAATGCAGTATCCCCATCACTGTTGAAAACTCTGAAAATGTTTCCAACAACGATCTGCAAAGATCCAAGCACGATACTTCTATCTTGCGGAAGCCTTCTTAGGGATTCAACGAGAAGGTCAACTATAAGCTCGTGTCCTGCAGCAGCTGCTAAATGGAGAGCAAGATCTCCCTTGGAGTTTTGTCTCACCAGAAGAGTCTGATAATGGGAGAAACTCGAGACGAAGTTACCATTTAAGTTAGGGTTCCAACCTCTAAGAACGTTTAGCTCATGGTCAAGGATACGCCTTACTAGTTGGGCATGGCCATAAATAGCAGCAAGGTGCAGGATAGTGTTTCCCTGAAAAGTGACCTGATCAAGAACAGGAATTTCATTTTCCAGCATAACCTTTTCGAAATCTTGCACTTTACCCATAACCACTGCCCTATAGGTCTTTGGATCCATAGATGTAGTAAAGTGAATCTCACTACTTACCAGGACTTGGAGCCTTCTCAAGATTGCTGAGAGTTTATACTGATCACTCTGAAACTTTGGGGATCTTCAGAGCATGATTTTATCAAAAGCAAGATGAGATTTAAAATCTATGCATTTAGAGTCTTAACTCAGATATGATAATGAATTATGCTATGAGGTTCTATGAAATAAACAACCAATGTAGCAGGAAACAGCTACAGAGCTACCTTGTCTTCTAGTAACATGCAATTATGTGGGAAACAGCAGTTTAAAAATAATCAGAAATACAAAAAAAATCTGTAACATTTCGGCATTTCCATTATAAAAATAGCATTGGATCCATATTTACAGATACAGATGTTCGTTTTCAATCTGATGGAGAAAACTTGCGACATTTCTTAGTTCCAGCTTACAGGCCAGGGAAATTTAAAACGGAAAGCAAGAGAATCATCACGAACCAGCTGTTTGATTAATTAACCATTGATCCTCGTTAATGTATCTTCTCCAGCTGCTCCTCGCTATCGACTCTTCTCGGTCTATTTGCTCCAGCTGATCCAGGTCTGCTTCGTCCTCACACTCCTACTCTTCTTCGATTCTGTTTTTTGGTCTTTCATTCGCTCGAGGAATGAAAAATTTTCATTTCCGGTCACGGATTCTCCGGAACCTCGAACTCAGTCGTCGGGAACAAGGCGATTTCCGCCGGCTGGTGAAGAACGAGTGTCGGAGATCGGAAAACCACAAGGAAATTTTTGGAGCCGTTATCATCGGTCAGTCGCTGTCGTAAGCTCCAGTTTTGACGATTAGAATTGGGCCCTTAAAACATGGGCCTGTTCCTCAAAGCCTTCTAATACCACCGGGTACAGCAGCATCTTCTTGCCGGTTATTTGGTCAAGAGTCAACTCTAATTGCTTCTAGTGAACTTCTTGCCGGTTATCAAACCGAGCCCGTTATGATAATTGATAGCCATTTAAAGATAGGGCTCCATTTCTAACAACGTTTACTTGATGATCAAGGATACGCACTACTTGGTGATCGAAACACACATGAACTTCATTTTCCTCGGATAACTTTCATCCTTGTCGTCATTATTATTAACTAACTTCAGAAAAGACAAGAAAACCGCACTAACTAGAGAAGCAGGTCCAAACATCAATAGCTGTAGGAAAATGTGAGGGACAAGGATCACGAACATCACGTGTAGGAAGATCAATTGGAATGAAAGGGGGAAACAGTTTTGAATACAAAAGGCCTTCACATAACCACACAAAAACACATCATATGTAGAATTTGTTTTTTTTTTCAGATAAACTAGTTCATGTATGAATTCATGACTTTGGGATATTCTCAAGTCAACAGATGGAGGAGTTGACTTCAGAAGTTTGATAAGCCAACTTGACACGTACACCTTAGTGATATTTTAAGCAAAATGGTTCCACTGGTTCAAACATCGGGAAGAAACATGTACCGTTTTACGTAGCCAAAAATCATGTTAGGAATTGCTAAGCCACCTCCAAAAACAGAGTTTGAGACTTTAAAAAGTGGCAAGCCAAGCACTTTATTTCTTTGGAAAGGGTACAAGTCAGAGAAATAAGCAAACCAATCCCTCGTAACGAAACATACCGAAACAGGATTGCAAAAACAACAACCAACCCGGCAACCACAATATCATAATAAAACAAAAAAAAAAAACCACCATATCATAATACAAATTACATTCTAAGAAATACTCTGTTTTTGTTTACGTACTTTTGGGCTTTTCAAGATAATCCTTTCCTGAGATATTCACAGACGTGCATGCAACAGAAATCGGATATATCTCAATCTCATCATCCTCATCATTAACAAACCACGTAAAATGCAAAAAAAAAAACCAAAGAAAGCAGGAATGCTAGGCTACGTAGATGCTAGGTCTCTGCAGAATAACGTGAGGGCCAATGACAATGAGCATGACCAAGAAGAAGATCATAGATATAACCGAAATGAATATGACAACTGACAAGCCCTCTAACATTTCATACTGTAATAAGTAATAACCACCCCAAAATAGAACGCACACGGCATGGAGAACAGAGCCAAAAACAGATATAATGTAAGATTATTTTAGAAAAAGGTAAAAAAATGCGGTGAGCGTGGATCGAACACGCGACCTTCAGATCTTCAGTCTGACGCTCTCCCAACTGAGCTATCCCCGCTTTTGACTTTGACTTTTATGAGTATATAAGCTAGAAATGTATCCGGAGATTTTGTCTCCATGATAACAAAGTAACTCCGAGTTATTGGCCATGTGTATAAAAAGTTCATCTTGGAACATTGGAATGGAACGTATGGTCTAAATTCTCTAGCCCCTCGCCTAAATTTTCTAAGGAACAGTGAAACAACTCTTCATTCAAAAACAATATTTTGACAAAAAAAAAGAGAGAGTACATGGCAAGGCAACCATAAATATTGCACCCAGAAAAGCTAATCATTTCAAACAACAAATACATAAAGAAGAGAGCTTTTTATTAGGACTTTGGGCTTTTCCATTTGATCACAAACCACGGGTTTGACAAGAGCCAGAGTTGTGATATGTTTCAGCATCGTCTTCAGTAACAAGCGCCAATAGAATCCATAGACACATATCCATCGACCTACCAAATTGGCGTCCATATTCTTGGCCAACATAAGGGACAAGGACCAAAACAAACACAAAAAAGAAGGGAATTTGTATCATGCCAATGAAGTAAAGAATAAAACGGTTGCCACTTGTTGTAAGCATCACGCCACATTGGAATGCCAACGTCATGGAGGTTAAAGCCATAGACAGCGATGGCAAGGCCAATCGAAAGGCTTTGTGAACGAGTTCTGGATCTCCCATCTGAGCCCATAAAAGGGCAATTATTGCTATAATAGAGCTTACCATTGCTATAATGTCAAATAACATAAAGCCGACAAACATATCGTACTTGGATTCAGTGGCCAAAATGGCTTTGCCAGAGCTGTTTAAACCTCCAGGTAATGTAATACCCGCAGCAAATGTTATTGTAGCTATAAGAGTTGCCACCACTAGAAGGGCGTTGACACGGTCTTTGTACTTGTTAGGATCTGCGAGCTCTGATCTGCTTCGTAGTGTCATCCCACTTGGGGGTATCCTATCATAACCTTTTGGTTTGTAAGCGGATAACAAGACCATCAAAGTCATTCTCTGATATATTCCAAGAAAGACGAAAATAAGTGATGAACAAAAAGGCATATACATATGTTTTCAACATTGGAACAAAACAGTTGTATATATTGAGAGATCAGATTATACCTCCCTGAAGATGTAGTTGGATTGTAGATTTAACTCTGCAATATCAAGTGCTCTCAAGCCATCTTTGTTCTGTATTTTTAAGAGTCTGGTAGCGTTTGAAGGATACTTAGTAAGATCCCTAACCATTCGAGGACGCCAATTTATGGTGGCTAGATGCAGAGGTGTATTCCCATCCTCATCTTGCTCCTCAATCAGATGATTATTCTCCCTATAAAGTCTTTTCATGAGCTCTATGATGGTTAGATGCCCATATCCCCCACTCTTTGCTGCAATGTGAAGAATGTTCTGACCTTGTTTGTTTAGCAGCTCTATCAAATCTGGACAACGTATTATCATCTCTACTAGAACATCCATATGACCTTTCTCTACTGCCATATGGATTGGAAAAGAACCATCACCGTTGCATTCAAAGACGCTTGAGGTTGATCGGTCTAAGAGATTGCATACTCCTTCACGAAACCCTACAAATGCTCCCACTGAAAGACAAGTCCTTCCTTCTTCATCTTTCTCGTCCCCAAGACTTGGATCTTCATGAAGAATAACATTAAGGATATCTGCTTTAAACAAGAAGGCATTCAGTATATAGCTTCTTGAGCAAAGGAACATTAACATAGCTAAAATGGGAAACTAAAACCTGTATTCTTTGCCTTTAGAGCTGCGTGTACAAGCGATTTTCTCCCTTCAAACCGTGAGGCTAAATTAGATTCTTGGCCTTGGACGTTCCTAGACAGACTGTTCAACATTTCCTTCACTAGGGCTAGACCTCCAGCTTCTACAGCCATATACAAGGGGGATATTCCTGCGTTATTCTGAAGAAATGATGCAAGGTGGTTTGCTTTTACGAGGCAGAGAGCGGTCTCTAGATGACCCCCCTTCAGTGCTGCATGCAGAGGAGTATCTCCATCTATGTCCTTAAGAACATATACATTAAATCTCTCCCTCTCTTCTTCAGATAATATCTTACCTGAGAAATATGCTATCGATGCAACAAGAGTCTTGACAACATCTAGATGACCAGCATACGCAGCAGCATGGATTGGGATCTGATCCTTCCAGTTTTGTTCCAAAAGCAGAGATGGACATTCAGAGATTATCCTCTCCACGAGTTCATCATGGCCCAAAGCAGCAGCAAGGTGAAGAACGGAGTCTCCTTTATCGTTCTTGAGACATGTCATTGGTGTTACAGAGGTTTTCATATTCTCCAGAAGATATATGTTCCCTGCTCTCATTGCGCTAAAGATCTTCGGATTCATTGGCACAGAAACACCGGGAAGGTTGTAAAGATCCGACAGTCTGAGATTAGTAAGGAAGTCTGGCACAGATTCAGTATGTGGCGGCGCCCAGCAATCTATTACCAGACTCAGGGGGAGGGATCTTGTTCTCTGTTGCTCAACAGACACACTCATTGTAGCTCTCTGTGCTTTTGGAACAGCTTGACCTTAATAGTGATAACACCTACAGCTTCCTACCCTTAAATAGGGACTGGCATGAAGTTTTTAGGTCACCATCAAGTAGGTTTCACGGAATGGTGCCAGAAGAGGAGAAAGAAATAGTAGAAAACAAAATCTATTGACTTGACCAATTGGAGTGAAAGGAGGTAAACGTTTTGAATATTAAAAGCCTTCTCATAACCACAAAATAAAATATCATCATATCATAATTGTGACAAACCGGGCCTACTGGGTCTACAATGAGTGTGCCTTGACTTGACTTGGCATCTCAATCAAGCTTGTAAACCAGGCCTACTTGTTTTTAATGATTTAAGTAGTGACAATAATGAGTTCCTGAATTTTTAGCTTACAGGAGCACTAATCTATAAATCCGAAATAAAAATAAAGAACACGTAACGGTTTCACATACCATAAAATAGTGATGATGTCCTGAATTGGTACGTGGCCACTTACATACCATAATCCTCAACAATGCTGAGAGTTGATACTGATAATTAACTCTGAAACTTTGGGAATCTTCAGAACATGATGTTATCAAAAGCAAGATAGCATGAAAAAGCTATGCATTTTTAGCCTTACCTCATATGTGACATGTGATAACGTGAATTATTTCGAGTCTTAGACACAGCTACAAGCCTGTAGCTACCTTGTCTTCTAGGAACATGCAATTGTGGGAACAAGTAGTTTTAAAATAATCACAAATTACACATACAGAGGTTTGTTTCCAATCTGACCTCGATAAAACGGAAAGCAAGAGAATCATCACGAACCAGCTATATGATTACTTAAACAATGATCCTCGATAATGTATCTTCTTCAGCTGCTTCTCGCTATCCACTCGACTCAATCTGTTTGCTCTTCTTTCCCAGGTCTGCATCGTCACACTCCTGCTCTTCCTCGATTCTGATTTTTGGTCTTCAATCGCTTGACAAAAGGAGAGATTTCAATTCCGTTAACGAATTCTTCGGAATCTCGAACTCAGTCGTCGGCTGATGAAGAATAATTGTCGGAGATCAAAAAATCATTTGGAAATTTTCGGAATGCGTTACTGGGTCAGTCGCTGTCGTAAGCTCCAGTTTTTGACGGTTAGAATTGGGCCCTTGAAACTTGGGCTTGTTCCTCAAAGCCTTTATGATGGTCATTTAAAGATAGGGCTCCATTTCTAAGAACGTTTACTTGACGATCAAGGATACGTACGTACTGCTTGGTAACTGAAACACACATGATAGCCAGCCATTTAAAGATAGGGCTTCAATTTCCTCGCTAAACCATCTCAAAATCTTACATGTTTCCCACTGTAATAAGTAATAACCACACCAAAATAGAACGCACACGGCATGCAGAACAAAGCCATGACAGTGATGGCACAAGATCACACATATATAATGTAAGATTATTTGGAAAAAAATTGAAAAATGCGGTGAGCGTGGATCGAACACGCTACCTTCAGATCTTCAGTCTGACGCTCTCCCAACTGAGCTATCCCCGCTTGTTGACTTTTGACTTTTATTAGTCTATACTCTATAGGGACTACTTGGTGATCGAAACACACATGAACTTCATTTTCCTCGCTAAACCATCTCAAAATCTTTACATTGTTTCCCACTCAAAGTAAATACGGTTCCCACACAATACTTTCTTTCTGTTTTGAAACTCATTCTGAACGGTAAAATAAATATATCATGACAACAATATCAAATGAAATTACATAAATCCATCAATGGAAAACATTCTCCTTTTTCAAGTAGTGTGTGGCATTTCGCCTGAGATCTCAACCGAATCCTCCTTCTTGATAGACATGTGACTCTGAGTAGAAGAGGTCTTATCACTTTCATCATTGCCGTCATTAACTAACTTCAGAAAAGACAAGAAAACCGCACTGACTAGAGGAGAAGCAGGTCCAAATATCGATAGCTGTAGGAAAATGTGAGGGACAAAGATTACGAGCATCACGTATAGGAAGAACAAATATGCAAGCATAAAGACGATCATAAACCCTGGAACAGGACCAACTGTAATCATCATGGCGGAAAAATATGCATTCGCCATCCACAATAGAGAAAAACACAGCAAGGGCAAGGCCAAGTTTACGGAGCTACGGAAGAGTGCAGGATCCCCTAACTGCGCCCAAATGAGAGAAACTACTGCTATCACTGAGCTTCCCATTGCAACGGTGTCACATCCCAGGAACACGTGGAGACGGTTGTCATTTGCTAGTACTGCGACGCCCAAATTTGGAGAGGAGGTGCTCTTGAATCCACCAGGGGTTGTAAAACCTGCAGAAAATGTTACCGTTGCTACAAGAGCTGCCACCACTATAAGGGCATTGATGAAATCTTTGTTCCCGCCGCGTTCCAATGGCACTGATGGTCTTGTTAGTTTCATGGTGTGAATGCACTTAGCGTCGTTTTCGAAGTGACCGTGTACTAAGACCACAATTGTCAACCGCTGCAAAATAATCGATGAGGGGATCAAAAAAAAAAAAAGTAAATTTTTTTTTTATGGTTGGAAACTAGATGTACATGTACGTACCTCCCTAAAGATGTAGTTGGGTTTGATATTTAACTCAGCAATATCCAAAGCTGTCAAGCCGCTGTTATTTTGTATGAACAGGTTTTCTTGTCCCACAAGGCAACGAGCAGCTCTAGGGCGCCACTTTATGATGGCTAGATGCAGAGGTGTATTCCCATCCACATCTTGCTCATTAGCCAGATGCTTTGTTTGTTCGTGTGTCGTCAAGTGATTTAGAATTTGAAATCTCCCACTATTAGCTGCAATGTGAAGAATGTTCTGACCTCTTTTGTTAAGCAGGTGCTTTGAATATGGACAACGTTTTAGAATCTCTAACACGATTTTCTTATGACCTTTCTCTACTGCCATATGGATTGGATATGACCCATCATCGTCGCTTACGTAAACACTCTTTGTTGATCGGTCTAACAATTTGCGTACTCCTTCATAATACCCCATGGATGCTCCAAACGAAAGACATGTCCTTCCTTCTTTGTCTCTCTCATCCTCAAGACTTGGACATTCTTTAAGAATGACATCAAAAACCTCTGATCAAACAAGTGGGAATATCATTAGGGTTACTGTACTAACAAGATTTGAAGTTATAAAATTGCAAAAACAAACCTGTACTCCTGAGCTTCAAAGCAGCATGACTCCGACTCCGACGGTGACTTTGTGCCTTCGGATTGAAGAGACCTCGTGAACTGAGTGTGCGTGCGCCTTTGTTTATCAGATTCATACAGAAGGATTTTTTTCTCCGTTGGTCGTGAGACACATCTGTTGATCTCTGTGCCTCAATTCTATCCAACCCTGCTTCAGAAATGTCCATCTCAAACCTGAATATCAACTACACAAAATTGTTCGAAATGAACACAGTTTTATTTCTCCAACCAAAACAAAAAGTCAACGTATACACCAAAGAAGAGGATGGAATAGAGAGACTTACCAAGTGGAAGAATGAGCCAAGAAATGCAAGAGAGCTTGCCGAATGAGAGACGTGTAGAGATATTACTGTAAGTGTACTCAAAGTCAAAGCAGAAACAGAGTGAAGGTCTTTTTATAATTCGAAAAATATAGACCTAAATGGTAAATACAAAGTCAACATAACACACCTACTCCAACTCCACTATAACTATTTTTATAATGTTCTACCACTGGGGGTATGTTATATATACACGTGAAAATCAGGCCAATGAACCAAAATCTATACAAGAATATAACCCAACACAAACTCCTTAACATTGAGCAACTTTGATTTGTTTCAAATACAAAATGGTATTAGCAACAATCAAAATGGTATTTGATTCGTTGTCTATGAAAGTGAACAATAGGACAAAGCTAGAGGAGTTGTTGGCTTGCTGCTACAAGCTTGACGAAAGAGAGAGAGAGAGAGAGAGAGACTATGATGTGAGTGTAATGAAAGCGAATGCAGAAACAGAGTCATGGTCTTTGTTTAATCCCAAGTTATCTTAAAACCTCGATAACCGAGCTGTGCATTTAAGAGAGTGTGAATCGTATAATCCAAAGTCAACTAAAAACCTACCCCCATTCTTCTCCCAATGGGCTGAATTATACACACTTATGCAAAATCAGGCCTTTCAATCTAAAGGCCACCAACAAAACCTCTGAACATTTAAGCAAACTTTGATATGTTTTCTAACACAAAATGTACATTTCTTTCGTCTATGTTACCTTACACCTAACAAAGTGGCACACTCAAGCCTGCAGCAAAAGCCATTGTAGCCACCAGTGTTGCCACCACAAGGAGAATGTTTACTCTGTCCTTGTACATTTTGAGGGTTAAGTCCTCATCTGTCGTAGGACCAGGAATGTCTGCTCTCAGATGATCCCGTGGAGCTCTAGTAGTACCAGCAGACACCAATGCCACCCATATCAACCACTGGAAATGCGTATAAAATAGAAAATGTTCAGTGACGTCAACAGCGCCTTCAGATATAATTATATCCAATGGCGTATAAATGCAGTGGGAGGACAGGCCAAACCTATTGGAGTGAAGGAATTGCCGCCATGTCCTCCTCAGCTGCATCTAAAGTGGTGAGCTTTTTGTTATTCAGAACTTTCAACTTTCAAGTCAACTCTATTGTCTTGTATAAAGAGACTGACAACCTTTGGATGAGAGGTTATGCTGGCTAAATGTAACGGTGTGTTTCCTTCTGCGTCTTGTTCATTGATTAACCTTTTAATCTCAGCTTTTGTGAGCAGATAGCTAACAGCTCTTGCGTTCTGATTTCTGCAGCGACATGAAGAGCGTTTCGGTCCTGTGACTGTGAGTTAAGCATCTCAATTGTGTCTGGTTGGTGTTTTTTTTTTTTTTTTTTTTTTGAATTGAATGTAAAATTTATTCAAAACCAAAAAAAAACTCTTTTTACATCATGTGCAACTTAAGTTTGAGATTTAGAAAAGAACATTCAAGAAATAAATCCTAACTTTTTGCTTCAAACCAAAGTTGGAGAGCTGCTTCATACTTGGTATCTCCCAACAATCTTATTGTGGAGATACGGTTCCTAACGAGCTTGTCGATGGACTTGATGAGTTGAGTAGCAGAGTGTGGCTGCTCTCCATGCCGGCGTGAGTTTCTTTCGTGCCATATACTGTGTATGGTGGCTTGAAAGACATACCTAACCAGGAAGAGGGTCAGTCGTGGCTGGTCAATTGCAGAGATGAGGGAGACGATGGTGTGCCACTGTGAAGAATAGTTTCGTTTAAGAAGACCCTTCGTCAGGGCACACCATACTTCAGTCGAGAACGAACAACTGAAGAAAAGATGGTCTCGGGTCTCTAAAGAGTGATTACATAACGTACACGATGAGTTTACACATTCTATCTCCCGTGGTGAGGCGATTGTGAAGCGCTAACTATTAAGATATGTAGAGGATAATGGGCCAGAAAGGCCTTAATCTCTAGAGAGTGTGCAAATAAAGTCCCACATCGGAAGTGGGAAGGGATCTTGAACGATATATAAGGGACTGAGGCCTCTCCACCTATTGCCAATTGGTTTTAGGTTGGATGCCAAGGAAACTTAACATGGTATCAGAGCTTTGATCCGCACATTCTCATGACCCGGCCCAGAAAGGGCCGACCTCCCGACCCTAGGATTGATGGTCTGCGAGATTAATGGATCTATCCTCTGTTTGTTGCAATGTTCGACTTCTAGACTCTGTGAGCAGCCTATGTATCTCTCTTAGCGTCTCTGTTATATGGTTCCTGGTTCGAAATCTTGATAGAGCTTCAGCCACCGTCATGTGTCTAGGGATCCCCATCTCGATAAACCACCGAGGCCCCACAAGGTCAAGCAACGGACCCATTGGGGACCAGTTGTCAAACCAGAAGGATGTTCTTCTTCCATTAGCGATCTCCACTTTATAGAGCGCCTTTGCTTTTGTCCTGTATTTCAATAATTTTCGCCAAACCCAAGATCCCAAATTTGTTTCCTTTACTGACCAGAAAAACTTTTGACCAGTTGTCTGGTTGGTGTTTTAAGATCACCTTGAGGGCTTAGGTGCGACCTTTCAATACAGAACTTCACATAAAATCTCTCAAAAGTGGAGGTTTACAATAACCACTGCTCTATAAAAGATATTAAGGTTTTCACACAGTTACCTTAGATCTGTTTTAACATTCAATCTCAAGTATCTAATGAAATTACAAAATACAGATCATCAATGAAAAACATCATCTTTTTTTGTAAGCAGTGTGAGAAATTTTGACGTGATCTTTGCCTGAAATCTCAACAGACTACACCCTCTTCAGGCTTTCAGCCTGTGAGTAGAAGTCTTATAGAAACAGAGTATTGAGATTCAAGTGGAGAGAAGATTTTTCTGTATATTTCACAAGGAAGAGTTACACCTCCATATATACAAGCGATGGATATCAATATCCTTAACTACACAATATTACACAATAATGACAAGATGATATTGAGGTAAGTGATTGATTTTTGTCCCCAAACATAAGGGATACGAGTCAGCCTCTTTAAGTCTGCTGAGGGCTTTCATCTCCGTCGTCATCAACAAATCCCAGAAAATAAAATAAGTTCAAAGCCAGCATAAATCGACCAAAACGACTATGTATGAGTTTGTGTAGGGGTTCCTGTAGGGTAATGTGAGGGGAAAGGATACAGGCCATCACAAATAAGAAGACCAAATTTACAACGTAAATGACGACGACAAGCCAGTTAATATTCCCAGCTGCAATAACCATGCCAAAAAGGAATGCAAGCACCATCGACTCGAGAGCAAAATGCAGTGATTTTAAGGCCACATTTAAGGATGTGCTGCGTAGAGCAGGATCCCCTAACTGTGCCCACATAAGAGAAACCACTGCTACAACTGAGCATTGCATTGCCACCATGTCAAATATCAGGAAAATGATGAGACGGGAATCAGTTGCTAGAGTCGGCATGCCCAAGTTTGGAGCAGAGCTGTTAAAGCCACCAGGTATTGTAAAACCCGCAGCAAAAGTTACTGTTGCTACAAGAGCTGCCACTAGTAGAAGAGCGTTAATGTACTCTTTGTTTCCCTCACGGATCATATGCACTGACGGTTTTGTTAGTTTCATGAGTCTATCTCTTTGGACGTAACCGAGTGCTAAGACCACCAATGTCAACCTCTGTAACCAAACCAAGGGTCACAAGTTGTAAATAATCTATGCGAGATTAAAAAGAAAAATAAATCTTAAGGTGGAAAATAAGACATACCTCCCGAAAGATGTATTGAGGTTGCAGATTTGACTCCGCAATATCCAGAGCTGTCAAGCCAGTATTGTTCTTTATGAACACGTTTTTTCTCCCCTTAAGCAAGTCTGTGGCTTTAGGACGCCACTTTATAGTGGCTAGATGCAGAGGTGTATTCCCATTCTCATCTTGCTCATTAGCCAGATGCTTTGTTTGTTCATATTTCATCAAATGATGTAGAATTTTGAATTTCCCACTATTAGCCGCAACATGAAGGACGTTTTGATCATGTTCATTCAGCATATGTTTTGAATATGGACAACGTTTTAGGATCTCTTTGACAATTTTGATATGACCTTTCTCTATTGCCACGTGGATTGGAAAGGATCCATCACCGTTGCATTCAAAGACGCTTGACGTTGACCGGTCTAAAAGGTAGCATACTCCTTCATAGTTCCCCATGGATGCTCCAAACGAAAGGCATGTCCTTCCTTCTTCATCTCGCTCATCCTCAAGACTTGGACATTCTCTAAGAATGACATCAAGAATCTCTGATAGAAAAAAAAAAAAAAAAAAAAAGTGGACTGTCATTGAGCATACACACAAAGATTTAATCATACGGATTTGTACTTATGATCTTACAAATGAGTAAAAAGCAATACAAACCTGTACTCCTGAGCTCTAAAGCGGCGTGGGCAAGATATTTTCTCCCTTCCAACCGTGAATCTAAAGTAGACATGTTCCCTTGAGGACCATCATTTCTTAACATTGCTTTCACAAGGGAAACATTTCCGGATTCTACTGCCAAATACAAGGGAGATATTCCTTCTTTATTCGCAAGAAACGAAGCTTGTCTGTTCACATTAACCAGAAACAAAGCAACTTCCATATTGTGTCCCTTCAAGGCCGAATATAGGGGTGTATCTCCATTTATATCCTTCACAAAATATAGATTCATTCTCTGTCTCTCCCTCTCTTCTACACACAGTTCAACTATAACAAATGTTATCAAGGCAACAAGAGCCTCAACAATAGCTAAATGTCCGCCATGAGCCGCCACATGAAGTGGAAGCTGACCATTCCAATTTGGCTCCAATAGAAGAGATGCGCATTCGGAGATAATGGTCTTCACACCTTCAAGATGACCCCAAGTCGCGACAAGGTGAAGAACAGAATCTCCACGATGGCTCTTGAGACATTCCATTGGCGTTCCCTGGCTTCTCAATATTTCCAGCCATTCTTGGATCCCATCACTCAGTGCGCCAAACAGCTTAGCATTCATCATCACATATTCACCAGGGAGGTTGAAAATATCCGACAGTCTGAGATTGGTAAAGAACTCCGGCACAAGCTCTGTGTCTCCCACAGCTGTTGTCATGAATTCTCCTCCGGCGTCAAGGGAACCTCGTGAACTGAGGGAGCGAAGGCTGTTGTTTATTAGATTCATGGGGAAGGATCTTTGTCTTAATTGGTTATGAGGCACATATGTTGTTCTTTGTGCCTCAATTCTATCTAGACCTGCTTCAGAACTGTCCATCTCAAACTTAAATTATTCCACAAACTGTTTGAAAACAAAGTTTTAGGTCCCCCGAACGAAAAAAAAAATAGTCAACCATACCAAGAAGAGAGCGAAAAGGGAGAGAGGCTTACGGCTTACCCAAGCGGAAATGCAAGATGAGTTGCTGGAGCTTGACGAATGAGAGAATCTATACTCGTCCATTACATAACTTCTTTGATGTACCCCTTGTTCGTGCAGAGAGATCATTGTGGTTGTATAATCAAAGTCAATGCAGAAACAGAGGGATTGTCTATCTTTAATCCCAAGTATGCCTCAGGGTTGGAAACTTGGAGCCAGGTAAACAATGATTTAAAACCATTTCGTTGAATTTTTCTACTCGGGAAGAGTAAGAAAGTCCTCCTCATTCCCACATGGAAATGGGCAAATGAGTTTATTGAAAATGCAATGACTTATTAAAGTAGGCCCATTAGCCCCCGGCCATTCATGTAAGCGGCACCATATCTCCCAGACCAAAGTCCATACAAGTCCAAAAGGCCAACACAAATACCTTGAAACGTACGCAACTTCGACCCTTGTTTCTAACACAACTGACCTATGTTTCCTCACTCTTAAAAAAGTATCAGTAGCACCAAGCTAATGACGAGAAAGTCTAAAACAACAGAATACAAACAACCTTCGTAGATACCATCCTCCAAACAACACCATCACTGAATCAAGAACCATAAAGTATGAGAAACCGTTTGAACTAAGCAAGCATTCCTGAGACAGAGTAATAATCTTTCAAAGCATAAACATCATCAGCTGACAAACACTGGCATGTGACACATTGAGGAAGATATATCACATAGAAGGAATCTCTGCCACATGTTTTTGAGCTGTATTGTGAATTTTTCCTTTTAAATCATAATATCAAATCAGGCCTTTCATCTAGAGGCCACCAACAAAACCTCTGAACATTTAAGCAAACTTTGGTTTGTTTTCTAACACAAAATGTACATTTCTTTCGTCTATGTTACCTTTACACTTAAACAAAGTGTACAACAGGGACAAAGCTAGTGACGAGAACTCTAAAACAAGAGAAGACACAGTGTCACACAACATGTAAAAAAGAAGAAGATTCTTCCCATTGATTCATCCGCCTGCATTATCCGTCTTCTCATCCTCGGCCCGCTTGTCCCCGCAAGATTGTAAGTGTCCGGATACGCAAACCTATCCATCACTCGTGTTCCAAACAACCTCGTAGCCACCATTTCTCCAACCATCACCATCACCGGATCAAGAACCGCAGAGTAAGACAAACTGCTCGGACTCAACACCCCTGAGACAGGGTAGTAACCTTCCTCCCGGTTATTGAAATGAACCCGTTGCGATAACCGGAGATCGGTACTACTACTCGAATTCGGCATCTCAATCCGGTAAACCGGTCCTACTGGTCTTCTAGGCACACTACTGCTTTTACCTTTCTCCTGAGTATTATCGCAACGGCCACGGCCGTATAAAGGAACTAATGTAGAGTGAGACACTTTGGATTTACAAACAGGACACTCTCTATGTCTTTGGTATTCATCACTCTGTACATCAAGCCATTTGTGGATGCAGGGCCAGCAAAAGAGGTGGCCACAGAGAGTCACAACCGGTTCTTGCACCGAGTCTAGGCAGATGTTGCAGTCGAAATTCGAATCGTCTGTGTCATCGGAAGGAACCGAGACTGAGATGGTTTCTTCTGGTTTCGTCTTCTTGAAACAAAATGCTCCTTCTCCATAGAGTTCTCCTGGTACAGCAGCATCTTCAAAATATTGGTCCAATGCCATTTGGTCTCAAAAGTCTGCAAAAATATTTTAACTTGTCAAAATCAAAAGTCTGCTGCAAGTTGTTAAATAACATGGTGATGAATCAGATTTACAAGTGAATCACACAAAGATAGCCTATTTTTCGTCCAGATGTGGTGAGAATTAGGTTATTCAGAAACGTGAGAAATTTGAAAATCTAAAATCATCCTAAATCCCAAAAGACTGAATTTTGAAAAAACCGATTAAAATTTAGAGAAAAAAAACCCAGGATTTAACACGGGCAGGGGTTTAAGAATCTTCCGAGAAACTCGTAACCGATTCTCACGATATTTAATCATCGTTGTATAAAGCTTAGCTGAGCAAAACAACAAATTCGATCAATTTCTCGCAACAAAGAAAGAGAATAATCTGAAAACTCGGTAGAAGCAGAGAGTCAAACTCATGGCATACAGAGAAAGTTCAACAGCAATTCAAATCTAATTAAATCAAAAGACGGAGAAATCGCCGGTGAATTAGTAAATAGTCTGTGTGTAACCACGCAAACGCAAACGCGCGAATATATGAACCAGGAAGAGAGAGTCAGAGAGAGAGAGAGAGAGAGATTAACCAGACAATCGGCGGCGTTTGAGGGAAGCCCTAATCACTGTATCGAAGACTGTAATTGAGCAGAGATTGAGCTGAGGAAGGAGAGAGAAACGGAGAGGGAAGAGCGTTTTGCGACAAATTTTGGAGAGATAGAGAGAGAAATCTGGGTTTTGTAGAAGCGAGAAGCAGCAATGAAATGAAGAAAGTGATTCCATTTATACAGTAAGATTTTATTAGGATAAATGAATAAAAAATATTATTATTTACGCATCGAATTCGAGAACGCAATGATATCCTGATGACGTGGCGATGTGAAAGATAAAAGATTCGCCGGTGTTTTTAATTTGTTTACTAGGGGATTACCCACGCCTAATGCGTCGGATTGAGTAAACTTTTAAAATTTTCATATTTAAAATAAATTATTATTGGATGGATATGTTATTTTTTCTATTATTTTTAGATTAATATATATTTTGTTTCTTTATCAGTCCATATAAATATTTTTAATATAATAATAAGCATATTGTCTTGATTATTAATATTGTAGTTTTTTTGTTTTGGAATAATGGATAGATATTTGGTTATTTATTTATGTATTATTATATGTAAGTTGTTTCCTATTTTTAAAATAATTAATTATGTGATTTGTTCAAAAGATTATAATTTAACTAAATCTAAAGGACCTTTACTAATGTAAACCTCCTTTAAAATTTATATTTAGGAAGCAAATAGCAATATCCACTACATATTACACTTAAAATACATGTATAGAAAAAAATTACGTTTTAATGCAAAATATAATTCTGCTAATTTTCACCCAAATTTAAGTTTGTAAATTTCCAGAAAATAAATTTAAACTTGAAAAGTTATTTCCAAATTTTTATAAAACAATTTCTAAGTCAAACTATTCCGCAATGTTCCTGTCAAACAAAATCCGATCAACAAATTTTCCGCCATAAATGTGATTTATAAAATTTCTGTAATTTTCCGCCATAAATGTCGATGGACCGAATTCAGTTTAGTTCTTTGCTTCCATGTTTTTATTCTTTTTTTGCCATGGAACCAATTCATAGATGACACATCCGTGTAAAACCTAAAACTTTCATATTAATATGATATTTATATTCTTAGCAAAAAAAATAAATAAATAAAGATCAAATATTTTATGTGTATGTTTATCATATATATAGTTTTGGCTGAAAAAACATGTTGGAATAATGATCATCGATGAGTTTCGTATTTCTTCGGAATATATGTTCACAAAAATATTAATTGTATGATATTTGAATAATACTTGAAGAAATTTATTAAGAAATTATTTCATTTTTTAGTTGTTGCTCATGGATCTATTCCTTGTCATCAATGGTTTCAGAAACTCTATCACCTGTTAAATAATCTGCATGAAAATTAAGTCATAATCAAAATCATAAACTTAAACATAACATATTTCTGACGTAAACAATCGGACATATTTAAAACAAATAGTGTACGTACCTCTTCCCACATGTTGTTTACAGAGTCCTCACAGTTTCACTTGAATGACCTGCTTTTAGAAAAAAAGAATAAAACTAAGATGAGTAGGAAAATTCAGTTTACACAGGAAACATAAGCAACTCGAGAACAATGAAAGCTAGAATCATAGAAAACAAAATATAAAAACTGAAAAATAATCTCGAGAGCAATGATGAAAGCTAGAATCATAAAAAACAAAATATAGAAGCTGAAAAAATAATTGTGTCTATATGGGTTGGGTGTATATTTATAGTGTTACAAAGTTGAAGTTAATTGAGAATATTTAATATTAAAATTTATCGTTTAGCTTGAACAGCAATCTTGTCCGGAAATCTTTAAAGGAAAATTTCTTGTTTGACCGTCTATTTTAATTTCTCTAATTGTTAAATTGTTCATAAGAATTTTTAATTTAGATTTTGAAAATATAACGATAAAGATTGTTTACTTAATTAGATGTACATAGTTTCTTATACATTCCAAAGATAGGTATTATGCTTTTAATATTTATTTATTTTGGGAGCATATGGGAATAAAATAACACAGTCATTAAAATGTTTCCATTGTAGTATATGTTTTGAGAGTCAAAAAGTATATGTTTGACGAAGATTACAATCGCGACGAATATGTAAAGCAATATTGTTATTAAAAAATCATATATTCGTTCGCATTTATATCATAATGGGCTATATTATGTGTGTCTTGCATACAGATTTTAGGAAAGGCTTTTTTGATCTAGTTTCGGAAAAGCAATTTTAGAATATAAATGAGTGACCCGACCCGGCGACGGATCCGCGTGTTTATCCGTTTTGCAATTAAATAATTTAATTAAAAAAAAATCAAAAATACTCCAAAAAAGAAGAGTTTGACATGTCAGCAAAACTGTATGGTCTTTAATATATTGTAGGATTTTAAGATAACTCTAACCATATGTATATCTTCTTCTTCTTTAGTTAAAGTGTTAAACCATATAAATATCTTCGTTTCCTTTTCTTTGATGATAAACTCGGACTATCAGAAAGTGAAAATCCATGTGCTTAATAATGTCATGCCGTTATGGTTTAATCGGCCTATGGTAGTCAGTTTCACCATTCACCAACATCTTGTCACTATCCAGATTTAACCCATAATTTTAACCACAAAAATGATAGACTGATGTAACTTAAAGATATTTTAACAGAAACTTCAGATTGTACTATTATAATTAGCAAGATCTTTTTCTTTTTTTGGTGAATAGCAAGATATCATTTGTTCAGATGGATAAAGACGAACATTCAATTTTTTGTAAAGGTTGGATAATGTTATCCCTTCCTTATGTGTATGTAACGGTCGTGGCACAACGCACAAGTGTCCAAATGCTTCTTTCTAGGTGCATTTCACCAAACAATTTCCTTTCATTATAAATGTTATGCACATATAGAAAGAAAAAATTGTACATGATGAATCTTATAACAAGTCAAAAATAATTGTGAATGCTGGCTAGATACGATCGTCGGAGTTATATATCTCGAATTCACAATGGAAAAAAATACTAAAAAACAGACAGATCATCGATCGTTGAAACAAACTCAAATTTATATATTTTTGGTGGGTTAAACTTAACAAATTATTACTATAATCATTCTTGACATTAAATATAGATATATGTGTGATTATAATATCAATAAAATTCTGAAGAAACGGTGGAAGACGATGACTGGGTAGAATGAAGAGAGAAAAGGACGTATGAGAGAGGTCGAAGATGGCTCTCTTCACGCTTGGCAATCTTCACAACTAACGATGATTCTCATGTAACAACCTCACGAGACACGTTGTTTTGCTTTGTGGGCCTTTCCTTTTCGTTGTAGTATTTTTGTATTCTACAACTGTTTTGTTTAATTAACTACAACTTAGAAGCCAACTGGTTAGGCACAAAACAATTTATTTGTGGGAATTTGTTGTATCATTGTAATTGGTGTGATTGGTTTGAATTCATAATAAGTATCTGATACCCATTAATTATTTCTGAAGATTAGTACATACCAATCAAAATATCAGAAGTCGTAACTCTTTCAACACGTAAAACCCATAAAGAATAATATGCAATCTTATAAAACAGATTGTTAAGCCTATTGCTATGCCGGCGAATCTTATATTTTGTATTAGATATTATTAGGGATCATATTATTATGCTATCATCAGCGAATGTATTGATTTTTGTTGCTGACAACAAAATAGTGTTGCTATATCAAATTGATAACGATGATATCACATTATTTACAATCGAATTCTACACACTCCACACCACTCAAAGTAGTCATTAATTAGTCAACGAGAAGATCATCCGTTTCAACAACTCGTTTTCCTTTTGGATGGTTGTCAATATTTTTGAATCGTATATAATTATATGCATGTTATTTATTTCATAAGGATAATAACACATTCATCGTTAATTATTCGTGTTTATTCTAATTAAATCGACTGTCTGAAACATATCTATCGTTTTTATTGTTTTATAATCATCTAATCAAGCTGCAGCATGTTTGGTAGGAGAATATGGCCGACACTCAAAATCAAATGATTAAAAGATTGTCCGCTTGTTAATTTTAAAACATCACGAAAGTCTTCGTATGTAAGTGTGCCTTATCAAACAATACAAGAACCTAAAGTGGGGTAGGTTTAACGAAGCTGTCCGATATTGACTTGCCTTGTTTCAATATTTCACACTTGTTCTAGTTTAGGTCATTGTGCCTTTGTTCCATTTGTATATGTTGCGACTTGTAAGCTCGCCAAAAGTTTATACAAACAAAAGGTCATGCAAAAGCATTTATCAAGACAATGTGATAATATTATAAAATCGAGAGGGTTAGGACGTTGACGTGTTCCCTTCTTTTGACCTTATCTTCGACGTAAATATATGTTTATCATGTCTCAATAAACGTTACATATGATATAGTGGACGGCAACACAAAACACATTACATTACAGATAAGGTTTAATAATCGGATTTTTCGGATTAGTTTCATTATTTTTTCTTTGGCTTTTGGGATTTTGGTTTTTCTGCTGAAAGATTCTTGACCCTAAATGAGTTTGCTACGGAAAGGTTTTTGAGTTTTTGTTTTCTTGTCAACAAACACATTTCTTGTACTTTGGTAAAAAAAAAAAAAAAAAAAAAAAACACATTTCTTGTATTGATTATATGATCATAGTTTGGTTTGGTTCGGATTTTGTGTCAGGATAAAAAACCCAAAACCTTGTCCTACTGTGGGGGATCAGTCCAAGAAACCCATTTGTTTTCAGCTTTCATTCATTTTGTCACTGATTGACGTATCCTCCCTTATCCATAAATCCACTACACTAATAAACTATGGTGAATTTCTTTTTGCTTGTGAAAATTCAAACGTCATCTACTCATCTCCATTACACTAATAAACTATGGTGAATTTCTTTTTGCTTGTGAAAATTCAAACGTCATCTACTCATCTCCATTGCTCGTGGATCGATGAAGACCTTTCTCAATTTTAAATTAGCTTTCTTTAAAACATGTTTTAAACTTTATACCTTTAGCCCCTTTACGTAAATGCGCTCACTAAAGAGTATAAAAGAATATAATCTTCAATACGACGAGTTTTAGAATATTTGGCAAACAAAACCTTAGCTTGTGTCCATCAAAAAAGTTGCAGAACCGAATAATCTTAAGCTCTCTCTCTCTCTCTCTCATGACCTAAAAGAGATTCCATCAATTACTGTTTTTTTCATGCGGTTCCATTAGTAAAGAGATCGATCTGAAATGTCTTTAACGGAGAAAATGTCGGTAGAAATAAGATAAAAGAACATGACATCATATTATTTATCCAGGTCCAGATGTTCAGTGATGAAGAAAGTTACAATAGAAGAAACAGATAGCTATAAAGAAAGCGCAGTTACAGAGAGAATGAGAATGAGAATGAGAGAGATAGAGGGAGAGAGAGCTTACAGACTTGCAGTGAAGTCTCATTGCAAGAATTTGTCGATGCTATTAGTGAGTGTGATTTTGGGCACTGCACCTATGATTGCATCCTTCTTCTCGCCTTTGACAAAGATCATGATCGTTGGGATGCTTCTAACATTGTACTGGCTCGGTGTTGAAGGAGACTCGTCGGTGTTTAGCTTGTAGAACTTGACCTTCCCTGTGTACTGTTGCGCTAGCTCGTTCACGAGCGGGTCAATCATTTTGCATGGTCCACACCACGGTGCCCAAAAGTCGACCAGTACTGGCCCGTCTGCCTTGAGAACTAGAGATTCCCACGTCGTGTCGTTGACTACTGAAACTACTATGATATCAAAAAAAAAAAAAGCAAAATCAACAACTTATTAGCCTTTTAGAATCATGAATGAACCAGAGAGACAGCTGAACCATTCATCCATCTTTGTTCATATATGGGTATATGATCTCATGAAACTAATACTATATGATCTCAATAAAGAAGTGAAAGTTTCTATGAACATAAATTTGATAATGGAGTTACAGAGTACTGGTTGCACACACAAATGAAGCGCAAATAGAATGAAGTTTGTGTGATTTCAAAAGCAGTCCAAGTGAAGGATAATGTTTAATGTTCTTCAGTCGTGTCAATGAAAAAAATGAAGCAGAGAAACATTTTGCTAATCTCACTGAACACATTATCATTGGAAAAGGACTTACTTGTCTATTGTCTTATAAAAGCAAATACTATTGATAACCTATATAGTGATCTTCATGAATAGATCCTAAAATCTTTGAAGCACACAAAATCCTCATTGCTCTCTCATGAGCCAATATTAATTCAACACTTTCTTGTCCCAAATGTTTTTTTTTCTTGTCCCAATATTAATCAAGAAGATATCAGAGTAGGTATACCACATTTTCTAGGTTCTTCTACTTAAAAACGTGAAAGAGAATAACCACTAAGAGAAGAGATCCTAAAATGCAACCAAGATTTGTGTGTGATTTAAAAAAGCAGTCCAAGTGAAGGATAATGTTTTCATGTTCTTCAGTGGTGTCAATGAGTAAAATGGAGCAGAGAGACATTTTGCTAATCTCACTGCACACATTATCATTGGAAAAGGACTTACTTGTCTATTGTCTTATAAAAGCAATACTACTGATAACCTATATATGTATAGATCTTAGAATCAAGAAATGTTATACTTTAAAGCACACAAAATCCTCATTGCTCTCTCATGAGCCAATTAATTCAACACTTTCTTGTCCCAAATGTTTTTTTTTTTGTGATCCAATCAAGAAGATATCTGAGTAGGTATACCACATTTTCTAGGTTCTTCTAATTAAAAACGTGAAAGAGAATAGGCACTAAGAGAAGAGATCCTAAAATGCAACTTTCTTCACATTTCACGCAAATGGCATGAATCGTCGTTACTCTAACCGAAACCTCATTTTCAGCAGGAATTTTCTCAAAAACGTATACTCTCCCAAAGAAACTCTTCTTCCCAGATTCAGTAATTTTGAACTAATTACAAAGATTTTTCTAAGCAAATGCGTTCAACAGCATAAAATTCGAGCATCCTAGTTCCAATTTCTACACAAGTATCAATCGTCGAAACGAAATCAGTTCATAATTCACTACTAAAATCGATCAACTAACACGAATCAAGCCCAGAAGATACACAGAACGAAGGAAATCAAACGAAATCGAAACAATGAAGGTATAGCAGAGAGGAGGTTAGAACATACTATCCGTAGTAGTCTCCTGAGCTTCACAGACGACACCTCTTCGTAGTCGAGAAACCCTAGGATTAATCGAGGTCAACGACGCCGGAGAGAGAGAAAGACGGACTCGCAATCCACCCGATTCCGGTAAGACGGCGAACATCCGCCGAGCAGAGAGAGAAGCTGATGGTGAGGATGCGATTCTCGTCTCTGAGCGGAGAGAAACCGGAGGACGAGAGGTACAAGTGAAAGCAGCCATTGGTGAGAGAGAAGCGGAGAAGCACGAGAGATCCTCCTAATCCCAAGTGTAAAATAATATCCAGATAAGAAATGAAAGAGAAATAAAAAAAGATAACGAAACTATGGAAGAGAAAGTGTGCAAGTAGAAACTGAAGCCAGATATTTTTATTTTATGTGCTTTCTTTAAATTGTTTTATTTTCTACTAAAAACAAATTATCATACGTTTGCATTTGAGGAAAATAAAACTCGGAGATAAAATACAGAAAAACGCATTTATTTTCAGTAATTACGCTTGATACGTATTTTACGTGCTGTAGACTAACATTATATAAGCCCAGAAATATTTGGAAATATACTTTATGGGCCGTGTATGA
Organism: Microthlaspi erraticum; assembly: GCA_902728155.2. NCBI lineage: Eukaryota > Viridiplantae > Streptophyta > Magnoliopsida > Brassicales > Brassicaceae > Microthlaspi > Microthlaspi erraticum. The sequence continues at coordinate 247,041 of CACVBM020001362.1, read as the reverse complement.
AACTTTAGCCCATTTACATATCGACTCGACAAAACCTGAAGTGAAAAGTGAAATAGAACATGTTAGTGGTAAATTAGTAATGCATTTTATTTTAATTTTTCGGAACAAACTACCTTTTAATTGAGTAAACTATTGTAGACTTACCAGCCAAACTCGTTTTATGTATAAAAACATGAATTAAAAAATATCCCTAACATGTTTATAAAGGTGTGGTCTTAACACATTTTGATTTTTGTTTTGCTCTTGAGTTATCAATTGGCATTCTTAATCCGCATACAATTTATCTACACCTCTTTGTGTTGTTAATACGCTTGCTCATGATCTTCATATATTTGTATGATTGTATCCTCTCAGCCGTCGTGACAGCTGAATCTTGGTAATTGGTGGACATTTAATGGTTTAAGCAAATAATAGTGAAAACACACATAATAACAACTAGTTCTTGGCCAGTTTCTATAATTGGGTTCCATTTCTAAACGTAGGGGAATGTTCTCTTTCTATTTTGTTTCCAGATCATGGAAACCGTATAAATAGGTCACCCACTACAAAGACACAATTATCTTTCGATTAAATTAAACTCATTGAAGTCATACATCAAAACTCTATTTTGCTTTTTCAGTTACTTTTGCCATTGAAAGCAATGTTAGACCGATAGTTGGGAGGAACCAAGATTCATATTAAATGTTAATTTCTTTTTTGTTACTAAAACGACTTTCTGTACGTAGATGATAGATACACTGTTTTTATAAATTTGTCAAGATACTGTTAACTAAAAGCTGATATAACCTATCAATATACTAGATTTTATATTAAAAATGTCAACTTTAATACTAGCCCACCAGACAAAAACACCAAAGATACACCTAAGTTAGGACAACGGCTCACTGAAAAAATGATATTTGTTTATTCTGTGATGTCATTAATCGTAAAAGCAATAGTTTTTGGTCAATAATTTGTTTTTACTATTTCCTCATACATATTTTCACATCAAGTCTTAACATATTGTTTGTAATGAATAATGATTGTATCATTTTTTTTACATTGAATTTTTTTTAATCAACTGTTGTCTCGGTTGATAAGCCACGTAACCTCTAAAATGTATTATCCTATACCAAATTTCAGTTTATACACAACATTTTGCTGACCAAAAGTTTTATGATTCTTTTCTCAATTGTTAGTTTCAAAGCCTAAAATCCCATTAAAAAGCTCAATATTATTTTATTATATTTATTGAATGATCTGACGTACGTGAGAATCCCCAAATACTATACTGTATTTTATTTACTATACGTACCAAATAAATAATAGAAAAATCACTAATCACTAATTTTGGAACTCCCACGTCAGATCATTCTATAAAATAAATAAATAAGTCGTGTGTTGAAAATCGGACGATGACGGTGAATATAGTTGAAAAATCTCAACTATAACAACACGTCCCACTCAATTAATAGTATATATATACTGTTGATTACCAATTAATAAATTTCCATGAGCTCATGTGTTTGTGTGTCTTCTCTTCATGTATATGTTTTTTTCTGTTCCATAAAAAAAATTTGAAAACTAAATTCTGACTGATGGTGAAGTTGACAAAGAGAATAGGAGGGCTTGTGCTGCGAATAGCAGCGTTTGGGGCGGCTCTGGCCGCTTTAATCGTTATGGTCACTAGCCGCGAGAGAGCCTCCTTCTTCGCCATCTCTTTTGAAGCTAAATACACTGATATGGCAGCGTTTAAGTACGTATATATTTTCTACTTACAGTATTTTGTGTTTGTGTGAGTTAGATGCATTACGTACATATACATATGTAATTATGTAAATTATTCATCTTATGAGTTATGTGAATATGCAATAATTGGATAAAATATGTTTTGCAGGTACTTTGTGATCGCAAACGCTGTCGTGAGTGTTTATAGCTTTATAGTTCTGTTTCTTCCAAAGGAGAGTTTGCTGTGGAAGTTCGTCGTCGTTTTAGATTTGGTAACAACTAACATTTCATATTTTTGTGTTAGCTTTTTACGTTAATTTTTCCATTTTCATACTACTTCTTCTAAGCTATCATACTCTATCATAGACTCATAGTTAAAAAAAAAAGTGATGTTCTTAATATCTAGTTAATTTGTGGTATTGAGAACTGGTTTACCTGAATAATTTATTGAAATTTCATCGCATATACACAACATGAAACTGTATATTTTCAACAGAGTTGCAATAAAATTAAAAATTTCTGTGGAGAAACTATCACAAGTTTTTTTATTTGTTTTTGGAAAAAGGGTTAAAACTTTCACAATTGTTTTTGCAGATTTCTGATAGTTTTTTCTATCGTTTTGATCCATTTAAATGATGTTACGGATAATTTGAAATATCATCTGAGACAAGACTACTTAAAAACTTGTGTATTCAAAGTTCAAAAATTTCGGTTCTATAAATAATATTGTCAAAATACTGGCAGGATAATTTAATGCGAGGACGTGTTAGGAACAAAAACTGCAAATATAACACAAACCGACGGCATAATGTAGATTAGTTGTCAAAATCAACATTTTCATTGAATAATTTGATGTTGATTTGTGTTTAGAGGAATAATAATCAACGGTTGGGTATAAAGATATAAGAAATCTGAGTGTATACATGTACTGTATTAGTACTTGTCTCTTTAAACGTTTGTTAGGTGAAGATTAGCTCAAAATTATAAGGCATTTTTAATTGCTAATTATACTAAATTTTATCAATAACCGTTGATGAAGGTGATGACAATGCTGCTCACGTCAAGTTTATCGGCGGCATTAGCGGTGGCGCAAGTGGGAAAGAAAGGAAACGCAAACGCAGGTTGGCTTCCAATTTGTGGCCAAGTTCCAAAGTTCTGCGATCAGATCACCGGAGCTCTAATCGCCGGTTTCGTAGCACTCGTCCTCTACGTCTTCTTACTCTTATACTCTCTCCACTCTGTCCTTGATCCTTTTCTTCTCCAGAAATCTTGAATCTAACTTTTGTTCTCGCTTTTCAATATCAGTTAATTAGTTCAAGTCTCATATATATATAGACACACAATTACACAAACACAAACTTTGCTCAGTATCGATGCAAGCCGTAAGTTGTGTATTGTGCTACTTACATATAGATATGTTTTGTCTTTTTTTATGTTTCGATATTTTCATAGTATTGTTTTCTTATATATATTAAAATTTCCTTTTTAATTTGTGTATTGTGTTGATTTGTTCTGTACTAGTATTATGTTATTTTAAGAACCACAAGAGGACTTGGCTGAATATACATATTAGACCGGCGAATGTAGATCGATAGATCTATGTGGGGGCATATTGTTTTGTGTGTATATCTCCACCGGTATATTTCCATGATCGGCAAATTAACGTAAATGTTGCTCTGCATCATTCGCGCGAGATTCTTTTTATAATGCTTTGTGAAGCACATGAGACCATTTGGTGTGTCAGAACAAAAGGAAGATTCCATCTTATGGATTATAATCCCACATGTCTACTTTTTAACGATACAATATTAGTAACTTATAGTCACAGGAGAAAATTATAATAAACCAAATTTATATATCTTTTATGTTAAATAGGGGATGACTAGACTCACTTGATTTTTTCCCCTAATACTTGCGTACGTGGTCGTTGGACTTGTCATGATTCAGAATTAGTTTCTCAAAATATTATAAACAGTTTAGTTTTTTGTTTGCATCCGATTAGTAACTAACATTTTTTTTTTATAAAGGGTTTTTTTTTTTTTTTTTTTTTAATGTTAACATTTTTTTATAAAGGGTGGATTAGTAACTAACATTCAAACCTTTTAATGAAAAACATTACTATAAAATGGAGAAGGAGAGGGTAATGGGGAAAGAGTATGGAGGTCCCATGTGTGTTCTTGTTTTTGATATAAAGCGCTCCACTTGTATCGTCAAAATAAGCTAAAATAACAACAATGCTTGGCCCAATATTTATTATATGAAGAAGGTAAAATTTTCGTTGATTGTTCTTCTTGGTATCATGTTAGTCAAACCCTAAAACAAACAAGTCAATAAAAGCATACTAAAACCTTGTTTTCGAATGTTTAAATTTTGGAGTTGGAATTTGAACTTAAGGGGAAGATCTTCGTATCGTAAGGTTATCCTGTTGATACTTTGCTATATTGTTTAAATTTTTAATCATCATCAACATCTTGTATAAAGAAAGAAGCTAAGGAACAAGGCAAAAACCAAACTGAAACCGAGTGTTACAACATTTTAGTGCATGCATGATTTGTTGTATGAACAAATGGAACGGTATGATAGCAAAAGTTGTAGAATGATTTCATACCAAAAAAAAGAAGCTGTAGAACGATTCTTCATATTTTTCACCATAACCATTCAGTTTCAGAAATTGATGTTAATGGATCTTTTGTTATTTATGAATTTTTATATTATAAACGACAAGTTAACGTCTAACGATCAACAAATTTAGTTTTATTCTATTAATACATTCCAATCTGTAAAGCACAAAAAAAATATATTCCAAAAGCTCAGATATTCGGATCCAAGATATGAATTATGTCAGATTTCTAATGCATCAATGTCTTTTCTGTTTATGCTGACTATTTTTTCTTATAACTTACATAGTAAGAAACGAGAGAGGTTGAAGATACAAAGAACTTTCCTAAGCATTTAAACTTAAAATGTATTCTCCAAAAATCAACATTTGCCAAGTAAATTAAGCAGAAGAAAGTTATTTGACAAAAAAGAAGAAGCACAAACAAGTAATTTCTGTCCAATTTGGATAACAATCTAGAAAAATTGTTGAATATCCAAATTTTAGACACATAATTACTAATAATCATAAACAGTTTATGAAAAAATAAATTTCTTCAATCAAATACTATATTAAACTTTATTTTATCATTAGTATTTTTAAAGGTAATGATTCATATAAGGTCAAAGGATCTGGAAGAAATTTGAATTTTCTCCTTTTTCTTTCTGGCAAAATTTTGAATTAAATTCAAAAAATTATTACAAAATAAAGCCAGAAAAGAAGAGAAAGAAAGGAGAAACTGAAACGCGGAAAGGAGGCCAAATCGTCTCGTTCGTCGTTGTCGTTGTCGCCGTTTTCAGCTAGAAAAGAAATATCGCACCGTTTCGATTCTCCATTGTTTGATTCAGTCAAACTTTTTCTCCGAGGAATCTCCAAGATCTAACCACATGCTACTATGAGCCTCCGCCACCGCACCGTCCCGTCGCAAACCGGGCGGCCGTTGGCGGCGGATGCTGCCGGAATCGAAGAGGAACCCTACAATATAATTCCCGTCAACAATCTCCTCGCCGACCATCCTTCTCTTCGTTTTCCCGAGGTTCGTGCCGCCGCCGCAGCTCTTAAAACCGTCGGAGACCTTCGCCGTCCGCCGTACGTTCAATGGCGCTCTCACTACGACCTCCTCGACTGGCTCGCCTTGTTCTTCGGTTTCCAGAAGGACAACGTTCGCAACCAGCGCGAGCATATGGTGCTTCATCTCGCGAATGCTCAGATGCGTCTCACGCCGCCGCCGGATAACATCGACTCTCTTGAATCCACCGTTGTCCGTCGGTTTCGGCGGAAACTCCTCGCTAACTACTCCAGCTGGTGCTCGTATCTGGGGAAGAAATCAAACATTTGGATCTCAGATCGGAACCCTGATTCGAGGCGCGAGCTGCTCTATGTTGGGCTCTATCTCCTCATTTGGGGGGAAGCGGCGAACCTTCGGTTCATGCCTGAATGCATTTGCTACATCTTCCACAACATGGCGTCGGAGCTCAACAAAATCCTGGAGGACTGCCTCGACGAGAACACCGGCCAACCCTATCTGCCTTCTCTTTCAGGTGAAAACGCTTTCTTAAACGGCGTCGTTAAACCCATTTACGACACAATCCAAGCTGAGATTGATGAGAGCCACAACGGGACAAAGGCGCATTGCCATTGGAGGAACTACGACGATATCAACGAGTACTTCTGGACGGATCGATGCTTCAGCAAATTGAAGTGGCCGCTCGATGTGGGAAGCAATTTCTTCAAGAGTAGAGGCAAAAGCGTTGGGAAGACTGGTTTCGTGGAGCGGAGGACCTTCTTCTACCTCTACAGGAGCTTTGATCGGCTTTGGGTGATGCTTGCTTTGTTCCTTCAAGCCGCCATTATAGTAGCTTGGGAGGAAAAGCCAGAGACAGGGTCAGTGACAGGGCAGCTGTGGAATGCCTTGAAGGCAAGAGATGTTCAGGTGAGACTGCTGACTGTGTTCTTGACCTGGAGTGGTATGCGACTCCTGCAGGCTGTGCTGGACGGTCTTTCACAGCGGCCCCTCGTTTCCAGAGAGACCAAACGGCTATTTTTCAGAATGGTGATGAAGGTTGTAGCTGCCGCAGTTTGGATAGTAGCTTTTATTGTGCTCTACATTAACATCTGGAAGCAGAAGAGGCAAGATAGGCAGTGGTCCAATGCAGCAACGAACAAGATCTATCAATTCCTCTACGCTGTGGCGGTCTTCTTGGTGCCTGAAATTCTGGCTTTAGCTCTGTTTATAATCCCATGGATTAGAAACTTTCTGGAAGAGAGCAATTGGAAAATATTCTTTGCTTTAACTTGGTGGTTTCAAGGCAAAAGCTTTGTGGGTCGAGGTTTGAGAGAGGGTTTAGTGGACAACATCAAGTACTCGACTTTCTGGATCTTTGTCCTAGCAACAAAGTTCACATTTAGCTACTATCTGCAGGTTAAGCCAATGATTAAACCCTCGAAGCTGCTATGGAACTTAAAGGATATAGAATATGAGTGGCACCAGTTTTTTGGCAAGAGCAACAGGTTTTCTGTCGCATTGTTATGGTTGCCAGTTGTGTTGATATACCTGATGGATATCCAAATCTGGTACGCAATCTATTCTTCGATTGTTGGTGCTTTTGTCGGGCTGTTTGATCATCTGGGGGAGATCAGGGACATGGGACAGCTTAGGTTGAGATTTCAGTTCTTTGCTAGCGCTATTCAGTTCAACCTAATGCCTGAGGAACAACTCTTGAATGCCAGAGGCTTTGGTAACAAGTTTAAAGACGGTATTCACAGGTCAGTTTGTGGAAGCATACTACTGATATTCCTTTATAATTTACTGTACAGTGCTTGACTTGACGGTACAAGCTGTGAAACTTACAGTTTTGTTAATGCAGATTCTCTGCATTTAACTCAACTTTTCAAGTTTGTACTAAGCTTGAGTTTGTGTTTGTATGCAGATTAAAGCTAAGGTATGGATTTGGGCGGCCGTTTAAGAAACTCGAGTCTAATCAGGTCGAAGCCAACAAGTTTGCATTGATCTGGAATGAGATAATCTTAGCTTTCAGAGAAGAGGATATAGTTTCTGATCGAGAAGTAGAGCTGCTGGAGCTGCCAAAGAATTCCTGGAATGTGCGGGTTATTCGTTGGCCATGTTTCTTGTTGTGCAATGAGCTCTTGCTTGCCCTGAGCCAGGCCAAAGAGCTGGTTGACGCTCCTGATAAATGGCTGTGGCACAAAATATGTAAGCATGAGTACAGGCGTTGTGCTGTAGTTGAGGCATATGACAGCATCAAACATCTTTTGCTTTCAATCATCAAAGTTGACACTGAAGAACATTCCATAGTTATGGTTTTCATTCAAATGATTGAGCTTTCAATTACGACAGAGCAGTTCACCAAGACCTTTAGAGTGGACCTTCTGCCAAAGATTTACGAAACACTACAAAAGTTGGTCGGGCTGGTGAATGAAGAGAAAGCAGATAATGCGCGGGTGGTGAATGTTCTGCAGTCTCTCTATGAGATTGTGACGCGACAGTTCTTTATAGAAAAGAAGACAACTGAACAGCTAACTATTGAGGGGTTGACTCCAAATGACCCAGCCTCAAAGTTACTATTTCAGAATGCTATTAGGCTTCCTGATGCAAGCAATGAAGACTTCTACCGGCAGGTTAGGCGATTATACACGATTCTCACTTCTAGGGACTCTATGCACAGCGTCCCTGTGAATCTAGAGGCGAGAAGGCGGATCGCTTTCTTCAGCAATTCGCTTTTCATGAACATGCCTCATGCACCTCAGGTTGAGAAAATGCTGGCGTTCAGTGTTCTGACACCATACTATAGCGAGGAAGTTGTATACAGCAAGGAACAGCTCCGAAATGAGACTGAGGATGGGATTTCAACCCTGTATTACCTGCAGACGATTTATGCTGACGAGTGGAAAAATTTCAAGGAGCGGATGCATAGGGAAGGAATAAAAACAGATGGTGAGTTGTGGACAACCAAGCTGAGAGAGATCAGGCTTTGGGCTTCCTACAGAGGGCAGACTTTGGCACGTACAGTTCGGGGAATGATGTACTACTACCGGGCTCTTAAAATGCTCGCTTTTCTTGACTCAGCGTCTGAAATGGATATTCGGGAAGGTGCTCAAGAGCTTGGTTCAGTGAGGAGTGCGCAGGGAGAACTGGGTGGTCGATTGGATAGTATTGACTCTGAAAATGACCAATCTTCCCTAAGCAGAGCAACTAGTTCCGTGAGTATGCTGTATAAAGGCCATGAGTATGGGACCGCATTGATGAAATTCACATATGTTGTGGCGTGCCAGATTTATGGGTCGCAAAAAGCAAAGAAGGAGCCTCAGGCAGAAGAGATTCTGTATCTGATGAAGCAGCACGAAGCCCTCCGTATTGCATATGTGGATGAGGTGCCCGCGGGCAGAGGAGAGACTGAGTATTACTCCGTTCTGGTGAAATACGATCACCAGTTGGAGAAGGAAGTGGAGATATTCCGTGTGAAGCTACCTGGTCCGGTGAAGCTGGGCGAGGGAAAGCCGGAGAACCAGAATCATGCGATGATCTTTACCCGTGGTGATGCTGTTCAGACCATCGATATGAACCAGGACAATTACTTCGAGGAGGCTCTAAAGATGAGAAATTTGCTCCAGGAGTACAGACATAATCATGGAATCAGAAAACCAACTATTCTTGGTGTCCGGGAGCATATCTTCACGGGCTCAGTCTCGTCGCTGGCCTGGTTCATGTCTGCTCAAGAGACGAGTTTTGTCACACTTGGTCAGCGTGTTCTTGCAAATCCACTGAAGGTTAGAATGCATTATGGCCACCCTGATGTATTTGACAGATTCTGGTTCTTGAGTCGAGGTGGCATCAGCAAGGCTTCGAGAGTCATCAATATCAGTGAGGACATCTTCGCCGGGTTTAATTGCACATTGCGGGGCGGAAACGTCACCCACCACGAGTACATTCAGGTTAGGAGGAAGGTTCATTATTTGGATATTTCTGACTAATTTATACTACTACAACTATCTCATAATTCTACTTCTGTGATAACCAATGAACTTAACATTCCTTATCTCTCTATCTGCATATATTCAGGTTGGGAAAGGTCGGGATGTCGGATTGAATCAGATATCAATGTTTGAGGCTAAGGTAGCCAGTGGGAACGGAGAGCAGGTTCTTAGCCGAGATGTCTACAGGCTCGGTCATAGGCTTGATTTCTTCAGAATGTTATCATTCTTTTACACGACGGTCGGGTTTTTCTTCAACACGATGATGGTGATTCTTACGGTTTACGCTTTCCTTTGGGGCCGGGTTTATCTGGCTCTGAGCGGGGTTGAGAAGTCTGCTCTAGCAGACAGTACGGACACCAATGCAGCGCTTGCGGTGATCTTGAACCAGCAGTTCATAATTCAGCTCGGTCTGTTCACAGCTCTGCCAATGATTGTTGAATGGTCTCTCGAGGAGGGTTTCCTTCTTGCGATATGGAATTTCATTCGAATGCAGATTCAGCTTTCGTCTGTCTTCTACACATTCTCAATGGGAACCAGAGCTCACTATTTCGGCCGAACCATTCTCCACGGTGGAGCAAAGTACAGAGCCACTGGACGTGGATTTGTTGTCGAGCACAAAGGATTCACTGAGAACTACCGACTCTACGCACGCAGTCACTTTGTCAAGGCCATCGAGCTTGGACTGATCCTTATAGTCTACGCTTCGCACAGTCCCATCGCGAAAGACTCGTTGGTCTACATAGCCATGACTCTCACCAGCTGGTTCCTCGTGATTTCATGGATAATGGCGCCTTTTGTGTTCAACCCGTCAGGATTCGACTGGCTTAAGACAGTCTACGACTTTGAAGATTTCATGACCTGGATCTGGTATCAAGGCAGAATCTCAACGAAATCCGAACAAAGCTGGGAAGTATGGTGGTATGAGGAACAAGACCACTTCAGGAACACCGGGACTGTGGGAAGAATCGTGGATATTATCTTGGACCTGCGGTTCTTCTTCTTCCAGTACGGGATTGTATACCAGCTCAAAATCGCAAACGGATCCACCAGCTTTTTCGTCTACGCGCTCTCATGGGTATACATCTTTGCAGTGTTCGCGGTGTTCCTAGTAATCCAATACGCACGAGACAAGTACTCTGCAAAGACTCACATTCGGTACAGGCTCGTCCAGTGCCTCCTGATCGTGATTGTTATACTGGCGATGGTTGCTCTGCTCGAGTTCACGCATTTCAGCTTCGTTGATATCTTCACGAGTCTTCTTGCATTCATCCCGACCGGTTGGGGAATCCTGTTGATCGCACAGGCTGCAAGACCTGTCGTGACGAGATTCAGGCTTCTCTGGAACGCTGTTGTCTCTGTTGCTCGCTTGTATGACATATTGTTCGGGATACTCATAATGGTTCCTGTAGCGTTCTTGTCGTGGATGCCTGGGTTTCAGTCAATGCAAACGAGGATCTTATTCAATGAAGCTTTTAGCAGAGGACTTCGCATCATGCAGATTGTCACTGGCAAGAAATCAAAAGGCGATGTCTAAAGTTATAAAAAAAGAAACGGTAAGCTCCTTTTTATTATCAACATCTTATGTTATGTTTGTTTTGTATCATAAATTCCAACACTAATGCAAAGCTTTTTAACTTGTGTCTAGGTCTTAAAAGTAAATGGTAGTTTAAAAGTTGGTTGGTTATGCGGCGATGGAATCAGCTGGAGGAGGTTAGTTTTCCCGAAACATCAAAACATATAGTGAAGTTTCTTCGTCTAAAGAGAAACTCAAAATGATTTGTCCTTTTTATCTTAAAACAGGTTTTCGGAGAGAGCTTGGATTGAGGAGGAATTGGAAGTTATTTATTCGGTTAGATCGGTTAGTGGGATTATATATATTGTCAGTGTGTTGAGAGGACTCTGATTCATGTATGATTTTGTCTGAAAAGTAACAGCATTTTGTGTAGTAGGCTTCTCTTGTGTATTATTTGTTCTCTTTCTCTCATTGTAGAGCTTTAGAGCATTTTTAGTTTATTTATGCAGAGCTTTATTCATATTGCACACCTTCTAGTTTAAGATGCTTATCCATATATTCACTGCACTGTTTGTCATTTTCTGGGTTTTTGAGTTTCGAATTTCCCAAAATTCGTCCTTTTTTGCATTTAGTTAAATGAAATTTATATCATTGGACCACAACGCCACTCATTCAGTTTTGACCTTTCTATTTGGATCCTTAACCTTCTTGCGACTTTATAGAGAAAAAAACAGAAAAATTACAAATTGGGAAAGCAATGTGACCGTTTAAAGCCACGTGTCGAGAAAACGTCAAGGGACAAACGTGTTTGCTGCAAGATTTATCTCATTTTAACGAAACAACGAGAAGGATCTAACAGGAAAAATCGACAATGAATATTAAAAAATCCAACTACTACTGGGCCATCGTCATCATCTTCGTCGTCTCTTTTGATCTTATCATTTAAAATTAAATTCGAGCAGAGTCAATCACTCAGAGAAAGCTACTAGGTCCTTTGCCTTTACTTCGATTCGATCCAGCTTTTATTCTCGACAGAGAGAGAGAGAAACAGAGAAAAACAAAATAAAATGGAAGATCCTCTGATTGGTAGAGAAAGTCGTGGCGGTGGTAATGGTACGGATCGGATCGTCCGTCGATCAGAAGCTATCACGCATGGTACTCCGTTTCAGAAAGCTGCTGCACTCGTCGATCTGGTTCTCTATCTCTTAACTCCCTAATTACATTCGTTTTTCCTCTTATTGTTTCAACAAAGTTTCTAAATATGAATCTAATCGCCTGTTTCTCCGACTATGACGAGATTCTGCGTATTTGTCGGTGCATTTGCTGATCAAATTCTGAATGATTGCTTCGTATAATTGAAATCCGTTATTCGTTTGGGTCATAATTCATAAATGGATTTGCTCCACCTGATTAGTCACTACGAAATTAGCATAGCATAATTGGGTTGAAATTGTGAATTGGAAAAACTGACGTTTCATTGACTGTCAGATTTATGAATATCCTGAAACGTTTGTTTTTTTTTAAGAGAGATTATCTTTGTCTTTTTGCTGATTTTTGGAACCTTTTACTTTTGTGGATTGAAAGCTGATATGTATGAGGTTTGTAGGCTGAAGATGGTATTGGTCTTCCTGAGCAAATACTTGACCAGTCGAGCTTCGGAGAGTCTGCAAAGTACTACTTCATCTTCACACGATTGGATCTGATTTGGACACTCAACTATTTCGCTCTGCTTTTGATAAACTTCTTCGAGGTGAGGACTTTTATTTAAGCTGTCTCTTTGGTATACTATACACTACCAACCTTGCGGAAAAACCTTTAAGAGAAAATCAAAACTGGAAAGTGTTAAACATTCTTCTTGCTTGCCTGTCTTTTGCAGCAACCATTGTGGTGTGAGAAACACCCTACGCCGTCTTGCAAAGACAGAGATTACTATTACCTTGGCGAGTTACCGTACTTGACCGATGCAGAATCCATTATCTTTGAGGCAAGTGGTGAACTTAAAGTCATGTTAGCCTTTGATTTTTTGGTATAGAATAGTCAAGATTTAGAGATTTGTCAAGACTAGTTTATCTTGTTTTAAGTAGTTGATGATCTTAACTAACATACTCGTCTTATCTTGCATGGTTTTGATTGTTAGGAGTGGTCAAGATCCTGTCTCATTGTTGCTGAAAATTTCTATTTATTGCGTTGTTCAAATAGGTACTTACGCTGGCTATACTACTTGTACATACTTTTTCCCCAATCTCCTATGAAGGGTCCCGGATCTTTTGGACAAGTCGCCTGAACCTAGTGAAGGTATTCCCTAACAAGCCTCTTCACAGTTTCTTGCTTCTGTTTGTTGAAAATTGGACAGATTGTGAGAAACTGATTTCCTCTTTTTGTCCCATCAGGTTGCCTGCGTTGTAATTTTGTTTGTCGATGTGGTGGTTGACTTTCTATACCTGTCTCCGCTGGCTTTTGATTTCCTTCCTTTTAGAATCGCACCATATGTGAGAGTTATCTTATTCATCCTCAGCATAAGGTATCCATAGATTTATGCATCTTTTCTATCAGCTCGTTTCAATACAAATACATGGATCATGTCTTTATATCTGTAGAAAAAGAATTAAGTAGATCATGTGTCATGTGATAAAAGTGCACGTGTGATTGTTTCACCTTCTAAATCTTTCAGTTCAGCTCTAATCAATCTAATAGTTTATTTGTTTAAATTTCTTTACAGGGAGCTTCGAGACAGCCTCGTACTTCTGTCTGGAATGCTTGGCACATATTTGAATATCTTGGTCAGTGGCCTTCCCAATCAAGTTTGACTGTCAGATTGGTGATGGACTTGTATTGATTGTCAATTAACTCCTTGAATATTTCCACAGGCTCTATGGATGTTGTTCCTTCTGTTTGCCAGTTGGATTGCTTTTGTTATGTTTGAGGACACACAGCAAGGCATCACGGTCTTCACTTCTTACGGTGCAACTCTTTATCATATGTTTATTTTGTTCACAACATCCAACAATCCTGATGTCTGGATTCGTGCATACAAGTAAGTAATAAGTGAAAGTCAATTGGTGGCTTACTTTATTTCTATTGAGTTGCATCCAGTGATTTTGGCGACTAATTTTTGTTTTGTTTTGTAAGGTCTTCACGCTGGTCTTCATTGTTCTTCGTGCTCTACGTGCTTATTGGCGTCTACTTTGTTACGAACTTGATTCTTGCCGTTGTGTATGACAGTTTCAAAGAACAGGTTGATTAAACGTTAATGTTTGTATGGTTCTTATGTCAGAGAACATATTCCCACCCTGTGTGTCATATCTGTTCTTTTTGTTTAGCTCGCAAAGCAAGTAGTTGGAATGGATCGCATGAAGAGAAGAATGCTGGAGAAAGCTTTTGATCTTATAGACACAGATGTAAGTTCTTCCACGCATAATGATTAAATTCACTTCTAGAGATATTCAGGGAAGTTCCCTGCGAGCTCATGAAAGGAGACTCTTTGTATGGTTCACTACGTAGCTAAACATATATGTTTATTCCTTCTTTATATAATGTTTTAACAGAAAAACGGGGTGATTGATAAGGACCAATGCATTAAGCTCTTTGAACAGTTGACTAACTACAGGTATGTTGCAATGCTTGTTTTTTTTTTCGTAAAATATGTTTATTTCAAGTATTGGAAGAACTATATACGGCATCTATGTACTTTTTCATGGTCTCTTTTCGTTTTATTTTTATAACTTGTGAGACCTGATATGCATTCCTCTGTGCTTATATTCAGGACGTTGCCCAAGATATCAAAAGAAGAATTCGGATTGATATTTGATGAGCTTGATGATACTCGTGACTTTAAGGTAAAACTCAACGAAAATAACTCTTTGGTGGCACAGATGATATGGGGATACACCTTAAAGATTACTCTATCCACATAAAACTTTCATTCGTAACAGTTGCTTTTTCCTTTTTGTTTCTTGTTGAGCAGATAAACAAGGATGAGTTCGCTGACCTCTGTCAAGCCATTGCTCTAAGATTCCAAAAGGAGGAAGTGGTAAGTATACATATTCTTTATCTTCCTCTACTTTCGGAATTTTCTTACATCCATCATTGATCCTGTGTGTTTTCATTGCAGCCATCTCTCTTCGAAAATTTCCCACAAATTTACCATTCGGCCTTATCGCAGCAGCTGAGAGCCTTTGTCCGAAGCGACAACTTTGGCTATGCCATTTCTTTCATCCTTGTTGTGAATTTCATTGCTGTAGTTGTTGAAACAACGGTATATCTTGTCCCCATAAAGTGTACTTCCTTCACATGTAATTCCTAATCTTTGCATACGCCATAACAGGTCTATTTATGCAGCTTGATATCGAAGAAAGTTCGGCTCAGAAGCCCTGGCAGGTTGCCGAGTTTGTCTTTGGTAAGAACTTGACTGTGTTTCCACTACCTTCTCTTCTCCATTTATAGTTTTGAAAAAGGTTTACCTATACTTTTGTTACAATCAGAAATACCCTTTCTATAGTCTTGCGACTGTAGCTGCTAAAATTTAACAGATAGTTTTTCAGGAGTTAATATCTTTTCATGATGTACAGGTTGGATATATGTGTTGGAGATGGCTCTTAAGATATATTCATATGGATTTGAGAATTATTGGAGGGAGGGTCAGAACCGGTTTGACTTTATAGTCACATGGGTCATTGGTAAAATTCTTGACGCAGAACATTCATCTTGTTTTACCGATTGATGGTTATGCTGTATAAACTGATAATATTTGTATGCACAGTTATTGGGGAGACGGCTACCTTCATCACTCCAGACGAGAACACTTTTTTCTCAAACGGAGAATGGTGAGAAATAACTGTAACACATCTCTAACAGTGCTTACCTTTTGTACATTTAGTTCTACAAAGTCCTGACTGTCTTTCTCTTCCGTCATTGACAGGATCCGGTATCTTCTGCTCGCAAGAATGTTAAGATTGATAAGGCTTCTAATGCACGTCAAACAATACAGAGCATTTATTGCGACGTTTATCACTCTTATTCCAAGTCTGATGCCATATTTAGGGACCATTTTCTGCGTTCTGTGTATCTACTGCTCTATTGGTGTACAGGTAATCAGACTTCTCCTGAAAATTGCATGTTTGCATATCATTTTTATGTGTTTCCACTCTCTTAAATTCATTTGTTCATAGGTCTTTGGCGGGCTAGTGAATGCTGGGAACAAAGAACTCGCCAAAACCGAGATGGTTGAGGATGAGTATCCTTTTGTGGCTTTACTAAAACCATTTTATGCGACCCAACAAGTCTCACTTGGTAGATACTGAGTTTCTGTGATCTTCTCTAGTATATAACGTTTTTCTTAATTGAAAAATTCAGCTATCTATTGTTCAACTTCAATGACTATCCCAATGGAATGGTCACACTCTTTAATCTGCTAGTGATGGGTAACTGGCAAGTCTGGATGGAGGTAATATCACTCTGTTGTGCTTAAATTTAGACATTTTATAATTTGAACAAGAGACATTGATAGATGTGATTATAAACAGCTTCCTTCTCAATGCTCTGACTGCAATGGTACAGTGTTTTTAATTACTCTAATGTTGTTTTCTCCAGACCTACAAAGATTTGACAGGGACGTGGTGGAGCATTACGTATTTCGTCAGTTTCTATGTCATCACTGTTTTACTTCTGTTGAATTTGGTGAGATTCACTGACACCAGACTGGTCGTGATTGTTGTTGTAAGAAAAGCCAGCCCAGCTTGGCTGATTAGTCGACTAATCTGTGCTTGTTTGTTTCAGATTGTTGCCTTTGTCTTGGAGGCGTTCTTTACTGAGCTGGATCTTGAGGAAGAAGAAAAATGTCAAGGACAGGTACTTTGCGTCTTTTCAATTCGCCATAAAAGTACATAGATATAAAAGATGACTAGTGTTGTTTCCTTGGTATATTGTTCGAATTGTGGGTTTAACCGGTTTATTTATTCTGATTATTGTTGTTGCAGGATTCTCAACAAAGAAGGAACCGGTCACGATCTGCAGGGTAAGTTAAAGAGATCAAATTTTGTTTTTCTTTTCATAAAAGTTAACAGTAGATTCAAAATCTGAAGTTTTTGTTGTTTGGTGGTGTGGTGAAATTGTGAAAAGGTCGAAGTCTCGGAGTCAGAGAGTTGATACACTTCTTCATCACATGTTGGGTGATGAACTCAGCAAACCAGAGTGTTCCACTGCTAACGAATAAGAAAGGTCTTTTCTTGTGAATCTTGGAAGCGTTCTTGATTCTATGTAGAGAGATCAATAGAATCTAGAAGGTAAAGTAACTACGTTTTGATTGTTTGTTGAAGATTTAAACATATAACGATTGTGTTTATATGGTTTTGGGCCTTTTCGTGTGTTCTGGTGTCTGTAATGGCAAATACATGGTGATTATCGATTCTTTTGACCCTTTTGTAATGTTTATTGACTTTGATTAAGATATTTTACATGCAAACGTATGAAGCAAACCCAAGAGAAGAAAAAATAGAACTAACCTTGTCTTGGTTGTGTTTTTGGAGGCATATTTTGACCATGTCTTCCCAGTACTCGCCGCAAAGTTTGATCGGCACGCGCTTCCAGCTCCATACTGAATGTCAAGATTCAAACGTTTGAATTTAATACCAGGCCTAAGCAGTGGATCCGCATAAATTCCCTAACCACACATACGTTGTACTAGATAATCACTATGTGTCGCAATTCAATTTCATGAATTTAGTTCACATTCAAACTCACAAAGTCGTACCTTGCTCTCGATGATATGTCGTTTCAAGATGCGAGTGTGTTTCATAGCCTCCTCAATGTTCTCTCAATTTGTATTCTGACCAAAAATACATTTGTCCCAAATCAAAACGTCCATACCCTCTAAATAACAGTTTTTTAGGCGATCATAAATGCATATTCATTTGTAAAGGGCCAATGAGAGGGAATACGAGATGAGCTTGGAGAAAAGAATAAAAGGGTGTAGAGAAATCAAGACATGAGCAAAGTTGTGTTAAAAAAAAGGGAAAAAACAGAGCAAAGTAGAAATTTTTTTAGGGAATTATGAATAATTGATAGCTTCGTATTTGCATGTGAGACTTAAACTATAAGCTTATACTCGTTTAGTTATATCTTCTTGTTCTATGTTCTTCATATCTTCTTGCTCAATTTTTTTTTTTTTGCTCTGTTTTTTTCTTTTCTCATCATAAGCTACTTTTGCAAGTCGTTTGTGTGACAAAGACAGTAGAAAACCTTGAGAAGCTAAATCTTTTTTTGATAAAGAACAAAAAAATTGAGAAGTTAAATCTTCCATGAGTATATATATATACATATAAGATACAGTTAGTTGAAAGACAAGCATTATCAGAAAACTTCAAGTTTTACCATAAAGGACCATGATATTTTATTAATTTAGCGAATTATTAATTTATCGAGAGATAATTTGAATCAAAAACTTAGTTTGGAACCAGAAAATTATATTGATTAATCGAGTTATTAATTTATTGAGTATTAATTTATAGAGTTTCTACTGTATGTCTAAACCCGAAAACCCGAAATCCAAAAAATCCCGAAAACCCTGAACCGAATAAAAAAACAACTCAAAACGTTTTCACCCGAACCCGACCTAAAAACCCTAATAAAATTTTTAAAATACCCAAACTTTTTTAATATGTCTAAACCCGAAAATCCTGAATTAAACCAAAAAAAAACTCGAACAGAAATCCACAATTTGACTTAAATTAGACGTATTTCTATTTCACTATTGGAAATTTTGCAAATATCATTCGATCATATTCTATTGATTTGGTATTATTGATAGTTTATGTTAATTTTTTTTTTGCAGATTTAATATCTGGAAAACGGAAGTTTTCCAAACCATCGGTTTGTTTTAAGTTATTATTCTTGTATCCAAACAATTTTTTCCATTTATTCTTATATTTAAGTAGATTTTTTTCTTATTCTTATATCCAAACAACTTTTGTTTACATTTATTCTTCTATCCAAATAGATGTTTATCTAATTGTTGTATCCAAACATTAAAATGTATTTCTCAATTAATAATATAAAGATAAGGATAAACCCATCATTCTTCAGTTTGATTTATCATACTTAGACTTGGCACATCATATCCGAAGACACACCATGAAGATTAATTTTTAATCAGAAATTTGAAAATATACATCAATAGTGTATTAGATGTCATGATTAAGAGTTAAAACTAGATGTCACATTTGGGAATTGTTGTAGAAAGCATTTTTCATTTCGAAGATGTTGAGGTTTAAAATATATTAATCACTTTCATAGTTGAAGAACATTTGTGGTTTTTTTCCATTTGCAATTGGTTGTTAATGTAAAATGATATTGAAAAAGAAATCATCTCAGATGTAATAAGTTATTTGAATTAGACAACCGATATTTTGTTGGTTACATTATATGTTAATTGGTTATCATTTATGGATTCTGCATGTTAAATGTTATTTGGTGATAATTTATACTATAACTAGTGTAGAGTATGTGTTCTTATTTGCTACATTCTATCAGTTCAAAAGGGTTCATGTTTTGGTGCAAGTATTGTACAAAAAGGATAAACTCAGCACCTTGTGTCGTGATTTATTCTACCTAGACTTGGCCCATCATATCCGAAGATACACCATGAAGAACCATTTTTAAAAAATTTGTAAGTAATTATCATTTACATTTGAGACATGGACTCCATAGTGTATTGGTTTGTCATAGGTGAAGCTTTGAGAGAGAACAAGTGCAGGAAATTCAAGAATGTCTAAGAAAACTGTTACTTGGAAGGGATTTACAATCTTAATCAGGGATTTCAGGCTGCATTTGGGAAAGAACAATCAAGACAAGACTGCGTTTACAATCTTTTTGCTATTTTTGCTTAATCTGATTTTCCTGAATGCTTCTAAACTATGGACTTGTTTCTTTTGAGTATGAGATTATCCAATGTTTTAATGTGACAGTTTGATGTTTAGTTTCAGGAAAATTACGAGATGGATGATGGAGAAGAAAGGCCAGCTGTAGGAGCAAGACCAAAACCAGCTAAAGAACCCAACCCTCTCAACCAGACAAGACAGGACCGTGAAGCTCAAGTACAAGCCGAGGCAGAACCAGCTGAGCTTTTCCAAGCGCAACAAGATCAAGCTCAACAACTACTCCCTGCGAGCAAAATACTGGTATTGTATTAATTGGCTGGCAAATTCTGAAACAATGGAAACTTGGTTTTATTACTAACTTTCTTTTGATGTCTATGGTAGCCATTTGGTGATGGTAGCTTATTCCTTGGAGATTGGACACCTTCAGGACTTATCAGTGATCCAATTTCTCAAAAAGAAGGTATTTTCAGACTACATTAATTTGAATTTTAACTGTGTTCTGTTGTTAGCCAAAACTAATTTTGTATATCTTAGACACATGTGTTTCAGTTGTTTTTGCACATCTTCTACAAATATCATACAACAAAGACAAAACGGTTGCTCAACGCCGGGACTTGTCTTATCTCGATTTGGCACACCATATCAAAAGCCAAACCAAGAAGAAGAATTTTTCGTTCAGGAATTTAAACATTCCGATCAACTACATTAGAGAGGTGGGACTCTACAAAGACGTAAGTGATTTTAATCTTTGTTTCATTTCAGTTCCTAATGTATACATTCTGGATGTAATAACAACTCTTAAAACTGTTTGTTTGTGTAGGAAAAAATAACAGGACCGGGAGTGAAGACTAAAGGTAACTTTGATCATCGACAAGAAGCTTCAAAAAAATTTGTTTACGAAACATTGGAGACCACACCTCTGGGAATTGTCATAGACAACTCTCCTGAATTTGAATGTATTGAAATGGTAAGTTAAAACTGAACTTGTTTGAACATGAAAAGAAATGCTAATACATAATATTAACGTAGATACTTGCCATTTTGATTCTGTAGGGAATTCATCACGTTCCAGCCATTCCACGTAACACAAATACTGGGAGTTTGGGAGTGGGATCACACCAAGTGGAGTGGATTTCCTGATTGTTCAAAATTCTTGGGGAAAAGGATTTGGCAACAACGGTTATAGAAGATTGCATCTACCAGCTAAGGGTAAATTTAAGATATTTTGGCCAACTGATTAGATTATTTCTTGCTAACGGTTTATTTGAATACAATAGCCACTTTGACAGTTAAAGAACACTTAGGGCTTTTATCTTTTGCAAATATTGTTTTTTGATATGTATGACATGGAGAAGAAAGAAAGCTTCACATTTAGTAGACAATTTGGATTAGACGTTACAAGCTGAGAAGAAACCTTATGCTAGGGGCTGCTTCTCTTGAAAGTACTAAAACTTGCTTATTAGTTATTACAAAGAAAACTTTGCTCCTTTCTTTTGTTTCTATTGCTAACTTAAATATCAACCATCGTCAGAATAAGAACCAGTTGTGAAAAAGAATGAAAAACACGTTTGAGTCTGGACAAAGCTAAAACAAAACTGGCTATTAAGCAAGCCAATATTATATATTATAAGGTTTTATGTTTTGGGAGCTGGTCGACAGAGGAGGGTGTTTCTTTAGGTCGAGAGTAACCATAACCTTGGCTTGATACTCTACAAGATCTCCCTCCGGCTTCTCCCTTGCCATAAATGTAATGTATGACTTCGCTCTCGGTCCTCCGCAATAATTACCTCTCACAACTTTAACGAACTCCACCTTCGGATCCTTTGAACCAAAAGAAACAATCATATAATTAAATAATTCAGATTGTACATACATGTTCATATATCTATTCGTGAATGAATGAGCGATTAAGCAAAATCAGAAGAAGAATGAACAGAACTCGCCTTGTCTTGGTTGTGTTTTTGGAGACAAACATGCACCATCTCTTCCCAATGCCAAAACCTTATTGCTTTCTCGTTTGCTAAAATCTTTTCTTGTCTGAAGATGTTACTTTTCTACCTAGGAAACATATGAGATATTGTTGACTAGGATCAAACGTACTAGATCCAACCCAAGAAATACAAGAAATTCACATCATATGACCAAATACCATAATGAGTTGAGCCTGGATAGAACAAATCCAAAACTGGTTTAAAAGCAACCCAATCTATGCCTTAAATCGGCTTTGGCATAGGAGCCAGTCTACAGAGGATGGGGTGTCTCTTTAGGTCGAGAGTAACCATAGCCTTGGCTTGATACTTAACAAGAGGTCCATCTGGCTTATAAACCGGTATCTATTTCTCGTCTTTGATCCGTTACATGATTCATATATGCTACAAAAAAGGTATCCGTGACACTTGAGTTGGGTAATGGACATAATTTTGTTATGATAATGATTTGGTATTATTGAGTAGAGTTTTCTTTTAACTACTTGTTATGTTAACTGCTCATATCTAAATTATTACATGAGTCCTAAATATTGGTGATATTATTCATATCGCACCGTTAGTATAGTTCTTTATAAATTATTTTCTAAAGTAATATGCAATTTAACTTTCTAAAGCTTTGAAGTTGATTTGTAATTGTGTTCGAATTTTGTAGTGACTGGATATGAACTTTTATAGATTTGGTAGCTATCTGATCTTTATATTAAATATTTGAAAACATGATTGTTTAAATGTTTTGGAATTTCATATGTTGATTAAAATGTAATTATGTGAATTTAGGTTCAGGTAAAGGACATGCAAACATTGAACATCATTCATCTCGTGTACATCTCTATTTTGTGTGGCTCATATTTCATATATATATGATAAAAATACACACCATATATAAGAAAAACTAAAACAAGAAAATTCATATATCACAGTAAACGATGTACCTAACAATATTCATTCCGTAAATTGTTTATTAATGAGTAAGCAATGGAGGAGCTGTAAAGCAAAAATTAAAATGAAAGAAGTCTTCAAATAGTCAAATAGTTACTTAAAGAATAACATGTAGAAGAGAGTTTCAAAGATATACTAAGCCTGAGAGTTGCCTATTTCGGCAAAGACTATGTTTTTCTTCTTTAAATTATAGAAGAATGCCAATAGGTTTGTTATTCTTCTCTCATCTAGCATCATCAGACCCAGAACCTTGTTTTCATCTTTTCTCCAACTTTGAAGAAGAAGCTTTAACGGGTAAGCATTGCAAGCTGTTCTCTTTATTTCTTCTTAAAAATGTGTTCTTGTTCTACGTTCTGTTCATTTTTGTGCAAAAGAAGAGAAGCTTTCTTATCAGCTCTCATCTTTTACCCATTTTGTTTTTGAAAAAAAATCTTCTTTCTCTCATCCCATGTTCTCAAATTTTCTATCTGTCTTGTTAAAATCTCTTATATCACCTACATTGATTCATCAACAAAAAAAAAAGGTTTCGAATTTGTTGTCGTTTTTCTCAATGTCTGACTGCAAATCGTTTTTCTCTGATTTTCCTTCACGTTTCTAGATTACAGACTTGTTTTCTTCATTTGACTATGACATCCAAGAGACATATGTGTAATCTAATGTTGGTTGATGTCATTTTAATTTCAGGAACAATGGAAAATGATGAAGAAGGACCATCCATCGGAGCAAGACCCAAGCCACCTAAAGGACCAAACCCTCTCAATCAATCCAAACGAGATCTTAAAGCTCGACGAAAGCGTGAAGAAGGCGAGCACTAGCACAAAGTCAAGTTTTACTTTACCATTCCAACACGCTCGAACTCAGTTAGCCACTCTATAACAATTCTCAAATGTAATATCAAATAAATTTATGACTTTGATTATTTTTGTAGGGAATCTATGATGTGTCATCTGTTCTAAGTGATAATACGGAATAACACTCATTGCTTGTCGTGGAAAGTGGCATAACAAAGTGTGGAGTAGAATTTTTAGTGGTTCAAAACTCATGGAAACATCATTTGGCAGCAAGGGTTATATATATTAGGTTGTTTCTCCCACATGATGGTAAGTTTAAAGTTTCCTTTCAGTTAGTTTTCTAAACAAATAATCTACATATCTATCTTATGGCAATAATTTCACTTAAACCAAAAAAAGAGACCCATTGAAATAGGTTTTACTTTTTTTTTGAGCAAATTTTGAGCATTTTTTGCTAACTTTTTGGGCATTTTTTTGTTTACTTCAACCAATAATTTTGTTCCTTATAGATAAATATAGTAATATCGAAAATCCGACGATCTACAAAGCTCTTATCTCTCTCGTTCATGGAAATGGTTTATCTCATCTAGATTGTTTATTGGCCGGTGGATTAGATTGTTTATCTCATCTAGTTGTAGGTTTAAAATCTGTTAATCAGGTTCTTAGTGAAAGAATGTTTGTGGTTTTTTCCTTTTGCAATTGGTTAGTGATGTGAATGTTATTGAAAGAAGTCTTTCGCATGTAGTAAATTATTTGAATTAGACGGTTGATCTTTTGTTGGTAATTTTATATTTGAATTAGACGGTTGATCTTTTGTGGGTTATTTTATAAGTACACAAGACATACAATATCAGTGTCGATAAAACCGTTTTATTCGATTAAACAACTCTATCTCTTATGCTTACTTTTGTGATCCCCTCAAGCAAAATCCCGACTAACAAACTAAAATCAAATAACAGTTAAAGCAGCATTGACCCTTACAGAAAATTCTTAAAAAAATCGTAGGTCCACAATCACTCTGTATCAAAAGATTAGTAAGGACAATCAATAAAGATGCCCTTTCATTAATATTAGTAGTGTTGAATCGCATCGCATGACAACCAAACACAAGTATTAAGAACATAAATTAAGTATGTTACAACACTGGATTAATAGAAACACAGTAATCTGACTTCACAGGATACGCCCTACGCCAAGTCCATCCTCTGAGAGTCCCCCAAACTAGTTGAAGATGACAAAAGAGAAGAGAAAGAGAAAGAAAACAATCTGTAAACATTAGAAGAAGGGCATACATCAGAATGAGTCAGCGATGATAGTTTTCTAAGAGATGAAGAAATGTGCCAAAAGAGCAATCATCAAACTCGGGCTTTACACCCTTTACACGCATGGCTTAAGTATCAGTTCATCGAGTTTGTAGACGATACTTGATGGAAAATGAACCAATGAGGCACAGTTTCAAACATTTTTGCTTTCTCGTTTGCTAAAATCTCCACTTGTCTGAAGATGTTTGAATGAAAAAAAAAATCTTCAGATTTTAGAGGAAGATGATATATAAAGTTCGGAAATAAGTAACTTAACTTGTAGGGAAACATGTGAGATATTGAGTAGGACTACACAAACTAGATCCAACCAGAAAACTAAGCAATTCACACATAGTGACCAAATAAAATACTACAGATTGTGAAGTAAGTAGGACCCATTTCATGCACAGCTTCAAGGAAAAACCTACTGTGACATCATACATCTAATTATGTGAGATATTATTGACTAGGATCAAACACACTAGATCCAACCCCCAAAAATCTAAGTAATTCACATCATATGACCAGTACCATATTGTGAAGTAATTAGTAGAATCCATTTCATGCACAGCTTCAAGGAAAAACGAACTATAAACACAATCTGAACATTTTTGAGTTGAGCCTGGATAGAACAAATCCAAAACTGGTTTAAGAGCAACCTAACCTATCCCTTAAATCGGCTTTGGCATAGGAGCCGGTCTACAGAGGATGAGGTGTCTCTTTAGGTCGAGAGTAACCATAGCCTTGGCTTGATACTCAACCACAGGTCCATCTGGCTTCTCCCTCGCCATAAATGTAATGTACGACTTGGATTTCCGTCCTCCGCGATAGTTACCTCTCACAACTTCAACAAACTCCAACTTTGGATCCTGTGAACCACAAGAAACAATCATAAATGATTCAGATTTTACATTCATGTTCATATAGACCGCGAATGAATAGCGATTAAACAAACTCAGAAGAAGAAAAGAAAAAACAGAACTTGCCTTGTCTTGGTTGTGTTTTTGGACGCATACATGCACCATCTCTTCCCAGTAATCACGAAAGGTTCTGCCGGGAAGCGCGATCATGTCCAAGGCATTGGTTTGATTCCTTTGTAGAGATACATACGACTTAGCTCTGGTTCCATGTAAAATCCCTAACCACACAAATACGTTGAACTAGAAATCACCATCTATTCCACTCAATTTCATGAATCTACCAAACATTCTAACCAAAAAAGATCGTATATATACCTTGCTATTGATTAGCTGGCGTTTGTCCATGTTGTAGTGTTCTACAGCCACATCCTCGTCGGATAAAGGTGAGGAAAGCTCTTCCTCCGCTGAAGAATAATACTCTAAACCATCGAAGCTGTCCACGTCCCACTCTGGCGCCTGTAGTATCTCCAGTATTTCATCCTCAGGGTCGTCAGTTTTGGGTTTCTCATCACTGCCTTGTTCAATCTCACCATCGCTCTCTTCTTCCTCCTCCGGCTCGAGCTCGGTCCTCACAACCACTGGAGAAGACACTTCCATGGGTTCTGACGCGTCCTCCAACATGATCGATGCTTCCATGGATTCAATTGCTTCCTCAAACTCTCGCTCGATTCTCCTTCTCTCGATACCCTAAACCTATCTTCATTGGATTTAGTAATTAAAGTGTTTCATTGGTCAAATTTAATTAAAATGTATTAATATGAAATATTGTTACTACACAATAAACATTACAAGATAGTTTTCTAAAAGATGAAGAAATGTGCCAAAAGAGCAATCATTTAACTCGGGCTTTACACACATGGTTTAAGTATCACTTCACTTCATCGTGTTTGTAGACGATACTTGATTGAAAATGAACCCATGAGGCACAGCCTCAAACATTTTTGATTTCTCTTTTGCTAAAATGTTCACTTGTCTGAAGATGTTTGAATTCAAAATATTCAGATTTCAGAGGAAGTTATAAATAGTTTTGATGAAACAAGTAACTTAACTTGTAGGGAAACATGTGAGATATTGTTGACTAGGATTAAACAATCTAGATCCAACCAAAAACCTAAGCAATTCACATAGTGACCAAATAAAAAAACCACAGATTGTGAACTAAGTAGGAGTTATTTGCATGCACCGCTTCAAGGCAAAACCTAGTGTGACATACAGTACATCTAATTATGTGAGATATATTATTGACTAGGATCAAGCACACTAGATCCAACCCAAAAAGATATAAGTAATTCACATCATATGACCCCACACCATATTGTGAAGTAATTAGTAGAATCCATTTTATGAACAGCTTCAAGGCAAAACGAACTATAAACATAATCTGAACACTTTTGAGTTAAGCCTGGATAGAACAAATCCAAAACTGGTTTAAGAGCAACCTAAATCGGCTTTGGCATAGGAGCCGGTCTACAAAGGATGGGGTGGCTCTTTCCGTCAAAAGTAGCCATAGCCTTGGCTTGATACTCAACGAGATCTCCATATGGCTTCTCCCTCGCCAGAAATGTAATATATGACTTGGATCTCCGTCCTCCGCGATAGTTACCTCTCACAACTTCAACAAACTCCAACTTTGGATCCTGTGAACCACAAGAAACAATCATAAATGATTCAGATTTTACATACATATTGATATATCTACTTGTATATATGGACCGTGGATGAATAAGCGATTAAACTAACTTAGAAAAGAAAAACAGAACTTGCCTTGTCTTGGTTGTGTTTTTGGACACAAACATGCACCATCTCTTCCCAGTAATCACGAAAGGTTTTGCCGGGAAATGCGATCATGTCCAAAGGCATTGCGCTGATTCTTTTGAAGAAATAAACACGTTTTAGCTCTGGATCCATGTAAAATCCCTAACCACACACACAAGTAACACGTTCTACTTTAGAACCACCACTCAATTTCATGAATTTACCAAACATTATAACCAAAAGAAAGATCGTACCTTGCTATCGATCAGCTGGCGTTTAGCGATGCGGTAGTGTTCTTCAGCCTCCTCCTCGTCGGAATATGAAGACGAAAGCAAAATCTCCGGTGAAGAATAATACTCTAAGCCGTCGAAGCTGTCCACGTCCCACTCTGGCGCCTGTAGTACCTCAGGTATTTCAGCCTCAGGCTCCTCAATTTTGGGTTTCTCATCACTGTCTTCTTCAGTTTCGCCATCGCTCTCTTCTTCCTCCTCCAGCTCGAGCTTTGCCATCAGGCACGAATCGACAACCACTGGAGAAGATATTTCGATGGATTCTGCCGCGTCCTCCAACGTGCTCGATGCTTCCATGGATTCAACTGCTTCCTCAAACTCTCGCTCGATTCTCCTTCTATCGGATTCGATGATCGACCAAATCCCTAAATCTCTCAGCTCCGAGCCAAGTAGGAAAGTGAAAAATGAAAACTGAAAAGTAAAACTGATATAAACTTGTTAAATACAGTATTTACGGAAACATCCCACTAAAATCAATCAATTATAACGAATAAATACCCTACGTGGCTACGTTAGCGAAACATCCCAATTCAAAAATATACACGTGCCCAAGCACAGATTTCAGAATTTGGCAAACAGACCAAAATTATTTTGAATTGTTGATACTAGTCAACAAATAAAATATTTCGAACTGTTGATACTTGATACCAAATTTATTTTGAATTGTTGATACTTGATAGTCAATAGAATTTGGCAAACAGACCAAATAATTGTTTGTAGCGACAAAATAAAAAAAGTGAGAATCAATTCTCAGTCTCCTCTCTATTGTTTCAAACAGTTTTTGTTCCTCGTTTGCTAAAATTTGACTTGTCTGTGGATGTTTGAATTCAAAATCTTCAGATTTCAGAAGATGTTTCCAAACTATTTATCAAGTAACTTAACTTGTAGGGAAACATGTGAGATATTGACTAGGACTACACAAACTAGATCCAACCACAAAACTAAGCAATTCACAAAGTGACCAAATAAAATACCCACAGTTTGTGAAGTAAGTAGGAGTCATTTGCATGCACCGCTTCAAGGCAAAACCAACTATGACATATATCTAAATCCAAAACTGGTTTAAGAGCAACCTAACCTATACATTAAATCGGCTTTTGGAGTAGGAGCCGGTCTACAGAGAATGGGATGCTTCTTTCCGTCAAGAGTAGCCATACCCTTGGCTTGATACTCAACAACATCTCCATCGGGCTTCTCCCTCGCCATAAATGTAATGTATGACTTCGGTCTCGGGCCTCCTCGATAATTACCCCTCACCATTTCAACAAACTCCACATTCGAATCCTTTAACCAATCACAAACATAAATGACTCAGATTTAGCCTCTTAACGTATGAAAACTTAGCAAACCCACGCGACAAAGAAAAAGGGAAACAGAACTAGCCTTGGGCTTGTCTTGGTTGTGTTTTTCAAGACATATAGAGACCATCTCTTCACAGTACTCGCGGAAGGTTTTCCGATTAGCCCCTCCCCCCTCAAAACTCAACGGTTTGATTCCTTTGTATAAATCACTTGGCCTAAGCCCTGGATCCACCATGAAGCCCTAATCACACACAAAATCACTATCTATTTCTACTAAATTCCATGGATTTTTACTTCACATTCAAAGCAAATTACAGTGTGGTTACCTTGCTGTCGATCAACTGGCGTTTATAGATGCGATAGTGTTCACCAGCGTTCTCCGTTTTGTCGTAAGGCTGCTCATCGGAGGGAAGGTCCGGCTCCGGAGATGAGTAATACTCTACACCATCGAAGCTGTCCACGTCCCACTCTGGCTCCGCCATGGGATCTGTTTCGTCAGACTCTGAAAACTCGACAATGCCTTCTTCAATCTCACCATCACTCTCTTCATCATCCTTGGGTTCTGTTGGCTCCTCCAACTCGCGCGAATCTCCTTCTCTCGTTGTTCCGGCTGCCCATGGTTTGAGAACCATGACGATCGAGTAAAAATCCCTAGAACCCTACTCTGTTCAAAAATTCAAATTGGGGAAGTGAATCAGACTGTATCCCGACTCCGATCTGAGCTCAGAAACCGTACCCAAAATCCGAATCCGAAACCGACCCAAAACTTTTGGTTAGATCCGGGTTTGGTTGGTTATTCAGAAATTTCTAAATGGATCTCATATGATTTGGTACTTTAGGTTTTCGGTTCGGTTCAAGTAATACTTGAAATCATTTGAGTAACAACATATCCGAAATGATAAAGACCTACGAAATGATAAAGATCACGGGGCGTTCGAAATGTGTCTCTATCGATGGACCTCCATTCATTACATAATGGTAAGTGCTAGGATTCACATGATAACAAAATATAAACAGAAGACGGATATCATTAAGAGACAAGAGCTTAAGATAAAATGTAACAACTAGATTAATTATTAAAAACACAATCATCTGACTTCAGGATATGCCATTTGCCAAACTCCATCTTAAGCTCTTATCTCAAACCCAATCGTCTAAATTCCACAAATCCCGCTTTTAGTCAAAAGAAAACACAAAGAAATTACAAGTCAGCAAGTCAAGCCAGCAATAGCCTTCTTGAAAGGCGCGAATGGACATCAAGAGAGGTTTACAAATTCGCTATTTGCTGATCCATAATGTTAATGCTCGTGAAAACATTTTATTTACGTAATTATTCATAGTTACAGAAAGAGAAACTAATTTTAACCAAAAATACCCTTTCTTTTTAAAATAAATTACCAAATGCCATTGATAATTATTCATAACACTATTCATTAATCACATAAAATACACTATTTATCCCAAATTGAATACACTATTCATCACCAGATTTTATGCAATTTTAGTTGTAACTAAATAGTTACCATGCTAACTAAAATAATATTATGATAACTATTCAATTATTGTGTTAACTAGAGGTGTCAAAATGGATAACCCAACCCATCCAACCCATTATCCAAGTGGATTTAGTGCTAATGGATCATGGATTAATCCAATCCATTTAGGAAATGGGTTGGTTTGATCCATTATCCATTTAATTAGATGGTTTTAATGGGTTAATGGATGAATGGGTTAATGGATGATCCACAAACAAATATAACTAAAAATTTATATATATTAAAATAAAGATAACTAAACAAAATCTATAAACATCACAAAAATCTATAACCCATTAAATCTGTAAAATCGTAAAATCATGTCTTTCCGCCAAAATCGTAAATCACATCTTTCCGCCGAAACGTAAAATCGCAAAACACGATTTTTCATCAAAACCGTAGAACCACGTTTCCGTCAAAAACATAAACTCACTGTTTTTTGCAACGTAAAATTGTGATTTATGCACAAAACAGTAAAATCACGTCTTTCTCCCTAAACTGTAAAATCACGTTTTTCAACCAAAACCGTAAAAATCAGTTTTTCCATCAAAACATAAAATCACAACTTTCCCCAAAAACCATGTTTTGCGGTTATGGCGGAAAACCTTGATTTTGCGGTTTTGATAGAAAACCGTGATTTTGCGGTTTTGGCGGGAAACGTGATTTTGCGGTTTTGGCGGGAAACCGTGATTTTGCGGTTTTGGCGGGAAACCGTGATTTTGCGGTTTTGGCGGGAAACCGTGATTTTGCGGTTTTGGCGGGAAACGTGATTTTGCGATTTTGGCGGGAAACGTGATTTTGCGATTTTGGCGGGAAACCGTGATTTTGCGGTTTTGGCGGGAAACTCGTGATTTTGCGGTTTTGGCGGGAAACTGATTTTGCGGTTTTGGCGGGAAACCGTGATTTTGCGGTTTTGGCGGGAAACATGATTTTGCGATTTTGGCGGGAAACCGTGATTTTGCGATTTTGGCGGGAAACTCGTGATTTTGCGGTTTTGGTGGGAAACCTTGGCGGAAAACTGTGATTTTGCGATTTATACCAAAATTGTAAAATCGTTTTTTTTGTCAAATTTGTAAGATCATTCTTTTATGGTATTGTATTCAAATCCAACCAAATACAATTTTGGATTTATTATGTGGGAAAAAACATTTGATGTATAATTGTTTTTTTTTCTTTTAATAAAGTGGGTTAACCATTGATCCAACCCATTATAAACCAAACCATTTCAATCCAATCCAATTAATCCATCACCCATGTGAACCATTAACCCATTTGGATCCAAATTTTTAATCCATTTGGATTAATGGATAAGATGGATTGGGTCAACCCATGGATTTGGATCCATTTTGACACCCCTAATATTAACTGATATGTTATCATTAATATCTATCCAATTACTATGCTAACACTATTTAGTTATCGTGTTTACTAAATTAACATACAGAGTTAAGCTAATTATTATACAATAAAAATTGGAAATTATCACACTAACTAAAATGATATTATGCTAACTATCCAGTTGCCGGATATATTATCATTAATATCTATCCAATTACTATGCTAACTATTCAGTTACTATGCTAACACTATTCAATTATCATGTTAACTAAATTAACATATAGAGTTAAGCCAATTATCATATAATAAAATCTGAAATTATCATGTTAATACAAGATCATATCATTAAATTATTGTATTAACTTTTTTATCTTGAAAATCATTAGGTTAATCTTATTATCATTTTGTGAAACTATAATACATTAATCTTATAATCATTTAATGCTAAACATTGTTTTTCTTTAATAAAGTAAAAAGGGTATATAGTAATTTTCTTAGACATAACACGGTACAAAATTGTGTCAGAAAAACTAATCTAATTTCCCTATTATCCATCCATGGGTATATCTTACAATTTCCCTTATTCATATTGTCATACTAGTATAAGTCAAATGTTTTCACTAGCTTTTACATTATGTATCAATACGTTAAACTAGTATTGGTCTTTCTCAGAATATGATCCTCAGTTCCTCACAATTTACATGGCCCGATGGCCGGGTATATATACTTTATTATAATAAAAAAAAAGAATCAAGAAAAGACAACTTTATTTCTTTTACATTTTAATCCTCTTGTCTTAACGATATCAAAATCTCAGCTATTACAATAAACAAACATATAGCCGTTGTCTTTTTAGTCAACTTTCGGTAGACCAGCAGATCGGAGTCTTGAGGGATGATGAAGAACGAAGGTGATGATGATCGAACGGCTCTGATCTTTCTCGGAACAGGTTGCTCCGGCGCAGTTCCCGATTTCAGATGCTTGCTCCAGCCCTCGGATCCTCCTTGCCATGTCTGTTCTCAGTCCCTCTCTTTACTACCTCACCTTAATCCCAATTACAGGTAACTTTTGTCTCTTTCCGACATCAATTTCTATTTCTTGGGTCTTTGAAGCGAGACATCTTTTGTTCTCTCTGTCGGAATTTAGATTTTAGCCGGTTTTGGGTAAATAATGTATAAACCAATTATTCAGAAAAATTGGGATTTAGTTCACAGAAAGATCCGAGCACTCTTTGATCCAATCATAAATCTTGATTCTCTGATTTCGGCAAATGCAAATAATCAAGAGAATTTTTCTTTTGGTAATTTGTCTTTTAAGCTGCGGAGACTGTGAAATGTAAAATCTTGTTGTTGTCCGTAAGATTTTGGATCTTCCTAGAATTTAGGTAAAAAATGTAAAAATCAATGTTAAAGTGGCCTATGCCCGGGAACTATTTACATATTGGGATTTTATATCATTAAAAAGTTTCAGTTGATGACTTTAACAAACCCTTTTTTGGTCCTTTTTTTTTATCCATTCTTGAATCTTTGAGTCTCTGGATTTGGCAGATGCAATACATCACTCTTGATCGATTATTGCTGCAAGGAAGAAGATGGAAGACATTATTACATAATTATTGACGTTGGGAAGAGTTTCAGAGAGCAAGTCCTTCGCTGGTTTACCTTCTACAAGATTCCCAAAATTGATTCGGTTAAAGCCCTTTTTTTTTGCTATCTTCTTGATTTCTTACATCTGAAATGAAAATCTAAATTTTACTGATTAACATCACTGTATGATTTTGATGTGTGTAGATCATTCTAACTCATGAGCATGCGGACGCAGTTCATGGCCTAGATGAGATCCGATCTATTCAACCGCGAGGTCCAGCCATTAACACCAATCCACTTCCTGTCTTCTTATCTCAATTCTCAATGGAAAGGTAAAAAAATTTTGGCTTCTACATTTTTCGATTATTGTTCTCTAATGAGAGAGACTTCAATGCATTTTTTTGTGCAGCATTTCTACTAGGTTTCCATATCTTGTTGAAAAGAAGGTTAAAGAAGTACCTAGGCGGGTTTCGCAGCTTGACTGGAGTATCATCGAAGAGAATTGTGACAAACCATTCATTGCCTCAGGCTTATCATTCACACCTCTTCCGGTGAATAAACCAAAACAGTTTGATTCTTCTCTGACCCTGAGACCTTTTGTAATATACCTTGGGCTCTACGTTTTTGCTTTTTTTAGGTGATGCATGGAGAGGATTACATTGCTTTAGGTTTCCTTTTTGGTGATAAATGTAAAGTGGCTTATATATCAGATGTATCACGCATTCCACCGAGTACTGAGTATGGTAAGAGCTGATAACGTTTTTGCTTCTTCTATACTGGAAGATTGATCTTCATTATGGTTTATGGATCTTTGACTATGCAGCTATTTCCAAAGCCGGTGCTGGACAGTTAGATCTTCTTATCTTGGATACAAATATACCGAAGAAGGTAAATATTATTTCTTAAGTTTTTTGCTTTAGGCTTTTCATTTCTTGAGAACTTTCTGTTGCCGACCATTTTCTTGACAATAGAGAGGACCACATCCCACACACATCTGTTTCACTGAGGTTTGTTTCTTCATTTTTCAAATATTGGCTTCTTTATTCTGAGCCTTGAAGAACAAGTTTCATTATTCTTGTTTCTTAAGGCTCTTGAGATCTTGAAGAGGCTCTGTCCAAAGAGAGCGCTTTTAACGGGGATGACACATGAGTTTGATCACCATGTATACAATAAGATACTTGCCGATTGGTCTCTAAGGTATGCAATGTAACAAATGTTATATCATTTTATTAAATCCACATTTCTGAAAGCTAATGGACTATGTTAATTTCTAGGGAAGGAATTGATGTACAGCTTGCTCATGATGGGTTAAGGGTTCCAATAGACCTATGAGCAAATTGCTAAATCAAAATTTATGAAAAGGAGAAACAAGTTTCTTGTGACAAGTTTCAAAAAGTTGTATGATTAATAATCTGAATTTTGTTTACAAAAATGAAATCTCTGTTTCAGTTACTTCTTCTGTGAATGATTCGAGATCTTTAAACCAAGCCCTTGAAACAACTTCTCTAAATCTGAAATCTCATTCTCAATATTCACTTCATTATCTTCTCTTCCGATCTTTTCATGCAACTCGGTTAGTCTTTGAAACCCAACACTCACTTCTTCTGCAGAATCTCTAAGCACTTGTCTCATCGATCCATTCTCCTCTTGAGCATCTTTGTATCTCCTCTTCAGAGATCTGTATCCGTCAATAGACTTGAGAAGCTGTTCAGAAAGCTCTTTGTTTCTTCCCTGAAGAGACATATCTTCGTCTCCTTGACTTCCATCACCATCTCCTTTCTTCTCCTTATTGTGCTCCACCGCGCAATTCTGTACTTTCTTAAGTAGTTTCTCGTTTTGGGCCCTGAGATCACTAATAAGCTCCTCCATTCCGGTCAGCTCGTGAGCTTTCCTCGCAAGCTCTATAGCCATTATCTCTTTCTCCTTACCTAAACTTGAACACATCATTTGAAGACTCTTTCTTGCAGCCATGCTCGCGGTTAGCTCTCTTCTCAGCTTCTGAGTGTCATCGAGGTCGTTCTGCGGCGGCTTTAACGGATTCTTGCTCGGACCATGACTCGGTTTCAGATCTGTGTTGCATCGTCTAAGCTCTTTTTTCCCTGATGATGATGATTGTTGAGCTTTCTGGATTCGTGCCTTTAAATCATCGAGAATCGTCATCATCGTGTTAACTCTCTGTGCCTTCCATTCATCGCGGTGCTTGGAGGTTGCTTCGTTGTGATCTTGAACGAGTTTCAGGAGTAGCTTAATATTCGTAGAGATGCCTTCACACAGAAGCAAGAACACGTTTAGCATGTTTTCTTGCCACGCAAGTCATGAAACTGTTTTCTTGCCCTAAACGATCTTTAATTACGTAAATAAATTCTGAGGAAGATCATGAGAAAGATGATTATTAGATGAATACGATTAATTTACCTTCTAATCCAGAATCTTCATGGTGCTCGTAGTTTCTTGTTGGTGAAGTAACAGATCCAGAATCAGAAGGAACTAAATCCGGCGAAGAAAATGCTCGGAGCCGGCTCATTTCTAACCGTCGGAGGGAATCAATCAGACAAAAAAATCGATGAGCAAAGGAAGATGTTGGAATCTTGGACAAAAACAGATTATGGTTGTTGTATGGCGTAATTAGTGGACAATCATTATGCTTTTGACCATTTTGGCTTGGCTCTTTTTTTTCAACTAAATTTGTCTGTCTTGCCTCATTTCACGCTCTATTTTTATTTTTTATTTATTTAAGACAAAATTAACATCGGCTTGTTATATTTGGCACAATTTGTTGTAGTCGTAAATATTTGGTGCCATGAGAACTATTATTAAATTTGAGAAAGAGCCGAAAAGTCCAAAACAAACCTCACTTAACTTCTCACTGGTTTGACAATTTCCGATCCTCTAACCAATGGATTCCTTCTCTTTATCATTATTGTCTACGTATTCTGAGACCATCTCCAACCCCTCATGCCATATGTTATTGCAAATGGCAAAAATATAGCAATAGCATTGGGTTTCTCTCCAACCCCTCATGCCATATATCATGCTATAATTTTTTTCCAACTTATTATTAATTGTTAAAACTACTTGATTTCTTCAAATTTTACAAAGTGAATCATTTGTTTTTCTTTTTTTGCAAAAACAACCAGAATTATATTTTTTTTATTATAATATTAAAACAAAATACATCATATTACATAAAAATTATAGAAAACAAAGATTTTAACCTATTGTTTTATGTTTTTTGAATTTCAGTATTTTTAAAAATAAAATTTGAAGTTTATTATGGTTATGTTTTTATATTTCTATGAAATAAATATTATTTATATTTTGAAAAAGTTATGAGTATTGTTTATTTATTTAAATAAATCATAATCAATATAATTAAACTGTTAAATTAAAAGTAATTACAAATTGAAGGACTATTTTATAAATAAAAAAGTTCAATGGCAAAATAGCATATTGCATAATCTCATGCCAAATATAGAAGCAAAAATAGCATGATGCTATTTTGCAATAGCATATGCAATTGGGTTGGAGCAAAAATTATGGCAAAATAGCATATATGTCATATTTAGCATGGGGTTGGAGATGCTCTGAGTGATAGGAAACTGCTGAATTGTGAGGATTAAAGGCAAAATTTAACATATTTTATGCTGTAACTGTTTATTGGTGGATTTTTGTGTGTGAGTCACTTGTTGCATTTCGTATTCTTGCATTTTTTGGGTGGACATGAATTTACTCTTAAGTGGGATTATATGCCTTGCAAATTAGAGGTCACAGTAATTTAGGTAAAGTAGTGTTCTCTACGTTTGGGATTTAAATGCACTGAGATCTTATTTGGCGGTATTTTGTTCTACGAGTAATTCATGATCAAGTCTTACTCTGAGGTCATTCTTGATATAACGCTGTTACTGTTAGAAAAGTTATTTGTATATATGTAAACAAGTAGTAGATTATCAGCTTATACGAGGGAACTATCGATCATAGACAAATATATATTTGACTCATCGTTTTTATTATAACATCTTGCTAAGGTATTTGCTAATAATTTTTTTTTATGAGAAATAGTAAAATACTAGGAGGATCAAATTGTAAAATAGTAGTTTTTGGTTCAGGAAATGTTTAGCGCGTGGTTTTAACTCGCGAGACGTGAAAATCATGAGCCTAGGCCCAAAGGTTATTTCGAGTTATTGGGCTTATCATAACTTGGGCTGAACAAACTATATCCGTAAATATATAAAAATTGCTGCCTCCTCCTCTTCGCCGTCGTCCTCGTCTCTGCCTCCGGTGATGAAGAAGGGAAAAGATAGTAACTGGGCGGAGCTTCCGCCGGACCTGACGTTTTCGATTCTGCTCCGTCTTAGCGTGGCTGATAGACTGAACAACGCTCAGAGAGTGTGCAGATCGTGGCGAGGCGCTGTAAAGACCCATTGATGTGGCGGAAAATCAACATGAAATATTTTGAAACAAGGTATAACAGTTTCGAGGCCATGTGCCGTCGCGCCGTCGACCTCAGCCAGGGAGGCTTGCTGGAGATCAAAATCGAGGGCTTCGGGTGCGATTTTCTCCTCGCCTACATCGCCGATAGGTGATCCTTCTCTCTCTAGCCCTAACACGAATCACGCAACTATATGCAGATCGAGAAATCTGAGAAGCCTTGGACTTGCAATGCACTATCCAATGATGACTAGTGGACTTTCGTACGAACTCGATAAACTTCCGTTGCTCGAAGAGCTCGAGATCTCACACTCATGGTTCAAACTGAATTTAAAAGGTATTGGCCGTTCGTGTCCACGGGTAAAGACATTGAAGCTAAACTTTTGCACAGGCTACAGGCGCTCTCCCGTAAAATGGGATATTGATGCAGTAAAAATCGCTAACAGCATGCCTCAACTACGTCGCCTCCAGCTTTTTGGGAACCAACTAACAGAATACGGCTTAAACATCATTCTAGACAGTTGTCCTCACCTGGAACACCTCGATTTACGCAAGTGTTTCAACGTTGAGCTTGTCGGGGATCTTGAGAAGCGGTGTTTAGAGAGGATCAAAGATTTGAGACGTCCCCATGACTCAACAACCGATGATTACCCATTTTGATGACGTGACGGCATTAACAATGCTGAGACACAACACAAGTTTGCTTTTGCTTGTCTTTTCAACTTATGAACTCGTTCATGTCTCTTTCTTTCTTCTCTATGTTGTTATATCCAGAATCCTTAAGTTGTTAATTTCTTTGTTGGTTCGCTGCAAAAGATGAACATTTAATCATCAGAACCAACGTGAATCCTTTTAATTTATGCAACGACACCTCAAACGAAGTAAGCTAGATAATGTCTAAGCAAGTGCATATGTTTAAGAAGTGAAACAATGCCAATTCCATTCCGCTAAAAACATGAAACAATCATTCATCACATGTCACATACCACCGGAAAAGAAACACCAAAAGAAAAACAAATTGAAATTAACCGTTCCAAGCCGGTTATCAAACGATAGCAGAAAGAGCATCCGTAATCAACAAGTTCCATGACTTGGGGACAGTAAGAACAACATCAAGCCACTCAACCTTTCCAAAAATCTCATCATACCCATCTTCTTTGCGCCTTTCAAGGGAAATCTCCGCACAACAAATCATATTGTCTTGCTCGCCATCACACTTGTCCCACAAAACCACCATCTTTCCACTGGACTCCACCAGTTTACAACTCCCACGGTGGCAAAAATAAGGGAAACCTTCAACATCAATCAATCTTCTCCATGCATTTACCTTAGCGTCATGCCAAAAGAAGTTTCCGAGAGACCAATAGAACAAAACATTTTCTATCACACAATATCTAGAGTAAAAACGGCAATCAGGATTAAACCAATCAGGATTAAACCCTAAAGAGGTCCATCTACCTTTCTTTGGATCGTAAACTTGGCACTTGCTCTTAATATTCCCAAAAAGGTAGAATTTTCCTTCAAGTGCTAAGCTTTTGACGGATGCTCCATGACCTATCTCCTCACTAGGGCTTGGTACAGAGCTCCAAGCTTGAGTCTCTGGATCAAACGCTTGGACCCAGTTCACGGAACTACCATCTCTATAACCTCCTGCTACATATATCTTCCCGTCAACTAAGCTAGCCGTGGAGAAGTTGTCTCCCTCCACCTGCATGCTTAAACCATCGTGCCATTTGTGAGACCTACAGTCCAAGACAGAGACACTACAAGAAGAGTCCACATCCCCACCAATTTTGTAGATGCTCGAACCAACCGCCACGAGATTCGTCGGAAGAGGAGAACTAGGAGATGGTATTGGGACCAAACGGTTGCCACTTGAGTTTGTCTTCCTTGTACGGTTAGGTGTTCGGCAGAGAGTGTACCATTGAGGGTTAGGGAACCCTAAGCACACATAGAGACAACTCTCGGTGTGGCCTAAGAGGGATCGTGTCTTGTAAAGCTCCGGTGAAGCTAGCAGTAACCTGAAGCTCTTTGAGACTAAGGAAAGAGTCGGGTAGTACAATCTCGAGACGCGTGCAATGCAGCTCAATAGCAAATCATCGGGAAGTGACGGGTTTGGTTTCGATTCTGGCTTAGGCGTGAGCACCGGTTTCGTTGTCGTCTTCCTCATAACTTCTTAGGGTTTTGACCAAACTTCAAATATTTATTCTACGTGGAATTTAAGGGTTTTGACTTGAGATTTTAACTAGCTTGACCTTTTTAACAAATATACTATACTGGGAGGATCAAATTGTAAATTTAATAGTTTCTGGTTTAACTGGCGAAACGTGAGGACTAGATTGTAAATTCGAACAAACGTTATCTGAAACTTTAACTTCTTCACTTCTGATTTCACAATCAGATCAGATGATACTGTAGAAATTGCTTCCTCCTCCGCTTCGCCGTCGTCCTCGTCTCTGCCTCCGGTGATGAAGAAAGGAAAACAAAGTAACTGGGCGGAGCTTCCGCCGGAGCTGACGTTTTCGATTCTGCTCCGGCTTAGCGTGGCTGAGAGACTGAAGAACGCTCAGAGAGTGTGCAGATCGTGGCGAGGCGTCTGTAAAGACCCATTGATGTGGCGGAAAATCAACATGACATACTTGGAAGACATTGGATACGATTTCGAGGCCATGTGTTGTCACGCCGTCGACCGCAGCCAGGGAGGCTTGCTGGAGATCAAAATCGAGGGCTTCGGTAGCGATTCTCTCCTCACCTACATCGCCAATAGGTGATCCTTCTCTCTCTCCATCCCTAACATTAGCAAGCAAGCTGCTTTTGATTGGTTTCATCGATTTTAATGACTTTTAATTAGAGCATTTTGTTAGCTATCACCTGCTAATCTGCATTTATCTTGTCTCTTTCCATCAGCTGAATCGTTTTGGAAACTGAATCATAGAATTTTTGATTTTTTTCTTCGAATTAGTCTACTTTTGAGTTTTGATGCAGAGATATGGAGGAGAATTGCTTATAACTCTGTTAAAATAGTCCTCTGTTATGGCTTTTCGAGTCTTGTTTTGTTTCACATGGTCACTCTCATCACACTTATCCTTTGGCATTGTTAACGATAAGAAGCAGAAGAAGATTGATCAGCTTATAGAACTCTTATCATAGACTTACTTTACGCATCACTAGAGTTTGATATTTTGTCTCGTGAATGCACAAGTAATTTGAGACTATGATTATTCATCTTGGTTTATGACAGATCAAGTAATTTGAGACTCCTTAAAATTCCAGTGTGCAATCCGATGTGGCCTAGTAGACTTGTGAAAGCGGCCGGAAAGCTTCCATTGCTTGAAGAGCTCGAAATCCCACAGTGTTGGTGGAAGATGAATTTGAAAGCTTTAGGCTATTCTTGTCCAAGGCTAAAGACGTTGAAGCTCAACTGTTTAGGTTACGGGCGGTCTCCCGAGAAATGGGATGTTGATGCGCTATCAATCGCCGAAAGCATGCCCGAGCTACGCCACCTCCAGCTTCTTGGGAACTGTCTCACAGACGTCGGCGTAAACGCCATTCTCGACGGTTGTCCTCACCTGGAACACCTTGGTTTACGCAAGCCTGGCAACGTTAACTTTGACGGGAATCTAGAGAAGCGATGTTCCGAGAGGATCAGAGATTTGAGGCACCCCAATGACTCCATCGCTGATTACACGTTTGATTCTACTTTCTCCGATGATGATTCAGAGGGAATAATAGATAGCGGAGGGGAGCTTTGAATAGTTTTCAGTGTCCATATGTCCTTCTGGACAATGCAGAGAACCATGATTTTTTCTTTTCTTGTCATTTCATTCCGCTGTCGTCTTCGTCGTTAATGAGCTATCCAGTTAGTATCAGACGGAAGGATGTGATATGAGAAGCCTTAGACTTTTAATGTGCTATCCAAATGTTAATGATTGTGGTTAAATGTTCGTTTCCACTATGTGATACTTAAATTCACAAGTAGGAGTTTGTTCGTGACAATGCAGCATTATCGACTGTTGTTTTGTCGCAGTCCATCATGCTTATCCAATGAAAACAAGAAGTAGATATTTAGCAGAAGAAGATCATTAAATTTGTGGACTTGCTTATGCTTTTTTTGATATTTTTGTCTCATGTACTAGTAGTATTCTCGATTTATAGTAGAAACTAGAAAAAAAACGTAATATGATTATTGTGATATGCTAGAATTTCTTCTTTCTTACTACTTCGTCGTTAATAATCGGATGAATTTAGTCATGGGCCTAGGCGAAAGAGACTATTTTAGTGGACTGCCCTACTAATTTCTTAAACATGTGTATCACCAAAGAGGACATAACTGTAATTTAACGACGGATACGACAGTCTTTTGACTCTTCAAAGTTGAAAGTGTACTGTTACTTCACTTCCTATGCCGCCGTCGTCTTCGTATTTGCCTCCGGTGATGAAAGACGGAGAATATGGAAAATGGGCGGAGCTTCCGCCGGATTTGACGTCGTCGATACTGCAACGGCTTGGCACGGTTGATATACTGGAAAACGCTCAGAAAGTGTGCAGATCGTGGCGTCGCGTCTGTAAAGACCCTTCCATGTGGAGGAAAATTGACATGCTCAACCCCGGAGACTTGGGAAGCATGCCGTACGACCTCGAGGTCATGTGTCGTCACGCCGTTGATCGCAGCCAAGGCGGCTTGCTTGAGATCGACATTTGGTACTTCGGTACCGACGAGCTCCTCAATTACATCGCCGACAGGTCCTATCTCTCTCTCTCTCTCTCCCTGTTTCTCAAACCTCGATAATTTTGGTTTTCGTTAAGTCAAATTTGATTTCGCTTGTTGAATAGTGTAGGCTAATTCTAGGGTTAGATATGAAAGATTTTGGGTCGCTTGAGTGTTTTTGAATGCTTTATGTTTCTTTTACTTGCGAGAATT
This sequence comes from Microthlaspi erraticum, assembly GCA_902728155.2. NCBI lineage: Eukaryota > Viridiplantae > Streptophyta > Magnoliopsida > Brassicales > Brassicaceae > Microthlaspi > Microthlaspi erraticum. The sequence continues at coordinate 204,264 of CACVBM020001362.1, read as the reverse complement.
GGAGGATTTGATTTCACTCTTTTAAAACTAGAAATCAATTTGTTGAATCAGTAGTTTTGTTAATCAAGTTTTCTCTACTACATTGTCCTAGTTTAAACAAGACACTGTATTTTTCAGATTTAGAGTATAAAATATCCAATTCATCTCAACATTGTTATGAATCTGAGGTCTAATTGTTTTGGCTTCAGGTTTTCGTGTGTTTTATAAAAAAAACAAATTCTTTTTACATCTTCTTTGGTTCTTCTTCTCTATCTTGGTTTATGTTTTAAACTTTTTACACAATTTTTTTTGCAGGTCGAGTAATCTAAAAACCCTGAGACTTATCATGTGCTATCCAATAGCAGACGAAGGATTTATTGAAGCAGTTGCAAAACTTCCATTGATTGAATACCTCGAGCTTTCACACTGCGCAATGTCAGGAGCGGCTCTGAGAGTTGTAGGCCAGACTTGTCCGAATCTGAAGACGTTGAAGCTAAGCGGCGAACCTAACCCCGACTTTAACGAGGATGACCTAAATAACGATGATGCTCTAGCAATTGCAGAAACCATGCCCGGACTACGCCACCTCCAGGTTTTTGGGAACTTTCTAACCGACACGGGCTTGACCGCCATTCTCGACGGTTGTCCTCACCTTGAACACCTCGATCTACGCAAGTGTTTCAACGTCAACTTCTCCGGGGAGCTGGCGAAGCGATGTGTTGAGAAGATTAAAGTTGTGAAACGCCCCAATGACTCAACCGCTGGTCACCCTTATGGTAACGATTGGTTCCATGAACTCAATGCCAAATATACTTACGGTGACACGGAGTCACGGACTATGATTTCGGTAACACCTACTATGATTTCGGTGACGCCGACGACTATGATTGGTACTAGGTGTTGAATCTTTCTGAACAATGCAGAGAAACATCAAACATGTGGCTTCTTTTGCTGGTCTTGTCAAACTTATGAACTCGTTTCATGTCTCTTCTTTTCTCTCTAATACAATGTTCTTGGATTTCCTTCCAGCTTTTTAAATAAGTTTGGAGCGCGTGAGATTGTGTAACTCGCGAGATTTATGCGATGGGCTTAGTTATAGGCCTAGGCCCAAGATTTAAGTAGGCTTGGTCGAAATTAGCTTCGTAATAATGTGATACCTTAAGGACTTGAATGGTAAATTAGAGAAGGTAACGAAAAGTCTTGAAAGTTTTACCTTTTTTTTGGTAAAATAAAAATGTCTTGAAAGATGCAACTAATTTAATTTGTAAATAAGTAATACATAAAGGACTTAAATGGTAAATTAGAGAAGGATAACGAAAAGTCTATGAAAGTTTTACTTTTTTGTTTGGGTAAAGAAAAACGTCTTGGAAGTTGAAACTAATTTAATTTCACACCCCTCTATAATAGATTTGACAATTTGCCCCACCGAACAGAAAAATGGCCTCTTCCTCTTCGCCGTCGCGCTCTTCGGTGATGCCGTCTTCATCGGTTTCTCCTTTGCCGCCGTCTCCACCTAATCCTATGAAGGACGGAGAATTGAAAAACTGGTTGGAGCTTCCTCCGGAACTGACGTCATCGATCCTGCTCCGGCTTGGCGCGACTGAGATACTGGATAACACTCAGAGAGTGTGCAAGTCGTGGCTCCGCCTCTGTAAAGACCCCTCGATGTGGCGCAAAATCGATATGCTTGACCTTGATGACTATGATAGCAAGGATTGCAAGGCGAGCATGTGCCGTCGCGCTATTGATCTGAGCCAGGGAGGCTTGCTTGAGATCGACATTGGGTACTTTGGTTCTGATGATCTCCTCGATTACATCGCCGATAGGTTCTCTCTCTCCCTATGACTCCAAATCGCTACATAGAGTGTGTTAGTTTTAGGTTTAGATATGAAAGATCTTAGTCGTTCGAGTGATTTTTAATGCTTGTTGTTCATTTTCCCTATGAAAATTCTGGAAATTATTGGTAGCTTTCGATATTGATTTTAACTGGTTGCTTGAAGATTTAGAAGATTTAGAAGTCCTATCATTCTGATGAATCTCTGATGAATACACTTTGGGACAACATTTAGTTACTCTTGCTTGGGAATGTATGCATTGCAAATTTGCAAGATAGAACTCTAATGGTTGAATTAATGGTTTTGTTAATGAAGTGTTCTCAACGGGGTTGAGTGTTTGTTCTTCTTCTTCTACATTGTCCCAATTTATTCACTTGCTCTTTCGATTCTAAGATTGTTATTGTTATGCTTCTGAGGTCAAAAAATGGTGGTTTTTATGTTCTTGGCGGTGCTAGGAAAAGCTTCTTTGTTGATAATATTTTGCATCGTTATCGTTCTTCTTCTGTAAATTGGGTTATGTTTCTAACTTTTTACACAATTATTTACAGCTCAAGTGATCTCAGGAGCCTTAAACTTGTAATGTGCAATGAAATAACAGACGATGGATTTTCCGAAGTAGTTTCGAACTTTCCATTGCTTGAGGAACTCGAGCTTTCGTACTGCCCACTGTCAGAAGAGTCTCTGAAAGCTGTAGGCAAGTCTTGTCCAAACCTGAAGACGTTGAAGCTAAACTGTGCTGGGTACAGGGTTCCTCGGAACGAGAGTGACGATGAGGCTCTGGCAATCTCTGCAACAATGCCAAGACTTCGCCATCTCCAGATCTTCGGGAACAGATTAACAGACGTCGGTTTAAACGCCATTCTGGAGAAGTGTCCTTGCCTGGAGCATCTTGATTTGCGTCAGTGTTTCAACGTGAACCTTGTTGGGGATCTGGAGAAGCTGTGTCTTGAGAAGATCAAAGTCGTGAGACGACCTAACGACTCGACCCGTGATTACCCGTATGATGCGACGGTTAACGATTTGGATTCGTCTGATGATGAGTACCCTTACGGATTCTCTGATGCCGAGCTAATGTCGGATGATGAGTATCTCTATGAACTCTCTGGTGCCAGTGATAATTCTGACGACGACATGGTTGATGTTTACGATGACATTTATCTCTAGATGCGTCGGATTGGATTCGCAGGTTATATTTTCTCGAACTCTGTTTATGACTTCTTCTTAGCGTGCTCCTTGTTTTTTTTTTTTTTTTTTTTTTTTTTTAATGTTCTTGTGTGTCCTTGTGTTATGTGATCTTGCTAAAGACATTGCTTTGGTTTTTCTTATCTAAACTCGATAAATGTTTCAAGGCTATGAGGTTTTTCTTTTTCTTATATTCCTTGACTAGAAAGTTTTAGTTGATTCAATCTATATTCTGCAACATTACAGAAAGCAAGCCTTCCCAACAATTACTTAAAAGCTTGTTGCGCTGTCTAAAACTCAAACACAAGAAGAATTGCCAAGATTAAAAAAGTACTAAGATGTGTAATAAAACTGTTTCCTCTCTGTAAGCAACCATCAAAAACCGAGTAGAACATGAATCATTTCTTGTAGAAGAATCTCTACTTAACAATTTTTTCCAAAAACATTTACATTATTTTCTTATAAACAACCAAAAGGAACTTTTTCTTTCTTTTTGTTTGGTTTAAGAGTAAAGAGACAATTCTGTGAGCCCGAGGAGTAATTAAAGACCAAGCGTAGCTTTCTCATCATCTTTGGATTTGTTATTGGATTGGTTATTTCACTCTTTCCCGCGTCCGGCGAGTACTATAATTGTGTGATTTCCTCCGATTCAAAAACTAATGGGCCGTTCCAAGTCCAGAAATTTGTAGGGCTAATAATAAATTGGCCCAAATTATGTTATTTAATATCCAATACCCTAGACGACCATATGGTAGTTACTCACCAATGTCTAGCTATTATAGTATCAATAAACTTAATTTAAGAAACATTGTTAAGAAACTTTTGTTTTTGCATCATTATTGGTAAGACTCAAAATGTCTCTTAGCTCTTTAAATCTAGCTTTTGGGCTGTATAAATCAGAACAAAGAGAAGAAAACATTCTAGCAAGGATATCAGTTCCAGCTTTTCGGGAACACGATTCTTGACAGTTGTCCTAAGCTGGAACATCTTGATATACGCCAGTGTTTCAGAGGTAAACTTGATGCTGATCTGGAGAAGCGGTGTTCGGAGAAGATCAAAGTTTTCAGACGACCTAACGACTCGACTCATGATTACCCATTTGATGCAACTGTTGGCGACTGGGCTCCTGGTTTTCTGCCAGACTATGACTATGACTATAACTTCAGTGACAATGACATCGACTACAATGATCTGGTTTTTCCTGAATTTAACGAAGATGATTTTAATATCATGATGCGTGGGTTTGGCATATAAAATCTTTTCAAAACCCTTTCATGACCTCTTCGTATTGTCTTTTGCTTTTGTTAAGCTTTTGTCTTTCTACAGTATCTAAACTGGATAAAATTTTCCAATCTATGGATTGTTTCATCTACTTTTGACTAAAGGTTTGCTTAGAGCTTGCTCTCTTTTAAACTCGGACACAACAAGAAATGTCAATATCAAAACTAATATATTTTGTGATATTTCGGATATTTCTCTCAGTAAGCAATCATCAGAACTCTAATAAATACATGAATTACAGTATCCCTTTGCTCCTTAGCTTTAATGTCTTGTAATCATATTATGGCAGTTTTGAAGACTCCTTATTAAACTCAATAAAAGTTTCAAGGCTATGTGAATGTTTCATCTTATTCTGACTAAAAGTGTTTGAGTTTTGTTCTCCAGCATATATGAAACTATGAAAGCAAGCCTTGTTCTGTTTAACACTCTGACACAAGAAGAAATGCGAAAAAGATCAAAACGAAGATGTGTAATAATAAGACTAAGAGGACCATCTCTCAATACACACAACTCACAAAGGTCTATCAACTAGTAAAATTACTCATGTAATATAATAGTTTTAACGGGCCGTGAAAAGCCCTAATGTTGAGTAGGCTAATTATAAATTGGCCCAAATTATGTTCGTTAATATGTAAATGCCACCAAGGACATTATGGTAAATCAGAGATAATGGGCTCTTCCTCTTCCTCGCAGTCGTCTTTGCCTCCGGCGGCGATGAAAGACAGAGGGTATATAAACTGGGCGGAGCTTCCGCCGGAATTGACGTCATCGATCCTGGTCCGGCTCGGCGCGATTGATATACTGGAAAACGCTCAGAGAGTGTGTACATCGTGGCGTCGCGTCTGTAAAGACCCTTTTATGTGGCGGAAGATTGTCATGCATGAGCGTGGATACTTGACAGATAGAGTGAAGTACGAACTCGCGATCATGTGCCGCCACGCAGTTGATCGCAGCCAGGGAGGCTTGCTTGAGATCGAAATTTGGCACTTCGCTACTGATTCTCTCCTCACTTACATCGCCGACAGGTCGAGTAATCTGAGAAGCCTTAGGCTTACAATGTGCAATCTACTATCAGACAAGGGACGTGCCCTATCGGTTGCGAAACTTCCATTGCTTGAGGAACTCGAGCTTTCACACTGCTCACTGTCAGAAGAGTCTCTGAAAGCTGTAGGCCAATCTTGTCCAAATCTGAAGACATTGAAGCTAAACATGCGTGGTAACAGGGACTCTGGCATCGTGTACGATGATGATGCTTTCGCAATCTCTGAAACAATGCGCGGACTTGTCCACCTCCAGCTTTTCGGGAACTATCTAACCAACGCGGGGTTAAACGCCATTCTTGACAATTGTCCTAACCTGGAACACCTTGATCTACGCCAGTGTTTCAACCTTAACCTTGTTGGTGATTTGGAGAAACGGTGTTCCGAGAGGATCAAAGTTGTGAGGCGCCCCAATGACTCGACTCATGATTACCCATTTGATGCAACGGTTTTCGAATGTGATCCATCTTCATCTGATGATGATGATTTTGGTTTTGGCTTTATTCCAGGCTTTTACTGACCGTTACGAGTCGATTACGACCGTATGATATTTTACGATGAACTGCTTTTCTAGATGCATCGGATTCGCAGGTGAAATCTTTTTAAAGCCTTTCATGACTTCTTTTTTGCATGTTCGTTATTTCAATGGAGTCGTGTATCCTTGTGTTATGTGAGCTTGGTATTAAATTAATGTTTTTTTGCTTTTGCAAAGCTTTTCTTTTTCTTTAATTTGTAAACTCAAGAAAAGTTATGTGATTGTTTATCTTCCTTTGACTAAGAGTTTGGATTTTTATCCTCAAACTTTAATGAAAGCAAGCCTTGAGCTTAATCTGAAGTGAGAATCTTCCCAAATCGTTGCTTAAAAGCTTGCCTGTCTAAAACTCAGACACAGCAAAAAATGCGGAAAAAGATATGTAAATAAAGCTTATTTCTCTCAGTTAAGCAATCATCAAAACTCGAATGGAAACATCAATCATCTCTTTGATCCTTAAATGTGGAAATCAAAGCAGAAACCTATTAGTAATTTTTTAAAATATTTTAACATTTGTAGTAAACTCATCCAGATGATAACAAAAAACCACCCAATTTCTCAGCAACGAAGTCTTAACCCTTTGCTTAGGCTTTTGAGCCAAAATTAAACAGATGACTGTTTCTGTTGATTCCTGAATCAACTCTCACTCATCATAGCATCTAACACCATACAAGGGCAGAAAAAGCTTGATTTCATATTATGACACAGTCTTGAAGACTCATTATTAACAAGCTTCTACATGGCCAGAATAATAGAGTGATCCCTAACAAAGAACCCTATTCTGAGTTACTATAATCATAATCACAATTATATCACAATTCACATGTGACCTTAGTAGTGTTGTCCTTTGCGTTTGCAAAGCTTTTATCTTTCTACAATATAATTAAGACTCAAGAAAAGTTTCAAGGCTATGTGAATGTTTCATCTTCTTTCGACTAAAAGTTTTTATTTTGTTCTGCAACATAGATGAGAGCAAGCCTTGTTCTGTTTAACACTCTGACACGACAAGAAATGCGAAAAACATCAAACTGAAGATGTCTACACAAAAGTCTTCTCTCAAAGGACTCTGCTCTAATTATATTTTTTACAAACACTCTAAATATTATCTTTAACGGGCCGTGCGAAGCCCAAATGTTGAGTAAGGCTAATTAGAAATCGGCCCAAAGTATGTTCGTTAATATGTAAATGCCACAAGGACCATATGGTAAATCAGTGATAATGGCCTCTTCCTCTTCCTCTTCCTCGCAGTCGTCTTTGCCTCCGGCGGCGATGAAAGACAGAAGGTATATAAACTGGGCGGAGCTTCCATCGGAATTGACGTCATCAATCCTGGTACGGCTTGGCGCGATCGAGATACTGGAAGACGCTCAGAAAGTGTGTACATCGTGGCGTCACGCTTGCAAAGACCCTTCCATGTGGCGGAAGATTGTCATGCGTGGTCTCGGGGTGGAGTACGACCTCGAGGTCATGTGCCGTCACGCAGTTGATCGCAGCCAAGGGGGCTTGCTTGAGATCGAAATTTGGCAATTCGGTACTGATTCTCTCCTCACTTACATCGCCGACAGGTCGAGTAATCTTAGAAGCCTTAGACTCATAATGTGCAATCTGAAGATAACAGGCTATGGACTTATCCTAGCAGTTGTGAAACTTCCATTGCTTGAGGAACTCGAGCTTTCACACTGCTCATTGGCAGGAGAGTCTCTTAAAGCTATAGGCCGAACTTGTCCAAATCTGAAGACTTTGAAACTAAACAAGTTTTGTCACAGGGACTGTGGCATCGTGTCTGATGATGAGGCTCTAGCAATCGCTGCAGCAATGCCCGGACTTCGTCACCTCCAGATCTTTGGGAATTATCTAACCAACACGGGCTTAAACGCCATTCTTGACAACTGTCCTAACCTGGAACACCTTGATCTTCGCCGGTGTTTCAACGTTAACCTTGTTGGTGATTTGGAGAAGCGGTGTCTCGAGAGGATCAGAGTTTTGAGACGACCCAATGACTCGACTCTTGATTATCCATTTCATGCAACGATTGTCGTCATGGATTCATGTTGATATCTCTACAACTCAGAGAAAAGTATAAATGCCATGTGTTTGTTTCACCTTCTTTTGACTGTATTAAGTTTTTAGTTTTGCTCAAAGCTTGTTCTGATTTAAACTTAGAGACTACTAGAATCAAAACTCTTTTAGAAACATGAATCAAAACTGTTTGTTCCTTAGCTCCTCAGGTTCCTTTAGATGGTAGCCAAAACCATCAGAAAATCTCTACGGAACTAATGTGGTTTAGGAACAAATCCATCAACCGCAAAGTTCCTTGTGGCAGAAGGAATGGCCAAGCGAACACCATCTAGCTCTGGTCTTGCAATGACTTGGCATCCGAGCCGTGACTTGCAACATTTTGTATACGTTTCTGTGAGCCTGAAAGCAAGATCAAGCATATCATTCTCTTCATATGTTGGTTCTTCAAGTTTGTTATAATATTCAGTGTCCTGTAAATACAATTTTAGTTAGTTTCTATCAGAAAAATCCAGGTCTCAGGGAAAGCAGAGGATGATCTTATACAAATTGGAGGAGATATGTTTTGACATTACGATCACGTGACATGTTGAACATGCTAGAGAAGCCTCACAAGCCCCTGAAGATTAAGTAAAAAGCAATCCATGGCTTCTCTATATGCACATTTCTCCGTATGCAAGAATTGGGGAATCGCTCAAGTTTTAAACTTACTTTAAGCCTTTTCATCACCCTTCTCAGAGAAAGAAGTAGAAAACAACCTATGGTTAATTAAAAAAAATGAAGCTGCTTGAGAAGTCCTAGTTTGCCTCTGTTCTGTACCATCATTGGCTGTCTCCAAAACAAGAAACAAGAAAGATTCACATCAATGTGGAAATTAAAATTATAAACTTTGGGAGTGAGTAAACCCGAATTTGTAGTAAATTCATCCAGAATCCAGATAATAATAACCCATACACAAACCACCAAGTTTATATCTTCAAGACTGGAGTTTGGACGCATTCTAATTGTAACGGGCCTTTCGAAGCCCTGATTTTAGTTTGCTAATCAGAAATTGGCCCAACTTATGTTCGTTAATATCCATTCTCATAAAGGACCATATGGTAATTGCAAAAGGATACGGAAGGTCCTGTGAGTCTTGAAAGTTGAAAGTTGAAAGTTGAAAGTTGAAACCACTTCACTCACTCTCCCTTATTTAATGGGATTCGACAGTTTGTCTTTGACCATCAGAGTAAATGGCTTCTTCGTCTCCCCCTTTACCATCTTCATAGGGACTGTTTTCGTCGTTGTCTCTTTTTTCGACGTCGTCTGCGTCAGTGCCTGGGGAGATGAAAGACGGAGAGTATGGAAACTGGGCGGAGCTTCCGCCGGAGTTGACGTCGTCGATACTGCACCGGCTTGGCGCGATTGAGATACTGGAAAACGCTCAGATAGTGTGTACATCGTGGCGTCGCGTTTGCAAAGACCCTTCCATGCGTGATCTCGAAGACTTGACAAGATTAAGGAGTTGCGATCTCAAGGTCATGTGCCTTCACGCAGTTGATCGCAGCCAGGGAGGTTTGCTTGAGATCGACATTGGGCACTCCTGTACTGATTCTCTCCTCACTTACATCTCTCAGAGGTTCTCTCTCTCTGTATTCGATTTCAGTGTTTCTTATCAGAAAATGGGAAAATTCTTGTTTTCTTTTTGGATATTTTGCCAACTAGTAATAGTATTAATAGGTTATGAAATATTCTCAACCATGTTTTGTATACATTGTTCAAACTAAAGCAAACCCAAAATGTGACTGTTTGTTTTCTTGCTTTTTCATTTTGGAGTAGAAAACATACACCATATGATTCGAAGCTTGTCACTCTTCTCAGATCTTGGGGCTATTAAAATAAATGTTATCATGTGAATATGTTTTGTATCTTACTCTTGTTGTCATCTTTAACTTGGCCTCAGTTTCTAACTATTACACGCAACTGTTTGCAGTTCAAGTTATCTGAGAAGCCTTAAACTTGCAATGTGCTTTTATATAACTGACAAGGGAATTGTGGAAGCAGTTGCGAAACTTCCATTGCTTGAGGAACTTGAGGTTTCATTCTGCTCCATGTCAGGAGATTCTTTGAAAGTTGCAGGCCAATCTTGTCCAAATCTGAGGAGCCTGAAACTTGCAGTGTGGAGTCAAATAACAGACAAGGGATTTGTGGAAGCAGTTGTGAAACTTCCATTGCTTGAGGAGCTCGAATTTTCATACGGCTCATTGTCAAAAGAGTCTCTAAAAGTTGTAGGCCAAGCTTGTCCAAATCTGAAGACGTTGATACTAAAAAAAATTAGTTACAGGGACTGTGGCATCGGGTGTGATGATGATGCTTTAGCAATCGCTGAAACAATGCACGGACTTCGTCACCTCCAGATCTTTGGGAATTATCTAACCAACACGGGATTAAACGCCATTCTTGACAACTGTCCTAACTTGGAATACCTTGATTTACGCCGGTGTTTCAACCTTCACCTTGCTGGTGATTTGGAGAAACGGTGTTCCCAGAGGATCAAATATTTGAGACGACCCAATGACTCGACTCATGATCCATAGACTATTAAGCATGCTCGTTGTTTCAGTGGACGTGTGTGTCTTTTGCTTTAGATTTTCTTAACTCAGAGAAAAGTATCAATGCTCTGTGCTTGTTTCACCTTCTTTTGACTATCAAGTTTTCAGTTTACAAAAAATGAAAATTTACTCAAAGCTTGCTCCGATTTAAATCTCAGACGGAACAAGAAATGCCAAGATCAAAAGTAAGATATGTAATGAAACCGTTATCTCTCAGTAAGCAATCATCAAAATTCAAATAGAAATTCTAATAGAATAATCTGTTTGTTCCATCTAGATGGTAGCCAAAACGATCAGAGAAACTCTACGGAAACTAATGTGGTTTAGGAAAAAATCCATCAACCGCAAAGTGCCTTGTGGCAGAAGGAATGGCCAAGCGAACACCATCAAGCTCTGCTCTTGCAGTGACTTGGCATCCGAGCCGTGACCTGCAACATTTTTCCAGGAACTCAATGATACTTTCTCAATAACTAAACAGCTGAAACTCCTTTTTTATTTATTTTGTTCAAGAGCGAAAGTTTACGTTTGTGTGAGCCCAAAAGCAAGATCAAGCATATCATTCTCTTCATCTGTCGGCTCTTCAAGTTTGTTATAGTATTCTGTGTCCTGTAAATACAATTTTAATTAACCTTAATCAGCAAAAAATCCTCGTCTCAGGGAAACCAGAGGATGATCTTACAATACAAAATGGAGGAGATATGTTGTCTACCATCACAATCACGTGAGATTAAGCCTCACAAATCGCTTTACTAGATATGCTTCGGATTCGCAGGCGAGATATTTTCAAACCCTTTCATGACTTCTTTTCAGCATGTTCGTTATTTCAATGGAGTAGTCTTAACGGGCCGTGCCAAGCCCTAGTGTTGAGTAGGCTAATTATAAATTGGCCCAAATTATGCTCGTTAATATATAAATGCCACCAAGGACATTATGGTAAATCAGAGATAATGGCCTCTTCCTCTTCCTCTTCTTCCTCGCAGTCACTTGATGATAACAAGACAGGCACTTGTGGAAGCTCTTGTGAAACTTCCATTGCTTGAGGAACTGGAGCTTTCACAATGCTCATTGGCAGAAGAGTCTCTGAAAGTTGTATGCCAATCTTGTCCAAATCTGAAGACTTTGAAACTAAACAAGTTTGGTCACAGGGCGGACCTTGGCATCGTGTCTGATGTTGTTGCTCTAGCAATCTCTGAAACCATGCGCGGACTTGTTCACCTCCAGCTTGTCGGGAACTATCTAACCAACAGCGGCTTAAACGCGATTCTTGACAATTGTCCTAACCTGGAACACCTTGATCTACGCCGGTGTTTCAACCTTAACCTTGTTGGTGATTTGGAGAAGCGGTGTCTCGAGAGGATCAAATATTTGAGACGACCCAATGACTCGACTCTTGATTATCCGTTTCATGCAACGATTGTCGCTATGGATTCCTGATGACTACCTCGTTTATTCTCCCTATGGTTTCAGTGGACCTGTGTGTCTTTGGCTTTTGTCTTTCTACAATATCTCTAAACTCTGAGAAAATTGTAAATGCTATGTTGTTGTTTCACCTTCTTTTGACTGTATTAAGGTTTCAGTTTATTCTGCAACATGCATTAACGAAAACAAAGTCTTGTGCTATTCTGCACTGAGAATCTTGCAAGAAAGAAAATTTGCTCAAAGCTTGTTCTGATTTAAACTCAGATACTAGAAGAAATGCAAAGATCAAAACTAAGATATATATAACGAAACATTGGCCAAAGCAAAGCCTTAAGCTATTCTGCACCGGGAATCTAACAAAAAATGAAAATTTGCTCAAAGCTTGTTCTGATTAGAATCTCGGACACATCAAGAAATGTCAAGATCAAAACAAAACTAAGATATGTAATGAAACTGTTTTCTCTCAGTAAAACATGAATCATCTCTTTGTTCCTTAGCTTCTCAGGTTCCATTTATATGGTAGCCAAACCGATCAGAGAACTTCTACAGAAACTAATGTGGTTTAGGAACAAATCCATCAACCGCAAAGTTCCTTGTGGCAGAAGGAATGGCCAAGCGAACACCATCTAGCTCTGGTCTTGCAATGACTTGGCATCCGAGCCGTGACCTGCAACATTTTTTTCCAGGAACATAACGATACTTTCTCAATAACTAAACAGATGAAACTTCTTTTCAATTTATTTTGTTCAAGAGAGAAAGTTTACGTTTCTGTGAGCCCAAAAGCAAGATCAAGCATATCATTCTCTTCATCTGTTGGCTCTTCCAGTTTGTTATAGTATTCTGTGTCCTGTAAATACAATTTTAAATTACTTTTATCAGCTCGTCTCAGGGAAAGCAGAGGATGATCTTATATATAGAAAATGTAGGAGACAAGTTGTTTACCATCACAATCACGTGACATGTTGAACATGCTAGAGAAGCCTCACATGCCCCTGGAGGTTTAGTAAGAGCAAATGGATCAATGTTGGAAACATTGGAGAAAGAAGAAGAAAAGAATGGAAAGAGAAGTAAGTCTGTGCCTTCGAGGTCTATATCATTTTCATGAGCAGCTTCGAGCACAGACATTCCAATGGGGACTTTCACAGGTATCTCCTCTCCGTCTTTATCAACAAAGATTATAGTTATCCTGACCAAAAAAATACAAGATCATAATAACTATCAGACATTATGTATGTGCACATTTCTCATTGTGCCAGAAATTCGCTGAAGATAATTACCCGACGAGACTTACTTTTTAGTTTCTTCATCATCCTTCTCAGAGGAAGTTGTGGAAAAAGCAGAAAACCTATTGTTCTTCAAGAAGAAGGCTTCTTGAGAAGTCCTCGTTTGCCTCTGTACCATCATTTGCTATCCAAAAGAAGAAACAATAAAGACTCAACATCAATGTGGAAATCAAAACAGAAACCTCCGAGTGACTAAAAAAACTCATCAAGAATCCAGATAATAGCCATACATAAACCATTCAATCTCTCAGCAATAAAATATAAGCCTTTGCTTAAGCTTTTGAGCCAAAACCAAACAGAGGACTCTTTCTATTGATTCCTGAAACAACTCTCATTCAGCATAGTATCATTACATATATACAACCTGAACGCGTCTAACACCAAACAAGCGCATAAAAGCTTAATTTCGTTCTTCTGCAATCATATAATCATATAATCATAGTGACACAGCCTTAAAGACTAGTTATTAACAAGCTTCTACCTAGGCAGAAGAATAAAGTGATCTCTACCAAAGAACCCTACTCTAGTGATATCTAACAGAGTCTATACATCAAGAAATAACACAATTATGTCGCAAATCAAAGCTTCGAGTGTAACAGAGTATAAAAAAAGTCGAGAACAAGCTCAGACTAACCGGAGATCGCAAGTACTGCCCATAAGACCGTTGTAGATTCCTTGTCCCATATGTCGATAAATATCCTTCTGTCAAAACAAGAGATTTAGAGATCATCAACAAAATCTTAAGTCTACATATTGTAGACCAAATGTGTGAGCTTATCCGTAATGTTATATTAATCCCACCAAGAAGAAAAAGAGAAAACAAAAATCAACAAAGAGACACTAAACCCTGAAAGACTCTAATACGCAGTGTGAAATCGAAGTGAGATATGAAAGAAACTTCATCAAAACGCGTATCTAGCAAATGCTCAGGAGCATCGATTCTGAAGCAGATAATATAATATACCTCTTGCGAGCTGTTTAACAATGGCAGACCCGAATCTTGAGATCCTATGACCGAACATCGTTCACTGCCGCCAAAGCTTCTTACTTTGAGAATAGCTGAAACCTCGAACAAATTGAAAATTTCAACCTAAATTGAGTGCGACCAAAAAAAAACAACGAGACAAACTCAGAATTTAAGAAAGCTTGATAAGACTACCAAACGCACCAATCTGACTATCTCGAGACTGGAATTAACGATCCAAACTTGGGCCGCAAATGAAAAATCTGAAGGAATCAAACACAATTTATCGTAGAGAATGATCGAGGGAAGAAAAAAAAGTCCACTTTTAGAAGATCCCAAACGAAGAAAAGGTTAATCTTAAGCTCGAAGATGAAGATTAAGGTTAAAAGAGAGGGCTTTGTGTTAACATAGACAACCAGAATCTCAAATGTTCCTCTGTCTTCAGCTTCTTTCTTAAACCTTTTCTGGTTTTCTCGTACACTGTATTTCGATAATATCTTTAACCGAACCGGATCGTGTACCGGTCCATCCCAAACATGAAACATCCAATGCAAAATTGCATACATTCAAGCAATATGGCCACAAATTCGATTATGAGAAACCAATCGAAACAAATGACTTGCCTCTCAACACTAATCTTTGCAGAAGATAAGACAAAATACAAATACAAATCAGTCTAAAATTCCAAAACCAAGAACTTTGGGACAACACTTTAGATAAAATAAAATAAAACGCTCAAGCAACTTCGTCCGATCCCTGATTCTCTTCCTGATACTGCTCTTCAGCTTTCTTAATAACCTGATCCCAACCACTACCAGAACTCATATCAATATAATCATAAGGAACAGCCGTCTTCAAACCAGGAAGCACGCTACGACGGCTCTCAACAATCCTCAATTCCAATTCACTACATTCTCCACCACCTTCAATCTCCTCAAGCTCTTCCCAAGTATACATCAACGGCAAAGTAGAGCCACACCAAGTATTAAAATCAATCAGCTTAACCTTCCTCTCCTTGGTCACATAAACATCAAACGTATAATTCTCCGATTCAAACTCCATCCTAATCTTATCATCAAAGAACTCTTCAATCAATCCTTTGACCAAATCCTTCTCATCGACAAGAACAGGGTAAAACGTTGTAACCTCACGCTGGCAAATCCCAACAAGCTCGTTCGATTTGACGAAGCATCTAAATTCCATCTCAGGCTTTAACGAAGGATACCATTTTCTCAACGCGAGGAAGAAGCTCTGTGGCCTTGACGAGGTTTTGTCGTCACACGAATCGTAAGCGTTGCAGAGGTCATGGAGAAGCGAATCTGAGGAGCGGAACAAGAGAGCGATCTCGCTGAAGCAAGTGCAGCGGAGATTCTGCGACGGGCTGATCCAAGCTGCGTCTTTCGGTGCGCTCCAATTCAGCTTCGGGAGGATTGAGCCGCCTAGGGTTTCGATTGATTGCTTGATCTCGATTTCGAGCTGCGGAAACGAAGGGAGTTTCGATTGCGGCGGCTCTGCTTCGTCGTCTGATCCTTCGGAGACTTGGAAGTCGTCTTGTTCGTCGGGGTTGTGGACTCTGTTGGGCATTGCGTCCTCGTTTGTTACGGAGTCGGGGAGGAAAAACGGATTGGGATCGTCGACGAGGTAGCTGATGAATGTCTCTGGGAGTTTGTGGAATTTGGTTTTGATGGTTAAGGATCTGAATTTCGGGTACCAGTTCTGAATCTGGCATCGGTTTACTTCCTCTTCCTTCATCGTGGTAGAAAAAAAGGAGCTTGAGAATTCAAAATTAGTCGAATTTCTTCTTCCGGCGTTGATGGAGGTTTCAGGGTTTCCGGTGGGTGCGAACGGACGGAGAAGAAGTTTTCTCTTTCATTGTAGAGGTAAGGGTTTTGTTTCTGATTATATCTTTAATGGGCCGTATATAATGGGCCTCATAAGCCCATATTTTGTGTAATTGATTATTTGGCATGATATTTTACTGATAACAAGGTAAATCCATGTGTATTGAACTAGTGATAATGCTATAAAGCAAAGTAGATGATGTGATCTATTTTTTTATGAGAAATACAGCGAAGATGGTTTTGGCTCTTGTTAGAATCTTGTTATGAAATGTATGTAACTTTTTGTGGAATGTAAAGAGGTTTCAAGGCTTTTAAGATTCTAAACCCAAGAGAAAAGTCAAGAACAAAACACAAAGCTTAATTGCTACAATACCAAAATCTTTGTAAACTTTGCCACAAAGGAAAAATACTCCGGCACAACTGATCTGACGAAGATTGACCTTTTCCGCCGAAAATGTTAGCTTCCACGACAGAAAAACAATGCAACTCCTATGAACAACAGTCGTAGCCACCTTGGTTTGTATTCCGATAAAGATCTTGCCGCGGAGACTTCCGATCTGAATTTTTAAACGAAGAAACACTATATATATTATAATTTTGCAAAAGAAAAATGTTTTCGGTAGTTAAAAGATAAAGTTAATGTTCTTACTTGGATACATCATAGGAGCATTTTCCGTAGCCTGCAAGCAACACAAATATATATTCTATCACCACATACATAAAAAGAAAAATTACGGAGAAACAATCCTATAACATTAGGATTTAGAGGTGTTATTTCAAAACATTATTCAATCATGTGTTTCGTCATCATATATTTGTTAATGTTATTTAACAATTAGTGTATATATATATATATGCATGTAGTGCAAGTAACTTACTAGGATTAATCTTGGTGAGTGAAGCTGTTCCACCGAAGTAACAAGCGATGAGATTATTCCCATTGGTTTGGTAATACGCATTAAACGCAAAAGAAGCGTGCGACACGAGCGTGTCCGGTTCGTAACAATCACCATGTCTCTCGATGACCGAGCAATCCACTCCCCCGACCCCGCAGGCCCAGTCAAGAGCTCTCTGTAGCTCAGCTTGGGACGCACCTGGTTGAGCCACACACCATGTTGTTCCGTCCAAGAACGTTGTGTTACCTTGTGGTCGAACTTGTGATTCTGGTCGGATCACAGTTACCGGTCTTGTAGCTACACATCGCACGGACGATTATCCGTTATTTCTTCACCATACATGTTTTAAAAATTTCACTCATATTAAGATATAAGTTGCATGATCAAAATTCGAAAATTTGTAACTTTAATAAAACAGATTCTTAGGAAACAAAACAATAATCTTAGAGGGAGTAACAACTAACTACGTTCTATGAATGGAGTGAAGGATGTTTACTTTACCTTGGGAGATGAAGTTTAGTAGAAGCAGAGAAAATAGAAAGATCCAAAACTGATTTCTCATTTTGAGATGTTTGTTATAGCAAATACAAATGTAACAGGGAAGAAAGAATCTAGATCATCACATCATCCTAACTAGTAATCTATATTATGGTATTGACAATCTCTCTAATGATCATGTGATGGGGACTTGGAGAGGTTTGAGACAAGAGAAGTTTGTTTTATTTTGGCACAAGAGAACCTAATCGAAAGAGCAAAGAATAATCTAGATCACTCTTTAAGGAATCGAAGGTGCCTTCAAGAGAAATAACATGTTCAATCTTTTAAAGCAAAAGAAATTATTAACGATAAAGTCAGTAAGGTATAAATCAATCTCAATCTCATGAAATCAATCTCCTTGCTGATTCAATCTATTATTAGAAATTTTAATATTAGGAATATATGATTTCCCGATCTATACACTGATTTGTTTTTGTATAAAACGAATACGGAAAAGTTGAGAGGATCACAAGCAAAGAATTAGCTTCAAAAGAGAGTACATAATAATAAATTCGTTAAAAATAAACACATACTAATTTGTTTTAATAGATATATATCTTGATTAAGATAATTTCAATCCAAAGATTCAAAAGACATTTCGGTTTGATTAAGAAAACAACATTTTAAACCCAAGTCATTACAAAGACAACAACTCGATCAAACTTCAATAGTACAACAAAACCAAAAGAAGACTTATAACTCAGGAAAGCATAATTTAAAAACAAAGCTTTATGGTTTTTGATTACTTTTGGCTTAGTGAAGCCTGGTGAGCTCTTCAACTCTCTTACACAACTCTTCCACTTGAACATTCATGGATTTAGATATATCCTCCATCTTGTTCCTGCTCAGATCCAGAAACGATTCGATCAAGTCTCCATCCAAGAAGTTCCTCGCTTCCGCTGTCCTCTTCTCGTTATTAAACGACCTCCACTGCTCATGGCTTAACCCACCAACTCCTTTAATCACTTTCCTCAAACTCGACTGCAATTTCTCCAAGAAACTATACTGTTCTTGAGGCAGTGAAGCTATCACTCCAATCACTCCATTGACTGTACCAAAGATGACAGTTGGGATCTGACCAATCTCTGAATCCGGCAGCCTCATTACAAGAGATCCATGGTGGAATCTGTTCACAAACTCCCCAAGGTGATACTCCCCAACTACCTCTAAACGCCCTCGTTCTTCATCAGTAGCACCTTCACTGTTCTTCTTCACTGTTAACAAATTGAAATTGTTCTCAGCACCAAGGTAGATATCGTCATCCAGTATCTCAACCGCTGACATCCAATTCGCATTGTAATCCCGAGCACGTTCCTCAATCGCACCTTCCTCGTGCTGTTAATAACAAAGCAAAAAAACAGTAGTCATGAATCAGCTATAAGTTTTAACCACAAGAAGTTTCATTTCATACACAAGTTACTTGTACCTTGTAAATCAGCAAGGAGATTGATTTCATGAGATCACCAACAACTATAAAGTCTCCACGGGTCTGTACATAGAGAGCTAGAATGTGTCCGTGATGTCCACATTCAGACTGTAATTCACGAGTGCCATCATCACGTAGCGTCCACTTGTATAACTGAATCTTCTGGTTGATAGCAGCCAGAAGTTTCCCATTAAAGGCATTCAGAGAATAAACAGATCCTTTGGTTTCTTTCTCGGCAATAAGCTGCAATCTCCCATCTTCAACTATAAATACTAATATCCTTCCCTATTTTCACAAAGCACCAACATTCAAAGACACATCAGAACACATATATATATGACTCAAGGATAATAATATGCTTCTAGTAAGAAAAAGATACCTTAGTTGGTTCATTTTCCTCAGGTAAAACATAAGCGGTTCCAACGCAGTAGTAGACATTTTTGTCATCGGTGAACGAGCAGCTTAGTATGGAGCAACCGTATTCAAAGGCATCCAATGGATAAGTTGACACAAATTCGAAAGTTTGGTCATCAAGGAGACGGACATAATGCATCTCAGATTCTTCGGCATTTGTCTGGTTCCCCAAACTGCAGATCCCAAATGTACGCGTCTGCTCCTGATGGCAGATACGACGTGCATGCTCTCCAAGAGGAATAGTGCGGATGTGAAGCTTCTGAATATCATCAATGGTGCCTATTGTAAGTTCACCTTCCCTAGCAATTGCTAAGCTGCTCATAAGAGAGAACAGAGAATCAGGTTTCACACTTCAATCAAGAACTTGAAACAGAAAGCCAATAACACAAAGAAGAGAGGATATTTAGTTACCTGTCGGGGAAAGCAGCAGAGTTGAAAGGACACATGTGACTAACTTCTTTAAGATTGACATTGCTGTATAACAGCTTCTTGTTGCTGCTATAGATGACGGTTGGTCTATCTGATGCAGCAAAGACGTGTGTGGCATTTTTAGATGAAAATGTACGCAGAGTTATTGGCTGAGTCCCGAGTGATACTTTCTTTCTGTCTTTCAATTGCCCGGTGGTTGTATCCAACTGGAAGTTCAAAAGATGGCCATCTCCAAGAGCACAAAGCAAGTAAGATATCTGCAACATAACATATGTTAAGTTCAACCTTAAAAATTAACTCGGTCTAAGCTTATTTGAAGTAAGGTCCAACGGGATTATACCCCTTCGAATGCACAGAGAAGAACAGATCGGGGAATGATCTCTCCTCCTAGTTGCTCCTTCGTAATAAGAGTCAATTCCGGCAGCGAAAAAACCCTCACACTTATATCTGTCCACATCCCCACCGAAGCTAGCTGACTGTAATTAGGATTGTCGCCGATAGGATTTATATCGAGGCAAGCAACTTCGTACTCCAAAAGGGCATGTTGCACTTCCGTCAGTTTCCCGTCTCCGATTTCTAGATAAACCAAATGGCCACCTCCAGTTGCCAAAAGAACCTACCAAGCAAATCGAAGAATCCATTAACAAATGGTAATTCAAAAACGTGTTATATGTTAAGACACTCATGTTACAGTTCTCTCTGAAGAAAAATAATTTCAATGTAGCGGCTACATACAATACTATTAAAACTAATCCAGAATGAAAAGACAAACCTGGCTGGCATTTGCGGTTGCAACGTTAACAGTGAATCCCGCTGGGGCGTGCCACTCATCCCGCAGTTCTCTAGTTGTAGAGCTGACAAGTCTAACAGAATTTGAAGTAACCTGATCCATAAGAGGCAGCAGTTAATTAATGTTCATGAATAGAGAGGAGAGTCCAGACAACTATTTCAGAAAGGAAACTAAGCTTAACAGCTATCAGATACATCAATTGTCTTTGAAACCTACCTGTACAAGTTGATTGTGCACAGCATCATGGCAAAATAAAGTCTGCACTTGAGACAAGAAACCCTCAATCTCCGTCTCTTCCAGTTCATCCTCAAGATTCATGGCTAATATGCGAGTTTCACTGATAAAGCTAACTACAAGGAATGTGTCGAAGGCTTCATCAATCGAAGATTTCAACGACCACATTCCCTTGATACCTTGAAGTTCCACAGAGGCCTGTAATACAACAGAGTATTAAGATAGAAACCAGATGAGAAAGCTGCACGTAAGAGATAATTGACATTTGCGACATAAATCAAACCTGTTCATTGATTCCAATTCCATTGCGGACTACACGGAGTGAACCATCCTTAAATGCTCCAGAACAAGTTACAACCTGACCTTGTCCTTGTCTCTCGAGGTCGACTACACAAAAGTCGACAATAGGCCCCAAGTTGATATACCTTTCCAAGACTTCTACGTATGAGCCTTTTGCATCAGGATGTAGATTTAGCTTTACTAGCTGCAAATGAAAAATCATACATGGAAACACTCAGATGGTTGATTTTTACTTTTTCTAGAAACGAGAGAAAAAGGACTGTTTTTTCTTTGAATTTTGCTGTAAACTGAGAGAATAAACAAAGTCTCAGCGGATTACCACTAATACAATAATTGGACACAGCTTCAAAACATGGCAAGTATCATCTTACATTCTAGAAGAACAATTTGAGAAAAACTGCGTAGCGAGACCAAAAATCATTCATAACACACCTGTGAATCGCCATAGCTTGAGCCGACAAAGACAACGGCATTGTCAAGGTACGATATACTTGATGCAATAGACGTTTCACCCAAAAGCTCAATTTTTAGGCCAGTGACCCTTCAGATATTCCAAAAACAGCAGCATAAGTACATTGTAAATAAATTGAGTACAGCTTTCAATTGTTTATTAACTGGAAGGAAGTAAGAGTAAGCACACATGTATACTCACTTTTCTTTCTCGTGAGTTATAACAAGCAGATGAATCAGTCCAGCATGATCACCAAGAAGATACCTAGAACCATCAACATCAACTCTTCCATATGCTTTAGTGATGGACTGTACACACAAATTGAAGGTCACATATCAAACTAAGTAAACAAAAAGGGGTACTCGCAGAAATCTCAAGCAACTGTATACAAAAGCAGGTGAGATTACGTTGAAAGAACTTACAGGTCTTATTGGTATTACTTTCAATGAAGTAGGACTGCAGTAGACAATTGTCTCTTCCCCGATAATAAGGACGCCACAGTGAGGTGGTGGCACAGGAATTAGTAAGTCAGCACCATTGTCGAGATTGTTCTGTTGCCATGGACCCTCGACAAAATCCTTATCTTTTAGAGAGACTTCATATGTTTTCATATGACGAGCATCTTTGTTGTCCTATGAAACGAAGCATTAGTTAGTCCCACCCGTGACAACTCTAGATTACATCCGTACATCAGACTATATCATGATTATTATAGTAAAACGAGAAGATCTGTTTAAATAACTACCACTCAAGCTTAAACTCCATCAACTACCAACAGTACATATATTAACCAACTCCAAAAAAGTTATTTCTACAGTGAAATCTAGTATGACTTAAAAATGAAGAACAAGGTTTACAACAAATTCAAATGCAATTATCAAAATTCTTCCATAGCGCATCCATGTTAAGATATTTTCATACCTGGTAAAGAACCGCAATTGTGGGCTTTGCACATCCAAACAGAAACTTGATATCCAGAACCTGCAATTCCTCCAGCCTGCAATTCAGACACCACACTCAGTATATAATTCAATTTCAATTTGTTACCAAAATAACAATATCGTAAAGAATCAAGAGGACTGCGTCTATTTGCGAAAGAATGTGATACATGAAAAGAGAACACACACACAAAGGTGACGATCCAATGGAATATGCTATCTGAATAAAACAATACCTGATATTGAAAGCTTCCTTGAGCTGCCCCTTATTATCAAATGGAATAACCTAGCAGAAGAACCAAAGGAACATAACGCATCATCATACAATGTATAAACAAATAGATCAGTGGAAGTTCAGTAGCATGATATCATTCAGCAACGGAGCACATATGTTAATTTCTTAAGGAAGACAACTATATACCTTGAACAAGCCGTCATACAGATGGAGTCCAATTAATCTACAATCTGGATCAATTATGCCAATCTACAAAGCCAGTGTCAAAACAGTAGTAAGCTACATTCCCACAATCAGATCACATATATTTTAAAGAAGGAATGTAAACAATTTAAGCACTCTAAAAATGAGCAGTGGAACAAGACGTTATTCAATACCTGCCCATTGTCTGTTGGTCTGCCTATACGATCAGAAACATCCCCCATTGCTCTGAAAAAAATTTCAAAACATTATACAGAATAAGCAGGTTGGTTAAAATCAATCTATTCGGGCAAGTATGATCATATATCAAAAGAAAAATAACACAGCTGATTGGTTAACATCAATTTCATGCACGAAAATCTATTATATTCTGAAAGCTATACCTTGTAATAAGCTCAGAGGACTCAGAGTCCCATTGAAGAACACAGAACTTGTATCTCTCAGTTGCAATGAACAGAAAGTCTTGTGCTTCTCCCTGCAAAGGATGGTGGACAATACTATTAGCATCGTAACGTGCTAATCAGACCATGATAAAAGAATACCGTAAGTGATATATGTATACTCACATGTGGCCGGAACAATTCCAAAGTAGCGATTCTTCCATATATGGGAACATCCAGCATAGGCTGCAATATAGGAACATACAACAGAGTCTTACATTAGTAGCAAAACAAAGCATTTCAACCAAGTTTTAAAATTTATACTCAAAAGTCCAAGGAACTTAAAAATTTGTAAAATGAAAACGAAAAACAAGATGAAGACTTTTCCTTATTGATGAAACGGTAATCCAATATAGATGTATGTAGTACCTGAAGTCCCTGTGGGGTAAGCAAATGGATCTCAATTCGAGTACATTTCCTGCAAACAGATCAACACCACTGTCAAACTAACAATATAATGGATCTGATCCAATATTTGCTAAATCCAAAAAATGAGGTAACTTTTATAACAAATCTACAGAGCTGCTATCAAATGATACTTGAAAACCTCTCCATATCGGAAATGGCACAATTTTCAGCATGTAATTTAGTTAAGAGCAGTTACAGAAATACCCAAAACAAGTCTCAGTAACACTTTTAATTATCAACAAACACATAGAGACTAAAATCCCAATCCTCTTCACCAAAGTGTGAGCATTTCTCAATTCTGAAACCACTAATTGACTACAGCTACAATTGACAATTTCGAGAGAGAGTTCGTCCTTCGAATTTGTTTGCAAAGAGAGCAAAATAAAGAAAATGGACCACTGATGTGCAATAGCTTCCTTGAAAACCCTAAACCCCAAATCAACAGTTGCGATACGAAAGAGGAACCAACAGAAAATTGATTAGGAAGAGAGGAAGGAGGAGAATCATACGCGACAATGAGATTGAGCTCTTGAGGACTGGTGAAGTTCCCAACGCACGAGTGAGTGACACTAGTGGGTTTGTGAGCCGTGACGACGTAATTCCACGAGCTCATCTTCTTCTTCTTCTTCCCCTGAAATTGGAGGCTTCACAGTCTACTAAGCGAGGGTTTTCCCGCCTCTAATTCTAGAGAAGCTACTGGATTTCTCTAACGAGCTTTTGGAATTTCAATGGAGGAGAGAGAAAAGAACAATGAAAAACAAAGACAAAAGAGGCGAAAAGCGAAGAAAGGAGAAGAAACAGTCGACAGACACCACCCCTTCGACAATGACGGTCGGTTTGGTATACAATTGAACAGTTAAATGGATGGTCCGGTTCGGTTTACTATGATATTCAAACCTTTAATTCGAACTAAACCATCAGATGCATTAAATTGATCTTATACTAATTCGATTTCATGTAAATATTCTTCATAGAGAAAACCCAATAAATCAGAAACCGGACTGAGCACCAAACTTAAAATGATAATCCGGTTCGGTACGTCCTATAGGATGATTTCCGGTTAGTCTTCGGCAATTAGAGGCGCAAGTTTCGGCTTCAAAATCGAAAGAGACAATGTTAATGGGCTTAGAATAGAGCAGCTAATAAATGGGCCGGGTCATTACGGGTCAACCCGATTCCTGAAGAAAACCAGAAAACCTAGTAGGTTTTGTAAAATCAAAGTGGAAGAACTTTCCGACCAAAACATACAAAAGGAATCGTTTTTGGCTGCTCCGTCGCCACTAAACCCTGCGGCTAACCTTAAACCCTAATTGAGCTCCCCTGCTTTAGCTGAGATACAGAGAGAGAGAGAGAGAGACTGAGTGAGAGAAGAATGGTGTACACGAGCGAGAAGAAGAAAGGTGGAGGAGGTTTCAAGAGAGGCGGCAAAAAGGGTTCCGATGCAAGGGATCCATTCTTCGAGGAAGAGACGAAGAAACGGAGGAAAGTCAGTTACGATGACGAAGACATCGAGTCTGTGGATTCCGACGCGGAAGATGACGGAATCAACGGCGGATACGGAGGTGGGAGAGGAGCTGAGGTAGCGGAGGAGGAGGATGAGTTTGCCGATGAGACGGCGGGAGAGAAGCGGAAGAGATTAGCGCATGAGTTTCTGAAGAAAGTAACGGAAGCTAAGCGGAAAAGGCGTGAGGAAGGAGATGACGATAGCGAAGATGATGATGAAGATGATGATAACACCGGTCTCGCGAAGACTCTGATGAAGAAGCAGCAAGAGGAGAGTGGTAGGGTTCGAAGAGTCATTGCTTCAAGGTAATGAATGAAATTCGAATTCAATTAGATTTGAAATTGCTGGTAATTTAGGATTCATGGCCGATTAAATTGTGAAGAAAAGGATTGATTTTTACATTTATTTCAATCAATTTGAAGATATGAACGATTAAGCCATTTTCACTGATGTTAGGGTTCAGGAGCCACTGAGTAGTGATGAGTTTCGTGTCATCGTCAAGCACCGACGACCTGTTGTGGCGGTTGCTCTATCGGACGACGACTCTAGAGGCTTCTCAGCTTCAAAAGACGGTACTATCCTCCACTGGGATGTCTCTTCCGGTAAAACTGACATATACAAATGGCCAAGTGATGAGATTCTCAAGTCTCATGGGATGAAAGTGAGAGAGCCTAGGAATAAGAAACACAGCAGAGAGACTCTTGCTTTAGCTGTTAGCTCTGATGGTCGCTTTTTGGCTACTGGAGGTGTTGATCGCCATGTTCATATATGGGACGTTCGTACCCGAGAGCATGTCCAGGTAACAATGATAATAAATCCGTTTTTCGTTTTTATGGTTTTTATTTTAAGATGTCTCTTGCTCTCTCAGCTTTTATGATTATGTATGTATGTGTCTACAGGCCTTTCCAGGTCACCGGAGCACTGTTTCTTGTCTATGTTTCAGACACGGAACTTCGGAGCTCTATTCTGGCTCATTTGACCGAGCTATCAAGGTGTGGAACGTAGAAGATAACTCGTTTATGCAAGACAATTTTGGACACCAGGCTGAGATTCTAGCCATTGATGTGTTACGGAAGGAGCGTGTTCTTTCGGTTGCAAGAGATAGAACCATGCTATTAACTAAGGTAATGAGACTAAGACTGCTTTTTTTTGTATCTTCAATGTGAACACTATCATATATGGTTTTCTATTATTCTGTATTTGTGAAGTCTTTGTGAAATATTGAATAGGTGCCTGAGACAAGTCGTAGCATCTATCGTGCTCCTGCGTCGTCTCTGGAGAGCTGCTGTTTCATCAGTGATGATGAGTACCTGTCTGGTTCGGATAATGGAACTATTGCTCTCTGGGGCATGATGAAGAAGAAACCTGTGTTTCTCTTCAAGGATGCACATCCTGTTGTAGCTGATGGAATCTCAGGTAAAACCTTTTATTTGGTTCGTTTCCGTCTCATCTCTGATGTCATTGAGAGTCTTTAACATTTGCAATATCCAATTCTTGAATATTTTTCTCAACAGAGAACGGTGATGGTGAACCTGTGAGCTATAACTCTTCTTCTACAGTAAGTTCGTGGGCCACTTCGGTTGCTGTTTGTAGAGGTAGTGATCTTGCTGCATCTGGAGCTGGTAATGGTTTCGTGCGTCTGTTGTCTGTTGAAACCGGAGCAAATGCGATTAAACCTTTGTACGAGCTTCCACTGGTAAGTTTTCTTGCCTACTTCTGCTCTGATACATTTGTTACCTTTGAGTATGAAATATCTCGCAATCCTCACAATGCCTTGTGATCTTACAGACTGGATTTGTCAACTCTTTGGCTATTGCAAAATCGGGTAAATTTCTGATCGCCGGTGTTGGACAGGTGTGTAGAGTCAGTCCTCTCTTGCCCTTCTTTTTTTTTTTGTTGGCTATCTTTTTGTCATCTTTGGTTTGAATGCTGATCGCAAAAACTCTTGTGATTTGTAGGAAACACGATTTGGAAGATGGGGCTGCTTAAAGTCTGCGCAAAATGGTGTAGCAATACATCCCTTAAGGCTGTCATAAGGATCGTTTTGGTACTAAAGTTTTGAGTTGCTAATAGCCAAAGATGAAATCTTAAGTTATTATATAGGGGATTATTATTACAAGTCTTTGCAGCTTTTGAAGTTTTTGTTTCCCCTTTCTTGTTTGTTTTATTGTACCCATTTTTTTCTTCAAATTACGATAACAACTTTTACATTTTGAGGCTCCTTGACTGAATCCTGATGAATCAAAGAGGATAAAAGTTTTCTTACTCCCAATAAAATGCTAAGAATTCCATTATTTTTCCTTTTGACTCGTAAGAGTAGCATTGGAATTAAAAATACTCATTTGTGGTAATTGCAAATGTACAGACTATAGACCGATAATCATAAGTTCAAAGACTTTATTATTTATCACGATCATCCATACATAACTTCAGAAAAAATCTAGTTTGCAAAGAAAGCCATACACCTAATAACTTCATACTCAAGTCAACCAAAACAAGTTTCTTAGGTTTTTGTCTGTGGCACTTCTCGATGAAACGGGTCTCGTTGCTTTCCATTCTGAACAAAGGCCTTCAACTGGATAAGAAACCACAGAAAAAAATCATTTAGGAAAGCTCTGAGAAAATGTCCCATTCATGCTAGATAAAGAAACCGCAGAGAATCGAATAAGCACTTGGATCATCAACACATACATAGTTAAGAAACCACAGAAACTTGTGAACAGCCCAAAGAGAACCTTAAGAAAGCTCTAAGCAAACATACATACATAAAGAGTCTAAACGAGGATTTGAAACAAGAAAATGCAATCAGGAAGATAGCTAACTCAGAGCATATCCAGCAAAATTCTGATACATTATATTGATAATCCAAAGAGCCATACATGGCACATGGGACCAAACCAATATGCACAAAGCCCCAGAAAACACTAAGTCCAATATGCAAGCATGATAAATTAACAGAAAGGATTGAACTTTCAATAACTACATGAAACGAAATTTAGATAGCCATCAAGTTTGATTCATTTTCTACAACCAAGTGAACCCAAGAGGCCAGCTTTAACATCAGAGATCGTCAATTTTAAGCCATTGGCTACATCAAGCGACAATTCTATCAACGATCATTCCTAAATCCTCAATAACACTATTGATCAAAACACAAAAGGGCATAGCTTAACACATAAGAAAAAAAGAGGAAGGCATAAGTAAGACAAAAGCTCTAACCTTTTAAACCGAATCATCTCAACTTCTCTTTACTTGAGCTCTTCTTAGCTGCATCCATAACCTTCTCTAGATACCCTTCAATAGGCGGTGTAAGAGTGGCCATAAACCGATTCGCCGGGAACGGAGTTAAATCAGGCTCTAACGCCGCCGCCTTAAGCTCCTCCGGCAACGCTTCAATCGCAGCTTTCTTCATATTCAGAAGCACAGTCTCAGCTGCGCGACGCGCTCTGTTCTCTTTCATCAGCACTTTGCTGTTCTCCTTCGCGAGCCTCTTCCCGTCCTCCGCCGTCAATTCGTATTTCGGCAATTCGTCGGCGGTGAAGATCCCCAGCGAAATGTAATCCAGACCCGGCGTCCCGATCCGCATCGGCTCATCGGTGACTCCCATTGCGGCGGCTCCTCCTTTCTTCTGAATCTCCATATCCCTTTGCTTCTCCTTGCTGATCAGACCTAGCTTCTCGCGTTGCGCCTCTCGCTCGATCTCCTGGGGGCTCAAGTGGCGAACAGGGCAAGGAGCGTTTAAGCATTGCTCGTAGAGTTTCTGCTTCTCATCGGAAATTTGACCCTTTCCTTTCACCGCCTCGTCTCCTTCTCCAGCTGCTCCTCCTCCGCCGCCGCCACCGCCTTTCTTGGTGGTGAGTTTGTTACGCTTCAATGGCTGACCTGTCTTCAGCTTGGCCTTTCCTTTAGGGGTTCCGCTAGCGGAGCATTTCTGGAGAAGGTTGTAACTCAGTGATTCGATGATCGGTTTTGGTCTCGTAATTCGAATCATGATTCTGCTTTCACCTGAGTTTCAGAATTTCTCGTCTGAAAATGGTGTTTGAGCACTGAGATTTAGGGTTTTTAGATTTTAGTAGACTGTGAAAGAACTCAAACAAAGACGGCACCGTTTCATTTTAATCGAACGATGTCGTTTCTGTCAAAGCATAATGTCACGGGACTGTAAATTCAGCTAAAGCGGAGGGTTGTATTGTCATAAACCAAGAACTCCCATTATTTAAACCAAACTGGAATGTTCCAAGTCTTAACCACTCAATTCAGCTGATTCTGTTTCTAACCGGAATGTTCCAGCTAAACCGGAAGCTAATTAACACGAAGTGAAAAGCTTCTCTCTTAGCCAGAGGCACTCGTCAACCTCACAAGAATCCAGATGTTGTTACGAATAAGGGACTTGTTGAGTTTGTAGAAAGCAAGAAGATGACTAAAGAGAGAACATTCAGAAGCATGACGCAAAATGTTGCAACTAATTAGTATTTAAAGTAGTTCTTTGTCTCAGTTTCATACTTGGGATGCTAATGATTTAGAAAGGCTAGTTGTGCTGTATTTTTTAAGATCAAGTTTCTTCTTTCAAGATGCAAATTGGTCTTGCCACAGGTTTTCACTAGCTTACTGTGCTCCACTGTTGGAAGTAAAAACCATCAATTAAGTTTCAAGAATCAAGAGATTTGATATGTATCAATAACTAGAAACGGAGTTATCTTTTACAGACAGTACTTACTTATTTTTACGTTGCTGAAACAGATTGAGATCATTATTCACCCACCAAGAAATTAGTTGAATACAGTCTCCTGCCACTTGTTAAACATTTCAAACTTTCAACATGTTCGGCTTTTGAAATGTATACTCCAAATACCAAGTAGGATTTGAATTCCCCAAATACAAAATTTGCTGAAACAAAAAGAGAGACGTAGTGTCTTTTAACTGTTGCATCCCCAATAAAATAATCAAAAGAGAAAGTTAAATCAATAAATTTGTTCACCAAAGATGGCAAGATCTCTCTCGAGGAGCCAAAAAAGTTGAATATTTGCAGACAGTATGGGCTGTTTTGTTGTCTCTTCTGGGCCTTGAAAGGATCTTCTTCTTCACTCACCCTTTCACTATAAACCCAGAAAAATCCTGACTTTAATTTCTTCCTCAATCATTTTTTCTCTCGATTGCGAATTCTGTTTCAATTATTATTCTTCTGGAGAAATCTCGTCTCTTTTCTCCATCGCCATGGCTCTCTCAACTCCTCTTTCTCAGGTTTTCCATTTTGTTTTCATAACCTCTCTGATTTCTGAGATAAATTTTCGGATTTTAATAAAAGTTTTGGTTTTTGATTTCAGATGTCTGTTGCACTTCCAACTGGACTTGATGGGTCAAGCCGATCTATGATTAAGGTAAACAAAATCGATCTAGATTACTCAATTAGCGATGTACGTTGTTTCAGATTCTTAGATGGTCCTGCAAAATTTTGTCTTTTAGCTTTTTCTGTATTGAAATGTACAGTCTTTAGAAGTAGACGATGACACCATTTTGCATCTATAGAGAAATGAAATTGGAATTTGAAAGAATCTTATTGGTAGTAAACGTTGACCCCTTTGACTCTGTCTCAGGTGCAAAGTGTAAGCTTCACTGAAAAGTCATGTGGTTCTCTCCTGAGACTAGATTCGAAATCAAGAAGCTTTAATGTGAAACAACGGTCAACAATATGTATGTCACTTCAACAAGCAAGCAGATCCAAAGTCTCTGTTACTCCACTAGAGCTTGAAGCTCCCAAAGAGACTCCATTGAACTTGTACAGGCCTAAGGAGCCTTACACAGCAACGATTGTTTCCGTTGAGAGAATCGTTGGTCCACAAGCACCTGGAGAGACTTGCCACATTGTGATTGATCATGATGGCAATGTTCCTTACTGGGAAGGACAAAGCTATGGAGTGATTCCTCCTGTAAGTGCTTCTCAGTCACAAAAGTGTATTCCTTTTTGATTAACTTTGCTTCTAACGCATTGCTTCCGTAGGGTGAGAATCCGAAGAAGCCTGGTGCGCCTCACAACGTCCGTCTTTATTCGATTGCATCAACGAGGTATGGAGATTCTTTTGATGGCAAGACAGCTTCTTTATGTGTCCGTCGAGCTCTTTACTATGATCCAGAGACAGGTGAAGAAGATCCATCTAAAGCTGGTGTGTGTAGCAACTTCTTGTGCAATGCCAAACCTGGAGATAAAGTCCAGATCACCGGTCCTTCTGGGAAGGTGATGCTTTTACCTGAGGATGATCCTAAAGCTACTCACATAATGATTGCTACTGGAACCGGAGTTGCTCCATACAGAGGTTACTTGCGTCGTATGTTTATGGAGAACGTTCCTAGTTTCAAGTTTGATGGACTCTCGTGGCTCTTCCTCGGTGTGGCTAACTCAGACAGTCTTCTCTACGATGAGGAATTCGCCGGTTATCTCAAGGACTATCCAGAGAATTTCAGGTATGATAAAGCGTTGAGCAGGGAAGAGAAGAACAAGAAAGGAGGGAAGATGTATGTGCAGGACAAGATTGAAGAGTACAGCGATGAGATATTCAAGCTTCTTGACAATGGAGCTCATATTTACTTTTGTGGGCTTAAAGGAATGATGCCTGGGATTCAAGATACGCTTAAAAGGGTTGCTGAAGAGCGAGGAGAGAGCTGGGAGCAGAAACTTACTCAGCTCAGGAAGAACAAGCAGTGGCATGTTGAAGTGTATTAGTCTTTCTTCTCTTGCATTTCTGCAAATTGAATAATGGTGTGATGATTCATTTCATGGATGATAAGACTAGATAATTGTATTCTTCAACAGATGATTTATAACTGAAGGTCGAGTTATTGCTACGTGGCTTGGTTAAGGTTCACATATAAAGGATCATTGTTAAGTTGAAAAATTGTTGTGGTAACTTCCTTGTGGTGGTGAGAAAAACAGAGTAGAAAATTGGAAATCTCAGATTAAGAGGGAACAATTTGATAAAGAAGAGTTGAAATCGAAAACATAAAAGTCTCAAATTAAATTAAAATATATGAAAGCGTGGAACACACGTTTACACAAACTTCATATTCTCCACGTAGTCTACATCGGTGGAAACAGTATGCATATTCCCATCACACTTCCCACAACAGCTCCAATATACAAAACACCATTTATGCATATTTAATCACCTATTAATCTCCTAGTCTGTGGAAAATGGAATTTGCATTCGATCCTTCTCCACAAACGTTTTCCAGACTCCAGTGTCAAGACACGATGAGTATTGGGTCTTTCACAAGGTGACGAGGTCATACACAACACTTTGAACTGTTTGCTGATCGGATCATATCCAAGATAGAACCCTGCAACCTTGTTGGGGTTTTTCAGACGCAGGTTTGGTAAGGTTAGGAACTCTCGCGTGATAGGGTTACAAATCACCACCACCCCCTTTCTTTTAGGGATTTCATGAAGAAGGGCCAATCCACAGACCGGGGTAACATGATTAGATGGAAAGTAGTTGGGGAATGACGTATGATTATAACGTGTGGCTACTAGAGTAGACTTGTCATCTTGAATGGTCGGCTGAGCCGAAGAGTAGAATAATAGTTCGCCATCTTCTTCTGAGGAGAAAAAGAGTCTTGGGCGAGTGGAAGACTTGGTCAGAAACAACTCTGTGAAATCAGGACGACGGAGTATGTATTCCCAATACTTGGATACGCGACGAAACCTAGCTATAGATTCTCCCGGGACTCGAGAGAATATATCGATGAGTATATCAACTGGGAGAGGGTCTGAGTAGCAATACTGCTGCTCCAATTGTTTCATGGCTTATTTTACAACATACAAACCCTAGATCAGAGCTTAGGACGCTTTGTTTCTCTCCTTGCTTGCTTTATATAGATTAAATGGGCTCTATAAAGGCCGAAGTAAAACCAAGATATATAAGTATAGTTTCTACTGTTTGTAATAAGAAACAATGATATGAGAGTGAATGTTGCTGATTGTTAGGGTTTGTAAATCCGAAACAATGATCTCGATTTACAAACTGTACAACTATACTTATCTCGATTTGCTCAGGCTCCATTGCTAGGGTTTCTCTATGTTTGTCAATATCTTCACCGATGATTCTGCAATGAATGTATGTGAAGTAATTTAAAATCATACATTTCAAAAGTTACTGTAAAAATACACAAATTAAGTACAGAACATAAAAGCATTAAAACCATAAAAAAAAACCTTGAGTTTATTAGTCTTTCTTCTCTGTTATATCTACATTTCTGCAAATTGAATAACGGTGTGATGATCCATTTTCATGGATGATAATCATTGTTCCAAATGATTTCCAATTGAAGGTCAGTTATTTTTGCTAAATGGCTTGCTTAAGGTTAACATATCAATATCCTTGTTGTGTTTGAATTTATTTTGTGGTGACGAGCAAACATAGTAGAATTTTGGAAATCTCAAAATAATTACATATTCTGAATCTGGTTTAGCTATCGAAACTACGACATATTTTGATTCATCACGTGAATTTGTGTCTCGACATGATAATGCATTGGTGGTTCAGACAAATTGAAAGACCATCATTGTTGTTAATTTGTTATGCCAAAATGGAAACTTCATACTTGTATATTTTTCTCTTTTGTCCCACATCGGTTTTATGACTTAAAACTATCTTGTTTAAATAAGTCTTCAAACCATTAGTTGTACGTCGAGCTCAGTAACAAGGGCTTGTGACCCAAGTGGGGACAATGAGTTGGTGGAACTCTGGCTCGGGCCACGAGTCGGATCTGTTGTGGCATGTGTCTGGGCTGCCCAGTCCAAGCTGAGAGTGAACCGTGTGGGCTTAGCGAAGGCTTTGCTCAGGCGGTTCCTAAAGTCGGAGGGCAATGCGTGAGGCTGGTTTCACAGAACAGCGACCACTTCCCTCTCTCAGCGGTGGACGGATCACAGCTCAACGCCACCCGGATTCACCATGGCTCGCTGGCTCGTACCCAGTTGAACCACCAATTTTTTTTATTTACATCTTGAAAGAAGTATAATCAAAAGACAGCAGCAAGTAGCCTTTTTCCAACTAACAGTTTAATCACACGTATTTAAAATCCCAAATATGAAAGTGAGACAATGGAGCTACTTAAGTTACTAATTACTTACTCAGCGAGTACCAAACTAGTTTCATGAGTCCATCATTCCTACTAAACCCCAAATGAATCTGAGACAGAGAATGCTACTTAATTCTTAGTTATTTATTTACGACATAATTAGTATTAAACTACTTCCATGGATCCTTTAAGCTTCATGCTTCTGTCCCTCTAATTAATTTCAGATCCTTCACTCTCTGTACTCATCTTCTTGCCTTCGAGAAACTCAACAAGACCCTTGAGCGTAATCCGGACTCTTGCTCACCATAAGCTGCTCTGTGATCTCAGCCGGAGTTGCTTTCACATCAAGGAACATCTTGCTTCTGTCTCACCATCAAGATCCATCTAAAGCTGGTGTGTGTAGCAACTTCTTGTGCAATGCCAAACCTGGGGATAAAGTCCAAATCACCGGTCCATCTGGGAAGGTAATGCTTTTACCTGAGGATGATCCTAAAGCTACTCACATAATGATTGCTACTGGAACCGGAGTTGCTCCGTACAGAGGATACTTATGTCGTATGTTTATGGAGAACGTTCCTAGTTTCAAGTATGATGGTCTCTCGTGGCTCTTCCTCGGTGTGGCTAACGCAGACAGTCTTCTCTACGATGAAGAATTCGCCGGTTTTCTCAAGAACTATCCAGAGAATTTCAGGTATGATAAAGCTCTGAGCAGAGAAGAGAAGAACAAGAAAGGAGGGAAGATGTATGTGCAGGACAAGATTGAAGAGTACAGCGACGAGATATTCAAACTTCTTGACAGTGGAGCTCATATTTACACAAATTAATCCAAATTAATTACAGAACATAAAGCATAAAAACCATCAAAAAAACCTTAAGTGTATTAGTCTTTCTTCTCTATTATATCTACATTTCTGCAAATTGAATAACGGTGTGATGATCCATTTCATGGATGATAACCATTGTTCCAAACGATTTCCAATTGAAGGTCAAGTTATTTTTGCTACGTGGCTTGCTTAAGGTTCATAAATCAAGATCATTGTTATGTTGGATTTTTTTTTTTTTTTTTTTTTTTTTGTGATGAGCAAACAGAGTAAGAATTTTGGAAATCTCAAAATAATTACACATTCTGAATCTGGTTTAGCTGTCGAAACTACGACATATTTTCATTCATCACTTGAATTTGTGTCTCGACATGATAATGTATTGGTGGTTCAGACAAATTGAAAGACAATTGTTAACCAGTTATGCCAAGATGGAAATTTCATACTTGAATATTATTCTCATTTGTCCCACATCGGTTTCACGACTTAAAACTGTTTTGTTTAAATAAGTCTTCAAACCGTTCACTGTACGTCGAGCTCAGTAACAAGTGCTTGTGACCCAAGTGGGGACAATTAGTTGGTGGAACCCTGGCTCGGGCCTCGGGTCGGATCTGTTGTGGCATGTGTCTGGGCTGCCCAGTCCAAGCTGAGAGTGAACCGTGTGTGCTTAGCGAAGGCTTTGCTCAGGCGGTTCCTAAAGTCGGAGGGCAATGCGTGAGGCTGATTTCACAGAGCAGCGACCACTTCCCTCTCTCAGCAGTGGACGGATCACAGCTCAACGCCACTCGGATCCACTATGGCTCGCTGGCTCGTACCCAGTTGAACCACCAATTTTTTTTCATTTACAATGACAAAGATTTGCATCTTGAAAGAAGTATAAAGATAAGAACAAATAGCCTTTTCCAATTAATAGTTTAATCACACGTATTTACAATCTTAAATATGAAAGTGAGACAATGGAGCTACTTAAGTTACTAATTACTTGCTCCACAAGTACCATACTAGTTTCATGAGTCCATTATTCCTACTAAATCCCAAATGAAACTGAGACAGAGAATGCTACTTAATTAATACTAATCACGACATACTTAGTATTAAACTACTTCCATGGATCCTTGAGCATAACATCCGGACTCTTGCTCACCATAAGCTGCTCTGTGATCTCAGCTGGAGTTGCTTTCACATCAAGGAACATCTTGCTTCTGTCTCTTTAATTTCTGATCCTTCACTCTCTTTACTCATCTTCTTGCCTTCGAGAAACTCAACAAGACCCTTGAGCGTAACATCCGGATTCTTGCTCACCATAAGCTGCTCTGTGATCTCAGCCGGAGTTGCTTTCACCTCAAGGAACATCTTCCCAATAGGCTCAAACAAATCGTGTTCTTCGATTCCAAGATACAATGCAGCGAGCTTCTTGAACACAACAGGCGTACAATAGTCCATGAGTATATGGACATCCATTCTTCCTGGTCTCAACAATGCCGGATCCAGTTTCTCCTTATGGTTCGTAGTGAAGACTATGATCCGTTCCTCTACACAGCTTGACCATAACCCGTCTACAAAGTTTAGTAGACCAGACAAAGTGACCTAAACCACACACACACAAAAACAAGAATCATCAGAACATAAAAATCAGAGATAGTTTATGCAAATTAGTAAAGCATACTCATATACCTTAGGATCCTTCTCCTTCTTCTTCTTGTTCTGATTCTCACCATCTCCTCCTTCATCTTTTTTTTCGTCTCTGCAAGAAGCATCAGCTCCATTGCAATCAAGATCTTCGATGAGAAGAATGGAGCGGTTGTCGGTTGAAGTAAGAATCTGTCTGAGCATCGCATCATTCTTAACGCTCTGAAGCTGAAGATCATAGATGCTATAGTTCATGTAGTTAGCAATCGCAGCAACAAGAGACGATTTTCCGGTTCCAGGTGGACCGTAAAGAAGATAACCGCGTTTCCAAGCTCGTCCTACAGATTTGAAGAAGTCTTTTCCTTTGGAGAAAGCGTCTAGGTCACGGATCAGTGTGTTCTTGAGCTCAGGTTCCATTGCTAAGGTTTCAAACGTCGTGTGGTGTTGGAAGATTGTTGATTCCCATCCCCATTCTGGATGGTAAGTGTGGATGTTGAGATTCTCTACGTGTGTCAATATCTCAACCGATGATTTTGCAATGTATGTGAAGTAATCTGACATAATCTTGTCCCTAAACTCCTTCTTACATGTCAAATGAAAGTACCTGAAATCCAAAATCTTAAAAATCAGATTTTTACAATTACTGTCAAGAACACAACTTTTTCTTACAAAACATAAAACCCGTAAATTTAAGGAATTTTTTCTTTATAAAAACACAAATTTTTTTATTACAAAACATAAAAACCTTAAATTTAAGGAATTTTTATTTATTAAAACACAAATTTTTTATTACAAAACATAGAAACCGTAAATTTAAGAATTTTTTAATTCTAAAAAGTACAAATTTTAGGGCTTTTTTTTATATATATACTTGCATAAAAAAATCAGAGATATGAGAGTTAATTATGAAATGAAGTATGGTAAAACTGTAAAACGTAATTAGACTTTTGATAAGAAGAGTGATTGACAAGAAACCTAAATATTAGGGTTTGATGTTTGAGAAGTTACCGTTTTGGTCTACTCTGGTGAGGATTCTCGTTTCGTTCAGAGAGAAGAGTCCACTCAAGAGGAATCCCTTCGAATTCATCGAAGATTTTGGCTTTAACCGGGATTCCGAATTTCGGTTTAGCGAGCGGGTTATTGAGGTTGCTCGAGTGGACGAGGAGACTTCCGGTGGACATTCCGGCGAGAAGGGTCGGCAAGTAAGTTTCGGCTGCACGGAAAGTCTGATTCGTTACGTAATCGCACTGTTCCTGGATGATGAATGTGAAATTTGTGTTGAAATAAGAGGAGAAGTAGTCTGAGAAACGGGAGACGATGAAATCACGGATTTTTTCGGGAATGATCTCGTGGAGAATGGTTCGGAAGAGGATTGTGAAGGCGGAGAGAGATGTGTAGATGGAGAAAATTGAAGAGAGTGAAGGGATTTGAGTGAAGAAACTCGACGCCATTGTTATCAGTTTTTTTTTTTTTTTTTTCAGGTGGTGAAGATGATGATGGTGATTCAGCAAGTGTGTGCTTACAGTGCTTTTAAGAGAGAAGAGAAAAACGAGAAAAATTGGTGAGCAAGTTTTCGAGGTTTACAAATTTAGAAAATGGAAGATTCGAGAGAAAGTTCGTGGTTTCCTCTTACGGAAAAAAGGTGCAAGCTTTATTACACCAAGTGGAGTTGTGATTTGCTTTCATACACTAAAGCCTCTTCCTTTGAGTTCAGGTTTTGATTGATATGGCTGAACTAATATCTTCTATTGCTTAGAGAATGTTTGGAGTGAGATGATTTTGGTAGCTTGACTTGTCTTTCAACAATTCAAGCTAGAATGAGACTTATGGTTTTGAGAACATTTACACTATCATCAGCTACATACAACTGTACAAGTACCAAATGAAGCTGATAATGGTGCTAGAGACTAGGTTTCTCTAGAGAATATGCATTAAAAAGGTAAAATGACTTGTTTTGTCTCTGTTTCATCTCCACACATAGGACAAAATACCATTTAGTAGTTGTCATCTTTCTTCTGCAGGTTATAAAAATTTGAGATTGTTTGTTTCTTTTAAAAAGTTTGGGTTTTTGAGTTTAGGAGGACAAATTCAAATCCACTAAACCAGCATTGTTCCATGATTCGATCTTGTTTTTATTTTATTGTATTTTTTGCTTGGATGGTCATCCTGAATTTATCTGATGAGCTGTTTCTGTATTTGGTTTCACCAAAGCCGATTGAAAAGATTTTTCTTAAATTAACAATTGACTCTGATTTCTTTATTAAAAAGGGGATTTTTTTAAAAAAGGTAAAAAATAAAATGAAAAGTAAGCACGTATTGGTCATTTGCATATTGTCATTTGCCATTTGTTCCTTGTCCATTTATCTATCCAACCTTTCCTAAGATTGTAAGAACTCCAAATCTCTCTCTCTCTCTCTCTCCCTGTCTCTCTCAAATCCAATTCCAATTTCTGTATGTATTTTTGTTTCTAATTGCGATCATCCAACCCCAAATTCCAGTTTCAATTTCCGTATATATTGACTTTGTCCTGTTTCGGTTTTTCTTCCATTGAAATGTTCTTCGTGAATGTTGAAAAGATCATTCTTTTCGTGCTTTCCCGTTCTTTTGATTTGAAACCCACAATGATGTTTACGTTTAATCGTCAACCAATTTGATTTCCTTAAGAAATATTAAAACTTTTTGTTCATTTTCCACAATTTGTGCGTGGTGGGTAATTTTTTGTTTGTTTGTTTGTTTATGTGTAGGATTTTGTTTGATGATTGTTGTTTCTTAGAAGAGCAATGAGCAATTATTCAGCCGGACTCGGTAAGCCTGGCTCAGGTATGACAATATTGATTCTGATTTGTGGATTTTTCATGAATTTTGGAGCAATTTCTGGATTTTTCATGTTATAATGCCCGGTGAATTCACAAATTGATTTTGCAATTTCTTGATTGTTACGTTGTGACTCAATGTACATTGTGTTTGAACAGGTAAAAGGAGAATCAAAGATCTATTAAATCAACCTGACAACCGAGTCTGCGCTGATTGTGGCGCTTCTGATCCTAAATGGGCGTAAGTTATCACCTTTTAAGCGTCCTCTTGTTTTGTGATTTGAACGTATGTTTTGTGTGTACATGTTGACTTCTTGTATGATCTTCATGTGGTTTGCTAACATAACATTTGAAAGATTGGAACTTTTGTTTGGTTCTGTATGTTCTTTGTCCGTTTTCCGAAAATCTACAACCTTAAAAGCCCATCACACGTTTGAAAATTCACATTATGTGATTGGAGCTCCATCTTTGTGACTTTTTTTCAGGTCAGCAAACATCGGAGTGTTCATTTGCTTGAAATGTTGCGGTGTGCACAGAAGCCTCGGCACTCATATCTCAAAGGTGATATAGCTTCCTTTTTATTACTCAAGACAAAAATGATCTCGTTTTTTGTGTACTCATGTATAGTTTTGGTTTCTCCAGGTCTTGTCTGTGACACTTGATGAATGGTCAGATGAGGAAGTCGACTCCATGATTGAAATTGGAGGGAATGCTTCTGCCAATTCGATTTACGAAGCTTTTGTACCTGAAGGAAGCTCCAAGCCTGGACCTGATGTTAGTCATGACCAGCGAATGAGATTCATCAGGTAAAGAAAAACTTTGTGACAGGACAAATCTGTCCTTGTTTAATGAGTTGCTCAATAAATCTTGAATCTTTTTTCTTCAAGGTCAAAATATGAACTCCAAGAGTTTCTGAAACCAAGCTTGAGGATTACATCTGGGAAGTGCTCGTCAAAGAAATCAGCTTTCCTTAAATCAAGTCTATCTAGAAAGATCATGGATAGTTTTCGCACAAACTCATCATCACAAAAGATGGTAAAGCTTTCTCTCTAACTTGTAGAGCTTAAGAGATATCTTTTGAAAAAAGCAATCTTCTTGTTGATAAAAGATAAAATTTTGACAGTTTGAGGAAGGAATGGTAGAGTTTATTGGAATGTTGAAGGTGACTGTTAAGAAAGGTACTAACTTAGCCATCAGAGACATGATGTCAAGTGATCCATACGTTGTGTTGAAACTAGGGAAGCAAGTAAGTGATCTCTTTTATAATATTGTTTATTGTAACTCATCTATTGAGCAATTGTGTGGATCCTGAAACTATTGTCATGTTTGGTTTACTCTATAGAAACTACAAACAACTGTGGTGAATAGTAATTTGAACCCGGTGTGGAATCAAGAACTCATGCTCTCTGTTCCTGAGAGCTACGGCCCAGTGAAATTGGTAAGGCCATCCTAAGCAGATGGAGTTTTCGATGGATGATTTTGGTTATCGTAATATCTTACTGGTTTGTCTGTGATTGCAGCAAGTGTATGACTATGATACATTTTCAGCTGATGACATAATGGGAGAAGCTGAGATTGATATCCAACCTCTGATAACATCTGCAATGGCATTTGGGGATCCTGAAATGTTTGGAGATATGCAGATTGGGAAATGGCTAAAATCGAACGACAATCCCCTGATAGATGACAGCATCATTAACATTGTCGATGGGAAAGTGAAACAGGAGGTTCAACTCAAGCTTCAGAATGTAGAGTCTGGAGAATTAGAGCTAGAAATGGAATGGCTGCCACTTGACCAATAATTATATAGTCTCATAACCTTCTTCAAATTGTGTTGATTCATTATTCCTTCTGTATTTTTTCTCAAACTTTTTGCAGTTTTGATTTCATTTTTGATGTTTGTATAAAAACCCAATGGTTTGTAATGTTTTGATTGATGGTTAAAAAAGGAAAGACATCAATTTTAATTGCACTCATATTCTTCATCAGTGAATACCAAACTCGTCTTTTCAAAGCTTTAAACTTGACACAACTCACTTCACAGAATTAAAAGATAAAACACTTTTGCATCACGCAGTTCCCTCTAAGTTACATCCTCATGAAATTGCCTGGCACATTTCTTCAGAGATTGTAATGTTTTGATTGATGGTAAAAAAAGGAAAGACATCAATTTTAATTGCACTCATTCTTCATCAGAGAATTCCAAAGTTGTCTCTGAACTGATTAATCACACCGTGAAGATAACAATAAGCAC
The DNA here is from genome assembly GCA_902728155.2 of Microthlaspi erraticum. NCBI lineage: Eukaryota > Viridiplantae > Streptophyta > Magnoliopsida > Brassicales > Brassicaceae > Microthlaspi > Microthlaspi erraticum. Next base: position 162,509 of record CACVBM020001362.1, on the reverse strand, counting down.
AAAGAATGTTTTCACCTAACTAAGACATTTTCAAGCCTTCTCAGCCTAACTCAAGTCATCAGAATTACAAAATCTCTTTAGCCATGAGAGTTCAGCAACTAAAAGCTAAGCAGGCATGAAACAAGTCTCATCTCAGACAGTTTTAAGACTTATCATCTCTAATTCAGTATTTCTTATCAAACTCAAAGCGTACTATTTCCCCTTTTTGTTGAGAGTTGATAGCAAAAGGCAAAACCTATACGAACAAACAAGCAGATATTGTGTATAAACGTAGAGGTAACACGAAGATAAAGAGCAACGACGATATATTCCAATAGAGAAATTCAATTTGACTAAAAGAGAGTAATGACAGATAATGAAGCAAACAGGGGCCTTTTACAAAGAACCCCAAACACAAACCACGAAAAGATTTAAATGAAACGAAACAGGAACATCTATTGGAAGTTCATAAGAGAGACGCAAGAAGCAAGTTTTCGGAGACCACCACGAAGACGGAGGACCAAGTGGAGAGTCGATTCTTTCTGAATGTTGTAGTCAGCGAGTGTGCGACCATCCTCGAGCTGCTTTCCAGCGAAGATGAGACGCTGCTGGTCCGGAGGGATGCCTTCCTTGTCCTGGATCTTCGCCTTAACGTTGTCAATGGTGTCGGAGCTCTCCACCTCCAGTGTGATTGTCTTTCCGGTCAACGTCTTCACAAAAATCTGCATACCACCACGTAGACGGAGGACCAAGTGAAGTGTAGACTCCTTCTGAATGTTGTAGTCAGCTAATGTGCGACCATCCTCAAGCTGTTTTCCGGCGAAGATGAGACGCTGCTGGTCCGGAGGAATACCTTCCTTATCTTGGATCTTGGCCTTCACATTATCAATGGTGTCGGAGCTTTCAACTTCCAATGTGATGGTCTTGCCAGTGAGAGTCTTCACAAAGATCTGCATACCACCACGGAGACGCAAGACCAAGTGAAGTGTAGACTCCTTCTGAATGTTGTAATCGGCCAAGGTGCGACCGTCCTCAAGTTGCTTCCCGGCAAAGATCAATCTCTGCTGATCTGGAGGAATGCCTTCTTTATCCTGGATTTTGGCCTTCACATTATCAATGGTATCGGAACTCTCCACCTCCAAAGTGATAGTCTTTCCGGTAAGAGTCTTCACGAAGATCTGCATACCACCACGAAGCCTGAGCACAAGATGAAGCGTGGACTCCTTCTGGATATTGTAGTCGGCTAGGGTACGGCCATCTTCCAACTGCTTTCCGGCGAAGATCAATCTCTGCTGGTCCGGTGGGATTCCCTCCTTATCTTGGATTTTGGCTTTCACGTTGTCGATGGTATCAGAACTCTCCACCTCGAGCGTGATCGTCTTTCCGGTAAGGGTTTTGACGAATATCTGCATACCACCACGGAGCCTGAGGACCAAATGAAGGGTGGATTCCTTCTGGATGTTGTAGTCGGCCAAGGTACGGCCATCCTCTAGCTGTTTTCCGGCGAAGATAAGCCTCTGCTGATCCGGAGGAATGCCTTCCTTATCCTGGATCTTGGCTTTGACATTGTCGATCGTGTCAGAGCTTTCCACCTCGAGGGTGATAGTCTTTCCGGTGAGAGTCTTAACGAATACTTGCATCTGAAAAAATCAGAAAAACAAAGATCAACGATCTATTCAGGAACAAAAACTCAGATCAATTGGCTAAACAGTCGGTAACAAGCTTCGATAAACTAAAATTCCGATCGAACAAAGACGAATCAGATAATCACAGAACGACGCGTAACAACAACGGAGATAACACGAACCCTAATCGAAAATCAAGAGAAGAATCTACCGGCGAATCTCAACTATGTGCTTTCTATAGCCGGATCAAAATCGAAGAATAGAGAATCAATTGCGATCGAAGGAATCAACTAATCGAATAAACCCTAATAAGAAATCAGAATTATACCTTGATCGGATTCGCGATTACGAGAGAATTGAGAAGATGATTTTTGGAATTGCGTAAACTGAATATGCGAGAGAGAAGAGGGCTTAGGGTAATGATTTATAGGAGAGGTCAAGGCCGAGTCGGTCACGAGCAATTTAAAGCGGTGAAGCAATATACAATCAAAATCTGACACGTGTGTAGTATGGGTCCTACTTTTATCAAAGGCGTATCTCGTATTTTCTGGAAGTTCGTGCTTTGTTTTCCTTAATGGTATCTCCTTATTTTAATGCAAGAGGGCTTTTCAACTTGTCAACTAAATTTCCGGGAACTACCCATAAGATTGTAATCAACAAAATTGTTCTCTTATAATAACAAAAAAAAAAGAAACAAATTGTGAAATAATCCTTTTTTTAGGGCAAAAGTTCCATGTTTTGGATTGATTTGTGTGTATCAAGTTGGTAAACGGGCAAGGTTTGCGGTAATCTGGTTTAATATTATTTAATTTAATCCACATGAAATAAAATGGACCTCCGTTTAGGCCTGGTGCATATCTAACCTTCTTGGTTTCGTGTTTCTTTAGTCAATGAAAGCCTCATTTGAATAACCTACCGAAACAGCCGCGTCAACGTCTTGACTCTTGACCAGAGAAAAGTAAAAAAAAGCAAAGTCAAAATCAAAATATCTAAACGCAGCGTTTAAAACCTAATGACCCGGCCCATTAACCCGTAAACTTGACCGGTCTCTGTTCTTCTTCATTTTGCATTTTCAGTTCTGAAGTTTTTCCTCTTTCGCTTGATGCACCTCTCTCCGGCGTCAGTTTTCTAATTATGGTTTTCCCTCTCTAACTTGATTCATTTCTCTCGCGTCGTTTTTCTTCGATTATGGTTTTTCACTCTATGTAATTTAGTTGATTTTTTCGATTCTCCAAATTTTATGTGGTTGTGCTGTTTCGTTAGCTACCGTAAATTGATCTACTTTGGATTCAAATAATAATAAGTTTCTTGTTAATTGGACGTTGAGAGGATCAATTTGGGGAACAAAATCTGTGAGTTCTGCGTGACGATAACCATAAGCCATCATGATGGAGATTCTGCTTTGGCCTCTCTGTTTGATAAGAACAACTCTTTTCCTATCGTACAAGATATGATTTTACATTGTTTATATTGATGTAGGAAATTTCTAAACTAATTCTTCTGCAAAAAAATTGAAGATGCATCATCCATGATACACAAACATCCAATCTTTCTGAAAGTGCTCTCTCTCTACATCTCTGTCCTGTTGGGCTTGCTGCAATGAGTGTTTAACTGATGCGTCTGCTTACCATTGTCTGGTCTGAGTATCAATCTTGTTCTAGTAAGCACGCCTGATGTATGTGCCAAGTCACTCAATCTTGTATACTTGAGCTAACATTACTGTATTTTGCCTTTTTGTCACTCAAGTCCACATTTGCAGAGAGCTGTGACACGGAAAGCAAAGAGGAGAATGCAAGAGTGTTGAGCTAAGATTAAAAATTAGTTAAAAGACAGTATAGCTTCTTGGACCCCTAACCCTTTCAACAGTATAAAGTCCACATAATCTCTTTGTTGCACAGTGTATCACAACTTTTGTTCTGTGTGGAAATACTGGGAACTGTGACTTAAGAACCAAGGGTAACCTGTCCGGGAGGAATCTCAACTGCTCCGCCGGGTCTTTCTTATCGCTCCTCAACTTCACAGGAGATTCTTGAATGTTCGTAGTCTCTTTGACTGAGTTTGAAGGTGGAGATTGCTTGGTCTGAAGCACTTTTTCATTGTTATTGTTGCTGTTGATCCCAACCTTGATTCTCTTCAGGACTTTCTTGTTGCATTCACAAGCGAATCTTGAATGTTGTTATTATTGAGTTTGACTGTGGAGATTTCTCGGTTTGAAGAAGCTTTTGAACTGACAAAAGCAGATCTTGGTCTGTTGCATTGAGTTTGACTGTGAAGGCTCTGAAGACTGCTCAGTTTCAATCATTTGATCGTTGTTCCTCACCAGATAATGTTTGTCCGTTAATGATTGTATGATTGTCACATGGCAAAAATCTTGAATGTTCATGAAATATTCAGTTGTCAAAGGCAAACCTGGACCGTAACTGCTGTCTCCAATTGAGATTGATTTTTGTACGTTACCAAAATGGTTGTAATGTTTCAAGTGATGAAAAAAAAAATCGATTATAATTACACACATTCTCCACCTGTAGTCATCAATGAATTCCGGAGGCATCTCTTGAATAGTTTTCAACTTTCCAGAACAAACACTACACAGAATTAACAGGTGAGACGCTAATGAACGAAGAAAAACACTCTCCCCTCACTGAACCAAGAACCCTATCATGGAGCATCCCATTTGCTGCAGGGACGAATATCTAAAATTCCTATCTTCTAGAGCACCCACATTCCTCTCAAATGGTTGGGAACATTGTTCCTGAATTGAATTCTCTCTCTCAACCAGTTTGGGATGTGAAAACCCAAAACTTCTCAACTGTCTTAAACACCTTTCAAGCTACAGATATTATAGCTAAGCAGACAGTAGATAAGTTCCACTTCTGTTAAGTTGAATCACACTATCTCCCCTCACTAGCAAATTGCAAAACCGAGTCACTAGCGAAACAGAGAAATATGCACATAAATGTGAAATTGCGAGGATATAGAGCAATAAAAGACGCAAACACAGTTCTTCATTTATTTAAAATGGGGGCTTTACAACCCCAAAACAGAAATCACGAAAAGATTTAGAGGAACGAACAGTAACGAGTTGGGAAACATAACATAGACGCAAATTTTCAGAAACCACCACGGAGACGAAGGACCAAGTGGAGAGTCGACTCTTTCTGGATGTTGTAATCAGCAAGTGTGCGACCATCCTCAAGCTGCTTTCCAGCGAAGATGAGACGCTGCTGGTCCGGAGGAATGCCTTCCTTGTCCTGGATCTTCGCCTTCACATTATCAATGGTGTCGGAGCTCTCCACCTCCAATGTGATGGTCTTGCCAGTGAGAGTCTTCACAAAGATCTGCATACCACCACGGAGACGCAAGACCAAGTGAAGGGTCGACTCCTTCTGAATATTGTAATCGGCCAAAGTACGGCCATCCTCAAGCTGCTTCCCGGCGAAGATCAACCTCTGCTGGTCCGGTGGGATTCCCTCCTTATCCTGGATCTTGGCCTTCACGTTGTCGATGGTGTCGGAGCTCTCGACCTCAAGTGTAATGGTCTTGCCGGTCAAGGTCTTCACGAAGATCTGCATACCTCCACGCAGACGCAACACCAAGTGAAGTGTGGACTCCTTCTGGATGTTGTAGTCAGCCAAAGTACGGCCGTCTTCCAATTGCTTTCCGGCGAAGATCAATCTCTGCTGATCCGGAGGGATTCCTTCTTTGTCCTGGATTTTGGCTTTCACGTTGTCAATGGTATCGGAGCTTTCCACCTCCAAAGTAATAGTCTTTCCGGTCAATGTCTTCACGAAGATCTGCATACCACCACGAAGCCTGAGCACAAGATGAAGCGTGGACTCCTTCTGGATATTGTAGTCGGCTAGGGTACGGCCATCTTCCAATTGCTTTCCGGCGAAGATCAATCTCTGTTGGTCCGGTGGGATTCCCTCCTTATCCTGGATCTTAGCCTTCACGTTGTCGATGGTGTCGGAGCTCTCCACCTCGAGCGTAATGGTCTTTCCGGTAAGGGTTTTGACGAAGATCTGCATACCTCCACGGAGCCTGAGGACCAAGTGAAGGGTGGATTCCTTCTGGATGTTGTAGTCGGCCAAGGTTCTGCCGTCTTCCAACTGCTTCCCGGCGAAGATAAGCCTCTGCTGATCCGGGGGAATGCCCTCCTTATCCTGGATCTTGGCTTTAACGTTGTCGATGGTGTCAGAGCTTTCCACCTCGAGGGTGATTGTCTTTCCGGTGAGGGTCTTAACGAAGATCTGCATCTGAAATTCAGAAACAAGTACGTTTAAAACTCTGATCTGATCGATCGCAGAAACTATTGGCAACGATTCGATCGATCAAACAAACAATATTCAAATCCGATCAACAAATCTGGAAGAAAATCTCAGATCTAGCTAAATTCCGAACCCTAATCGAAATTCGGAGGATATCAATCGGTGAAACTCTAACAGTTGTTTCTAACGATCGAAGAAACGATTCAATTGCGATCAAAACGATATAGCTAATCGAGAGTAAACTAATAAGAAACCAGAAATCTACCTTGAATCAGAGAAGTCGATTGAGAGAGAGATTTGAGAAGAAGATTAGGGATCTCAGAAATTGAATTGTGAAGGAGAAGAGGTGTTTAGGAGCTTAATTTATAGAAAAGGTTAGGCCGACTCGGTCACGAGAAAGGAAAGGCTGTGAAGCAATAACCAATAAAAAATTGACACGAGTGTAAGATGACGTGTATTGAGCGTTGTTCGCACGCAACCTTATCAGCTAAGTTAATTTTAGGTCAGGAAAAGGATATGTGCTTTGAGTTGATAACCACGACCCGTGCGCCGGCAGCAACCTCTTTAACGCCGTCTCTTACTAACTATCTCGACAACCACAATTCCGTAACAGATGCCGACGTCTAGATTTAACGATCGTCACGGTTGATGCAATATCATCTTTTCCATTTTTTTTAATCAACGGTGGGGCTAAAACTGCCAATAATTGAACAATGGACCCACCTTAATCAAAGCTTTTGTCGTCTTTTTAGAAATAGTGCTTTATTTTTCCTTCTCTTTGATTTTTATTTGCTTTTTTCATGCAAGTGGGTTTTTAATTTTCGATTTTTTCCTATGGACTGTTTTGGGTTTTATCAATGAATAACCATAAAAAAACACTTAATTAAGGATATATCCATATCCATTGTTTGGCTACGATATAGTGAATAATTTCTACAATATTCCTTAAACTATCCTCCTTCTCATTCTCTGAAGCGATTTTTTGTTCGTCGTTTCAGGAATTCTTTCATGTGATTTCTTAATTTCGACAAACGTGAGATCAATTTCTGTCTATCGATTAGATCATATTAATTCCGTTTTCACATCTTTCAGTCTCAAACCTCTCATTCAGAATGGATTATTCTCGGCGTTTGTCAGATGTTCCGTCTCTTGCGGTTATGTATAGAGTCATTCAATCGGAGATCACAAACCCTAAGAATCAACCAAATCCGCCGTCATTTTAATCATCCGTGAAACAAAAACCTTAAATTATTGGATACCCCCGCCGCCGTAAGAATAATTCGATGGCTACAATACGAGGAGTAGAAGAAGATGTCCATAGAGATGCCAAGACGTTTACCATTTTCCGTCGACACTTTTGGACCGTACACGACAAAGAAGAGAAGGAAGAGACATCATTTCTTGACATGCTCACAAAGACCACACCGTCGGGATTTCTCTTTCCAACATCGTCTTCCCGATTTACTCTTCCCCCCTCACGGTCCCTCTTCTTCTCCAACGTCATCTCAGCTTAATGAGTCTTTCTTCGTGAGGATTGAAACTGGGCAATCAGTCATCGTTGATGATTTTAAGTGTACTGCTTTTGATGCGAATCATTGCCCTGAAATTTGTTCCTAATGCTAAACTTTTGTAGATTTTAATTTCGATTGTTTCTGTTTGACAAAATTCATTCACTGAAAAAAACTTCAGGAGCATTCATGTTCTTGTTTGAAGGCAGTTTCAGTATAATTCTCTCGATTATATTTTCTTGGATTGTACATTCTGAAGTTTCCCAGTAAACATTCAGCAATTAGTAAAATAAAACCAACCTTTGTTGTTAACAAGAAGTAATTTCTATCTCATTGATATATGTCAATTCTTGAATCCCTAATATACTAAAGCACAAGTCACTGCACCAATAGAAAAGCAACATGTGGCAAGTTTAAAGAAAAAAAAAATAAACAACAAAATTATAGTAATTGAACGTGTTATAATTTTTGGGATAATTACTATTTCTATAATAATACTGTATCAATTTATCCGATTTTGTTGGAAAAACCTACCCACTTCCGATCCATTTTTGTAACCACTTCTTCAAATTTTATATATAAATGAAACTGATCTAATTAATTACTCATTCTAACAAAAAAGAAAAACTTTGATCCTTCATTTTGTCTCTTTATACACAACTATTATCTGCCGTTTACAGTCCATCATCATTGCTGTAAGTCTCAGTTTTTTTAAATCATGTTCATGTTTTTTTGGTAAAATGTGAAAGTTTTATACCAATTTTAGATTGTGATAATCATGTTCATGTTCATGTGTAACTCTCAGTTTTTCAGTGTTCTACGATAGATTCATGACGGATCTGGTCCATCACCATCCTTTATCACACCATTTTGCTTTAAAGCAATACTTTTGATCAACGCTCTTTGGTTCGAGTTAAGGTGATTATTTTTTGTTTACTTCATCTATTTATTACCGTTTATATTTCTTTTCTATTTCAAACTGTGTTTTGCAAAGTGCAGTGGAACAGACGAACATTTTGAAGAGGAGCACATTCGATTTTCCGTAACAACCCAATGATGAGCGAGAGAAAGCCATGCCCAGTCTATAGAACACAAGCCATCATCCACTATGTACGTTCGTATCTTTTATTAATTTTTTTTAACAGCAATATAATGTTCTAATAGGTTTGTTGATGTTTGGATTGCTATTTTGTCAACAGTTTGATCGTACTAAGAAAATAAATTCCTAAGAAAGCACATGAGGAGGAATGGACTTGTGGAAATCTCAAATGGAGATAATTTATGATGAAGTGGAAAAAAAATGCAGAGCAAATTTGTAATATACCGTGTTTATTTTATAATTTATTAAAATTTAACAAAATTTGTATTTTCACAGTTAATTTATATTTATGACATTCCGGATTCAATACTGTAAATTTTAATAACATATAAATGTAGCATTATTGGATAGATGTTTTTTTTTTACTTTTGTTGTATCAGAGATTGTTAGACTTAACAAATACAACATTAACATAATTTTCTAATGTATTTTCTCTCCTAATTAATTTCACTTTTATCTTAGATATTTATTTTCCAACAAAAAAACATAATTATGAATCTTAACTGAACTTAAATCATTTTACGAAGATTTTTTTTCTTTTTTGTAACATCTGCATTTTACGAAGATTTCATTTGTTCCCTACACTGGATTTTAATACAAAAAATAGTAATAGATTTTATTTTTTAAAAATTAGTCATATACAATTTACACAGAATAAAACTGAATGGAAAGAATATAGTATTCTTTCTTTGTCTTCTACAAATTTTGAAAATATAATAGTTATTTTAAAAATATTTTTAGTGTGTTGATTTACTATAATATATATTTATATTTACCCGCTTTTATAAAGAAAGAAAAAAATCGCTTACTACAATAGACCCTTTAACTTCCATTTTCACGTCCGTGAATTGGAGATTTGGAACATCCAATTTAAAATTAAAATAATGTTTTATTTTTATGAAAATAATAATATTATAATTTTATGGAAAAAAAAAGTGTTAATTGAATTGACCTGTGCGTATGCACGGAGTAATACTAGTTCTTATTATATAAAGCTGGATGCGCACGACGTGGTTGCGACACGTAGGATTTTTATAAAATATAGGATTGCGACATGTGTCACTTTTAATGTTATATCCGTTAAGATCGTGACACATGTCTTCGGAAAAAGGAAATTTTTATTTTAAAGGAAAATTTTAATATCTTATAATAAAAACGAAAATTAATAATATAATAAAAAATTCCTATTAGTATATGGAATAGGTATGTAAACTAAATATCCTAAAATTGTATGGAATAGTTATATAAACTCCTATTTAAAAAAATCCTATTAGTACATGTAATAGGTATGTAAACTAAATATCCTAAAACTGTATGAAATTGGTTACATGAACCCCCTATAAAAAGAGAGCTACTGTAGTCTCTTTTTCTCATTCACAAACTCATCAAAGCAAATTCAGAAAATCTCTTTGATTCTCTTTCTCTAATTTCAAAATCATGTCTTTGAAAGTTCAAGAGAACAGTGGAGATTATTTGACTCTAGGTCAATTGGATCGAAATTAAAATTATTTGAATAAAATCCTATTAGTACATTAGGAAAAATCAGAAAACAGGAAACAAACAATTAAAAAGAAAAAATATTACATCCATTATGAGAAGTAAAGAAAAAACATAATTCTATTACGAAAAGGAAAAAAAACGAAAATCAGAAAAACATGAAGAAATAATTAAAAAATGTTACATCCAATAAGAAAAGGAATAAAAAAACATATTCCCATTACGAAAATGAAAAAAAAATATATATAACAAGCTATATTTTTTAAGTTTCTTTCTCATTAAGAAATAAAATTCATGTCTTTAAAAGATATCAATGAAGAATACTTAACTTTAGATCGATACATGTGTCTAATATTTGATGAAGTGATGACATGTGTCAACACAAGAAAATTGGAAAAATGTAGTAACATAAATAAATAAACTAACAAAATAATATTAAAACAACTAACTAATAATGAAAATGAAAATTTATAATGGTCAGAGGCAAAAACGAAATTGAAAAAGAAACAATATAAATAGAAAACTAACAAAATAATTATTAAGGAACTAAATAATATTAAAAAAGAAAATTTTATAATGGACTGATCTTCTAATATTAAATAGTTTAATTTTCCATGTTTTGTTAGGTAAAAAAATATTAAAAATAAAGATTTCATCATGGAATAATCAAAGTTTCATAAAATAATGAGTCGATTAGATTTAGACACATGTAAATCTTTCTATTTCATATCATGAATTCAAAATAAAAATGTAAAAGACTACATATCTTTATTTAGAGATTTGTTATCGGGTTTTTAATATTATTTTCTTATTTTTAAAATTGATCAAATTTTGTTTAATATTCTTCCGTGATTTAAAAAAATAAAAATAAATAAACCCGCGTATACGCGGGGCCTAATCTAATATGTAATATGTCAAGAGTACTATTATGTTTTATTTCTATGGAATAGAATCCAGTTGGAAGGTTAATTTTATCCAGAAAAATTAGTTTTGGTTACTCTCTTTATATCAAGTATGTTATGGTTATATTCTTTATTATACTTCCAAATTCTCCCATTTGTTTTTAGCGTTTTTAATGCATAGGATATTTGCATTTTTTGTGTCAAGTGGTTTAGGTGATTTGGTGTGCTATTATTTAATTCACACATTAAATTTAAAATAAATCTTGTTTGGGCCTAGCCCATATCTAAACTCGTTAATTTTGCATTTTTTTGGCCCACGAAAGCATCGTCGGATAATCTTCTCGGTTACGTGTGTCTTAAGTCAATCGAAGAATCTTAACCGTCAATAGGTTTTCTTACTCAAATGATCCAACGGTCCAATAAGCATATGTGCTATGCAACTTGAAATTATGTAATCCAAAACGCAGCGCATCATATAACAACTTGAAGAACCTTGTCTTGGAAGTAAAGAGTTTGTTTGGAAACAGGGATACGTTGATACTTCTCGATGTTTTGTTTGATCTCTGACACTGCCTCAATAACCCAATTCAATGCAGAACGTTGAGCCTCTCTGAATCTCGAAGAACACGTCCATATATAATGATAACGTAGAGAGAATTTTGAAGAAACTTGATTAAGCTTATTTCATCGCAAAAATGAGCTCAAACTAACTTTTGCTTGTCCTCATTATACTTGATACATATTTATCTAACTAAGATATGTTCATATCTAACATGGTGTTAACTATTGACCTATATCCATGGGAACCTGATTTTTTTTTTTTTTTTTGACAAAGGGTATTCTATTCTTATTGAAATTGCAGAAATTAAAAGGTACATGGAGTCATTACAAGTTTACAACATAGCAGATAAGCGTATATTTGAGACAAACATACGAGTAAGGATAGAGAAATTCATTGTGAGTTTTGGAAGAGGATATTATCATTTGTTTTATTTCCATCATTACTAAAAACAAACTTTAATCAATACTAAGTTTATTATTCATGACGAGTGAATCTAAATGGTTCTGTAAACGATTTGCATCATAAAGATACACGAGTCGACATCGATTTTACATGCACCATGTCTAGGATATAGATATTTTTTAACGTCCTTTTAACACATGAGATCACAATAAATTTGTTTTATTCAAATTCACCTAATTACAGTGGTTGTTAACTTTCTCGTTAAATAGGAATCGATTTGGGTGTAAAATGGTTAATTCTGTTGCTTGAGTAGCAAGAAACACTTTTCTTTCATTTTTTTTTCTAGGAAGAACGAAGATTATACGGACGCATTTTGTGATTCTACAGTTATGATCTGCTTATAATTTTTTTCTAATGGCAAAAGTAAAATATGCATCCACCATTGACACCACACAGATTTGGATAAACGGATTCATGAGCTAACATTACCGTCTTTTGCCTTTTTGTCAACAAAGATTGAACATTTGATGCATAACACTTGATCTTGTACTACTAGTAGTAGTAAACACTACTAATGTAGGAATGTCGATGCTTAAGTCATTTATTTTGCAAGGCAGCTAGTGATAAACTGGTACTTGAGCTAACATTACAATCTTTTGATGTAAACGTTTATATGCCAAATCATTGTGGAAATTCAAAAATGCCATTTAGACCATCCGATCCGAAAGTGTTTCTGGAGTATGAACAGATCCAAAGCGAAGCTTGATCTCTGCTTTCAACAAAGAGGTTTCAGTAACAGTATATTCTCATTCTCAGCTCAAAGTACTTACATCTGCAATTACACTGTTTCCAGAAAGCTGTGAAACGGAAAGCAAACTTTGAAGAAAAACAAGAAACTTCAAGAAAGACGGAAAGAAGAGACTATACAGAGTTAATCTTGATGAAATATCAGCTAAAAGATACTATAGTAACTTCTTTGTGAAATTTTTTGTTGCACAAATGTACCATAGTTTTTGTTCTACGTATGGAAATACAATTTTGCTATCAGAACTTTTTTGAATCCAAGAAATTGTGACTTAAGAGCCATCGGTAACATGTCCCGGACAAATCTCAATTGTATCGCCGGGTTTAACACCGTTCCACCAGAATTTCTGGTCTTCGAACATTTTACGCTCTCTGTGAATAAAGAAAAACCCTTCTTGAGGCAGATTTAACTGACCACCCTTTTGTTGAATCTTAACCAGTTCTTTCCTCAGTGCTTCTACGCTATCATTCGGGTTCACATCTACCGGAATCTTCATCGCAGCTTCATTCTCACCGGAATATGGCATCACGAATACTTTCATCTTCATTCGGACGTGCGTCACCTTCACAGGCTTCCATGGCGAATCTTGAATGTTAGTGGTCTCGTTGACTGATTTTGGCGGTGGAGGTTGCTCGGATTGAATCACTTGAACCGTCGTCGTCACATGAAAATCTTGACCGTTGATGATCTGTTCTGCTGGGTTTGACGGTGGAGATTTCTCGGTTTGAACCACTTGTTCGTTGTTGTCGTTGATCATCACCTCCACAGGCAAATCTTGCATGTTGATTACAATGTCTTCGGTTGTCTCAGGATGAAAAAGTTGAATGTTCATCACATGTTCGGCTGTCAAAGGAGTATCCTCACCGTAAATGATATCTCCGATTGACTCTGAGTTCGGCGGTGTTGGAAATTTAGTCACTTGATCGTGAGGAGAGACGAAGAGTTTGAGACGAGAGTTGTTGTAGATCTTGCATTGTTCGATGTTAAGATCGTCTTGAAGAAGAACCTCGCCTTGGAAGATAAGGGTTTGTTTGGAAACAGGGATACGTTGATACTTCTCGATCTTCTCTTTGATCTTTAAAACCGTATCAAAGTAACCCACTTCAATGGAGAACTTGCCGCCACTCTGAGTTTCGAAGAAGACATCCATGGTTTTGGATCAATAGACTATAGAGACGACTGGTGAAGAGAGAAAAAGAGAGATTGCGATATTTACTAATTAGCGACCTATGACGTAGGCCTGGCTCAGTTTTAGGTTCTTGGTTACGTGTTTCGTAAGTCAATGAAATCTTGAAATGGTTTAACGGAGCATTTTACACATGGAACGAAACGCAGCGTTTTACAGACTGAAGGAAATACGAAACGCAGCGTTTGATACATTTTACGGCATTACGCAGTGTTTCCAAATGATTTGAGATCCGGCGCATCAAACCCGTAAAGTTGACCCGACTCTATTGTTCCGTAATATGAATTCGCGTTCGAATTCCATTGTCTTTAGCTGGACCCATCTTCCTCCAAAGAGGCCTTTTAGTGTAAACGAGCCCATAAGCAGTTTAACTTAAACTGTATCATCATAAAAGTCCCACATCGCTTCTTGAGGAAGAAGCTTTAGAGTTTATATAGCGTCAGAGTGTCAGGTAGGATTGTCCCTTCGGGGACATCCGATAAAATTGGAACGATACAGAGAAGATTAGCATGGCCCCTGCGCAAGGATGACACGCACAAATCGAGAAATGGTCCAAATTTTTTTTGCATTTCCATTCTCTCAAACCCTAAGAAATTCCTAAACTTTTTTTGCTGGTTTGATTTCGCAGCTCCAATGTTCGTTGTTCAGGTTGATTCCTATACATCTATCCATTGTATGTTCCCATTTTCTCATTAAGTTATAATCTCTCATGCTCTAATTTCTTCTGCAACAAAAATAATTTTCAGGTCGCTTCTGAATCTCTACAATTACAGAATTACTTAAGCAGCATCCATCGTTTTCAAAGGACTTGTCCTCTTATGTTTGCTTAACGGATAAAAAGAGATCCACCTTTTTAGTGAGTATTCGGTACTTCACCTCAATTTAGGAGTCATCACATCATTTGATTGTTAATGCTCTTAATATCAACTAAAGTTGTCTTCTTCTGCTAGTTAGCTACCGGAAGTTTGTAACTTTTGTTGAATTTCCCCAAATTCTGCAGCACAACCTCTACCTCTACTGGGTTTATGAAATTCTGGTAATTCAGTAATAGGATTAAGCAGTGTATTGGTTTTGGTCAGTCTCTTAACAGTGTCCTGTGTTTATGTGTTCAAAAGATTAAGACTTTGATGCCTGCTTTGGTGTTGAACAGTTGAAGAGAGAAGAACTTCGGTTCTACCGTCTAAAATTTTCTTCACCTGTCTAAACCAATTTCATTCACTTGGATAGGAAAAGGCATTTTAGGGAATAAGGAAAGTGTTTAGACATGTTTAGTGTTTAGTGTTTTTAGAGACTGAAAATGGATGTTCCCCGTTACTAGAAAGTGTTTGTTAGTCCTTTAAATGACAATCATCTATATCCATTTTTGACTGAAGTGTTTTTACTTTTTAGGTGGTGTGGATCAAATTGCTGTTAGATAATCTTTCATCTTTAAGCTCACAAGAGTCAAATGTTAACTTTGTAGAACCATATTTCAGAGGATCTTTTAATCGATGTGGATTGTGGAATGAAGACACATAAGTTGTGTTCTACTTGACGGTGATCTAAGCGTACTTGTCTCATATTGTTGTCTGGCCCTATGATTTCAGGTAAACTAAAAGCTTGACTCCGATGGTTTCACCTTTTTAGTCTTCAAAAGCTCCCAAAACAAACTAACGCCTCTTATGGATATGGAGTTTCAGAACTCGAGTCAGGAATCTAGACATGGCAAAGTGAATTGTAAAGAAGCATTTTTTTTCGACAGCATATCATTTTCTGTGGATAACTGAGATCATAGAACCGCAAAAAGGGAACTAAAGAGACAAAAGCAAAGTCTCAAGTCACAACCTTAGGAGAAGAGGCTTAAGCTGATTCTGCAGCTAGTGAGTTGAGACTTTTACTGCAACATAAGCTCAATTGGGTCGTTCGGTTGGGATCTTTGGACCTGTAAACCTCACTATGTTGTGAGATTGGATTCATAGAGCAAAGTGCCTCAGGTCTCCTTCGTCGAGGAATTTGCACAACATATGGTGGATGAAGAGGATCTGTGTAAGAAATGTTCATCAGACAGAATAAAAGAAGCTCAGAAGTAAGGGCAAACAGAAGGATGACTAGTGAAGTAGAAAGAACATGCGAGATACCAACTTGCTGTGTATTGTTTAATTGTATTCCCTAAGGCTGTGAATTGTTCTTGGTGCCTATTCATCTCAAATCATTGTACTCACTAGATAATTGAGAACCAATAAACCGGAAATTTGAATATTGAACCAACAAACCAAGAGAAATTTTATGAAATACACCTCTTGGGGTGCAAATTTTCAAAACTACACCTATAGTGTGAAAATTTTCAAAAATACATCTTTTTTTAATTTTAATATATATGTTTGGGTTCACTAATCCTAGATTAGGGTTTAAATTTTGGGTTTTAGGGTTTAGATTTAAGGGTTCAATGTTAAATTTTAGGGTTTTGGATTTATATTTTAGGGTTTAGAGTTCTTTTACTCCATGAAAAAAGTGTAGTTTTGAAAATAAACACCATAGAGGTGTATTTTTGAAAATTTGCACCTCAAGAGGTGTAGTTTTGAAATTTCCCCCAACATTTCTTGGAGTCAAATTCAATCCTTTTTACTATAGTTTTCTTAAAGATGCTCTTTTTACAATTCTCAAAACTTTGAGACTTTGTTACTATATAAGTACGAGATTCCGTTATTCTGTTAAACCCGAGAGAGAGACTTTATCAGTTTCTTTCTTCTTCGCTGATTCTTCTTTCTCTCTTCAACGCTCTCATCTCTGGCCATGGCTTCCGAAGGAGGAACGCGAGCAGATGCTAATGATCCCGCCAAAACCGCCGGTGAAGAAGAGAAGCAAGCAGAGGAAGACGATCTCGCCAAGAGCAACGATGAAGGAGAAGTGAAAACAGGGGAAGATGATCCCGCCAAGATCACCAGTGAAGAAGAAGCGAAAACAGAGGAGGCGCGAGCAGAGGAAGATGAGGCCAAGGAGGAAACTAGCGAAGGAAATGGGAGTCCTAAACCTCAAGAAGACTCGATTCCGGTAAAAACCGAACCTTTATGATGATCAAGAACCATAACTGATAGAGTCTCTAGGCCTATTGTCTCTGTTTTTGCCGTCGTTTTTTGTTCCCGCCATTAATGTTGGATTAGGTTAGTCGTAATTCTTGTTTACTAATAATCCAATGCTTTAATCAGAATATTCCTGGGAGTGATCAAACAACGAACAGTGGCTCAACATCTATTCCTCCGATTGGATCACCACCGGTTGTTGCATCTGTCCAGAACCATTCAAACCAGTCTTTTGGTACGCAGCAACAACTTTCTCCAAGGATGGTGACTACACGGCCAAGATCCCAAGTAGCTCACAACTCTGTAGCTGCTAGTTTTGTTCCTATCAATGCACCACGGAGACCAAATCTGATTACACGGCCATTCTTTCCAGACCAAGCTTCAATGAGGCCAATGATGCACAATCAGCCACAAGAACAGATTGTTCCTAATATTCTCCGAGGTCAAGCTCCAATGAGGCCAATGATGTACAATCAGGCACAAGACCAGGTTGTTCCTAATATTCTCCGAGGTCAAGCTCCAATGATGCACAATCAGGCACGGGATCAGGTTGTTCCCAACGTATTCGGAGGTCAGGCTCCAGTGAGGCCAATGGTGTACAACAACTAGCAGCTGCAAGTCAACCAAGAAGGACAACACTTTGGCTTCCCCAATAATGCAGCAGCAGCAGCACCACGGCCTCAAGAAATGCAGCAACTTCAGCTTCATATGCAACAGCCAGTAGAGTCTCAGGGGTCTAACAGTGAACCATCTTCTGGCCAAAGTCAAGATTAGCTAGCAGAGCAGCTTAGGTTAAAAGAAGGACTCTTGATATGATTGTTTTACTTTTGTTTTTACTGATATTCTTTCGCAAAATACTCTCGGAATGATTTTTTTGATAACTGTAAATGAAACGTTGATGATGATTGTTTGGTCAAAAATATATTCATAAGTCTACTCTTTTTACTTTTTACTTTTCACAGATTCTGCTTTTTATTTTTACAATCTGCCCTGAATGAAGAGTCTTCCTAAAGTTTCCTTTTTTTAACAGCATATCATTTTCAGTGAATCACAGAGACAGTAGATATATCCAGTTCTCTACAACCTTACAAAGAGTCTCAAGTCACAACCTTAGGAGGAAAGGCTTAAGCTGGTTCTTCAGCCAAGACGAGGCTTTTGGTGTTTTCAGTTGCTTCCTGAGGAGAAGAGGATCAATTTAATGGTGTTAAGTCCTCGCTATTTTTACAAGTTTCTTTCGCTATTGCTTCTTCGCTGACCTTTGAAGGAGGCTTATGCTGATTCTACCGACAACCACATGATGATTTCAATATAGACGACATAGACGAAAATGAGAATCCTCAGGAAGATACGGTTAAGGTAAACCCTCAGCTTTGTTTGGCTGCTGCTTGTTACGCCTGAGTTAAAGAAGAAAGACGAAGCCAAAAAGTTTCTTAAAAAGAATGTCAAAACCAAAGAAGGCCAGATGATGATGCAAATGAGCTCAAGGTAAACACTGCAATGCTTTACATGAATCCACTTTAATCTACTTTGCTTTACTTGGAAGTAAATGTGATTGCTAAGTTCTAAAATCTGTATTTCCTGGTTTATGTAAATTTGTTGGAAGGATCTTTCTCCAGTTCCATTTATGAATGTCTCATTAGAACAGCATCACTTCACGGTTCCTGTTGGAGTTGCAACTTCCTGAAACCTCTGTTTTGAATTCCTAGCTTAGGTTAAAACCCAATTCACCTAGTTCTTTGTTATTCGTTGGTTTTCTTCTATTAGGGCTTTTTTTTTCTTTCTCTTGATGTGAATAAAATGTAACTTATTATTGAAAAAGGGGAGTAGGGGACATTCAAACGGCAAGTAAATTCGTTTTTCTACTTCGATAACTAGTGTCGTTGAGATTTTTCCTTCTGAGCTCTGCATAATAACCTCAACAAAGTTCAGCATCAATTGTTTCTTGTAGTACAAGCAACAGATATTCTCCAATCAAATGTTTGGATCAAGCGTAATCTGAGCTCTTTTGTCTTCTTTTTACCCGAATAAAAAGAAATCATAACTAGCCTCAAATCCAATTCAAAAACGTTAACCTAGTCTGTCAAATCATCAGAAAAGTTTAAACTTACTGAAAAGTTCTATTCCTATGCATTAAGATATGGGGAGTTAAAACTAAAACTAAAATAAATTTGCACATCCTTGTTTCAAAAAAAAAAAAACTAAGATGTATTTGATCAGAATAAGTTAAACTTTATACGATTTCTCTTGAAAATCATCAAAAGCAGTAATAAAAGAATTTTCCAATCCAATACAAGGTGCTCACTTTACGTAAAATATGATTCCTTTCTTCTCCATACACTTCAAGAACTATTTACTTTTCTTCTTTATACATAAACCCTACACTCCAAACTTTCCTCCTCAACATCTCCCATACTCTTTCCAAGAAAAAGAAAAAGAAAAAATGACACCGGACCGGACAACTATCCCGATCCGGTTCAGTCCCGGGGCTCAATCCCAACCGATAAAGCGTCACCATTCGGCTAGCTACTACGCTCACCGTGTCAAAGAAAGTCTCTCAACCCGAATATCCAAATTCATCTGCGCAATCTTTCTCTTGGTTCTCTTCTTCGTAGGCGTCATTGCTTTCATACTTTGGCTAAGCCTACGCCCTCACCGACCTCGGTTCCATATCCAAGACTTCGTGGTCCAAGGACTAGACCAGCCTACCGGATTCGAGAACGCAAGAGTTGCTTTCAACGTAACCATACTTAACCCGAACCAACACATGGGTGTTTACTTTGACTCCATGGACGGTTTCATCTACTACAAAGATCAACCGGTCGGGTCAAGCCCATTGCTAAGCCCGTTTTACCAGCAGCCGACCAACACAACAGTTGTGACCGGTACGCTTACCGGAGCTTCCTTGACAGTAAACAGTAATCATTGGACCGAGTTTAGTAATGACCGAGCTCAAGGCACCGTGGCTTTTAGGCTCGACATAGTTTCGAGTATTCGGTTTAAGCTGTCTCGGTGGATCAGCAAGCGCCACAAGATGCATGCTAACTGCGATATCCTGGTTGGACTGGACGGTTTGATCTTGCCCAAGGTTAACCATAAACGGTGTCCTGTTTATTTCACTTAGATCGATTGATTAATTTGTTTTTTTTTGCTGTTTCTTCTATTGTATTTTTTTTACTTTACTCTTCTGAATGAATGAATGATTTTGCTTTCTTTAGATTTTGTAACTTGGATTTGGGAGTTTGGTTTTTTTTTCTCATTCAATGTCAATTTATGATCTTTTGACTTAAAGATATAAGATTTGGTAAAAGTGAAAAACTCAAAGCAATTGGCAAACTCTTCAATACGAATACCTCACATTTAGTTACTGAAATCCGGTAAATAGAGTAATTTATGGTTTCCTCTTGCTCGAAAGCTGAGCTTCAGCAATCTGTCTTCTCCATTGATGAATTGGGACCTGCAATTACAACAGTTTTGTGAGAAGAAACGATGCAAATCGGAAGCAAAAGCAGAGCATGGCTCTGTTTTAGCTCTGTTTCAGTGTTGGCGAAACATATAGAAATGGAGAGTCAAAAGAAGAGATAAAGAGAGAGAGAGATGCTTACAGCGGGAAAACCACCAAAATCTCCTGGTTCGGTGATGTTTCTGGTAACACAACTGTTAGCAGCAAGTCGAACCTAAAACCAGAAACCAAAATTGATAAGATGAAACTGATTCGAATTGAGGAGAAGTCTACAAGTGTTTGCTTACCTTGGATACAATGGAGACATGGTCTCGAACAGCAACACGTCCTCCTAAAGCTACATAGTCACCAATCCTACAAAAACATTTTCGAAAAGACAAACATTGTTAACCTGAAAAGCTTACAGTTTCATTCAATGGAACATAAAGTTTCTTCATTTGCCAGGATTAGAGAAGCATTTACTCTGCTGATCCAGCTATGCCTACTTGGCCACAGAGCAGGCAAGACTTGCCAATAACCACATTATGACCTATCTGCGTCACAAGAAGAAAGAAGAAAGCATCTTGACTTCTCATTGTACACCAATGGCGAATTACAAGATTCAGAAACTAAGACGCACCTGAACTAAATTGTCTATCTTAGTATCATCCCCAATCGCAGTATCTCTCCAGCTGCATATATTGTAAAGGTTATCGAGCTAGTGAACAGTTTTATAACTTATAAAGAAGTTTTCAATGAAACATTCTTGTTACCTGCCCCCATCAATGCATGTATTTGCTCCGATTTCCACACGACTCCCTATCTTCACATCTAAAGCCTAAGGAGCATAAAAACAAAAAAAGTCAAACAAAGATTTACTAAGGAGAAAGGTGCTGCAAGTTATTCAGATTCAAGAAAGCAATCTAATTGTGCTTACTTGAGGCTTCTTCACCATGTTTCCTTGGTCATCTACGTAAAACCCGAATCCTGAACATTCAATAACCAAACTCAGAAGAAGGAAAAGTAGAATCTGATCCTACATAAGTAGAAGCATAATGAGTCGGTCCATACCATCTTGACCAATGCAAACTCCATTATGGATGACACATAAATCACCAATACTACAGTTACTGACTGAAACATTATATCTGTAGACAACAAAACCAAAGAAAGCAGATTCTTTCAACATTTGTTTCTCAAAAACATCTGTAAGATGTTAAAGCCAAAAAATGTTACCCGATCTTTGTACAAGGACCGATTTTGACCGACGGTCCAACAACCGTGTTAGATCCTATTTGAACCTCAGCACCCAAGATAGCTCTTTCGTGAACTACTGCTCCAAACTCAACCAGAGCCGAGGAATCGATTACCGCTGAGCTATGGTATGTCCCTCCTCCGTTTTTCCATCTAAGAAACTCTTTGTCATCAACACAAGAAACAGAGCAACACATGTTCTCAGAGACATTTCAACAAACACGTGGCGTACACGATAATATCCAGAGATGAATCCAAAACAGAGCTCAAGTATTGTAAGGGGTAAGTAAATTATCAACAAGACTCACCGTTATTTGGAGAAACATTAACACTCTCGGATCCAATTAAATGATCTGAGCTAACGCATAAATTTCGGCAACTAGAGAGAAAGCTAGGCAAACGCTGAATCACGCGCTTGTTCAAGAAGACGCCAGCAGAAGCTGACAATAATCTCTGCAATGTAGCCGCCATAGTCTCAAGCCTAATAGAGATTGAACTGCAGAATGTCAGCGACACAACACAAAAAAGTTTGGAACTTTTTTTTTCCCCTCGCAAAGCTCTAAACTTTTTTTATTTTAACAAACGGACAAAAATAGTTTGGTCGTCATGTAATAATAGTTTAATCTCATCGCAAACAATCATCATGAATCGATGAATTATATAATTTGCACGATTCCCAAAACCTTTGACCAAACGTGTTTGTTTAATCAGATCTGTCAATGATTACGACACCTATCTTGCATATCTCTGACAGAACATCAAATTTCAATACTTTGAACAAGTCTTGAAAATAATCTTCACTATCAACGACTCCCAGAATTTATAATCAATAGAAGCAAGATTTTGACTCCCAATTCCAATGAACTTCCATGGATATTATTGTTAAGAAACTCAAAGAAGAAGAAGAAAAACAGAGCAAAAAAACAGATTAGTAACAAAGAAGAAGAAATATGTCTTCTTGTTTCAAATCCTCTGTTTCTCTGATCTCAATTTTCTTCTTCATCATCTTCAACACGGTTTCTTCTGCTAAAGATCCAATTTATCTCCTCCACTATTGTCCAAACACAACAACATACACAAGAAACAGCACTTACTTAACCAATCTCCGAACCGTTCTCTCATCTCTCTCCTCTCCAGACGCAGCTTACACGTCGCGTTTCGATAACGCAACCGCCGGCGAAGATGAAAATGACAACAATAACAGAGTCTACGGCCTTTTCCTCTGCCGAGGAGACTTCTCACCCGGAATCTGCCGCGATTGCGTCGCGTTTGCGGCCAACGAAACGCTATATAGATGTCCGAGAGAGAGACAGGCAGTGATCTGGTACGATGAGTGTATGTTAAGATACTCCAATCAGAGCATCGTAGGGAAAATGAGCCTCAGACCAGCTGCTTACTTACGGAACACGCAAAACATCACAGAGAATCAAGTCAGCAGATTCAACGAGTCTTTGGTTGCTTTGCTGATCAACGCTTCGGTGAAAGCGGCTTCGACCTCCACAAAGTTTGCAACGGATAAAGCGAACTTCACGGTTTTCCAAACGATTTATAGTCTTGTACAGTGCACGCCGGATCTGACGAATCAAGATTGTGAGAGCTGTTTGAGACAAACGATTAATTTGTTGCCGAGATGTTGTAATCGAACCATTGGTGGAAGAGTAATCACGTCAAGTTGTAGCTTTAGATACGAGATTTATCCTTTTTACAATGAAAATATTACTGCGGCTCCTCCTCCTTTGTCCACGGTGGCTACACCACTACCACAAAAAGGTGAAATCTTTGAAACTTTCTGAAATGTCCTCACTCTTGAAGAATAGTTCTCTTGATTATCGTAAAAACAGAACCTTTGTTTAAAGGACTAATCTTTATAAACTAAGTAACAGTACACACATCTTTGTAGCAATGGTTAAAAAGGTTTTATTCTTTATAATCTCAAAGTAACAGAACACAAACAAACATCTCCATAATAGTCCCTCTTCTATCATGATCTTAAACGAAAAACTTGTTTTGTTTATCTTCTGAATGGTTTAATCTAACAGAAACAAATGATAGTTTGCTTGATTAATGTAAAAGCAGAATCTTTTAAATTGTTATGTTTTACATTTGTTGACTTTATGTTTAGGGAAAGGCAAGAGCTCGAAGGTCATAGCCACCGCAGTAGCTGTTCCAGTTTCTGTCTGTGTATTACTTCTTGGTGTCGCATGTTGTTTATTGGCAAGAAGAAGAAAAATTAAGCTCGGTGCTAAAACAGATGATCAAGGTTAGTAGTACTGAGGCAATCTTGTCATTTGCTAGTCTAATTTACTAAAAGTTCCTTTAGAATTTTTCTCTTTGCTTTTTTTGTAGATGAAGATGGTATTACATCAACAGAAACAGTGCAATACCAGTTTAGCGCAATCGAAGCAGCAACAAATAAGTTTTCAGAAAGTAACAAGCTTGGTCATGGTGGATTTGGTGAAGTTTACAAGGTAATTTAACTCTTGTGATCATAATGATTTAACATAACAAATAAAGATTAAAGCTTTGTGTGAAAAAACCATTTCAGGGTCAGCTTATAACCGGAGAAACAGTAGCTATAAAGAGACTATCTCGAGAATCGACGCAAGGAGCTGAAGAATTCAAGAACGAAGTTGTTGTAGTCGCAAAACTACAACACAAGAATCTTGCTAATGTATTGGGATATTGCTTAGATGGAGAAGAGAAAATACTTGTCTATGAGTTTGTTCCTAACAAAAGCCTCGACTATTTTCTTTTTGGTATAACAAATCATCACTCATTTCCTCTTAGTAAAATGTTTGTTGACTAATCCTATTATTTGCTGTTGTAGATGATGAGAAGAGAGGACTTTTGGATTGGCAAAGAAGGTACAAGATCATTGAAGGGATAGCTAGAGGAATACTATATTTACATCGAGATTCTCGCCTTACGATCATTCACCGTGACCTTAAAGCAAGCAACATACTCTTAGATGCAGACATGAATCCAAAGATCTCGGATTTTGGTATGGCAAGGATCTTTGGTGTTGATCAAACTCAAGCCAATACTCGGAGAATAGTTGGTACATAGTAAGTTGTTTCATCTTCTTGTTATATTGTCTCCTCTTCATTCATATCGCAATCCTATTAAATAAGCTCTCTCTCTCTCTCTCTCTCTCTCTAGTGGTTATATGTCTCCAGAGTATGCAATCCATGGGCAATACTCGGTGAAATCTGATGTTTATAGCTTCGGAGTCTTGGTTCTTGAACTTATAACCGGCAAAAAGAATAGTAGTTTCTATGAAGAAGATGGTCTTGGAGACTTAGTCACATATGTGAGTAAATATGCACACACCAATCAAGAACTATTTTTAGAAAGATTTTAAAATTTGGGTTTTGCTGAGACAAAACAAAAATTCTGCAGGTTTGGAAGCTATGGGTAGAGAATTCCCCACTGGAGCTAGTGGATGAAGCAATGAGAGGGAATTTTCAGACAAATGAAGTGATTAGATGCATTCACATTGCTCTGTTATGTGTTCAAGATGATTCTTCAGAGAGACCTTCAACGGATAACATTCTTGTGATGATGAACAGCTTCACTGTTACTCTACCGATTCCAAATCAATCTGGTTTTCTGCTTCGAACCATGAGAGACTCTAAAGATCAACAGTCTGTAGCTTCTGCATCTGATCAATCTGTGACAAGCAAGTCTTTGCCTTTGCCTGTTGATGATTCTTCCATCACTATTGTTTATCCTCGTTAACTTCTTTTGTGTATACTTAGTGCTTGTAACCATAGTTTAAACCAATACTAGTGTTGTGTATGTGAAACTCTGAAGAAGAAACTATAGGTTGCAAATAGCCATATTAAACAATCAGGAAGATTTTCTCACACAACATTGCCAAGATAGCAAGTTGTTCCCATCATCAAATTGAGAGGGTAAAAGATCCGGAAACAAATGTGCTTATGAACTTAAGAGCTATTGTCACAACCACAATCAGAAATTACAAACCTCTAAAACAATAGCTGCTGTTATACAGAAGAGAGATCGATCTCAAACCACCAGTTTTTAACCGTAACTTAGGCGAGAGTCGAGGAGTTTTGTGGAAGTTTGTCTGCGAGGTACTCCAATCTCACATGCATTCACTCTAGCTGCAAACCTAAGAGAGCAAAGGGACTCTCCAGTAGAAGATGGATCAGGTGATATGTTCACAAACATCAACGTCTTTGAGTCTCCTCCTAAACATGGCTGTTCAAAAAAACGATTCTCCTTTATTAGTTGGATCCAGATAGAGGCAATATGTGCATATAATGATTCAGGAGTCGTAATGTAATCTAACCTGGAGCAGATATGTTAACTTTGAGTTTCTGAAAGGAACGTGATCCTCTTTCTTTGCCAATGCAAATATAACATCACTCAAGGCAGATAAGCTTTTGTTTATAGCCTGGCGAAAACCGAAAGAACAGAGATTAGAGCGTAAGTGCAAAGAGCTTCATGGAAATAGGCTTGGAAGACTCTAACTGTAAAGCAAAAATACCTGTGTCTCCTTTAACCGCTCTCCTGTTGCTCCGCTCTTTGATAGTCGCTCACTTCCAGCAAGGTCAATGAGGTTAAGAACTCCTTGTACTTGCTGTTCAGTGCTCTGAAATAGGGGAGAGAGTTGATGTTTAGGAAGAATTTCAAAAGTGAGAAATAAAATCTACAACACAAAAAAGGAAAAAACCAGAAAGGCAAAGAAATTAACCTCATTCACGCCAGAAATCCGAAGAGTGAACACGAAGTGACTCCTTGATGACTGCTCATTCATGTGTGTCTTACCAACAGACCTGCAAAATAAGAGTTGACCATGCTTTAGCTTTGCACACTGTTGTAACAGAACAATACAGAGACATTCTCTTAGGCCATGTCCCTAGCAATCACCTAAACCAAAGAAACCAGTATCTACTAATGCAATAGTTGAACGATGTAGGTTATAACAAGGAAAAGCAGAACATGGAATCCAAAAAGTCGAGACAAACCTGCTCTGGCCAGCTTGCTGCAAGAGTGAGGAAATTTGTCCAATGCTGCATACATCTACTATTGTTAGGTCACTAACATGAGTATTTCCATTAACATCATGTGTGATTGCATACTGCCTTCCAGAGGTGTTACTGTCTACTCGCGCAACAGGCTCTATAGAAATGGTACGGTTCGTAGTAAGCAAGTCCCTAATGGACTCATTGTAGATTTCCAACATTGAGACCTACAAATAAACTTAAATCAAAACAGTGCTACCAATGAAAAACATTCCACAAAAGTTATAACATTCTTGGAGATATATATATACCTGCATCTTGTATTTCCATCCTTGTACACTAAGAGACTGACTGGTTTCGAATATTTGTTCAAGTGACCGTGGGATGAGTCCTTTCTGTTCTGGCTTTTCAGGTCTGCCCATCATGGTGTAGGTTTTGCCCGAACCTGTCTGACCGTATGCAAATATACACACCTGTGTCCGCAAAGATATAAGATGTGCAATGACAAAAGAGTCAGTCAAAGTGTTGTCTGCTTAACTTAAACAACTTTTGAAAAATACTTGCATCTAACTAGAAACGGCATACTAGGGCATATACAAGATAGTGAAAGGAAGATAACATACCTTATAGCCATCCAATGCGCTTTGTACAAGTTGAGATATCTCAAAGAACACTTCCTCCTGAGAAGCTCCGTGGTCAAAGACCTTGTCGAAGGTGAAAGGATGTTTGTTACCTGAGAAACCAAATAGAGCACAAGGCGTCAAAAACAAATTCATGTATCGTATCGGCATATTTATCCTAATTTGAGCAAAGTAAATTAACTGAGTCAGTGAATATACCACTTTGAACAACATCAATGCCTCTCCCAAGAGACTCAGATGCAGTGGGGTACGCAATAACACAGGCCTCTTGGCGACCTCCATCATCTGGTAGCAACGGCCGCACTCGGCAGAACACACGTATGTTACCTTTAAGTTCCTGAAATAGAATTTTTGCTTAGTTCACATAAAGAAAGCTCTTGGAAGTTAAAAATGTTGCTAAATAGAAATTTTCTTACAAGGATGGTGTTGTGAAGCTTTTTCCGTAACAACTCTCCTTCGCCAAGTTTATGCTCTGTGTCTGCAAGGCGATCTTGCAGTTCATGCACACGTTGCTTTTGCTCCTCAAATTCTGTCATAGTATGAGACATAGACGCATCTACCATCTGTAGAAAGCAAATGAAAATATATTTGTTAGTGTAAACCAACAATCGATCAAAGTAAAGAGTATCTGATAAGTTGTTAGATTACTAATTCCAAGTATACTTGATCACACCCTTACCTTTAGCTTTTCTTTAGCAAAAGCTAACTCCTGCTCCAACATTTTAATACGCTCTTTTTGCAATGAACATGTTTCCTGTGGCATAAGATTGGCATTGTCAGACTACTGAATACTAAGGCAAGAATGCAAAACTTCAAGTCTGAACTAACCTCCAAAGATCCTGATTTTGCTATCAAAATATCCAATTCATGAGATGACTTTCCAACACTCTCCTTATACGTCAGTATCTCATCCGCCAGCTTTTGTGACAGTGCAACCTGGCGATCACGATCGTTCCGGATTTGTTGGAGCTCACTCCGAAGGTTTTTGACTTCCATCAGCAATGACTCTTTTTGTTTTACCGCTTCATCTTGTGAAACCTTGATCACAGAAAAAGGAAGATATACAAAATTAGAAAACAAAAAGTCACTAACAAAATTAATGTAAGCAAGGATCACGTCTGACGTAGATAAGAGATACTTACTCGGCTTGATGCCAGTTGATCTTGTAAAGATTTACTGTGACCCCTTAGTGTAGTAAGGTTCTCTAGTATACTTGACTTTTCTTTCTCAGCACGAGTGTGTGCCTCTCGAACTGCTTCAAGATCAGTCTGGAGTTTTGTGTTATATTGTTGCAAGCTTGTGTTGTACTCTTGCAGCCTTTTGTACATATCTTCCAGGGACGTCACCTAGAAATAAGAAAAAGATAATCCATTTACCACAACAACTAGAAGATTATGATGCCAATAGCTTAGAGAAGTTACAAAGAATGAAACACCAAAATCCAATGACGGAAAACAAAACTGCTGTACCTTATGCTTCGCAGCCATTTTCTCTTCTTTCACTTTGTCAAGCTCTTCTCTAAGAGAATCCTGAAGCTTCTCAGCTGCAACTCTACATTCTTTTTCTCTTCTGTGGTTCTCAATTGCATCCTAGTAGTCATAACCAATAAGGAGAAAACAAACTTGATAAAAGATTCTTTGGAAAATAAGCTGCGTAATGATGAAAGAAAATTTGAGCCATAGATCCTTACCAACTTGCTCAACTCCTCCTTTGAGAACTTTTCTTGTAGTGACGCTATGTTCTCCTTCATCTCTGCTATAGTTGCTTGTAGCTCTTCTTCTTTGGTCTTTGCCTCCAGCTCTGGAAGTAATTAGGTACCATGTTCATATTCAGTGAGCACAAATTGATATGAGGACATAAAGGACATACAAGAAACTTAAAATTACCTTTATCACTGCATCTTTTCTCTGCACATTCCACAGAAGAACGAAGATTATCCTTCTCCTGGACATGGGTTTCGTCCACTTGTTGAAACCACTTAACACAAACCTTAAGTCTTTTGATAATATCAGTCATTTGCTCAATCTTAGCCTGTAACAATGAAAAAGAACACTTTATCTCAGTGAAACGGCAAAAGATTTTGTTTTCAGTAAAACAAGTGGATCTCGGTTAACAAACCTTAGTGTCAAATTTTCCAGCTTTAGCTCTCTCGTTAAGCAAAGCCAACACTTCATCTTTAGTAAACTCTACTTTACCACACTCCTCTGTGCTGCCCACATCGCTGTTCGCAGTAACATCTTGTCTGTTCACTGTTGTGAGCACTTGCCTTCTTCCAGTAGCTTGCGTTTCGATTTTCCTTCGCCTGTCAAAAGGAATACTACTGGAGAGAGCTTCCTTTTTCTGAAAATGGTTCAACACATCCAAAATTTAGCAAAATTACAGACTTTTTCAGTCAATTCCTCAAGAGAACTCATACTAAAATGCAAAATCATGAAATCCACAATCACACTGAATGTAGTAAATCCAAAATCGTAGAAGTGTGGAATTTGACGTTAAGGAGAGCAATAGAACAAAACCCTAAATCTTCGATTTTAGGATTTTCTCACAGACCCATCTAAATCTCACCTACCAAAAACTCAAAGGTCCGGATGAAAATTAGTGGAAGAGGAAGAAGAACGAAAACGATGAAAGGACTTACGGCGTTTGGACTGCGTGGAGGGCGATTTTGGTTACGAAGCGGCATCATCAAGAATCGGGATTTACAGATTACTTCAGATTATACTCGCCAATAGCATAAAAATTCCCGATCTGAGCTAGGCGAAGGATTTTCCCAAAGATTCTTCGGGAATTCTCCGATTGAATTATAAGAATCCGGGAGAAAACCAATCGGGCCTTGTTTCTTCTCAATTTGAGACTGGAAATTTAGGGTTCGCACTTTTGGGAATTGGGGATTTTATGTTTTTTTTGGTGAGTGACATAAGAGGAAGGAAGAGGAGAGGAGCCTGTTATTTTGAAATTTTGAAAACAGATCAGGCGGACTTGTAAAATGTTAACGTTACTCTTTGTCTCTCGATGGTAATGTAATAATAATTCATTTAATATTTTAATTATGCAAAAGTATAAGGCTCCATATGGGCCTATTGACTTTAACGTCGGCCCATCAATGGTGAACAAATCCTTATTCTGGGAAAATAAATCAGCTTGATTTTGTTTAACCGGATTGGTCAACTTGCACGTGCAAATCGCATTCAGGGTACACTCGATCTCAATCCTATGTGGCATAACTGAGAATCAAGATGAAACGTGTCAGTAAATGAGTGGTTAAAACCATATCCGAGTAATCTAAAGAAGAACATGAATCAGATAAGGTCTTCTTTGTCACATAACCAAAACACCAGAAATTATAACTCAAACGAAATATCCATTAAACCAATTATTCACTCAAAGCAAAGAACAAGAACAAAAAATGGCGCAAGCATTAACTTCGATGGCTGGCTTACGTTCCACATCTCAGGGCGTCCTTGAAGGAAGTGGCTCAAACCGTTTGAACATCTCTAGAGTCACGGTTGGGTCTCAGAGAGCCGGACTTGTGGTAAGGGCTCAGCAGAACGATTCTGTGCCGGAAAGCAGTCGCCGATCGGTGATTGGGCTCGTGGCCGCTGGTTTAGCCGGTGGTTCGTTCGTCAAGTCTGTCTTCGCCGAAGCTCTTTCCATTAAAGTGGGCCCTCCTCCAGCTCCTTCCGGTGGTCTCCGTAAGTAAAGTGGCCCCTAGTGTAAAATGTTATCTTATTTTTTTGTTTAGTCAGATAATTAACGGCTGGTATAGCTTCGGTTTGCTGTTTTTTTGGTTAGAAAGAAAATAAAATCGAAATTAGTATGGATATATTTGGTATAGCTTCGGTTTTGGTCTGGGATACCGGAAATTACATTTTGATTTTTCAAAGTAATTTTCAGTTTAGGCTTTGTATTTCTCTTTTGGGTTTGGTTTAGCTCGGGTTTAGTTTAACCAAATAAAAGTTCGGTTCATCATCATCCCTTAAACTAAATCCGGTTTCTTATAACCAATCTAAATTAGACTTAAGAGATCGGTTCTGTTTGGTTGATTGTGGCTTTGATTTGTTTGTGTGTGAGAACAGCTGGAACAGATAACTCAGACCAAGCAAGAGACTTTTCATTGGCATTGAAAGACAGATTTTACTTGCAGCCATTGTCACCAACAGAAGCTGCAGCTAGAGCTAAAGAATCTGCTAAAGAGATCATTAACGTTAAGTCACTGATCGACAAAAAAGCTTGGCCTTACGTCCAGAACGATCTCCGTTTGAGAGCATCCTACCTCCGTTACGATCTCAACACCGTTATCTCCGCTAAGCCTAAGGGAGAAAAACAGAGCCTCAAAGAACTCACCGGCAAGCTCTTCGAAACCATTGACAACGTAAGTCTTTTTTTTTTTTTTAGGTTTGGTTTTACTGGTTTCTTGGTGAAGAAGTAAGAGGCATGTCACAAGATTCTTTCTAATGTTTGGATTGATCTGAGATTGTTGTTTTCCTGATTTTTGTGTATGGAAGCTGGACTATGCGGCGAGGTCAAAGAGCAGCACGGATGCTGAGAAGTATTACTCAGAGACTGTCTCGAGTTTGAACAATGTTCTTGCCAAGCTTGGTTAAAGAATCAAGATTTTCTTTGTAATGTATTGTGTATTGTTGTTGATGCTGTTACTGTTATTATCCAAGTACTATGTCTTTTTCCTCCTCTTTCTGCCTGATCAAAACGAGTTTCTAATTTCAGTTTCAAGTTTTAACCAAGAATATAATATCTCCTTTTTT
Source organism: Microthlaspi erraticum (assembly GCA_902728155.2). Lineage (NCBI taxonomy): Eukaryota > Viridiplantae > Streptophyta > Magnoliopsida > Brassicales > Brassicaceae > Microthlaspi > Microthlaspi erraticum. The sequence continues at coordinate 130,529 of CACVBM020001362.1, read as the reverse complement.
CTTGAATTTTAAGTAGAGAATTCGTAACAATTTTTTTCCTTGGCCATTCGCTCATTCATGTTGTCTTAAAAAAAATTACGGTTGTAACCTCAGACATATATGGAAAGTTGATTTGTCTTAACAACAAAGATATTTGGAGGAATTTCATTTCCTTGAAAAGAGGCATAAACAATGGGGGAAGAAGAGAAAAACCCTAAGTCAGTCGAGTTACTTCCCGATCTAGTGGAAGAAATCATCTTCCGATTGCCCTTGAAATCAATTCTCAAATGCAGAACTCTCTCAAAGCAATGGAAATCGATTCTGGAATCAAGAAGATTCGTGGAGAAGCATATGAGTCTTCAAAAGAGTCGGAAATCCTCGCTGCTTTCCACTGCGACTGTGGCACGCGGCCGAGACTCATCCCTGGGTCACAGTTCGTAGGAGACGAAGAGGTTGTGTACCTTCACTGTGACGTTACACGACCCTCGTTGACTTGTGACGGTTTGCTTTGCTTCCCTGAACAAGACTGGATCATCGTTTTAAACCCATCGACCGGACAACTCCGGAGACTATCTACCGGCCTAAACCCTAACCCTAAGTGCAGATTTGGGTTCGGTAAGTAAATCTTGTCAGTGAGAAATATTTTGAATTTTGTATTAGGGTTTGATACAAATTGAATATTTTTTGTTGTCAGGATTATGGTCGAGTTTCTTTCCGGATAAGTGGGTAATAGGATTTGGTAGAGACATAGTTACAAGGAGGTTTAAAGTAGTGAGAATGTGTTTTTCTTACTGGGAGATTGGTCAAAAGGATCCTGTGGTGGACATTAGGGTTCTTGATGTTCAAACTGGTGAATGGAAGAAACTAAGTGGACGACCTCCTTATGTGGTCAATGCCGGTAGTAAATCGGTATACATGAATGGATCTATCTACTGGTTACACATTGATAAGGTACATTTTGAGAAATGTTTCAAGATACTAGCATTGGATCTTCAAACAGAAGAGTTCCACAATGTGTCGATTCCGGCTATATGGGTCAATTGTGATACACAGATAGTGAACCTCGAGGACCGTTTAACCATAGCCAAAACGAAAGTTGGGCCGCCTAATTGGAGACTAGAGATATGGAGCATGGATACATGTCAAGAACAGTGGAGCAACACTTACTCCATAAGTTTAGTCAGTGTAAGTATTAGATCATGGGAGCCAAACTGGTTCACGCCAATGGCGGTTTCTAAACAAGGGGATCTTGTTTTCCATGACAATCACAAGCGGCTGTTCAATTATTATCCAGAGACAGATGAGATTCGTTGTCTCTCCAAAGACACTTGTGTGATAACTAGCTACTTGGAGACATTGGTCCCTCTTCCTATAAAACCAAGCCATCAGATTCCTGATCCAGATTCTAAAATCAAGATATCAAGATGCCGCTTGTTTTCCAAGGAGTCGGGTTCTTGGATACTCAAAGTTTTGCAAAGGAATGAGTTTAGGATCCTGGAAGTTTTATTTGCATCTCTGGTAGTAGCTGGTTATATTTTGTCACCTCTCTAAGAATCTGGTATCAAACTATAATACTTGGCTCCCAGTACTTCTAAAATTTATTATATTTATTTTTCTCTTCTTCTTTCAGTTAAAAACACATAAGTTGATTTATGTATGCATTCCCTCTCTCTATCTTCTTTTGTGCAAGGCAAGCAAATACTATGTTTCATATATATTGACTAGGATCACAACTTCTGTAATACTATCAAAATATATATATGGCCAAGCATAATTTGTACAATGTTTATTTTGTTCCCAAAGACACCTTTCGCGTACATGTTTTGTTATGTTCATTCACTTTGTATAATTTTTTAGGTTAAGAATAAACCAGAATTTCTCAATTCAGACTTAAGAGTCTCTTCCATTAACTCCGAGTTTTTTACCAGACACCACCACTACTTGCTAAGTTGCTAGGCGTATTAATGCTGATAACCTAAAAGAAATGAATATTGAAAATACTATTGTTGATAAATTTATTAATTAACATATCTTTGCTGATTTTACCAAAAAACATATCATTGCTGTCTTGCTGATAATAAAAGAAAGGGATGCTGCAAAAATAAAGAAAAAGACAAAAAAACGCGCGAAACCTGAAACCCGACCCGAGAATCCTTTCTTGTTTAAAATGCACGGTAGTAACATGTTTTATAATGGGCTTAAAAATATCCGATTTAAGGCCCATCAAGAACTCAAAAACAAACACAGAACACAGCTTCTCTGTTCATCGCGCCATTTACAAAAAAAAAACACAGAGAAAAACACGATTTCTTCTGCAATTCGTCTTCTTCTTCAAGGCATGTGTTCGATTCCAGATCTATTCTTCTTCTTCCGCTGTTTCTGAGAAACGATTTGAATTGAAATAGTAGTTTCTTCTACTGGTGTGAAGAATTTGAAAGTTCCAAATCTCTGAAGATCTCGATCGTTCGTATATGCAGGTAGATTTTCTAAGAAGAATCGATCTACATGAATGGAAACGAAGAGGTATTGTAGATCGATTCCATTTTCTTCCGATTAACTTTGAATCTGCTGATTTTTGCTTGAAGAACAAGCTGTGCGGTGTTTGATTCAAATTTTGTTTGTTTCTTCATAACAGAAGAACAATGGTGGCGATAATCCGGTAAGTTCTCATGGATTGATTCTTAATTCGTTTATAAACATTGATTCGTCTTCCTTCTCTAAATTTTGCTTGAAGAACAACAATCTCTGCGTTGTTTGATTTGATTTTTTTTCTTCACAGAACATCAGTATTGTCGATAATCCTGTGACTGTGAACATCAATGTTGTGGTTGATCCTGTTCCTATGAGTGTTATTACATGCAAAGATCGATTCCTCTGATTTTATCTTGATTCTTATGAATTTTTTCTTCAATTGTGTGCGTTGTTTGATTTGGATTCACTGGTTTTGTAAGTGTTCTTATTTTCTAGCTTCATTGCTTGATCATTCTGTTTTTTGCTTGAAGAACAACAATTTCTGGCGTTGTGACTTGTATGATTTAGATTTTATATGCTTTTTTTCACAACAGAACGTCGATGGTGTTGATAATGCTGTGATCAATGGTGCTGATAATCATGTGGTCAATGGTGCTGATAATCCTGTGAGTGTTCTTATTCTCTAACTTCATTACTTTCTTCTTCTAGTTTTCTTTGTTGAAGAACAAAAATCTCTGCATTGTTTGATTTATTATTTGATATGCTTTTTCATAACAGAACATCGATGGTGTTGATAATGTTGTGATAAATGGTGATGATAATCCTGTTAGTGTTCTTATTCTCTTAAAATTCAATACTTGATTCTTCTGGTTGTTGCTTCAATTGTGTGCGTTGTTTGATTTGGATTTGTCATAACAGAACATCGATGGTGCTGATGATCCTGTGATCAATGGAGCTGATGATGTCGTTGAACCTGAAACATTTGGGCAGTTTGTCATCAAGAAATGCATAGGTAAAGACTTTGGTATCGGCAGATTTGACTAAGGCAATTTGGAGGAACAGAGACATAGTTGTTGCGGCTACTGTAATCGGAAGGTATTCTTGCACTTCTAACCCACAATTTGAAGTCAATGGCAAAAGTAACCTGCTATTTTTTTCATTTGGGCTTTACCCAGTTTTGTCCAGATAATAACGAAAATGCCATTACTTTTATCTCTTGTGGTCTACGAATGAGGTCTACGTTGTCGACCAAAAGACCAACAGAACCTCATCCTCTACACTTATTCACGAAACTGCCACTCTCATCAATGAACCCAACCACCATTTTCAACTAACTTCAAGCTTTTAATGCTTGATACTAGTAATTGTGATACTCCAAACATAATTGCACATCCCATAAACTCTAACACTATCATTTTCTCCACATTTTCATCCCAAAAACTCTCTAATTCTACTTTTCCATATTTCAAGTTCTTGATTTTCTCAAAATCGGGTTTGTGGCTTTCCTCACCACCGCCGAACGGTTGTGAAGGCTTAAAGACAAAGTTTCATCCCTCGGCGGCCCTAAAGACGACGGCCAGGTTGTGGTTTACTCCATTTTCGTTTTTTCAGATCTGAGTCGATATCGTAGATCTCAGGGTTAGGTCTATAGGTCAACGCAGAGGTTAGTTTTGCAATTGACTAAGACAAATCTGTGGAGTTAGACCGCGTAGAGAGTTCTACATAATCCCTTTGAAAACAAAAAAAATATCGTAAACCTCAAGCAGAGGTCTATTTTGAAAACAGGTTAGTTTTGCAATTGACCAAGGGAGGGCTTTTTTTTTGAGGTCTACAGATGAGGTCTATTGGTCAAAGAGGTTAGTTTTGCAATTGACTGAAGTTCTGGTTTTTACCTTAGACCTCTTAATGTGGTCTATAACAACTATTTTAAGCTGACGTCTACGTCAGAGGTCTACATAGGTTTTAGATCTCAGTCTTAGGTCTACCTTAAAAAGTTGGTCAACGCAAAATAATAGGAGGTCTACGATAGTGGTCTACAGGTGGAAAAAAATTTCAAACAATTGCAAAAGTAACCTGTCTGAGGTCTACAGATTTCGTAGACCTACCCCGTAGACCGTATAATTTTTCTAGACTACAGGTTGAGGTCTATTTTGTTCGTGAGGTCTACCCAAATTTTTTGGATGAATTGCAAAACTAACCTCTTTTTTTGTAGACCGCATTTGTAGATCTCAAAAAAGTCTTCCCTTGGTCAATTGCAAAACTAACCTTTTTTAGACCTCTTTGCTAGGTTTACGCCTACGATCTAGTTTGGAGGTCTACGATTTTTCCGTTTTTTAAAATCGATTTTCTGCGAAAACTAAAATTGTTTTTGTTAATATTTTTTCATAAATACTTCTATTAGCCTAATAACTTGTCCATATGAGAGTTTTGCATGCTAATGTTATGTAATGAAGGTTGTATTAGATTTTTGGTTAAATTTGGTAACTTGGTTAAACTCTGTAGACCGCAGCCGTGTGTGGAGGTCTAAGGTTTCCGTCTACAGGGCATCCATCAATATATATTAATGTGTTTTCCCTTTGGTTTTCATGCAGATCATGGTTTGTTTGGCATCCGTGTATGGAGCGTGGACTATCAGAGACAGAAAATGGTATTTTGAGGTTGATAAAACGAGAGGAGGTAGAATGTTCTACCTGCAGGATGATTGTAAACATGAAGAGCTGGTTGAAATGGTTGTGAACGACTACATGTTGCAAGTTAGTGGCGAGCTGCTGGAGTTGTCATATCCATTACCAGCTGCTATGATGGAGAAATTGCCAACGGATTCACCTCCTATGTATGTGACGAACGACAGACAAGTTGGGAGCTTGGTGGAGTTATGTAAGGAGCATGTGGTCCGTCTTTGCGTCTCGACCCGCGTTGGTATGGGAAGGAACTACAACGAACCAATACATGAGTGTGTCCAAGAATAAAAGTCTGAAGAGGTGGATAAAGAACACGTGGAAGAAGAATTCGGTGATGAAGGCTGGGATGATAACGACTTTGATGATGTAAACTGGAATGACAAAGCATGAGATGTAAATTCAGAAGATGAATCTTGCGACTGACGGCTGTGATGGCAAGATTCGCATTTAAAGTCTACAAGTCCACTACGGAGTTGTTTGTGGCAAAATGTGTTGTCAATGGATGTGCATGGAAGTTGAGAGCAGCTGTGAAGAATGAACCGGATTGCTTCTGGGTTACCAAGTACGTAAAGGGTCACACTTGTTCAATTATGGACCGTGTAGCTCACCGTAGACGAGCTACTCCAAGATATATTGGACAATTGTTTGTGGAGCGGACTGGACTCATAGATGGAATTGTCCCTCGACAAATTGCAGATTCGATGAGGATCATGTTTGGCTTGAATCTTACCTATACAACGTCATACCGGGCTCTCAAATTCGCTCAAGTATTTGTCAGGGGAACTCCAAAGTATACAACTGCTCCAAATGCAAGCAACCAGAACATACTCGCCCGTACTGTGTAAGCTTTGTGCGTCTCGCAGTTCCATTAGTTTTCATTACAACAATGCTATAATTGTTTGCTCTTCATTAGGTGTCCAAGCCTGCTCAGAAATAAGGTCGGAGGTCTACAAGGAGTTCCCGGATGACTACGAAGCATTCACGCGCAGTCTACTATTTATTTCGTGGAGGTCTATGAGACGTCTACAACTATATCCATTAAATTTTATTTTCATATCATCAGTTACAATGAGTGAATGACGTCTACCTTTTTTCTACATGAAGTTAAGTAATACTAAAGACAGATTTCATTAATAACTGCGTTTCAGTTTGTGTTGCATCCAAAATAGTTATACAAAATCAGTGTTGTGAAGAGGGGCCAAAAAAAAGATAAACCCTCCTCCCCGGCTAAACGTTCCGGTGAGTTTACAGAAATCATTCCGTTAAAACACACTTTGTTTCCTTTATGACAATGTTTTTACATAATTTAGAAGCATTTTGACATTAAAAAACTATGGCCATGAACGCTTCTCGACATTTCCAAGAACGTGATTCCAACATCTTGTCTCGACTCTGATCCAACATTTTTTCTTGAGGTATGTTCTGCGTGAGGGATATTCTTCACCTGAAAACCAAAATAGTAAATCTTGTGAAACACTATACTAGAGTAATCAATCTTTTGCTAAGTCTGTTACTCATGAACTCACCGCCATACAAAAGATTCTCCAAACTTCCATTACTCATGAACATTCATTTGAAAATCAAAAATCAAGGGTATCAAAATCAAGGGTATGAACATTCATATTCATAACACAGACGTTCAGAGTTTCACTTCCATATATATGAGTATAAAAAATCAAAAATACGATTTAAATACAACAACAAATCTATGATAAGTAACTGAATGTTTGTGTACCATGTGTAAGAAGAAACTATAAGAGTTCTGCAAACGCTCAAGGATTAGTTACCTTTATTAACTAGTTTATTGAGCTTCATTGTCTTCTTTACGCTAAATTTTCTTTGGGATTTCTTCGAGTCTTCTGTTGCAGCTGAGACCAAAAAGAAGAGATCAGCTTCTATTAATGCAAACCATAGTACAAGTCACAAGAGCAAAATGAATCTGAACAGGCCATTGTAATGAATAATACGCAAAACAATATACAAAAGAGGGCATATCAATTAGACAAGAGAAGACACAGAACAAAAAGAAAACATTCTATAAATATGCTAACAGGGAAAGGCACAATGTTTTCACAAGAGTTATGAGCAGAAAACTAAGCAAGAAGAACAATTCCAAGAAGATATTATAAAGTTACAGCTCAAACTGATTATATTTCTGAGTACTAAAAGTTTATTTCTAGCTGATATTAGATTTATAATCACAGAATTAGGTAAGTCGAAGTATCAATTAGCAGAGCAGAAGCTGAGGATGAAAATTTACCTTCAGCAGAAGCCATCTCGACATCCTCCATGGTAACAAGACCCTTCTCCACCATCTCTTTCTGCTCCTGTTTTCAATCAACAAACATTTTTATTAGGACTTATAGCTATGTTTCTGCTCTTGTTCTATCAGCTTTCGCCTCTCTTACACTATATTTATAAGAAGAAAAAAAGAAACAACTTTGAGATTTCAATATCAGTGTGAGCAAAATTATTAAATCTAAAAAGAAAATACGTGTGTGAAAGATGTAATTCAACCAGAAAACAAAAGTAATAGCAAAGCAAAAGAGCAGAGATGATGAAAGAGAGAAATTTAGATAACTCACAAAGTTATAAGTGATAAACAAGCGGTCACGCCTCTTACAATTTCAGGCTCTTTTTCGGTGATGAATACAAATCAGCCTCATGCATCTGCGGATGTACTTCTCCCCTAGGTCATTGAAACGCATCAACGAACGGATTCAAAGCCTGCTTGGAAAATAATCTAACATGTTATTGTTCAAATCTAAACTCAGATCTGTTACAGAGAGAAGAACATGGTTTACCGGTGACAATGGTGATGGAAACTGACTCGACGCGAAGACGGCACTGGATGCGGCAACGACGGAGGTGGATGCGGCGGAAACTGCACGGAGATGGAGGAAGAAGAAGAAAATAAGAAAGTGGCGACATTTCACAGCGAGAGAGCGCGCCGTTTGATGAGAGAACGAGAACGAGATGGTGACGGCGAGAACGAGAAGGCAAAGGCGAGAGGGAAGCGAGATAGTGAGTTTGAGGTTCGAGAGGGAAGCGAGAAAGGAGAGAGAGAGAGCGCCGTCTGAAGAAAGAGGCTTTTTTCTTTTTCTAACAAAACCTAGGGTTTTTTTTCTTTTATAGGAGAAGATAAATTTCCCGGTTTAATTAGAAAATTTCGGATAACCGAACTTTCTTTTTCGGTTTAGCTAAAAGATTTAGCTTAAACCATAATTTGCTAAGGTCTACGAATGTAATCTACAAACGTGGTTTACGAGTGTGGTTTACAAATGCGATCTACAACTGCGGTCTAACTAAATTAGGGAATTTGGTTCCCGCTCATTCGGATTTCAAATTTTGGAATTCCCGCAAATTTAATTACTAAACCATTCCGGTTTATTTCAATTTCATCTTCTTGTGCGGTCTACAGATGAGGTCTACAAAACCCTAAACTACAAATTTTCTGAAAAAACATGAACCGAATATCAATTTTGTTTGTCATTTACAATATTTATGGTTAAGATAACAAAAATATTAAATATACGTAAAAAAAACCAACCAAAAACAAAAATTCAAATTGAAACTATCTAAACCCTAAGAATTGGACAACTAAACCCTAAACTATCTATCCAAACTCTTATCAATTTGAAACATTTACTCATGACATTTATAGATTGATTCATTTTTCGTATGATTTATTTTTAATAAATGTCAAATGTATAAGAATTAATTATGCATACAAGTTTTTAATCAAATTATTTTTTATCAATTTTATAATTTATTTTTAAGATTTCATTTTCCTGTAGACCTCGTTGCTAGACCTCTCACGGTTTTACAAGTTTCTAACCTAATTTGTTTTTGTCAACCTAAATTCACTTATTAACATGTATGTTTATTTTATATGGACTCTAATTGTCTTTGTCTTGTTTATGAATACAAATTTTTCATCTAAATATTTTCTATTTATTTTATAAATTAAAAGTTTCATTTAATTAAACCGTAGACCTCATCCGTTAAGCTTTCCAAACTAATTTGCCTATGTTAGTTTAATTTGACTCATTTGTATGCAATTATAATTTTTCAAGATGCAAATTACTATTTATGATTTATGTATGCAAATGGTTTCATCAAAATGTTTTTTTTGTTTTTCCCAATTAAAATATAAAATTAAAATACAAGGTAGACCGACTATAAAAGTCTATATGTAGACAGCAAGCGGCAAATTTTTTTTGTTTGTTCATGAGGGTGACCTTTGTAATTTCGCTACCCAAACAGGTTAGTTTTGCAATACTTTCAAGTTTCGGGTTATGGTTATAGAAAAAAGCAAATTTCGGGTTATATGTGGAAATTCTCCCTAATCGGAACTGTGAGCAAAGTGGATGTGACATGGACAACTTCTAGATTCACCATCTTCAAAAGGCCGAGGTGAGTGAAAAAAGATAATTCACAACTCAATAATACACAACTTTAAGAATACAGTACTATTGGAGTTTAACTCAAAATGTTGAGTTTAATAGGCGTTGAAACTCATAAACGACATCATAATTGACATTCAAAGAAGTACTTATACTAAAAAAATACTGTTGATTTTGGTTTTGTGTTTCACTAAATCCAAATCCAGTGTTATGAAGAAACTGAAATAGTAACATTAGACATGAAATGACGGAAGTCTTTTCTTAAGATATACTTAAAGCGAAATGCAAAAGAGAGAATAAACTTCAATCTTTTGATAAGTTTTTCTGATTTTTTTTAAACAAAACTATTAATTCAACCAGATTACAAACAACATAAACCAATAGCAGTTAATCTACTGGAGTTCATCATAGTAATAATAATAATAAAAAAAAAATAATAAAAAAAAAAAACTCGATTACAAATTAACACTGTTATAAGAAAAAATTGTTTGTCATATAAAACTCGTTTTGAATTGAAATTTTCATAACCACATTCTATGGTGTTATCGGGATTCAAGAACGATGGAAACTACCCTCTCATTTTCATCGTTTCTGGAATGTTGTACTCCATTGCTGCATGCAAACCCGACTCATCATATCGACCGGACATTAATTTGTTATAAATGGATTTATTTGATTAAAATGTGTTTTTTTCTTAACTATGCAAAATAGATGCTTGATCATAACAACGATGATATTAAAACAAGATACAACGAAAATAATGTAATACATAATCCTGTTAAAATTATAATGTACAAACTTAACTGAAGGGGAAAACAAACATAAAGCAAATGGTCATTTCTAAAATGATAGCTAAACCAAGGTAAATAATTGTAGCTTAGTTTCAAAAGCAAAAACCCATAAATGAAAGGTTGAAACGTGAAATGAAACGTTAAACAATCTATAAACGTTATTCCGATAAAACGACCCTTTTCCCTAACAACTTAGAAAGTAGAAGCTTGAAAAACCAAGAATTAGCACTCTAATTAATCTCTCTCTTTCTCTTTGTCTTTACAGTTTCCTCCGGCGTTTATACATCTTCATTTTCTTTCTCAAATGGTTCGTTTCTCGAGCTCAAGTATTGTTTGGTTAGTTTCTACTCTCTCAATCAATTATATATATTGGGATTGATATGAAAAAGTAACGTTAGAAGAATTGGATATCTTTTCAAAAGCTAATCCACTTGAATTTGCACCCACAACTAAATGGATTATAGACTCGCTTCTTTAATTTTAACGTGCATGCATGGTTAAAAGATCACCAACATAGGTTAAACCCACATATGATTAAATGGGGAGAAATAGTATTTCGGAAAATTGAGTTTATCAATGACAAAAGTTACGAACAATATATATATTGTCGGCATAACGAACAATATATTTTGAAATGACTCGTACGTAAAAGATAACAAATATAAATGTGATTAGGTCAAAGGAAGGACACTTAAACCATTGGCACTTTTCTAAGGTTTTTCTTGTCTTGTTAATGACATCTTTTTTTCTAAGTTTCTTCCCACTCCACGATAAATTCTCAACTGAAATCAAATTTAATTAAAATATTGATTGTTTCACAGGCTTTAGGATATGACGACGTACGAGGCCGCGATCAGACCATGGTCGTGCGGTCGTCATGTCCTAAAAGTCAAATAAAAATGTTTAAAGAAAAATCAAACGTCATATGGGTTGACCGGAATTCGGCTTTCTATCAAACGGAAGTCACATCCAAAGTTACTTTGATCTATTATTTTGATACGTACATATACAGTTAGGTAACTCTACATCTAAAATTTGATGAGATGAATAGTATACGTAAAATTAAGTCTTACTTTAATAGAAAAAAATGTTACAGTAAAGCATTTGTTACTCGAAGTCAAATTGACTTAGACGGAAGCAATTTTTTATGTTTTTTTAAATCAAGATATGCATCTATTATAAACAAGTACAATGATTTAATATGAGATTAGACAAGGTAACCAAATATTTCAATTAACTAATAGTGGAGCTAGTTGTGGTTGAGGAGTCAAATCAACTGACATGAGCATACATTTGCATATAATAATACATATGTCGCTATACTAAAAGAAGATTTGGGAACATTTCCAAAGTAAAAATGAAGACAAACCCTAAATCCCAAGAGAATTCGATTGGGTGGTATGACTTAATCCACACAAAACGTAGGTTATCTATTAATTAATCTTACTTGAATGTCAACATTTGACTTATTAAAATTAACTCATTTTTTGGAATCATTTTTCCCCCTTTTTGCTACATTTGTCTCCTGACCAAACTCTTCCTGGCTGACTCCTAAATTCCTTTTTCTCTTCATTAAAAATGTTTGTCAAACGATGTTCAATGTTCAAGTCTGCACAGAGTATATAGTTTAAGAACACATACTAATATTATCATTGAAATCGGAAATTTTCTCTAAGTTCATTTTAGTTGATTTGTGCAGATATTTATTTTTATTAAATATAAAAACCCATCCATGAAACGAGAATTACCTAACCAATTTTTAAAGTAGAGCCTTTTACTACAATTCAAATATATGTCCATTTTCGGGTTCGAACCTCCAATTAGCGTTTAAAACTTCTGCAAAAAAAAAAAACATATATTCCATCTTTTTAAATCCATCCAAAAAGTAGCTAGCCGTGCTTTTATTAAACAATAAACTTGTTCAACGTGGACTTTAGTTTAGTCTAAACATATAAGGATTAAACATATATACCCTTCTCTCTCAAAAAAAGGATCAAACATATATAATATCATGTTTCATGTATTTAAAAGTAAACACGAATGAGTATATGTCCAATTATATACGTTTTTTATTATTATAAAATAGTTAACATGTATGGTTAAGAAGGTAGCTAGAGGTATCAGTTAATAATAATATCATTCCGTCTAAATTTTAGTTTTAATGGATCATGCCTACGTATAAATACAATATGTAACCAACATATGTCTCATGCAACTTCTAACATTTCAAAAGTAAACAAAACCAAACTATATCTAAGAACATGACGGAAGAGTTTGAGATCGCCGGAAGTACGACCGGAACTTGGTGGAGTTCGCCAACAAACTCCGCCGCTGTATACTCCGGCTACTCGTTGCCACGTCCCAACGAGATTAGCCTCGACATCACAGATTTCGGATGGCAAAACTTCGATAACAACATTAACGATCATAATGATGATTTAATGAATATGTAAGTCCACATGTTCAATATATTGATATGAAATTACATAATAACAATATTAGACTTTCTCTGATATCTTTATTTACTTTATGTTTCTTGAAGCCATCATAGTTTCTTCGACGGATTATTTGATCCTAACGAGCAAATACTATCGAATTCTTGGCCAAAAACTACAATTCCTAACGCGAAATCCGAGCTGCTCGAAAGCTTTCCGTTCTTAGATAACATGTTCTTGATCGATTCAGAAGCTGAATCTTTCTTGGATCATGAGATCAGAAACCATAAGTCTAAGGAGCAATTTACACAGGAATGCAAGATTCTTACTTCAAAGGCACGTAATACTATAATACAAATAAAAAGCTGATTACTTTTCTTTGATGAATATTAACAAAAACATTTTATGTGATTAATCATTCAGAGGAGTGAGAAAACTGAAGAATTAGAAGAGAACAGCGATGAATATTCACCACGATTTCTAAAAAGACCAAGAATCGAGACATTGTCTCCATTGCCAAGCTTCAAAGTTCGTAAAGAAAAACTCGGTGATCGAATCACTGCACTTCAGCAACTTGTTTCACCATTTGGCAAGGTTCTAAACGAATTATTCGAGCTTTTCACACGTCTTGATCTCTTATTTATTTTTATTTAAACCTAAAAGATAACATATAATTTCTTTGCAGACAGATACGGCTTCTGTTCTCAACGAAGCTGTAGAGTACATTAAGTTTCTTCTAGAACAAGTCACTGTAAGCTTCAGATTCTTGATTTTCATTTGCTATCATAATTAGTAAATCAATCAACTAAAAAGTGATTTATTAATTTAATAGGGGTTGAGTAATCCAGAACAAAACAGCAGAGGATCTGTTCAACAACAGCAGGTACGTAAAATTAGTTACATGTTTAACAACTCCTCTTTTGTCTTTTTGCTTGTGATATCAAGAATCTTTTCCAAACTAATCATCACCAATTAATGATTCTTGAATTAGTGTTCAGACAAGAGATCCCTGAATACTCAAGAAGAAGAAGAATGTAGTTCAAGAAGACACGTAGATCTTGCGAGCCGTGGGCTATGTCTGATGCCGATCTCGGTTACATATCCGGTGGCTGCAGCCGCGGCTTCCGCTGCAGAGATGAACACATCTGATTTCTGGAATATTCCATTCTCTGTTAACCTGTAAATAAGACAGATAAACAAAAATGAAAGCTCTCTTCCACATTTAAAACAAGAAAAGAAAGAGATAGGACCTTTGTAAAGTTTAATGTTTTTTTATACAGATATGTAAATGTCTTGTAATACTCCAAATCCTATATTGTTTGTTTGGCTTTTACAGTACCTTTTTTTTTGCTATCACTTTTACAGGTACTATTTCCATAAAAATACACTATCTTCTTTAAAAATCTTGAGATTTTGACATATGTTAAGAAAAAGTTAAAGTTCAATTATAATTGTATAACTTTTTTTTTAAAATTAAACAACTTTTAGAATTTTAAACCAATATAAATCCAAAAATGTAACTATCCCTAATATATTAAAAGAGAAAACACTAACTAAATAACCTTTGTCCATTGTGTTATTAACAAGAGTGTCACTGCTGATGTGTCATCACTAGGTTCACTCTCAGTCCAATTTCTAATTAAGACAAGCTTTACTAGAGAAATTACAAATTGTGCCATTGCATATTATGCTTACCATCCATTTATTATTATATCCCTAATATATTAAAAGAGAATACACATATAAAACAAACCTTTCATTCATGTGTTATTATCAAAAATGCCATGCTGATGTGTCATTATATGGTTCACTTTCAAAGTCTTTTTTACTTAAGACATCATTTACTAGACTATTTACATAATATGCCATTACATTAACTTGGTTAGAGAATAGTTTATATCAATTATTTATACAAATTTCATCATCATAAAGACATTCTCATTCTTTCCATATCTTATCAAATAAATCAAATAAATTGTTTACTTAAATACTTTGTTTTTCTCTCATTTCTTTATTGAACTAAATTTTATAAAAATAAATATATTATCACATTACCCATATATTAAAAAAACTGTATATTTTTTTCTACACAAATTATAATTTGAATTTTCAAAAACAGATATCAATTACTTAAATGATGAAAATAATAAGTATATCATCAAAGTCCCACATTGGAAAGGAAAGTATGTGATAGTTCATTAGAGTCTTATAAAAAGAACTAAAATGATAAGAAATTATAAGACATGGAAGCTTAATTTAATAAGTATCCAAATTTATCAGTATATTTGGTTTCATATGGTTTTTCAATAAAACTATATAATTAAATCAAATAAAATTTATATTAGTATAAATACTTCACAATGAAAAAGTTGAAAATATTTATATCAAAGATATTAAAATATTTGAAATAGTTTAACTTGGTTAGAAAGTTAAAATATTTAAAATATTTGTTATCACAAATTTGAATATTATAATATTTCAACTTATTTTATGAAATATATGAAGTATAGTTTTTTTTAAGAATAATGTTTTTTTTTCAGTTTTTCTTTTCTTTTGAAATATCTTATTATATTGTAGTCATTTGAGTTTTACATATGTTTAAATCTATCATATTTG
This sequence comes from Microthlaspi erraticum, assembly GCA_902728155.2. Taxonomy (NCBI): domain Eukaryota; kingdom Viridiplantae; phylum Streptophyta; class Magnoliopsida; order Brassicales; family Brassicaceae; genus Microthlaspi; species Microthlaspi erraticum. The sequence goes on along the minus strand of CACVBM020001362.1, from coordinate 115,149 downwards.
ATGTGTGGTTAATGCTTTAATTTATTTCTATTTTTAAAAAAATGGTTTAAAATGTTTAATTTATAGACCATAAACCAAAAAATTCGTTAAAATAATTAAATAAACATTTTTAAAATAAAAATGCAAATTTAAGAACCATCACCCCGTGCAGGGCGCGGGTCAAACACTAGTTATTTCCTTAATTGACAATTACGAAAATAAGTAAATAAGGAAGATATGAAATTCAATTGAATTCTATCATAATATTTTTTTAAAAATCATTATATATCCCTATCATCTTTGTTCAACTTTATTTTATAAAATAATATGAATCACAATATAAAAAACTAATAAAGAAAATCTAAAGCTTTTTCTGTATATGCTATGATTTGAATTTTTAAAAACAAAATAATCAAATTGTTTAGTATATAATCTCATTTAGTGTAACCTAGGTATTTAAAAGTAAATTATTATTTTTATTTATTTAATATGGTTTTTAATTAAATTCTATAATAAAATTGAATAAAAAAATTCTTTTATAAATTTTTACTTTGATTAAAAATTTGAATATTATTCCATCTGTTTCAACCTTCAATATAAAGTTAATTATATTTTTGTTATTTTAACAATTTAGATCATACATATTTTTTCTTATTGGTTGAATTGTTTTGAAATTATAATAAAACATGTTTTAGTTTTGAAAGAAAGAGAAAAAATAGTTCTAATCCATGTCTTAGTTTTGAAAGAAAGAAAAAAAAATTGATTTTAATCCGTGTTTTAGTTTTAAAAGAAAAAAAAATAGTTCTAATCTGTGTGCACACAGCTAAGACTTCTTATTTTATAAAATACAATACAAATTTTTGTAAAGAATAATGTTTTATTTTCACTTTTTTGTTCTTTAAACTAACTTATTATACTGTAGTCATTTGAATTTCATATATCTCGCTTAAATCTATCATATTTAAATATGATGGTTCAAGACTTTAATCTATTTACCTTTTTAAAAAATAATTTAAAATGCTTAATTTTCATATTATAAACGAATAAACGAAGGCAATAATCTAACAAAGATTAAAAATCCGTCGCATAAAATTTTGAGATATTTAAATAAACATTTTTTAATAAATTACCAAAAAACATCTTGAGAAATTTTATGAAATACACCTCTTGAGGTGCAAATTTTCAAAACTACACCTATAGTGTGGAAATTTTCAAAAATACATATTTTTCCAATTTTAATATATATGTTTGGGTTCACTAATCCTATATTAGGGTTTAGATTTTGGGGTTTAGGGTTTAGATTTAAGGGTTCAATGTTAGATTTTAGGGTTTTGGATTTATATTTTAGGGTTTAGAGTTTTTTTACTGAATGAAAAAAGTGTAGTTTTGAAAATTAGCACCATAGAGGTGTATTTTTGAAAATTTGCACTTCAAGAGGTGTAGTTTTGAAATTTCCCTCAAACATCTTTTAATAAAAATACAAATTTGGAAACCATCACTCCGTGCTGGACGCGGGTCAATCCCTAGTTGATATTGAAATCAGAATCTTTAAAATGTCTTGAAAACTTATAGATTTTATCTTTAAGGAAAGGCCTAGAAAAAGGAAGAGAGAGATCTAGAGTATTTTATACCAATATTATTTTGTTACTAATGTAGTCAACGTTCATATAATTCCCTTTTAGGATTTTCTTATTTTCATGTGAAAAACCATTATATGCCACTATAAATACAAACTTAGAGTACTTTCAAAAATAAAGCAAAAAAATAGTTTTATTTTATCATCTCTATAAAAAATTAGTAACTTTCTTTTGTTGTGATTCATGGCCAAATTATCATGTTCTTACTTTTTGGTACTCATCCTTGTGTTCTCTGGTAATTTCATTTTTTCACTTTCAAACATCAGTTAATATATAATTTTAAAACTTATGTTACATAAATTATCTAAATTCCCACATAAATATTATTTCTAATCATAATATGATATTTTTTTATAGTATTTAATATGATATTTTACTTTTATAGTATTTTCAGTGGTTCCAAAAATTCAAGGAGAGCGATGTATTAAGGTCATTCATCCGGGAAGTCCATGTGACTCTCCTGATTGTGTTCAGTATTGCTATAGTGAGTACAATGGAGTTGGGAAATGTCTTGCAGATAGTGGTGGAGATCTTAGGTGTATTTGTGAGTATAACTGTTAGAGAGGCAAAATAAATTGAAAAAAAGTTACAATTATATTTTCCTTAATCTATATGAATAAAGTTTTGGAAGTTCTTCAGCCATTCTGATGATTGAATAACTAATTTTGAAAAAAAAGTCTCAAGAGATATTGTTATTTTAGAAAATATCACATCAAGATTCAAAATAAGAATAATTTGTTTTTTTTTGTCAACAAATAAGAATAATTATGTGTACATCATAATTATTATGATGTTTAAATCTAACTTTAGATGTATAACTCACTCACAAATATAATAATCAGGCATAAGTAATATAAGAATAAACAGAGTTTATTGTTTACTTGTTAAAAAAAACAATAACAGATTACATGACCTTTGGTCTTCACGGTATTTCTCTACTTTAATTTTTCACTTTTTTGTGTGGTTTGTGTAACTGTTCAATTTGAAATGGTACATAAATATAGTGAAAATAGCCAGACAGATTCTGATCTCTGATTCTTTACATCTTGGATCTTACTTGCTGGACAAGTTCCCTTCTCAAGATTTTACCAGCAGCTGATTTTGGAACACTGCTAATGAAGCTCACTCGTCGTAATCTTTTGTAAGGAGCAACCTTGAATGAAACCAAAACAATGGTAGTAATTAGAGCTTTAGAGAAGAAACACAATCGATACAAATTGATTCGAATGACTTGAGTTATAAGTTACTAACCTGTTTGGCTATGAACTTTTGAATAACTTCCTCTGTTATTGAACTATTCGGTGATCGAACAACAAATGCAATTGGAACTTCACCTGCTTCTTCATCAGGAAACCTGCAACATATATATACACAATTTTAAACAAGGAATAAACTCGTAAGCTTCTGCTGTGTTGAATTGTGAATATGACTCACGGGATAACGACAGCGTCTAGAATTTCCGGATGCGATACAAGAAGACCTTCTAGCTCAGCTGGAGCAACCTAGAGATACATCAAGCCACCATAAAGATTTGCGCTTTGGAAAGTGAGAAGAAGAAGGAGAGAGTTGTGAATTTGAAAGTGGCAAACCTGGAAGCCTTTGTATTTGATAAGTTCTTTGATTCGATCAACAACAAAAAGGTTACCATCTTCGTTGAAGTAACCTAGATCCCCAGTATGTACCCAACCTTTTCTATCTATTGTTTCTTTAGTAGCCTGAGGGTTATTGAGATAACCTGAAAACAGGAATTTGGCTTACTTCATTATCAAACAAAAGAGAAAAGACTACAAATGGATTAGAAATTTTCAAACACTACCTTTCATCATGTTAGGCCCTCTCACCCAAATTTCACCTAGTTGATTCGGAGGTTGAGATTTTCCAGTTTCTACACTCACTATCTGAGCTTCAACACCTGGAGCAAGCATCCCAGCTGAACCAGAGTTTCGTTTCCCGAGTCTCGGATCCTCAACAGAGACAATCCCAGTCGTTTCAGTCATTCCATAGCCCTGAAGCAATCACTTTTCCATCATTCAAACAATCATCCCAAATGAAATTCACTCTGCTGAGTTCCACACTGATCTAAGAACTATCCTCACTCTCTTTGCTACCAACACAACTATCCTCAACCCTATTAGAAACTCAGAACATGATATGAAGCCAAGTTTTTTACCTGCATAAGCAAAACATTAGGGATGTTTTTACCACACTCCTCCATCAAATCTTTCCCAAGAGGAGCAGCTCCTGATCCAATGTACTTAAGCGAAGAAAGATCATACTTTTTCACAACGCTTTGCTTAGCAAGAGCGAGGAACACAGGAGGAACAACCCAGAGCTGAGTGACTCTATACTTTTCAATGTTCTTAAGAAGCGGCTCGAGCTCGAATCTCGCCATGGAGATCACAGCGTTGCCTCTCTGAAGCTGAGAGTATACAATCACAGCCAACCCAAACACATGGAACATGGGAAGGAAACACAAGAACACTCCGTGGTACTCTCTCATCAGATCTTGATCCATCGTCACCATCAAAGAAGCTGCGATGAAATTCCCATGAGTCAATTCCACGCCTTTGCTTATCCCTGTAGTTCCCGATGAATACAACAGCGCCGCCGTGTCCGATTGCTTGATTTCAACCACCGGGAGATCTGAAACCGGATCGGAAAGCTCCATCACGTTATTGAAAGTGAGGATCTTCGAATTCGATTCAGGAATCTGTACGGATTCTCCAAGCAGCACGATTGGGAGGTTAAAACCTTTGATTTTGTCGAACAATTGCTCGACGGAGATGATAATCTTCGGATTCGAGTCCTTGACCTGCTTCGAAACCTCATTCGTGGTGTAGAGAGGGTTCGCGGTGGTGAAAACGGCGCCGATTGCAGATACGGCGAGGAAACAGAGAGGGAACTGGTAAGAATTGGGAGCGAAGATCAACACGACGTCGTTTTTACGGATTCCTAAGCGGAGAAATCCGTGGGCGAGTCGAGAGACGGCGGATTTGAGCTGAGAGAAGGTCAAGGAATGGCCGGAATCGGAATCGACGAGAGCAGGCTTTGACGGGTACGAAGAGGAGTTGCGGAATAGGAAAGAGACTAGCGATGTGTTGGGATCTTTGGGAAGAACGAGCGTTGGACGAAGTGATCGGTAAATACCGTCTCTGCCGTAGCCGGATTTCTCCATTTTTTCCGATCGATGAAGAGGATAATGTGAGTGATTGATTTGAAGAAGAGAGATGAAAAGAATGTCAATATTCTCTACTCTGATTTATTTACGTAAACGTGTCTCTTTTTTTTTTTTTTTTTTTGCCAGCAATTTACGTAAACGTGTCTAATATGTCCAAAATGCTGGTAAGTGTTTGCGTCATCACATTAAATGGCTAAAAGCATAGATTAATCATACGTAAACTTTGTTGACTTTATTGCGTCCTTTCTATTTGACTTTGCTGCTTATAGATTTTAGAGCATTTGTGGACTTAATACCTCTTGAAGCTAATGTTTTAAGCTCCCTCTCTCTCCTCCCACGTAAGTTCAATCAATCAACACTTTTTTTCTTTCTTTTTTTTTTGGTCAAATGAGAAAAACTGGATTTAAAGGAAAAATTATCTAACAATAACAACCAGCCAGGCCGCCATTGATACAACAACAACTTCAAGTCTTAACTAGATTCTAGGGAAACCAAAGCCTTAACAACACACACACAAATGAACAGAAAAACTAAATAGAGTTTATTGATACTTTTTTGAAATGACAATGAAAATTTTATTGCTTGCTTATATAAAGACAGGAAATGAAAAAAAAAAAAAAAGAGTGCAAGATTTTTTGGTCTTGGATTGTTTTTTTTTTTTTTAACTTTTGTGTGCGTGTAATTTGAAATGGTACAGAAACATGGTAAAAAGAGTAAAAGTGCTTCACATCTTTGATCTTACTTGCTGAACAAGTTCCCTTCGCAAGATTTTACCAGCAGCAGATTTTGGAACACTGCTAATGAAGCTCACTCGTCGTAGCCTTTTGTAAGGAGCGACCTTAATGAAAGAAACGATGATAATTTGAGCTTTAGAGAAGAAAGAAAAGAAACTGGCAGCTGATTTAAAAGACTTGAGTCACAAGTTACTAACATGTTTGGCTATGAACCGTTGAATATCTTCCTCTGTTATTAAGCTGTTCGGTGACCGTACAACAAATGCAATTGGAACTTCACCAGCTTCCACATTAGGCAACCTGAAACATATAAAAATGATAATGTGTTGAGACAATGAACCAATTCTTGGCATTGAATTGAGAATCGATGACTCACGGGATAACGGCAGCGTCTAGTAATTCGGGATGCGATACAAGAAGTCCTTCTAGCTCAGCTGGAGCAACCTATAAATACATCAAACCATTCACTAAGATTCTATTTTTTTTTTTCGATTTTCCTGGTTTGGAAGTTAGAAGAAATATGAGAGCGTTAGGAAGTTAAAGTGTGAAACCTGGAAGCCATTGCATTTGATAAGTTCTTTGATCCGATCAACAACAAAAATGTTACCATCTTCGTTGAAGTAACCAAGATCTCCTGTATGTACCCAACCTTGTTCATCTACTGTCTCTTTAGTAGCCTGAGGGTTATTGAGATAACCTGAAAGAGAAGTTGGTTTTCAAACAAAAGAATGCTATAAAAGGTTGAATATTTATAAGTAATAAGACTACCTTTCATCATGTTAGGCCCTCGAACCCAAATCTCGCCTAGTTGATTAGGAGGTTGAGACTTTCCAGTTTCTACACTCACTATCTGAGCTTCAACTCCTGGAGCTAGCATTCCAGCTGAACCAGAGTTTCGTTTCCCAAGTCTTGGGTCTTCCACAGAGACGATTCCAGTCGTTTCAGTCATTGCGTAGCCCTGAAAAAACCCACAAAACACCTCTTTTCAACCATTCAAAGAAATTTGGATAATTCTCTAAGATATCACATTTTAAAGTTTTTATTCCAAATATACCACTATAGGTTTAATTTTTCTAGTAATAGCACAAATTCAATATCAAAATGATTCAAAATTCTTTTTTGCATAAACGAATTCTAAACCTTAAATTGGAAAAACAGAATTCAAATTTTAATTGTATGTCTAACTTATTTAGGGTAAACAAGTGCTTTCACAAAAAAAACTTGTACTACTCTTGGAATTTTAAATTTGGTGTGCTTTTTTAAAAGTATTTCTCAAGAAAAGTTTCCTATGTTGAACTATACTCAGGCTACTACCAACAGAACTTACATTAGGGAAAATCTTAAACATTTTGCCTTAGTTTTTTACGAGTAAACATTGATGAATTAGCAAACACCTAAAAGAGAGATAATATGAAACCAAGAGCTTTGATTACCTGCATAAGCACAACATTAGGAATGTTTCTTCCACACTCCTCCATCAAATCTTTCCCAAGAGGAGCAGCTCCTGATCCAACGTACTTAAGAGAAGAAAGATCATACTTCTTCACAATGCTTTGCTTGGCAAGAGCAAGAAACACAGGAGGAACAACCCAAAGCTGAGTGACTCTATACTTCTCAACGTTCTTAAGAAGCGTCTCGAGCTCGAATCTCGCCATGGAGACCACAGCGTTGCCTCTCTGAAGCTGGGCGTAAGTAACAACATTCAGACCAAACACATGGAACATCGGAAGAAAACACAAGAACACTCCGTGATACTCTCCCATCAGATCTTGATCCATCGTCACCATTAGTGCAGCTGCTATGAAGTTCCCATGAGTTAACTCAACACCTTTGCTTGTTCCTGTGGTTCCGGAGGAATAAAGCAGAGCAGCTGTGTCTGATTGCTTAACGTCGGCGATCGGGAGATCTGAAACTGGGTCAGAGAGTTCCATCACGTTGTCGAAAGTTAGAACCTTCTGTTTCGATTCAGGAATCTTTACGGAGTCGCAAGATCCGAGTAGGACAATGGGGAGGTTAAAAGTCTTGATTTTGTCGAACTGTTCTTGAACAGAGATGATAAGCTTTGGTTTGGAGTCAGTGATCTGCTTGGAAAGCTCATTGACAGTGTAGAGAGGATTCACGGTGGTGAAAACGCCTCCGATTGCCGTTACGGCGAGGAAACAGAGAGGGAACTGGTAAGAGTTCGGAGCGAAGATCAACACGACGTCGTTTTTACGGATACCTAGACGGAGAAGTCCGTGAGCTAGTCGGGAGACGGCGGATTTGAGCTCAGAGAAGGTTAAGGAATCGCCGGTATCGGAGTCAACGAGAGCAGGCTTTGACGGGTAAGCAGAGGAGTTGCGGAACAGGAAAGAGACTAACGATGTGTTGGGATCTTCGGGAAGAACGAGCGTTGGGCGAAGTGATCTGTAAATGCCGTCTCTGCCGTAGCCGGATTTCTCCATTTTTTCCGATCTAAGAGGAGAGAAGAAGAAGAGACGACGACTAGAGAGAGACGAGTCTTTTTTTTCTTATTTCCCAACGTAAACGTCGCATATGCATATGATCATTTTGTATTTCAGTCATATAAATAATGATGATTGATGATAGCTTTACTTTTTTTATTGTATTTCTTCTTTTGTCAACCTTTACTTATATATTACCTGACAGTTTATTACTAAACTGAAGTGGGTGATAGTTGTTGACCCCAGAAAGATTACTGGAAATAAGTTTAAACAAAAATAACATTTGTTGTCTTTGTTAATTTGTAGAACAGCTTCATGGAAATCATGGTTTGGCTTTGTAAAATGTCTAACAATGAAATGGAAAAACTATTCTGTTACAATTTTACATTTGCTTGACAGTTTTTTTTTTTTTTTTGGCTCAACATTCCCTTTCACACTTAGCACAATCGATTGTCTCACATGACAAAGCTTCCTTCGCTACTCTATCCGCCACGCCATTACGTTTGCTTGACAGTTAGTTTAACAATTCCTCAATTTGATTTAGATTTTATTTATACAAAATTATATGAAGATTGAGTAACAAGTTGACAGAAAAACGGGCAACAAATCACAAATGTTCTTCATTTTATTTATAGACTATATATATTGTTGTTATTTGGTTTCATTGTTCATCGTAGCATTGTAATACAAAATTGATAAAATTACACACACAAAATAACAATTTTAAAAAAATGTAGAAAAACAACAACAAAAGATTGTTACACAGTTCACACAGTAACGCATAGTCCCGGCGTCAGGAAGACGATGATAGCTAAGAAGCCCGACCCGGATCCAAATCCGGTTCGGTTCTGTATTGTTCTTCTACACCAGGAACAACCATACCAGGGTGCTGTTGATACATCTGAACCGGACCGGGTGCTTTCATACCATAATAAGCCGTCCGGTTGACTCCCTCAACTGCTATCATAACCGGCCTAACCGTTCCACCATATGCTTGACCCGGACCCGGACCGGGACCAGGAATCTGATGATGCTGAGGTTGGTGATGGTATCCCATTGGTACATGTTGTTGGTATTGTGGAAGATACTGACCCGGCATTTGAACCGGTTGAACCATATGATTACCCTGTTGAATCATGTGATTACCTTGTTGAACCATATGATTACCCGGTTGAATCATATGATTACCCTGTTGAACCATATGAGTACTTTGTTGAACCGAACCAGGAACGTAATAAACCGGTGACTGGTACTGAACCTGTGGGCCAGGGGCGTATTGCCATTGCGAGTTAACCGGGTGATTACTCTGTTGAATTACTTGCTCCGGTTGAGGATCGGCTTTTGGAGTCGAAACCGGTTCTGGACTGTCCGGTTTAGTTAAAACCGGTTGAAGTTCCGGTGTAGGTGACCGCATCACAGGGGCGGAGGAGGTAGAGCCATACGGCGAAGGAATGTCGCGACGAGGCGAACCAGGATCCGAAAGTGTCGAGACTTCCCGTCGTATTTTAGCTCTCGGATCACGATCACGAAACTCGTGCGGCGGAGCAGTTTCGTCGAAGTTATCCAATCCAAAGAGGTAATCAGGAACTTCGGAGACGATCGACGAGACTTCAGATCTGACGCGCTCGATTCCTCTGCCGGATCCGCCATTAATCGCGGCGGTTGCTGCGGCGGAGGAGCCGAGATTGAGTGCGTCTAGGAACCATTGCTCACGATTGACTGAGCTATCGAGGAGAGAGCTGATGCTGCTAGCTCGACTATCGTTATCTTCTTCCCCGGCGATGTTTTTGGTGAAGAGGAAGAGACGGAGACGAGAGGCGCGTGGGTTTTGATTCTGTGCGATGCGGTCGTATTCGTCCATCATGTTCTCTACATCTTCGTCCGTTGATACGGAGATCAACGCGTCAAGATCTTCGTTTGGTAGCTGGTACTTCACGCTAATGTTGCTTTTACCTTATCCAATTATTGCCAACGCGACAATCATATTAATTATTATTCCGAATAAAATATTTTTTTATATATAAATTGTTTCCCGCAAAGTTCCAATCGTTTCTGGCAAAATATCTGCCCATTTTCCAACAATTCATTTCAAAATATTATAAAGCTGCAACAATGTTTAAAATAAACCAATAATTTCACTCAACTCATAGTTGACAAATAAAAAACATATACTTTTGATCTAATGTCGTATTGGGTATCACACTGATCGGCCTAGCTTTTACTAAAATCCAATTTTAAAATTTAAAGAATTAACAGTTCTATCAAATGTTCCTATGAAAAATGATACTACTAGAATCGAAAAATTTGAACACTATGATCGAAATTACCCATTTTATAAATTTAATACTTTCCCAAAAAAAATCCAGAATATGTGGCCAATAAACATCTGCCAATTCCCAAGAAAATATCATAACATCAAAAAGCTGCATATAACGCCTAAAATAAATTGATCCATTTCGTATTCGTTGAATTAGAGACTGAGTATTCATTCTTCTAAAACCCATTTGAATCAGAAAACGGAATGATCTTTGCATCAGATGCTCATATGAAATCAATTTCAGGACCGAAAATTCAAAATCATCTACACAAAAACCCCTAATCGCTTTACGAGATCATGCGATCAATTATTTTTCTCAATCATTCTAGTTTTCTCAGAATCTATTCAGAGGAGTGGTTTGCTTACCGGAGAGTTTCGCTAGTTTACTAAGGAGAGAGGCGAAAGTAGTGTGACGATGAACGGCGACCATACGATTGTCGCCGCCGACGTAACAGAGCTGGTTATCGGGCGGACGTGGCAGGATCCTTCCTCCAAACGTGCACATGAACCGTACACGTGGCTGATTATCGTACTCCGATCTCGGCGACGAGGCTAATGAGTCGTTGTCCAGCTCCGACGGAAGGTTCGACGCCATTTTGGCCCTCTCTCTCTCTCTCTCTCCTTTGTCGCCGAGGATTTTGGTAATTTTGAGATTTTGTTTTGATTCGATACAATTCCAACGACCATATAATTATTAAAGGTGAATGAATGTTCAGGAAGAGTAGAGGTTAGAGAGACAGGACTGTCATAGACCGCATTATGACAGCATTTACTTGTCTTGAGTAAAAAGTCACCATTTAGAGTAATTAACTGAGTTATTCAGTGCTGTCAAAACAAAAACAAAAACTTTGTTATTCAGAAAATACGAATGTGTAAAAAGTAAGATGTTTTGTTTGCTTTTTTTTAATTGTTTGGTCGTTTGCAAAGATGGCAAAGTTTAATTGGTTAAGATAATAGGGGTCCATGAAAAGTGAAAACTAATGGTCGTGATTCTGTTATATGACAGACGCATCGCAGCCGTCAAATTGCTTTCAGCCAGAAATTAGATGCTGCTTCTAATCATTCACAATATGAGTTGACGTCATAAATAAAATATAGTTTGTGAGAGTTTTAAGATAACATACAGTATAAAACATCTATTTTCAATGTTTCAACGAAGTTCTTGACGTCGGCAAATAAAAACAAAAAACAAAAAGAAAGAATACAAAGTTCGTGACTCTATTTTATCATCTAATCAATCTAATCAGGAATTCGTAGCAAATGACATCGAGCTGAGTTGGTTAACACGACGGATGATCTAATATTATTAGCCATAATCATTGTTTTCATAGTAAATAATCTAAGTACCTATAGATTTATTGTTAAACAAAAAACAAGTCCCTGTAGGTTTATTGCAATTCAACTCTTGATGACGTAGCTCTATATAACAACGAAAATAAATAAATTGACTTAGGAAAAGGGATGCTTTTTACGGTATTTCATTCATTTTAAAATGTTTTTGTTTATTTAGATATATATGACGAGAAAAGATTAGTAATCTAGTACCTTCTAGGTTCTAACAACACGGAAGTACCTTCAAACTAAGGAGGGCTCAACGATTTTTGCTGCTAGATAGTTTGCAATTTAACTATACCATGGGCAGATGGTGCTGGTCTTTGGGGTTGAAAACCTCCCATATTCCATCTCCATCACATCTTTAAGATATACTAGTGCAAATGGCCACAAAAATTACAAAAATATACCATCATATTTGGTTTGTAATGAAATGTAGTCTAAGAACTTAATTCGGGGAACCCACTTTGCCAGAGCCGTGCCAAGGATTTTGGATGCCATAAGCACACCAAAAAAATTATTCCAGTATATATATTTGATACTTAGGGACTTTCAAATGTCATAAGCAAAAAAAAAATTACACTATTATAGAAACAAATAATTCAAATATCTAGAAAAGATTGGATAAATGCATAAGTAAGGAAGCAATATCGCATATGTGAAACTATAACATATGCCTTATCAACATAAATGAAACTATAAAATATACCTCTGATCCTATTTCTATGTTGGATGCCGTAGGCCAAAGTTTTTTTTTGTTCATTAGGCACGACTCTGCACTTTGCACTCATGCTTAGGAAGGAGCAGATAAACAAAAAGATGGTTCTTTTTGCGGTTTTTGATGGAAACAATAAAGAATGGGTATTTCACACTTGGCGACTAGATTTAGGAGAATCCTGGGAATTAGATTATGCAACAGCAATGGGAGTTGGAGAAGGTGGATAGTTTCAGTTCCTTGGTAGTGTTGAAGAAATATTATGGGCAAACTAACCCAGAAATTCTTCTAGTGCTTCTCATGCAAGCATGTGATCATTCTCATATTTATCTCTCATGTGAAATTTTAATATGTTTTGTGATAAATAATCATTTTTAAAATCCGAGTCATAACATATGTGAATTTCTAAAATGATAATAATTATTTTTTATTAAGTAACAAAACGATAAAACAAAGATATGAAGGATATGAAGAGATGGATGTTATAGTTAAAAATAATTAATATGATATAGCTGAATATAAAATCTTAGGTATTTAATCTTATTGGTTACTAAATACCTTATTAAAAAATTGATTTATTTAACAAATCTTATGCATCCATATATTATTGCATTTTTCTTTTTGTTTTATCTTATATTTCACTTAAGTTTTTCTTATGTTTTGCTTAATGTATTTTGCTTGTGAGATGTTACTTCCTTAATTTATGGATAGCATGTGTTAGATCTTTAATTTATGGATAGCATGTGCTGTTTATGCATAAACCCTTTATCAAAAAAATGTGCTGTTTATGCACCTTACGCAAATGGAAAATGGAAACTTCAAATTGGAAATGAGTATATGTTTGGTTTTATAACTTTGATATCTAAATATACATTAAAAAAAACAAATTATTCAAACTATATCAGATGTTTAAAGTTATTGAATAACGGTAATTTTGTCAAAAAATGGGCTTCAAACAAAAAACTAGATGGACAAAGTACTAGTAAAAGAGTCACTTTTTCCAAGTTTCTCAAAAAATAAATATATATGCTGAATACTTCAAAAATTAGTGAAATGCTATCATTTTGGGGTAAAGAATTTGTATTTTATGAGTATTTTCCCAACTAACAGTCTATCAGTGTCCTTAAACCATGTAATTAAATGAGCATTTTCCCAACTAATAGTGTGGCATTGTAACACACTTGAGTCTTATTCTAATATTTTAACACGTTTGAGTCTTATTCTAACACTTTAACAGTTTTGAGTCGTATTCATAACATTCTAACACTTTAACTTCATATGTCAAACCTTCAAGACACTTTATGCGCAAATCTTGAAGGTTCCAAGTAAGTAACCCTGTGGACCCTCGAAAATCTCATATGATAAGTTCCAAGTAAGTAACCTTGCATATTCCGTCACATTTCTCGGTAAATTATAGTTGACATCGTATTGTATTTTATTAGTTCTCAAATCTTGAAACAGAGCAGTTTATAGTGAGTTCTCTATAACTATTTGAGAAGAGTAACAATGGCGGATAGTTACGAGAACCAAGATCCCGAAAAGCTTCAGGTTAGTTTCCACAACAAAACCTATTACTCAGATCCAAAATCTTTCTGTCTTAACTTTTCTCTCAAATTCTTGTTTGTGTATGAATAAAAAAAAACAGGGGAAGTATAAAGCAATAGTTGTTTCATGTATTCTTGGAATCGGATCTCTCGTTTCTTGGCATAGTCTGCTCACTGTGGGAGATTACTACTACAAAAATTTCCCGGTTCGGTTCGGTTCACAATTCTCAGATTCGAACTTGGTTTTTGAAAACTGATGTATTTGGTTATTTAAATTAAATTTCTTGTCTCCATAGGATTACCATCCTTCAAGAGTACTCACATTTGTATACCAACCATTTGCGCTTGGAACAATCATAATTCTCTCATACCACGAATCGAAGATCAATACTCGTAAACGTAACCTGATCGGTTACATTATATTCGCTATATCCACATTCTTGCTCATTGTAGTAAGTTCAAGTCTAATCTTTTTGTCTTCCTATATGAATTAAACCGGATTCGGATTACGGTCTCTTACTCAAAAAAAACTTGAAACAGTTGGATTTGACAACAAAAGGACACGGTGGGATCGGACCGTACATCGTGTTGTGCGCAATTATTGCCTCGTTTGGATTTGCGGATGCTGCCGTACGAGGAGGAATGATTGGAGACTTATCGTTGATGTGTCCTGAAATCCTCCAGGTTTATAAATTTTACAAATTCAAGATCCCGGTTTAGTTAACCCGATTTTTTACTAGGAAGTAGGAATACATCTTCTTGCTTTTTTTTGTAGTCATTCACGGCGGGTATGTCTCTTGCTGGTGCCCTAACATCAGCATTCAGGCTAATGACTAAAGCAGCATTCGAGAAATCTCATGATGGTCTACGATTAGGAGCAAGTAAGTTTAACATAATTTTGAAGATCTCAAATACGAAGAAGAAACTGAATATTACTTTAAATGTTTAAAAACTTTCTTTTTGACTTTATGGTTTCTGCAGTGATCTTTTTAGCTATCTCTACATTCATAGAGTTCCTCTGTGTGATGCTATACGCTTACGTGTTCCCGAAGCTTCCAATCGTTAAATATTACCGTAGAAAAGCCGCTTCTGAAGGATCCAAAACTGTTTCTGCTGATCTTGCTGCTGCTGGTATCCAAAACCAATCAGATTTGGTAATTTTGGATTCTTCAAGAATCTTTCCATTTTTGGTATTTTTAATAGATTCTTCAAGAAGCTTTCCTTTTTTGGTTTCTTTAACCTCAAGAATCTTTCCTCTCTTGGTTACTTTACCAGATTCTTCAAGAATCCTCCCCATTTCTCTATTTCCTTTTTTCCATTTAAATTCTTCATTTCTTGATTCTTTTTTAAAGACTTTTGCTTCGTGATTCGTGATTCTTGATTATTGATTCTTCTATATATGTAGACTGATGAAGATTCCAAGAATCAACGGCTGAGTAACAAAGAGCTATTGCTTCAAAACATAGACTATGCAATGAATCTATGCCTTATCTACGTTTTGACATTTTCCATTTTGCCCGGGTTCTTATACGAGAACACGGGACAACACGGGATGGGCGCATGGTACGCACTTGTCCTAATAGCGATGTGCAACTGGTGCGACTTGATTGGGAGGTACGCAACGCTGGTGAAATGGCTAAAGCTTGAGAATCGGAAAGGACTCACATTTGCAGTATTGTCGCGTTTCTTACTCGTTCCGGCGTTCTACTTCACGACGAAATATGGTGATAAAGGATGGATGATTATGCTAGTTTCTGTTTTGGGATTTAGTAATGGACATCTTACTGTTTGCATTATCACCATAGCTCCTAAAGGATACAAGGTAATGTATCTTCTCTCTTCTTGTGGGTTCATTGTTCATTTGAGATGGAATTACCCAAAACAAAAACAAAATATGACTATTTTGAAAAACAAATTATTGCAAAAACACATAAAAGCGTGAGTTAGTTATTTAAAGCTGTTTTAAAAAAAAAAAAAATTATCTATCAAAAATAAACTGCATATGCTGCCGTTTGATCTTATGTTTGCATGTTAAAATTTGATGTTTCAACTTTTAATTTATTTCATTTTGAGTTATTCTTTCGCACACTAAAAACGCATTTTGTATTTTGTGAAGGGTCCGGAGAAAAATGCGTTGGGGAATTTGCTGATGACTTTTATGTTAGGAGGAGCACTTGCAGGAATATCTTTCGGGTGGTTATGGCTTATTGGTAAGACAAATGCCTTCTGAGTTCTCATGATGATAAATTGTCCATCATCCAAAAAAGATGTAACTTGGAAACGAATTAAGAGAAAAAAAAAATTGTTTTTGTCTTTTTAAGTGTAACAGAAAAATACAGCTTAAGAGGAGGGTTGTCACTTCTCATGTTAGATAAATGGACCAAAACAATAAAATGGTGGTTATGAAAGAAAAAAAATGTTAAGTATAAAACAAAACAATTGAAGCTTACTCTTAAGGAGCCCTATTGTCTAAGGTGTGGTAAAAAATAATCATCTCTTTAGCAATCTGAGCACAACTCAAACAAGATGTAGCGATCATGTGACCAGAACCTGTTAAATATGTAGCCAGCTTATAGTCATTAAGACGCTGGACGTAACATGTGTCCACCATACATATATATGATCAAACGTTAGGCGCGACATCAACAAAGTACAAATAAGTATAACTGTATAACTTTAGCTTACCTGTTCCTGATCGGATTGATCTCTCCCACAGTTTTTGTATCAACTGACCACATAAAAGCAGTACACCCCCAAAAAATTAACAGGATTACTTTTTCTCAATTCGTTCATTAATTAAGGATTACTAAAATGACAGTACTTAATTAGGAAAAACACTATAACAACACTTAATTGAGAAAATGGAATTACGTTGCTTTCAAACTTTTGAATTATGTTTCTTTTTCTTTTAGTTTCTTCTCTTTTGAGTCATACTTTATGTCTTTATTATCCTCTCAAAAAAAAATCTTCTTTTTTTATTGTTAAAATCTCTCTGGTAGTATGCCAATCTTTTGAGTCTTATTGTATCTTCTCAAATTTGCTGTCAACCCTAAATAACCAATAATTATTTTACTTACTCGTCTCCATGATTCAAGAATCATATTTTAAGTCCACGTGAAATTTTCGCTCATAAATGAAATCAACAAACTCGTTGACTCTGCAAAACCCTCATGTTCCAAGTAAGTAAATGCAGCTTTTGCATACAAAACAAAGAAAAAAACTTTTTCTTGTGTTCGATTCAATTATTGAAAATGGCGGATATATACGATACCCAAGCTCCTGAGATGCTTCAGGTAAGTTTCCACAAACCCCAAAAATTTCATTGTTGTCCCTCAATTATTATTATTATGGATAAAATTGTCCCTCAAATTCTTGTTTATGTCTTAATGAAAAAACAGGGGAAGTATCAAGCAATGGTTGTTTGCAGTATTCTTGGACTCGGATCTCTTGTTTCTTGGAACAGTATGCTCACTATCGCAGATTACTACTACCAAGTTTTCCCGGTTTGGTTTCTGTTTCGGTTCAATCAATTCCCATTTTTAAAATTGGTTCTTGAAATCTGATGTTTTGTTTTGGTTATCTATGAAAACGTTGGAACAATATTGAATTCCTATTGAGAATTATGGAACATATATCTTAATTAAGAATAAAATATAATTATGTTTTTAAGAAAGAAAAAAATATTAACATAATAGTTTTTCTTTCTTTCTTCTATTGAGAATTATGGAACATATCTAGTCCTCATAAAATATGACAAGAAAGATGAATGAATTAAAAAAAAATTACAAATGTTTTCTTGAAAAAAAAAGAAATTTTAGTTAACTAACCAAAAGTTATGGTTTCAAACGTATACTTAGATTAACAAAACTACAATTTTAAACTCATAATTTAGTCATTTAGTAGTTCTCTATTGGTCACCGATCGGAGCAATGTTTCTTGTAGACTTATCATCCTTCAAGGGTTCTACCACTTGTATACCAGCCATTTGCGCTTGGAACAATCGTCATTCTCGCATACCACGAATCAAAACTCAATACTCGAAAACGTATCATGATCGGTTACATTTTATTCACAATATCCACATTCTTGCTCATAGTGGTAAGTTTTCATTTAAGTATAATTCTCAACGTTAAGCTTTCTTATTGAACTGGATTTTGATTATGGACTCAAGAGTACTCTAAAAACCTTTTAAAAAACAGTTGGATTTGACAACAAAAGGGCATGGTGGAGTAGGAATTTATATCGGTTTATGCACAATCGTTGCTTCGTTTGGCATAGCAGATGCTACCGTTAAAGGAGGAATGATCGGTGATTTATCTTTGATGTGCCCTGAACTCATCCAGGTTTATAAATTCTAAGAGAACAAAGGTCTTAAGTTTAGATAAACCGGTTTTTATTAGATATACATCTTCTTACTTCTTTTCTTTGTAGTCATTCATGGCCGGTTTGGCTGTAGCTGGTGCTCTAACCTCAGCTTTTAGGCTAATAACTAAAGCAGCCTTTGAGAGAAATAACGACAATCTACGAAAAGGAGCATGTGAGTTTAACAATATTTTGGAAAATCTCAAACTTGAAAACATTCAGTAATCTAAAAGTATTTAAGATTTTAATTTCTTGCATTGGTTTTTTTTCCTTGCTTGTGCAGTGATATTCTTAGCAATCTCTACATTCATAGAGTTCCTCTGTGTGATGTTATACGCTTATGTGTTCCCAAAACTTCCCATTGTTAAGTATTACCGAAGAAAAGCCGCTTCTGAAGGATCTAAAACTGTTGTTGCTGATCTTGCTGCTGCTGGTGTCCAAAACCAAACAGATTTAGTATTCCTCAATAATATTTCCTTCCTTGGTTTCATTTACAAGATTCGTCACTCTTAGTCATTGTTTAACTTACTATTTTTTCTTTGCAGACTGATGATGATTCCAAGAATCAAAGGATAAGCAAAAAAGAGCTATTGCTTCAAAACATAGACCATGCAATGAATCTATTCCTCATCTACGTTTTGACACTATCCATTTTCCCCGGGTTCTTATACGAGAATACGGGACAACACGGGCTAGGCACTTGGTACGCGCTTGTCCTAGTAGCGGTGTACAACTTTTGGGATTTGGTTGGGAGGTACATGCCGCTGGTGGAATGGCTAAAGGTTGAGAATAGAAAAGTACTAATGGTTGCGGTTTTAACCCGTTATTTGCTCATTCCGGCGTTCTACTTGACGGCGAAATATGGTGATAAAGGATGGATGATTATGCTCATTTCTGTTTTGGGATTAACTACTGGACATCTCACTGTTTGCATTCTCACCATAGCTCCTAAAGGATACAAGGTAATAATATATCCACTCGCTAATATATTATTTATATATCAATGATGGCTACATGTATTATATGAAGACAATCTTTTCCACACAAGGAAAAAAAGAAGACAGAGACTAACATTCAACTTTGTATTTTGTGAAGGGTCCGGAGAAGAACGCAATGGGGAATTTGCTGGTTGTTTTTATATTAGGAGGAGCACTTACAGGAATTTCTTTGGGTTGGTTATGGCTTATTGGTAAGACAAATGCCTTCTGAGTTCTCATGAACAATGATTCACATGTGAACACATTGGGTTTGATGGACATTAATTATTAGAAACAAAAATATCTAGTCCGCAAGATAATCTTGCCACCCTAAATTATTTCCACTACCTTCATTTTTAATATATAAAATTTAGTGTTTTTTGCGGACCGTTCTTCTATGCTCCATAACCCGGTCCATACTTAAAGTACATCAACTAAAAATTGTGAACAAAACCTTGATAACATGTTACAGTATTTCAAAAGTAGACCAATATAATGTCCTTTTGGCAATGAATTCCGATGAATTCAACCCTGCTGTGGCGGCAAATTAGAGGATGGATTGGTGGCTCGAGCCAAACAGTCATGAAACAAAAGGAAGATAATACTGACTTGAGGTGATTCTTATTTCAATGCTCTATCTTTTTTTCTTTCTTTTTCACCTACGACTATTTTAGACCCATTTGGCCATCTCATTTATTGCGAGGAGATTTCTAAAATCTAAAATAATGTGTTCGCATCTCATAATTTTAATTAAAAATACTTATTTAAACGACACTTGTATAATAATTGACAGACAACTAGTATTATTTAAAAATTTCATAGAAAGTACGAGGAATATCATAAGTAACATAACCTACCCCCAAAAAAAATCATATCTATACCAAATTATAATATGGGAAATTCATACCTATACCAAACTTTATGGACCAGCAAATATGGAGGTACCGGCTACTCTTATTTCATTTTTCCACCAAGTATAGTGTGTTGATTATTTATTTCTTTTTCTCCCCTGCTCTATTTTGTAAATATTCTCATTTTTTGTTCATCAATAAATTTAATATTCAAAATAAGCAAATAACCATAAATATTTTGAATTTTCTGAAAGAGACATCAATATTTTAAAATTAGATAAATAAAGTTAAGTAAGAAAATATGTTTCCATATGGAACACAATTAGATTTAATACTATATATTTCTATGTGGAATACAAATATCCTCTCTTTATCATCTTATTTGCTTTCGATCTCCTAAATATTCAAGTTTGATCTAACTGAAAATATATAGATTTGTTTTCACATATACCAAAATTTTAATATTTTTAAATGGACACAAATTTTCAAATAAACGATGGATAAATCTAAATAAGAAAAATTGATTTATAGAATCCAATAACACATTTAAAATATCGAGATTCATTTAAACACATTTAAGAAATGAGATTAGTTTTCTCTTTTCCATTTGCCAAAAAAATACAAGATACATATCATGAAACAATAGAGGTGTGGATTTATTATAGAGTTCTTTAATTCAAAAGAGGTGTGGGATATCAAATCATTAAAGAATCTTCTCGGGGAGAGTTTTGCTTTCAGACTACAAAGTCTAGACCGTATTCAAGTCGATCAAATATAGAAACTAAAAAGCTTTCACACTTTGGATTCTTTAATCTTTTTGATTCTCTTTCTCTTTCTGTTCCTTTGAGTCTTACATTTAATCTTCCCAGTTTCGCTGTCAAGCCTTAAAAAAAGGATATCTCTTATTAATTTACTCGCAAATCTCCATGTTTTAAGAATCTTGTATTGAATCTACATGAAATTGAAAGCTTTGTGCCCGTAATAAAATCAACAAACCCGTTGACTCTTCAAAGTAAGTTCCAAGTAAGTGTATCCTCTGCTTTTGCTCCCAAGGCAACAAGAAAACAAAAACATCATCTTGTCTCCGAACCAAATCTTGAATCTTGAGCTCTTTTGAGCTCTCTGTAACTATCTGAAAATGGCGGATAGATACGAGAACCAACCTCCTGAGAAACTCCAGGTAAGTTTCCACAAAACCCAAGATCCTCAGATCCATGCTCTTTCATTCATTTCCTCGGAACTCTCTTGTTTTTGAAAACAGGGGAAGTTTCAAGCAAGGGTTGTTTGCTGTATTCTTGGAATCGGAGCTCTGGTTTCTTGGAACAGTATGCTCACTATCGCAGATTACTACTACCAAGTTTTCCCGGTTCGGTTTCTGTTTCGGTTCGGTTCGGTCAATTCCCAGATTCGAAACTGGTTCTTGAAAATCTGATGTCTCTGTTCTGTTTTGGTTTAGGATTATCATCCTTCAAGGGTACTACCACTTGTTTACCAACCGTTGGCGCTTGGAACAATCATAATTCTCTCATACCACGAGTCGAAGATCAATACTCGTAAACGTAACCTCATTGGTTACACTCTGTTCACAGTCTCCACGTTCTTGCTCATAGTCGTAAGTATTAATCTTTCTTATGGAACTGGTTTTTGATTATGGACTCATAATTGTTTTTATTTTAAAACAGTTGGATTTGGCAACAAAAGGACGTGGTGGAGTCGGACCTTACATCGGTTTATGCGCAGTCGTTGCATCTTTTGGCTTTGCGGATGCTATAGTTCAAGGAGGAATGATCGGTGATTTATCATTGATGTGCCCTGAATTCATCCAGGTTTATTAATTTATATATATAACAGATTTCAAGATCTTGATTTGGATTAACCGGTTTAGATCAACCGGATCTTACTAGAAATATATCTTCTTGCTTCTTTGTAGTCATTTATGGGAGGTTTGGCTGTAGCTGGTGCTCTAACCTCAGGGCTTAGGCTAATAACTAAAGCAGCATTCAATAATAAATCTAATGATGGTTTACGAAAAGGAGCAAGTGAGTTTTAACATTTTTGCAAGATCTTATAATTCGAAAACTCGATATAGCTTCAAAGTGTTTATGATATCTTCATTTCTTGCTTTGCCACTTTGCAGTGATCTTTTTAGCAATCTCTACATTCATAGAGTTTCTCTGCGTGATGCTTTACGCTTACGTGTTCCCGAAACTTCCCATCGTTAAGTATTACAGAAGAAAAGCCGCTTCTGAAGGATCTAAAACCGTTTCTGCTGATCTTGCTGCTGTTGGTATCCAAAATCATTCTGACTTGGTAACTT
The DNA here is from genome assembly GCA_902728155.2 of Microthlaspi erraticum. Classification (NCBI taxonomy): domain Eukaryota; kingdom Viridiplantae; phylum Streptophyta; class Magnoliopsida; order Brassicales; family Brassicaceae; genus Microthlaspi; species Microthlaspi erraticum. The sequence goes on along the minus strand of CACVBM020001362.1, from coordinate 92,762 downwards.
CAAAATTCCTCAAGAATCTTCCCTTTCTTGATATCTTTTAAAAGATTCCGCAAGAATCTTCCTTTTCTTGGTTTCTTTTACAAAATTTCTCAAGAATCTATCTTTCTTGATTCTTCTATATGTGTAGGCTGATGATGGTTCCAAGAATCAAAGGCTAAGCAACAAAGAGCTATTGCTTCAAAACATAGACTATGCAGTGAACCTAGCGCTCATCTACGTTTTGACATTATCCATATTTCCGGGGTTCTTGTACGAGAACACTGGGAAGCACGGACTAGGTGATTGGTACGCGCTTGTCCTAATAACCATGTACAATTGTTGGGATTTGGTCGGGAGGTACACGCCGCTGGTGACATGGCTCAAGATTGAGAATAGGAAAGTAATCACGTTTGCGGTTTTGTCACGTTTTCTACTTGTTCCTGCGTTCTACTTCACTGCGAAATATGGTGATCAAGGATGGATGATCATGCTCATTTCTGTCTTGGGATTGACTAATGGACATCTCACAGTTTGCATTCTCACCACAGCTCCTAAAGGATACAAGGTAATCTAATTTAACCTTTGCATAAATAAAGATTATGAATTTGATTACTCAAAAGGCAAACAATATGAGAGGATATTTGTTCTGATTTTGTGGAGTAAAAAATGGTTTTTGTTTTTATGAAGGGTCCGGAGCAAAATGCGTTAGGGAACTTGCTGGTGATTTTTCTGTTAGGAGGAATCTTTGCAGGAGTTGCTTTGGATTGGTTATGGCTTATTGGTAAGAAGAATGCCTTTTGAGTAAACCATCATCATCACTCCAAACCAATTATGCACTTAACTAATTGGAAATTAATCTGCTTTTTCTTCTTATTCTTCCCAAAAAAAAATTATGTTGTTATTTGCTTGTAACCTGCAAGTGTTCTTTATCCTTTTTAAACAAGAGGATTTTTAATTACATGTTGTGAATAAGAAAGAAAGAATAATTGTTTCTATTACTGATACTTAAATTTGCACAACGTTTCATAATATCCTAGAGCCACATAAATTAAGCAAATATGTAAAACCAAGTAGTAAAATGAAAACCAAGTTTTCACCCCAAAAAAGGTAAAGGCATATACATAGACAACAATATAAATTTGGACTTTAATCTAATACGGATCCAAAAGAGTGTCAATATGGATGGAGATGACAAGTATTGATCACAAGAAGAAACAAAAATTAAACTGAACTAACTAAAGAGACGATAATACTTGCCTTTTGGAAGTGGTTCCTGAAGATTAGAAAAACATAATTGAGCGCAACGCTGGTTTAAATTCCTTTAATCCATCCAACAATAGAAGAAAATAAAAAGGAAGTTACATCAACGCTGCACTCAATGATGTTCATTCAAACCCAGGAAGGAGAAGAAAAAAACCATATTCTTGCTCTTTTCTGTCGCTTTGGAAATGAACACAATCATCGTTGGCACTTGCCATTATATAAGACATTGTGTGTCTGGTTTAAAAGCAGTACAATGCTTGCTTGTACTATTGTCGTGTACGAATTACAAAACTGTACTAGAATCGTATGCTTTGGGTTCCCAAATTGTTTTGGTATTTTATGATTGATAACATTAAATTTATCTTCGATTCATGTAATAGGATTGTATTACAAGGACAATGTCACAATATTTTAGTTAAATTTTAGAATAATCCAAGTTTGTGTATGTGTAGAGATGTCATACACTATGTACTAAAGATTGATGTTTGTGTACTGCAGCAAACACCAAATCATCATCTGTGTACTACACGAAAACATCTCTACTCAACGACGTCGTCCTTTGTTAAATCCCTTTTTGGCTTTTTGGGACCAATCGTTAATCATAAGTAGCTTTACGCCTTTAACTACTTGATTGAATTCGAAGCAAATATTCTTTAGGCTCATGCCATTCCCTTTCGTACTCGGGTAGGGTAGATTTCTTGAAATTATTCGTTTAAGTTTAGACAATTTATTAAAAAGGGTACGAATCAGTAACTTTATGTGTTTATGAAATATGTAAATTTCATTGTAATAAAATTTCGTCTGGTTTGACTTGACACGGATTCTATAGAGTGTAGATATGTAAAGGGTGTATTAGTCATTATATAAACCCTACATTACTCCTTAACTTTATGTATATATAGTGTAATTCATCATCTAATAATATTCATTTAGCCTCCAATCCTTATATGGTATCAGAGCATATCGTTCTAAAGACCTAAATCTAAAAATTCGTTTTTCTTTTAGCCAACTCTTTTCATATTTTTCAAATCACATATCTTCCTCTTCAATGGCTAACTCTCCTAGTACTTCCAACGAGACCGTCGTAGTCTCCACTTCCCCACAAATCCTCTACATGAACATGACGAACGTCACCAAACTCACAGCCACCAACTTTCTGATGTGGAGCCGACAGGTCCATGCCTTGCTCGATGGCTACGATCTGGCTGGCTATGTTGATGGAACGGTCATCGTTCCACCTCCGACAGTCACCACCGCTGATGTTGTGACTCCAAATCCAGATTATCCGATCTGGAAACGCCCGATAAACTGATCTATAGTACACTCCTTTGGGCTATCTCTGTTTCCATTCAACCGCTGCTTTCCACAACAGACACCTCTGCTGAGATCTGGACGACTCTCTCGTCTACCTACGCCAAACCAAGCCGTGGCCATCTCAAACAACTCTGGCAGAAAATCAAACAATGGAGTAAAGATACAAAATCGATCAATGAGTACTTTCAGGGACTTACCACTCGATTTGATCAATTGGCTCTACTTGGGAAACCAATGGACCATGAAGATCAGATTGAACATGTCCTTGAGGGACTCCCTGATGACTACAAAATCATTGTTGATCAGCTTGAAGGCCGTGATGTCACTCCCTCACTCGTTGAGGTCCATGAGAAGCTCATAAACCATGAAGCGAAACTTCAAGCGCCGTCTGTGACTGCCTCCTCTGCTCCGATCTCAGCCAATGTTGCCACCTACAAAGGTCAAGGTCATCAGAAAAACAACTACCAAGGTCAGCCAAGGTTTAACAATCGCAACAATCAAACATGGCAACAACAACAGTTTCAACCACGACAACATCAGAACTCACCAAGACCTTACCACAATCAGGAGTCGTATGCACCACGAGGCTACCAAGGCCGCTGTCAGATCTATGGCGTTCATGGCCACAACGCTCGTACCTGCTCCCAACTTCCATATGGTGCTTCCTCCAATCTCTCAGCTCATCCTCCACCTCCGTGGCAACCCATAGCCAACCTGGCTGCAACAGCTCCTGCAAATAACTGGCTCCTTGACACTGGCGCCTCGCACCATCTCACCAGCGACTTAAACAACCTGTCTCTGCATCAACTCTATAACGGTGGTGAAGAGGTCACGATTGCCGATGGCTCTCGCCTTCCCATCTCGCATACTGGTTCAACTTTCTTACCCACCCACTCTCATTTCCTAACCCTTAATGATGTTCTCTATGTTCCCAACCTTTACAAAAATCTTATATCCGTTTATCGCCTGTGTAATGCTAACCAAGTGTCAGTGGCATTCTTTCCTGCCCATTTTCAGGTGAAGGATCTGAAAATGGGGGTCAGGTTGCTCCAAGGCCGAACTAAGGACGAGCTATATGAGTGGCCGATGTCTAACAAGAACACCATCTCTATGTTTTCCTCTCCCACTCCAAAAACCTCACTTCCCTATTGGCATTCTAGACTTGGCCACCCTTCTCTCTCTATTCTAAAAACTATTGTCTCTCAGTTTTCTTTACCTTTTAATGATGCTTCCAATAAAAATTCCGACTGTTCTCACTGTCTCATTAATAAAAGCCATAAACTTCCTTTTTATACAAATACAATCACTTCCACAAAACCTTTGCAATACCTGTATTCTGATGTCTGGTCGTCGCCCATTGTCTCCGTTGATAATTTCAAGTATTATCTCATCTTGGTGGATCACTACACCCGCTACTCGTGGCTCTATCCACTCAAACGCAAATCGGATGTCCGTAACACGTTCATCGCTTTCAAATCCTTGGTCGAAAATCGCTTCCAGCACAAGATACAAACTCTCTACTCCGACAATGGTGGTGAGTTTGTTGCTCTCCGTTCCTTCCTCACCACTCATGGCATCTCCCACTTGACGTCTCCACCCCATACGCCAGAACACAATGGTGTTGTGGAGCGAAAGCATCGCCACATTGATGAAACCAGACTCACCCTACTCCATCAGGCGTCAATGCCGAAAAGCTACTGGACCTATGCCTTCTCTGCCGCGGTCTACCTCATCAACCGCCTCCCGGCTTCTCTTCTTCAAAATGACTCCCCATATCTCAAGCTTTTTCATCAGAAGCCTAATTACCTGAAGCTTCGAGTCTTTGGAAGCCTGTGTTTTCCGTGGTTGCGTCCGTACACCAATCACAAACTTGATGATAGATCTGCGGCGTGTGTCTTCTTGGGATATTCACTGACACAAAGTGCGTATCTCTGCCTCAACAGAAGCTCCGGACGCATCTACACCTCTCGCCATGTTCGATTCGTTGAATCGGAGTTTCCTTTTGCCGTGTCTCCACCATCGACATCGACATCGACATCATACACTACCTCCTCTTCCATTCCCTCTTCTGCCCCTCACTCCATTGTTCCGGTTCAGACTACTCCACTCATATCAGCTCCCCTTCCGGCAACCCCCGTTCCGGATCCTCACCACTCGACGTCACCGCCACCGGAATCAAACGATAGTGAGATTTCGTTGCCGGAGATGACGAATCGGATTTCAGATGCTCCGCCTCAGGTAGTATCTAACTCGAACTTGGGTATTGCAGGGAATTCCACAGGCCCATCCACCTCAAACCCGAATCCAGGCCCATCCACAAATAGAAACCTTAACCTAAGCCCATCTACATCCAGAAGCCCATCACCTGATCCAAAGCCAACACCTTCACCGAACCCAACTCCATCACCTGATCCAAATCCTTCCCCCATTGTCTCACCATCTCCGTCGTCTTCTTCTTCTGACGATGAACCACCGCCTCAGCCACAAAATCGCCACCCGATGCAAACCCGCCGGAAAAACAACATCACCAAACCAAACACCAAATTTTCCCTCACCGCTATAAAACACAAACCGTATATTCCCACAACCGTTAACCAGGCTTTACGAGATGAGAATTGGCGCTTTGCCATGGGTGACGAAATCAATGCCCAAATACGGAACCGATCCTTCAGCTTAGTTCCACCACAACCGGGCCAGAATGTGATTGCTACAAAGTGGATTTATACCTTAAAATATTTCCCTGATGGTACTTTTGACAGGCACAAAGCTCGTTGGGTTGCTCGTGGGTTCACACAACAGTACGGGATTGACTACGCCGAGACTTTTAGCCCGGTGGTGAAGTCGATTACGATTCGCGTGGTACTGCAACTTGCTGTGTCTTCTGGCTGGGTCATCAAACAGCTGGACGTCAACAATGCTTTCCTTCATGGAACGTTAACGGAGGAAGTTTATGTCACTCAACCTGAGGGATTCGTTGATAAGGACCGTCCACATTATGTATGTCGCTTACACAAGGCACTCTACGGACTCAAACAAGCACCGCGGGCTTGGTATCAAGAGTTAAAGGGGTTCCTTCTCACACTGGGTTTTACAAACTCTGTCGCCGATACCTCTGTTTTTGCGTACATTAAAGGTACTGATCTTGTTTACACCTTGGTCTATGTCGACGATATTTTTATCACTGGGAGCAACACTACTCTTATCCATCGGTTCATTCAAGAACTCGGTAATCAATTCTCATTGAAGGATCCTACGGATTTGAATTACTTCCTCGGAATAGAAGCCACTCGAACATCAAAGGGACTCCATCTGATGCAGCGAAAATACATCTTGGATCTCCTTGCCAAGACGAATATGGTTGATGCAAAGCCGGTTCTCACGCCTCTCGCTGCTTTGCCACGCCTCTGCATCCACGATGGCTCTCCCAAACTTGAGAAGCCCTCTGAATATCGCATGATTGTTGGCAGTCTACAATACTTGTCATTCACCCGACCGGACATTGCCTTTGCCATCAGTCGCCTGTCACAATTTATGCATTCTCCCTCTAAGACACATTGGCAAGCTGCCAAACGTGTCTTGCGTTACTTGGCTGGTACAGCGTCTCACGGTATCTATCTTAGTGCCGACACACCCCTTAATCTCCATGCCTATTCCGATGCTGACTGGGGAGGTGACACCGATGACTACATCTCCACCAATGCTCATATCTTGTATCTCGGTAAGACACCAATAGCCTGGGCTTCTAAGAAGCAGAAAGGGGTCTCTCGTTCCTCCACTGAGTCAGAATATCGAGCCGTGGCAAACACGGCATCTGAAATCCGTTGCGTATGCTCTCTCCTCACTGAACTCGGGGTCACTCGCACTCACCCTCCTGTTATTTATTGTGACAATGTTGGTGCTACCTACTTATGCGCCAATCCAGTCTTTCACAGTCGCATGAAACATCTCGCACTTGACTACCATTTCATCCGAGAACTCGTTTAATCAGGGGTCTTGCGGGTTGTTCATGTGTCCACCGATGATCAGTTGGCCGATGCTCTTACCAAAGCACTTCCGAGACCACGCTTTGTTGAATTGTCATCCAAGATTGGAGTTCGTCAACTACCTCCATCTTGAGGGGGCGTATAGAGTGTAAATATATAAAAGATATATTAGTCATTATATAAACCCTACATTAGTCTCTAACCTTATGTATATATAGTGTAATTCATCATCTAATAATATTCATTCAGCCTCCAATCCTTATAGATTCAATGTTAGTGTAAAGTTTTTTACCGCCAGGTTTGTTTATTTTAGTCACGTTTTAAGCCTTTAAAATAAAGTTGAATATTTATTCGATTTAGATTAGGTTTTTGCTTAGTTAAATCGGATTGGACATCTTTAAATGAAAACTCAAGTCTTAGATGTAACATATAAGCTATAGCATATAAGCATGTATCTGATATCTTCCTAAAAGTTACGACGTCGACATAATAGTAAAAGCGATAGATGCATTTGTTGACTAAATAGTCTAAAACTCTAAATAGTAAATAGTAAATACAAATTAAGCTAAACCACAAAAATATATGGCTATTCGTTAATGACACTAAAATGATTATATCAAGAGTCGGTACTAATTATTCAACATCCCTCCTGTAATTGTACACGTTTCCACATATATTGGTTTGGAATCAAATTGACATATATACCAATTCGTCCAAATATCGCTCACTCTGACGAGTAAATGACGTACTGTTCTGAGTTCTGGCTACATTATTAGCCCATGTGATAGTAGAACTGTAGAAGGTTCTTATATTGTTGATAAAATATCAAACATGTAGAAAGTCCACCTTCAGCTTTTGACGACATTAATTGATTCTTAGATTTTCTGTATATTATGAGTAAATTTGATTGGTTAGTCACTTAGTCATTTAAGAAAACTTCAAAGTCTTAACAGTTCCCCTAGCCAGGAAATTTAACATATACTGTTTCCTAATTATCAGCATAGTTACTTTTTTAGTCATCTGGTAAGCATCCAAATCAAGTGAGATTAAACCACCTAATAGGCTAATACTAAATGGTAAATAGTATAAGTACTTTGGTCCAATATATAGTTTGTTGATTAAAAGGTTCAATGTAAAGTAATGTTTAATTAGTTTTTTTTTTCCCTTCAAACTTAACATACATTAGCTTATTTTATTAAATATAACTACAAGCCTACAGCTTCTTTTTAATGGTTATATTGAATCATTTATATATACAATATAAAATAAATGAAATGGTAAAATGTAGCTGTATATAAACGACGACTCTTGGTGTTTAAATTACGTTTGGCAAAGCATATATGAAATTATAGTACTGACAAAAGATTGGTCGCACAAAAACACAAGTATATACAAGGACAAAACGTGTTCTTTGCAAGGGACATGAAAAAAACTTTTGGATCATGCAAAACAAGATTTGCCTTTCTATTCTTTTAAGTCCAAATGAATTCATATGCCACCGCCCAAGTTCTTACATGCCTTAGCTTTATATGTTTGATTGACATTTTTCTTTTCCATGGCGACTATTATTCTCAATCGCTTTAGAAGTTGATCAAATTAGACATTCAAACAAACATCAAAAGAAAAAAGACGGCCAAAAAGAATATTAATTAGAAGTTTAGAACTGATAGGAGCCAACTTTAGGAAAATTTAACATAATGCTTAGAAAACATAACAAAAATAAAAGTATACAGCATTATTTCCTATTGAATAACAAAATCGCATCGCATCTCTTTCATAACAATAACTAATCAAATTTTTCATTTCTGGATTATTGTTTTTCTTATTTTTTTCTCATTATTTTAAGTTTTTTTAATTAAATCAGTGCCAATCAGGCAATCATAGCCGGTACTGAAATAAACGGTCAGCTCAATCCAGAAATGCCGACGTTCGAAACAAGTGGGACCCACTCATTCGTGTTTACACGTGCTTTGTCCCACGCGTCCCCACTCTCAGATGGGCTCGTCGTACAACACGTGTATAAAAGTTGTGAACAAGATACCGTGACTTCAGTTTTTTTTTTTGGTGAATAGAAACCGTGACTTCAGTTAAACAACAGCCTTTTTTTCCTTTTTCTTTACGTTTTTCTGAATATATTGCTTACGTGTAACATATTTGACACGTGGTTTCTGGCCATTAGATACTTCCCCGTGATTTACTTAAGGATTTACGCACGTATGCAAACGACACGTACACTCCTCACGTGCACACGCCGGCCAGTCTTACCGGTGGTCATTGGATGCAATGGATGATCTCTATTTTATTGTATTTTTACATATACAATATATCGTAAATTATATACTATCTTCGAGTCATATTTAATACGATCGCTGGTACGTACGATCTCCATGCATTTATGTAGAAGAAAAGCCGACCAAAATTATTAAACAAAAGTGCAAACACCAATAATGGAAACTCCATCATTTAAACAAATGTTATGAGCATTATATTGTTTTCTGGTGGGATGTTGCTTTCCCTTTGACAATTATTAAAAACTAAAAAAGAAAAAACAAACAAACAATAAGAAATAGTATCTTACATATGTAACAAAATCTAAATAACAAATACTTTTTTTTCACATAACTCTATCCCAATGGTTTTTTGTATCTTGGAATTGCAGAAAACCATTAACATCAAACGAATAATCAGGAATTTCAGTACTGCAATAACTCTCTTTTTCATCCTCGGTGCTGCAAGTGCTACTATTGATGTAAGTTGTGGAGCTTGAGTTTAATGGTGTTGGGCTCGAAGAAGGTGTGGTCAGGACCGAAGCAAAGTCGGAGTAAAAAGCTTCTAATACAGAGTTAGAGTTCGAATAGTCATCGTCGTGTTTAGATGGGAACGAATCTTGGACGACCGTCTTCATTGGCATGAGGTCTTGGAACTCCGCGTATTGATCCATGATAGGGAAACAAGCTTGTAATTCTTGATTACCGAGCATGTTGTAACCGGTTTGGTATTGGTTTATTTCGGTTTGGTTAATAGTGTTCCCGGAGTGGTCTTGGTTTTGGTTTTGATGTTGAGAGGTTGAGAAGAGAGAGGCTGCAAGTTTGAGTATCTCAGGGTTAAGTAATGGCTGATGATGGTGACCATCACCCATCAAGAGCCTTGACATGTTCATATGTTGATGATGATGATGATGTGAAGAGTTGTTGAGAGATGAGCTGAGAATGGAGGAGATATCGAGAAGATCAAGACGTGGACTGTGTGTCACCGGATCGATTCCCATCTTTAGAAGTCTTTTTCTGATGTGAGTGTTCCAGTAGTTCTTGATTTCATTGTCTGTTCTTCCTGGTAATCGAGCCGCAATCGCAGACCACCTATACAAGAAAGCAAAACAAAGTCAGGATCTTGGTACATATTTGTTGCATCATAGATTTATTTTTGGGTACTTATTATGTTTTTTTTTTGGTTTTCGACTTATTTATATGTTTATGTATTTCAATAGCTTTTTTGGTTTGGGTATTAATCATCGTTAGTCTCATAATCAATAGATTACTAGGAACATTTGTTACGTCAATCAAGTGAGATTTGTAGTTGTTAGACCAAATTCATAATGAAATAAATAAAGATTTTTAATGTGTTAAGCGGAAAATCACATATGTTGGCAAATGACAAAAAAAAAAGTTTATCAAACTCACTTGTTTCCCATGATGCTGTGAAGTTGAATAATAGTTTCTTCTTCTTCGAAAGAGAATCTTCCTCGTTTTATATCTGGTCGGAGATAGTTTGTCCACCGGAGACGACAACTTTTACCACATCTTTGTAACCCTATAATTAAGATTCAAGAAGAAGAAAGTTAAAACTTTAGAAAATAACCAATGAATAAAAGTAAGATTAAAATGCAATAATAAAGACATGTACGACGAACCAGCATTCTTGGGGAGAGTTCTCCAATTTCCATAACCATGTTTATTGATATAATCAACGAGCTTCTGATCTTCTTCAGGAGTCCATGGTCCTTTCTTGAGCCCATTCTTCTTCTCGCAACATGGTGATCTTCCCATAGTTAGTACTCAGTGGAGTCAATTTTAAAAATGAATGATGGATAACAGAAAATAGAGAGAGGGCGAGAGAGAAGAAGAGAAAGAGAGAGACGTAGGGTCCTAAAAGTAGTGTACGAAGTATTTATAGGAAAGAGATGAGACTTTTTATCATAAGAGGAAAGTTGAAGTCAAATTGATTCGGTGCCGTCCTCTGTTCATCGATTGGGCTACGTGTCCTTTAACCTTTATAGTCCCAAAAATAATTGTTTTCGTAAAATACTTGTCTTTTTTAATAAACTTTAGAGTTTAGACTAATTTATATAAAGTGGATTATGATGATGGCTAAAACTCAATTAATAAAGACAGGCACCAAATTACTACATTCAATTGTTTGTGTTGTATGTTTTTCTTCTTTGACATATGCATGTGAGTCTAATATGGCACTGGTTATTAGAAAATTAATTTGGGTAAGAAAAAATATATAATTAACTTGCTTAAGCTCTTAAATAAATTATAGTACATTCTTCTTGATTTTAATAAGAAAATGTCGTCTTCTCCATATTCTATGGAGTCTGGACAGTTAATCACTTAATCCAACTAATGCCCTGATTTCGAGTGGATATGTTTTCAAGTTTCAACCTAATTGATTATACGATAAATAATTGTGTTTTAGTCTTGTTAACAAAGACTTTAAGACAACCGTACGTACGATATGAAACACGTGAATATGGGGAGGTTTGTAGTGAAATTTCGTATAAATTAATAGAGCGTATTGATTTTTGAAACTGTGGCACGATAATGAATAATGCAATCACAATCTAAATGGAGAAGGACGTCGTCGATGAGTATTGCTCTCCATAGCTTTAGGGGTGTTTCACATTAGCTGTCCCCAGAACTATGATGCCACGTATTCACACTCTCTCTCTCTCTATCTCTCCCCTCACAGTTTCAACCCATTTCCTTCTTCTTTTTTTCCTTTGGACTTTTGTCCTCTCTTTTTTTTTTTCAAAAGAAAAAACATTAACATCAATGGATAATGATTTTACATGCCTACGAGTACCTTTTATCTTCTCTAGCTAATGGTTGCAGTAACAGTAACTTTGAATCATAAGGTACTGAAATTATATTTTAATTTAATTGTTTGTTTGATCAGGCATTTAGTATTTGCAATACTTTGATCAATATACAAACCACACCTAGTATCTGCATATCTACATAGTTTGATCAGTGATCACAATACTAATCGAACCATAAGATAGTCATTAAAGAGGCAGAGGACTGAGAGAGAATTTAATAAACGGCAATGAGAGACTGGGATTTTTATCCGATTAATTAAGAAATCAGCACATGTTCACACACAAAACCTATTAATGGAAATAGTTTGGCGAAAAAAAAAACAAACAAACAAACTCATCCAACTTTAATAAAATTTAATTTAGAAATGTTGGGACAAAATTTAACTCATTCAAAATGAGACATTTCTACGGAATGGCAAGAATACTTATCCGATTAAAAAGTTTCGGTTACTACCTTACTACTATCGAGATACTTACTTTTCTATGAATTGAAAACATTGTAGTCATAAATTACAAATTTTTACACAATTACAATATCTACTTATATTCGATAAATAAACATTACCCCACAAATAGATTCGTGAGTTTGAAGCTACTATAAAAGTCTATACACATCATTTTGAGCTGTTCCTCTCTGTCCCTCTCTCTCTCTCTTCCAATTAAGTTCCATCAATTCTCTCGCCAGAAAGAAATGAAGACCAATCTTTTGGAACTATTAGCGTTTTCTACGTTAACTTTGAAAACCTTATTGCGAAATGTGATGCTTCCAAGTTCGTTATCTTCTTCACTGAGTGGATAAATAGTTTCGACAAAAACATGTCATATTTTCTCAGTTAGTAATCTTTAAATAATAAAGATTGGTACATTTTGCATGGCGTGACGTCAGATTGATTATCCCCCTTGTAGCAAAAACTCTAGAACAAATTAAAGTAGAATAACTAATGAATTACTGAATTACAGTTGGATTTAAAGCTCTGAGCCTATATTATTGGCGGATATATATGGTCTTATGCATAATTTAAGCGAAGGAAAATTCGTTCGGATATTCCAACAAACGAAAGCATCCAAGTAATAAAACTACATATGTACAAAATAGCTAATTGATCGACAAAATGTTCGAATATTCAGGACGAATGTTATATATATTAGCACTAAAGAGGAATAATCATCGAATCACTGTCAAATTTACGTTATTATACTATACCTAAACTTAAGTATATTATGTTTAATGTCTCGTTCCTTACAACTCAAGAATCTGTCGGGTCTAAGGACAAATTAGAACTTCACAAAGTGCGAAATTATGTGGATGAACATTTATAAAAATAAGAGAATAATTATATACTACTTTGCCAATTAAAAAAACTTAAAGGAAGATTGCTAGTGATGCTATATTAGGGTAGTAACCTGTCAAAAATCTAGGGGCTTTGCTTGCGCATGAATTTGCCACAAAGAGTAGCCTACGTGTTACTTCCTATAGTTGACCAAATCTTATTTGTTGATAATGTTTTGTGCCTCTTTTTATTTTGTAATAAATTACTGATATATATATATATATACCTACATTTATTTACATACATGTGTGTGCCGTGGATATCGGACCTTTGTATCAGTATAAAATTTGGTTAATTATGAAAGAAACTATGTTGATAACAAAGTCACTACATACATAGTCGAAGAAATCCCGATCAGAGAGTCCAAAATGTGCTGTTTTCACACATTTGAAATCGATATTTGTATATTATAAGTTTTCACTCTCAATATCTATATCGATAATTGATCTTGAACGTTTTAATAATATTGATTATTATATTGAAGTTGTAACTCTGGCTATATATAAGTCACATGGACAAAAGAGTTAGGCCATAATAGTATGCAGCCACATATTATATAGATAATATTTTTATTTATGTGCGATACTTACCTAATTCTTCCCAAAATAGAATATGATTGATAAACATATGTGATAAACTAAGATCGAGTCACGTAGAGATTATTATCACATTATTCTACATTTTTCGTTACGTCAGAAACGAAGCCCTTTGAATCCTAAACAGTATTGAGGAGGTGAAGACAAAGACCACAAACCACACACACACATGTATTATATGTGCGCTTAATATTATACACAACAAAACTAGATTATGCGACACGAAATCGGAATGGTTGTGGAGTTGATGTGCCACTTAATTAATTTACATGTATGAATTAGACTATATCCACGTTATATTAAATATTAGTATTGTATCTCTTAATTATCTAATCTAATAGTATTATATCTCTTATCTAAATATAATAGTAATGATCTGAATAAATGTCTTTTGTTTTGTATCTTTCGTTCTTAATCGTCTTGTTTATAATTGTTCATCTAAAAGATTATATATTTATGTGTCGTATCTTTTCGTTTATAACCGTCTAACTTAACGAACAGTTGCAACCTTGAATAATAATGTCTTTTCATTTCTATATATATTATTTAAGATTATTTGATCTTTTATTACAATATTTTGTTTTTCATGCTCTTTTTCTTCTCTAATTTGGCTGTTTGCATGTTTTGTAGCTTAGTTTTTTATTTTCTTGACGATGCAGTCTCCACAAAATAATACATGAACTTATGCAAATAAAGGTGCCATTACACAGAATAGTGCGAATGAAGAAAGAATTGATGGTTTTATAGCTTCACAGAGCCAGTGCCGGTGGTTTCAGTGCCGGTGGTTCCTCTTACGAAAAGGAGGATCCGTTGGACGGCTACAGAGGAGCATCAGCTTAGGTTTGAAGTGCAGTGTTTTGAAGCTAAGCGTAAGAGAAATATCAGTTGGATTGACGTGTTAGAGCAGGGAAATGACACATTTCACCCCACCCGTTCACCCGAAACTTTGAAGAGTAAATGGAAGAATATGATGAAATAGAGAAAGTGATTTGATCACATAGAACTTTTATTAGTATGTAGACTTGAAGTTGATTCCACTTGCTGTTTCGGTTTTATAACTGTTTTAGAATCAACTTAAAATTGGAGTCTAAAACAGAAATTGGAACTGTTTTAGAAAAAGAAAAAAAAAAAAAAAAGAATTGATGGAGTTGAGGCAAGTCAATGGTCAAACTAATAAGAATGATTGTCACCTTTATGCTTGTTTGCACGACTTTTGCATTGAATACTGATCAAGAAATTAAGCTGGTTCACAAGCTAGTTATATCTTCTAACACTTTGCAAGCAAATTCAATCTAATTACCTCAAATCAATTGTTCAAGATCTAGAAAACAAACAAAGAACTTGCATATGAAATGAAATTTCTAAAGCACAGTGGGCATAAAAATAACATTTTTGAAAGAAAAATAAAACAACTTTATTTGATGAAGTGACTTACTTAAATAATTTTATATATTTTATAACTTGATTTCTTGGCTTACATGTGTCTAATACAAGAAATTTGGTTGTTGTTGAAATTCGTAGTGTCAAGCTATGCTCATCCGTGACATGAGTAGTTTACTAATTACGAGTATATAAATTCTTTTTAAAAAACATGTAATTCAATCAAATAAGTTCTACAATCAAATTGTCAGAGATCAAATCATTGGACTAGTCTGTATAATAAAAAGGAATTTTTTAAATTATAAATTTAGTAAATATTTCGAAATACAAACTATAACCATGATCCTTGCTTGAGCATCCTGATCCCGCTTCTTGATTTCTTTGTTTTGATATATCTTGAAATGAAAAACACGAACCGTTTCTTGCTTATCTCAAGAGTCAAGATATCTTCCACATAAGTATTAAGAGATCTAGACAATGAATTTTTAGTTTTAGAAGTTGTCTGATAGTGATGAAGGTGAAAGTAAAGGATTTTACAATCACTTAGAAAATAAATTAAAAATCTGACACGAAGAGCACAAACTGAATTTTGTACAAAACCTAGAGTTAAATCATGTTTCAGAATCTGAAGATACTCGAGCTTGTGGTGCACGATTGTATAATACATGGTTGATCCATTAGCCGTAAATCTACATAATTCATACTTGAATTTGGGTTTCACATTGCCATAAAGTTTATACATAACAGTAACAAATCATATAGATTCTTAGTATACAAGAGCATTGATATATCAAAGAGTTGGTGAAGCAGAAGAGATCATCTCAAGAATCTGATGATGTAAACTTCCGTTGCTAACTACAATGCCACCCGCCGGAAAAATGAGCCTCCTTTCTGATTGATCTTCCTCTAAACTGATTTCATCTCCTTCCCAATCTGTTACCTGAGAAGACAGAGAAACAATCATCCCAAAGAAACTTAAGACCAAAGTATTCAATCTCAAACAGAGACAATCTATAACAATGAAGAGATTTCACCAACCTTTCCTCCAGCTTCATGAACACATATGATCCCAACAGCATGATCCCACGACTACATGTTTTCAAAAGACAAAATCTTTTTCAGAGGAGAGATTTTCGGATACAATGTGCGTAAAGATCCAAATCAAACAATCGAGTACCTTTATTGTTCGCTGAGTTTTTATTCGTTGAAGGAAAATCGATGCTCTACCAGAAGCTACCATCAAATACTTGCACAAACTGTACATACATATAAGGAAACTGTTCTGAGTACAACTGTACAAGTGTTATATTAATTGCATAAAAGCATAGTATAGTTTTTGATGGACAGTGTTTGAAGAACAATAAATGTGTTTTAGTAGAAAGATAGTAAGTTACCTTCCACAACATGTGGGCAAAAGTAGAATCTCTTTATGCTGCAAGTCATCTGAATCTACTCTTGCGCCGAACAAATCAGAGAGAGGAAGTGATTCCCAGGTTTGGCTCTCTGGAATACAAAACCGAGCCTTGTTCACTAAACCACATGCATCAACTAAACACCTTGTCCAATCACCGGATACTTGTAACCTCTTGGTCCATGTTCCACAGCCGATATGCGAGAGCATTAAGGTCCCGGTAGATCCATCTGGAGAGTCTCCAGGCCAGTTTGGACAGCCCATGACCCCTAGCACAATCTCATTATCTACAACAAGTGCCAATCCTACCTGAGATTTATGTGTATGAATTTTTGAAGAAGAAGAGAATATCAGAAACAGAATAAAAAACTTGAAACCTCACAGAGGATGTACATAAACTCATAGTAGAGTTTTCGCAAAAAATAAGTAGAGCTAAGCAAGGAGCTTCTTGAGTATGTATCACTCCTATTCATTAGCATCAGTAACTCTCACAAGAACCGTTTTGTAATCTTGAAAGGATTTAAGAAACGCAGGCGAAACATACCACATATAAAGCCTCATCTCCTTTAAGGAAGCCCCTTGTCCCATCTATTGGATCCAAAATCTGCAGAACATCAATGGTCATAGATATTGATTAGCGAGTTGCAGACAACATGGATAGTGAATAGAAAAGTTTCATAAAATATCTGCAGCATTATTTTCCTTTTTTGTAGTCATACTTTTGGTTTCAAGGGGACTAAAAAACTAGTATTACTCATCTCAGTTCAATGACACTCCAAAATTTACAACCTTTGGGACTAAGAGAGAACATTTCATATCATATACAAAAAATGTAACATACCCAATAAGTAGCTGGTTTGTTGCAAAACGTATAAGCATCTTTTCCACCTCTGTCAATTGCTTCCAATACATCAGCATCAGATAATTGATCGTCTCCAATGCTTGCTTTTGCGTTAACTTCACTGACCACAGAGCTCACGAGGTTATTTGCACGCAAGAAGAGAGAGTCTTCTTCAGCCACCAAAGGTATTGAAGGAAACAGTCTCGAAAGCTCTGCAATCAGAAATAAGCAAAGATAAGACTCAATAAGTTTGATAATAGTTTCAGAATCTCCACAACTTCAATCACTGGTACTCGTTACCTAAGCTGACTAAAGCTTGGACTCCGAAATCTGCAATTGTAACTGGAGTTTGGTCATTCTTCTCGAGAATCTTCTCTTTCGAAGAGAAAAGCGATCTCTTGACCTAATAGATTTTCAAAAACCACTATTCAATGGAAGCTGATCTGAATTGAGAAAGACATTTACAAATCGAAAGCCAAAAACCATCGCCATTTTCGTAAATTTAACTTACATCGACACAGAGACGACAAGCTCTATCAACTGCATCAATGGCGGCTTCGAGCTCTTTCTGGTATTTAGCTTGATGCTTCGGAAACGGAAGATTAGCCCTGAGAGAGAGACCCAAAGTCAACGGCGAAGACTGAGACGTGTGTTATAGAGAAAAGAAAGTAGAACTGTAGAAGAAAATTTAGAAATCGATTCGAGGTAGAAGAAGAGACCTTACGATGAAGTGTCGTCTGCGGAGATGTGTAAGGGAAGGATTACTGAGTACCGGTGAGAATCTAACGGCGGAGAATCGAGCTCCGGCGTCGAGGATATACATCGCGGCGGGGATCAACAGTAGACTGTTAACCGGTAAAACTAAACCGGTTTTTCTTTTAATAAATGAGCGTTCCAGCTTCGTTATCAACTAACGGAACTGGATAGTTGATAATGGGCTCAAAGGTTATTTCATTTTGGGCTGACAATTCATTAACATCCTCTGATTTGTTTGTCGACATATGTCGGCCGTTTCGACTACTATGTCGGTCTACTCTGTTCTCAACTTCCGAAAACGACTTTGTTGCGAGATAAATGAAAATCCTATATCGTTGTTTTGGTGGGGTTCACTTTAAAGAAGAAAGGTAAAGAAAATCATGTGGTTTGGATCGAAACGTACGCCATATGGTGGACCATATCAACAAAGGAGGATGAAATAAGTAATAAGTAATAAGTAATAAGTAAGCAAGCTTGACGATAGCACCACTGCACCATAATCATCCATTAGTCCGCATTGTTTAACCTTCAAGAGTGTTACGAACTCGGTAGTTTTTTTTGTTTCCCTTTTTTTTCTTATATATATAACTTTGGGGTAATCCAGTTTTAACACCCAACTAATTTCCCGAGTATAGTTGTCGAGTAGCCCACTCACTTGGATTTCTAATAGGCTTAAAGCGTGGCACTATTCGAGAATGTCTTGTACAAAATATATGCTTTGTGGTTTAGAGAATAAGCTAATCGACATGATTGAGTTTACAACTTTACATACATGATTGAAAAATAAAACTAAGACTATGTCGACATAAATAGTTAGTTGTCTATCTCGTTTGAGATAGTTGCCTATCTAACTTGGATAGTTGTCGATACAAACTATATTCAGACAAGTTAACACTTAAACCAGACAAGGAAGAAACTAGACAACAAGCAAATCGGAGGTATGAATATCGAAACCATTTCTATCCTAAACATGTCTCATATTTGAATTAATAATCTTCCTTCCAATTGTTGTAATACATACAGAGCATATTTCACTAAAGAAAATGTAAACATTGCTACAATTAGCAGAAAATATGAAGCTAGAAAGGGAGTATAAATGTAAGCAGCAATGTTAATTACTACCATGTCCAGAGCATATTCAAATAAGATGATGCTACTAAGAATACAAAATGAAACACACCACTCACACTTGGCTTCCGCCAATCTCGACCCAGCTCAATCCAGATTCTTTAGCTCCAAACTTCTTAGCAGCTTCTCTCACTTCACTCAACCGATCCCACATACCCATCATTGCATAAACATTCGAAACACATGTATAAACCGATGGATCTTCCGGGAAAGCCTTAAGCAATCTCTCAGCAGCCACACTAACAAGTCCATCGTTCTTGTGAGTCCCACAAGCAGTGAGCAATGACATCCATATCGTTTTATCTGCCTCCATCGGCATTTCCTTTATCAACTCTTCCGCTTCTTGGAACCTCCCTGCTTGACCAAGAAGATCAACTACGCAATAGTAATGCTCTACACACGGCTCAAGACCATACTCACACCTCATCGATTCGAGAAAGCTTCTTCCTTCTTCAACAAGTCCGGAATGTCGACAAGCGGTTAAAACCCCGAAGAAAGTTACTTCGTTCGGTTCAACTCCCGAACCGATCATCTCCCGGAAATACCGAATCGCTTCTTCACCTCGTCCGTTCTGTCCACAACCAACAATGATCCCTGTCCAAGAAACAACATCTCTCTCCAACATAGCATCAAACAACACTATACCATTCTCTATCTCACCACATTTTACATACATATCTGTCAGTCCCGTCGCTGTGACTGTCTCTGATTCGTAACCTTTCTTCACACACAAGCCATGAATCTGCTTTCCCCATCCAAGAGACGCTAAACTCGAACACACTTTGAGAACACTCGAGATGACGAACTGGTCCGCGTCAAACCCTAACTTGATCAATTCCCTGAACAGATCAAATGCTAAAGAACTGAAACCTGCTTTCACACAGCCTCTTATCAAACCAGCGAAAGCGACGATATCTTTATTTGGAAGCATATGAAACAGTCTATTCGCATCTTGTATGTTCCCAACGTTTGCGTGTAGATCAACAAGAACGCTTCCTACAATGTAATCCAGCTCATAACCACTGATCACAGCTAAACCATGCACCTGAAGCCCTAGTCTCAAACTGACCAAGTTGTTGCATATCTTTAACGCACCACTTAAACTATACGAGTCAAGACACAAACCTGACTGATACATCCGCAACAGCAGCCCTAACGCCGCTTCACTCTTCTCGTTTACTAAATATCCAGAGAGCATAGAGTTCCAAACAGCGACACTACTATAAACCGCAACCTTCTCCTGATGAAAAACATCAGCTGCGTCACTCAAACAACCACAGTTGGAGTACATGTCAATAAGAGCAGAGATTGCGAACGAGCTAGACTCCAAACCCAACTTAACCACACAGCAATGCAGCTGTTTCCCCATTGTTAACAATCCACAAAAGCTACAAGCTTTAAGGCCACATGGCAAAGCAAACCCGTCAAGCACTATCCCTTCTCTATGCATCTTAATCAAAAACTCCAGAGCACGAGGACTACCTTTATCAACAAACCCCGAGATCAAACAGTTCCAAGATACGCCGTTCGGCTGAGGAATCCGGTTAAACAAACCAACCGCTTCATCAACCAAACCCGCTTTACAATAACCGGAAATGAGAGTGTTCCACGAAGTCGAATTAGGCTGTGATATCTCCGAGAAGGCTTTATCAGCTTCACAAACTCTCCCATTCTTAACGTACATATCCAAAACAGCATTCATCAACACAACATCACCTTTCAGATTCTCTTCACCGATTCTCTCATGGATCAAACGACCTAGCTGAAGATCACCAGCTAACCCACAAGCTTTCAAAACCGCCGAGTACATGAACTCGTTAGGCGCTTCTTCTCTGGAATCTAACATGCTTCTGTACAGAGAAATGGCCTTGTTTGGGTTTCCATCGCTTGTATACCCTGAAACCATCGTTGTCCAAGTGACGATGTTTCTCTCAGTCATTTCGTCGAACACTTTGTGTGCATCACACAACGACCTCAAATCCAAGTACATTGAGATCACGTTGTTTGCGAGAAACACGTTTTTGGAGATTCCTTGTTTGATTAGATGAGCTTGAATTGATTCCCCACGCTTAAAAGCTTGCAACTTCCCGCAGTTGCGTAATCTTGCTGCTATAAGCTTCAAGTCCATAGCCATTTTTGTAGAATTGGTGGTGATGTGTAGAAAGTATAAACCAAGAACGCTTCTTGAAAGTGATCACAGCTAACGCACGAGTTTGAAGACATCTCTCTTTCTCATTCTTCTTTTGCTGGTTTGATAAAACATAGCAGTAACCATGACTGACACGTAAAACGGAAGGTAGTTCGTCTGGGGATAAGAAAAACGGCACGCTATTCACAACGGAAAAAAAGAGAGGCAAATCTCATCCTTTGTAAATACAACGAGAGACAAATACGATCAGTTTTTGGTAACAATGAATCAACAAATGTAAAGACTCATTTGTTGTACGCTTTTAGAATAGTTGACAATTTCTTCCAAAGCATGTAATTATGTTGGAATGTAAATTACGAGCTTAAGGTGAGTTTCCAACTTCAAATGTTCCCGGTGACTACATACATACACAAAAGCTTAATTAGAAGCAAATACACATACACCAGAGATCTTGGTTCGTTGCTTTCTCAAACTCCAAACAAGGCTCAAGGCTCAGCCGCAGCACGAGCCACATGCCGGTAGGGAATCTGAAAAACGAGCAGCAGTCCAACACATTATATATTAGCCAATGAATCATTCACATGGCTTGTAAATATCAAACTAATCTTGGTTTTACTTACTGTGATCAGCTCCACGGATATCATTCAAGCCGCGCACATTGTCGAGCCCCCCACGAGGAGGTCCAGGGCGTCCACCGCCGCCGCCACCACCACCTCCCGGAGATCCGCCGCCATCCCACTTCTTGTTAGCCTTAGAGCCTTTTCTGTATGCATCTGATTTCTCCATCTGACCAACGTTTTGCTCTTGGGTTAATTAGTCATAGCTTGTGACAGCTTATGGAACGCAATACAAGAAAATGGAAGCAGAATCTTACGGAGAACATGGTTATAAAGAAGACTTGAATCAGATTGATGATGGACCAGAAGATATCTTTGATCGTCCTTAGCCTCCATATCGATCGCTTCGCTTTAACCACACCTGGTACATGTTTCAACGTTAGTATATGTCAAAATACAATTGATATGATCTTCCACAAACTTTCTATTCAAATCAGTTTTTTTTCTGAGAAAATTTTGTATAATAACAGTTTCATGATTTCTCTAAGCCTATATCCATCTTCCACAAACCTGTAAATTTTCTGAATCCTGATGATGGAGACACACAATTACAAAGGAAAAACAAAGCACAATTAATAACCATATAAGTTACTATATAAGACATCCATGATCGATCCAAGGAAGGATAAGAGATAGCCTAAACAATCCAAATTAGGGATTAAACATCCTCAGATATTCAAAAATTTTGTAGATGACAACGCTCAACAGATAATAAATCGAGAATCTCGGCTCACGTAATCAAGAAATTGAATAGGAATCAGAGAGATCTGAAGTTCTCTTACCTCCTTCGACGTACGCCATTGATGTGAAAACTCAGGGATCTTCGTGAACAATCCCCAGAAATTTAATTATGCCCAACCGAAAAGTCGAAGACGAAGAAGACATACCGAAATGTCTCTTCCTCTTTGGGCTTTTTGTTTCGGCCCATATCGTTTATTCATCACTGAGCCCAATTGTTTTTTTTTAAACCATTTTTCTCTTGTTTTTTTTGGTTTTCTTTGGTTAAGCTTTTTCTTGGAAAACCACTATTTCATTTACTATTTGGCCAAAAAAAAACAGTTGATCAATGGACAAACAACGAGCATACAATGAAGAAGTTGGTGCATAATAATAGATCAAACTTTTATGCCAAGGTTCAAGTACGTACAGAAGCAGAGACAACAAATATCAGTGAGTCAGTGGCAGACAAACTTGTCACTTCATTACACTCAAAGTCCTTTATTTAATACTACTTTTTAATCTTCCACTTCAATGTATCATCAACCGTTTGCTTTTTCGATTATCTACAAACTCAACCTGTTTAAATACTTGTTTAGTAAACTAATGTTAATATAATTGTAGACAACTTCAATTAGTAATCATTGAAAAAATATGAAAGTCGTCTTATTTTATAATACCGTATCTAATTTTCTAGGTTGTTTGGAATGTAAAATCAACTTCAACATCAATTTAATTAGTATAAATTATAAAATGTTGGAAACAAAAAAAGAACCCTTGGTCAAATTCTCTACTAGACAAAGTTGAAGTAAAACAATATACCTTATCACAAGTATTATCAACAATTATGTCTTCGTCAAACTTAAAGTTAAAACATCGTATTTATCTCATAATTATCCAGCTGAAAGCGACGCAGATATTTAAATTACTTTTTCAAAAATGAAAATGATTTAAAGGTAAAAAGAAAGTAATAAAATATCCATTCCTTATCGATCATATCCACACCATCATGTCGCGAACCTTCTTTCACCGCCACGTGCCGGTCACTTATCTAACTGCAATCCCAACGAACCGTTGAGCCCCCGGTTTATACCGTCTTAGCCGGTTGTTTCTCCCAAAATCATGTGGCTCACTTCACTTTCCCCTCTCTATATAAAGAATACGTCTCTCATTTTAGAAGAGAAAATAATCTCTTCGGTACTTGAAAAGCCAGAATTGCTCAAAAACAATCAGAATTTACAATCAGTTTTGAATCTGTAGCTAGATGAACAGAGTGATTAGTCAGTTTTCCGGTAAGTTTATGAAGGACAAGTGCGTCACCGGTAGCAGCGCCGGCGATACGACGACGACGGCTTTCAGATCGGCGCCGCAGGGCTCAGTCGCATCGTCTTCGTCGTCGGTGCGGAGGTTCAAAGGAGATCTGGAATCGAGCCGATTTAGTGCGGCGGCGAGCGAGAAGCTGAGGCAAGCGGAGGAGTCTCTAAGGACGGTCATGTTTCTGAGCTGTTGGGGATCGTGTTAGATCTAGTAAGACGGAAAAAAATCGAAGTCAAAAACATTTCTTCTGTTTGCTTTGATTTTGAGTTTTCTGTGAATAGTCTTCATCTTTCTTTGTGTATATCTGTAAAGTCATATGTACAAATCAAAAAGCTGCTATGAAGGAAATGGTTTTATCTTGTGTAAATCATCTCGCAAATTTTCAGTTTCGCTCAAGTACAGTAAAAGTTATTTGGATCTATAGATGATCAGTTCATAGATAAATATTGACATTGTACATATCGATTTGAGGTGTAGACTGTACAGTAATTTTTAATATGTTAATCGCTCTGTCTGGAATTTAGTAAAATCCAAATTAAGAATGTTAAATGCCAGTAGATTTTTGGATAATATCGAACCTTTGTTACCACGTGTACATGATTAACATACTATCGCCATTTTTGACATGGTTGGTAAATCGCATTATCAAATTTAAGGCTGCGCTTGATCTTCAATAGAATATTCACAATGCTCTTCTCTTTGTTATTGTGTCTAAGTCCAAAGAATGGGTTTGAACAATCAAAAAGAACGTAAATTAAAAAGCTAAAATCATTCCAAAAAATTTAAGAAGCTAAAAGCTCTGGTGATGTCTTCTTTCAACTGACTGTCGTTTTTCGTTAGTTAAACGAACGCGCAGTTTTTAAATAGATATTAAAAACATCAAGACGTTGGAAAGGTTGTACGTGTTTTTGAAAACAGAAGCTGTGTCAATGAAGTAAAACCGTAATGAGCTTTGTGCTTGAAGTCTTTGAAACTACCACAAAGCTCTAACCTCAAAATATCTTAAAACTTCGTTGAAACCTAATTGAAATGTGAAAAACGAAGGAAATAAATTAAGAACCGACAGGTCTCTATTGTTTTTCAGTTTCTGATCAATAAATGAACAAGTGATCCTATTCTGAAAATAAGAGAGATATTAGAAAAACTTAAAACTACCACCAGTTATTAGTTGCTTCATCCCCATTAATCTTGTTTGCGAGCTTCCATTTAGCAATGTGGCAATGATCAAGAATGCTCAAAGAAAAGCAATTTCCAAAAAAATAATTAAATAAAGAAAACCAATCACAGTTTATATGAAATAGAGTTGAGCATCAAAGCATAACAGCTAGAGATTTTGTTATGTAGGAATTCCCAGGAATCATAATCTGATCGCACCACTCAACTTTACCCCAAATCTCCTCTTCGTGACGTCTTTCCAACGAAATCTCCACACACCAAATCTGACCTGTTATTAAACCAGATTTTACTATACTAAAAAACAAAGTCAGTTTCACACCGCAACCCACAGTCTCTGACCACCTTGACAATATCGTCTTAGCCAACAATTGTTCCAAACCATTCACCACTCCCCAACACCTCTTCTTTGGATCATACATTCTAAACTTATTCTTAACGCAATCGTGATAGTACAATACGTCATCGACCACACACGCATTCCTACACATGGCAAGATTCAGCATATCTTCCCTTTCACATATACTTTCCGTTGGCTCGTAAACAAAGGTGTCACCATAATCTCTTATGTACATCTTATCACCCATCATCACCACATCATTAGGCCGCGTGTCACATAGCTTTATTTTATCTTTCTCCCACATTTGTGTTTCTGTATTGAACACCACCATCATAGCCTTCTTGGAGTCATTATCGCAATATCCGATTACATATATCTTCCCATCGATGAAGACAGCGGCTTTAGTCAAGTTCAAGACTATAGGCATGCTCGGGAGGGGTTGCACCATGTGAGATCTACAATCGAAGCTTAAGGCAATCGGTGTCATATTGAAATCACCATACTCATAAATCTGACCAAACACATATATCTTCGAGCCCACCGCGACATACCTTCCATTGCGACGCATAGCAGGAAGGGAAGGGATATGAACCAAGCAATGATTTCCATTGGTTTTCCGGCGGAGCATGTACAAACGTTGACAATTAGTTTCTATGCTGTAGTGGACAGCATAGAGACAGTGTTCACCGCAGCCCAACAAGGATCGTCTAGCGTATAGCTCAGGCGACCTAACAAGTGACTTGAAGTGCTTAGATACAAGGGAGAGTGTCGGATAGTCGCATCTTGATACACGCGCTGTGATGTCAAAGATGACGTCTTCTGGAAGAGACGGTGGTTCCGACGGTTTCTCCTTCTTTGCCCTAGTTATGGAAGACATCCCTCACGTTTGTGAAGACCTAATATTATTTTTATTTATATAGTTAGACCTAATACAGTATTATTTTTCTTTATATAGTTCGGCACGGTTTGGTTTTTCTTTTGTTTTGTGGTTACGATTCATTGGTTATATAAAAAGTGAAAACCATACAGGAAAGTCGGTTCGATTTTTTTTTCTTCTGATTTTTGTAACAGCAAATAATTTGATAACATCACAGAGTTTACCAAAAGGAATAAAAAAAGTCAATGCATATTTTTATACATAACAAAAGCATCAAAACAAAAGCAAGACTTAAAAGTGGTTATGAGCTGCTTCATGTTTCTGAGCTGTTGGGGATCGTGTTAGATCTAGTAGAAAGAATCGAAGTCAAAACATTTCTTCTGTTTGCTTTGATTTTGAGTTTTCTGTGAATAGTCTTCATCTTTCTTTGTGTATATCTGTAAAGTCATGTATTGTACAAATCAAACAGTTGTTATTAAGAAAATGGTTTTATCTTCCGTAAATCATCTTCGCAAATTTTTCACTTTCGCACAAGTACAGTAAGTTATTTCGATCTATAGATGGATCAGTTCATACTGACATTTTACATGTGGATTTCAAGTTGTATACTATTTTTTGATAGGTTAATTAGTTAATCTCTCTCTGCATTTAGGTAAAATCCAAATTAAAATGTTTATTCGCAGTAGAATTTCCGATTTCGGATAATATCAAACCTTTGTTACCACGTAGAAGAATGTAAATTAAAAAGCTAAAAGCATTGGTGATGGCTTCTTTCAACTGACTGTCATGCACAGTTTTTAAATAGATAATAAAACATCAAAACGTTGGAAAGGTTGTACGTGTTTTTGAAAACAGAAGCTGTGTCAATGAAGTAAAACCGTAATAAACCGTAATAAGCTTTGTGCTTGAAGTCTTTGAAACTAAAAGAAACGATGCACAAAGCTCTGACCTCAAATTCTCTTAAAACTTTGTTGAAATCCAAAATAAAATGTGAAAACCGAATGAACATAAATTAAGAACCGACAAGGTCTATATTGTTTCTCAGTTTCTGATCAATGTTTCCAGTGAGAAATTATATTTTAGCTGGACCTAATCCCTCAATGAACAAGTGAACCTATTCTGAAAACAAGAGAGATAACTTAAAACTACTAGCAGTTAGTTGCTTCTTCCCATTGATCTTGTTTGCGACGTGTTGGTGCCAGCTTCCATTTAGGAGACACTTTAGGCTTATGGTATTGTAATATAGCAATTAGCAATGTGGCAATGATCAAGAGTGCTCAAAGAAAACTCTTATCTAGGCGTTTGGTCAAAGCGCAACAAAAGCAATTTCCAAAAAATAAAATATATAAATAAGTAAAACCAAACACAATTTATATGAAATAGAGTTTGAGCATCAAATCATAACACCTAGAAATTTTGTTAAGTAGAACTTCCCAGGAATCATAAACTGATCACACCACTCAACTTTACCCCAAACCTCCCCTTCTTGATCTCTTTCCACCAAAATCTCCGCACACCAAATCTGATCAGTTATTCCCTTCCCGTATAAACATGATTTTACTCTACCAAAAAACAAAGCCAGTTTCACACCGTCACTCACGGTCTCTGCCCACCTTGACAATCTCGTCTTAGCCAACAATTCTTCCAAACCATTCACCACTCCCCAACACCTCTCCACTGGATCATACATTCTAAACTTATTCTCAACGTAATCGTGATAGTACAATACGTCATCGACTACACACGCATCCTTCCACTTGACAAGATTCAGCATATCGTCGTCATCCCATATACTTTCCTTTGGCTCGTAAACAAAGGTGTTTTGACAATCTGTCACGTACATTTGATCACCCATTGCCACCGCATAACTAGGCCACGTGTTACCTAGATTCATGCCTAGCTTTATATTCTCTTTCTCCCACGTTTGTGTTTCTGTATTGAACACTACCATCATAACCTTCTTGGAGTTATTATCGCGATATCCGGTTACATATATCTTCCCATCCATGAAGACAGCGGCTCTAGCAATCAAGTGTATAGGCATGCTCGGGAGGGGTTGCACCATGTGAGTTTTACAATCGATGCTTACGGCACTCAAGGTCATATTTATATTGTAATGCTCATAAATCTTACCAAACACATATATCTTGGAGCCCACCGCGACATACTTTCCATTGCTAGGCATAGCGGGAAGCGAAGGGATAAGAACCAAGCAATGGTTTCCATTGGTTTTCCGGCGGAGCATATACAAACGGTCATCATGAGTTTTTTTGTTATAGAGAACAGCATAGAGACATTGTTCATTACAGCCCAACAAGGATCGTCTAGGGTATAGCTCAGGCGAGGTAACAAGTGACCGGAAGTGCTTAGAAACAACGGAGAGTGTAGCATAGTCGCATCTTGATACACGTGCTATGATGTCAAAGATGACGTCTTCTGGAAGTGTAATCAGAGACGGTGGTTCCGACGGGTTCTCCTTCTTTGCCCTAATTAAGGAAGACATCGCTCACGTTTGTGTAAGACAAACCTGTCCTAATATTATTTTTATATATTTTAGTTTGGCATGGAGTTTTTGACTTTTTTCTTTTTTGTGTGGTTACGATTCATTGGTTTAATAAAAAGTGAAAACCATATAGAAAAGTCGGTCAATTATATTTTTTCTGATTTATTCCATAATTTTCAAATAAATAATTCAGAAAAAAAAAAAAAAACAGAAAAGGAAACAATATCTCAGGCAAATATTTTTGTACCAAAGTATAATATGGGTTGCAAATAGGTTCAATTTCCTAATTACAGTTACTCATTTTCTTGCAGTTTAGGAGAGACAGAATTTGTGCATTTTGTTGGTGTATTTTGCTAAAACAAGGCACTTGGAAACTGGGACAGAGAGACACGGCGTCTTAACATTGCCACAATTAGACTAAAGACGAAGAAAGAGACTAAAGACTCAAACATGAAAATGCAAAACCAAGGAAGAAACTACCATTTAGTGACTGAAGCGGCTAACATAACTCTCGAGTGTTTCTTTGTGAGGCTTGAACTTCATCGTATCATTAGAGACACTAGCTCCTTTAGTGATCTTGGTGAATGTTGCGCATTGCAGCAGTAATTTTCTTGCAATCAAACTCCATCGTCTTCATCCAATTCTCAAAATCTCCTATTTCCTATCAAATTCGTGGCACAAAGAAGACACAGATCCACCATGAACACACAAGCAAACTAAAAAGAAGAAACGAAAATTGTTTTTTTTTTTCAAAATGAGAAACCTTAACGGCGCTATTAACGGCGTGAGTTGCAGAAAGCCACTGATCCGTCTGTTTGCCGAATCGCGCCACCGTGACCGCCAGATTTCTTATCTCCGCCTCAATCCGTTTCTCGTTAACGAAACATTCCTCCACTCCTCCGTTGACCGCCTTCACAAGCAGATCCGCCGTCCTCGCCGCGTGCCTTATCGCCTCCTTCCTCGATCTATCTGTTTCACCGTTTGTGAAAATCTCACTTCTGTTTCTCTATCATAATCAGAATCAAGCAAGCGGAGGAAAATTAAATTACTCAGATTTACGTACCGGTCTTTTCCCGGAGCTGTAACGACGATCGACGATTGTCATCGATCAGCTGTTGGAGACTCGATTCCAGTGTTCCGGTCTCTTCTTCCGTCCTCTCCTTCTCCGAAAAAGGCAAAACGCGCCCACGCGCCGCCGACATCGTCGTGTTCGTTCTTTCTCCGGTCTCCGGTTTATCGGTTCGGTTACAATTAATTTATTTCCCGATTAATTCCTTGTTATCGAAATTCTTATCTTGTTGCACAACGCGCCGTTTAAGTCTCAAAGGAACGTCACGCATTCCCTCACGTTTTTTCTTAACCAAAACAGTCAAAATAGTTACAGACTTACAGTTTACTTTTTCTTACCGTTGCTTTCAGAACGCAATCACTACGCTGAAGAACAAAAAGTAAGATTGAAGCGAATCCAAGACGCGATCATTTCAAACGCTATTTCCATCGCGTTTTGTTTCTTCATCTCCACTTCCGATGCCTTTGGCTTAACTTAACGCCAACACGGACGCGAAATCAAACCCAATCGAATCCAGTTTTAGTCCTCCCACTTCTACATCCGAATCTCCGATGGCTTTGACGGAGGAAAAATCGGATTCCGATGGTCGACGTTGGGGATTATTCAAGCTTCCCTTTCGAAACTCCAATGGTCAAGCTAGCTCCTCCTCTTCCATGGCTACTTCTTCTTCTTCTTCTTCTTCTGCATCATCGTCTCATCTCAATCAAAATTACATTCACCAATCTCGCCATTTTCGCTATCACGGACCTCCTGTTGTCGAAGGATTGGGTCAAAACCATCAGCAGCAATCCGCCGCGACGATTCCTTCGATGTCATCTATGGCGAGATCACTTCTTCCGGTGAAACGCCGATTGAAGCTTGATCCTTCCGCAAAACTCTACTTCCCTTGTGAGTTACTCGAATCTCACCACCATCGAATCGTTTTTTTTTCTCTTCGAATTGTGGATTAAGATTCTCATTTCCGGATGATTCTCAGTAGAATTCGACTGCCTAAATTTCGGATAAATATTGAAAAATTATGATTTTTTTTGGATCATAGTGTGATATTGACTTCACTAGGGAACGAAAGGTTTTAGCTTTTTTTTTTTTTTAAACTTGTTCTTTCTTGGAATCATGAATTTGGATAATGAAGATGTTGGATGATGTTGACTTGTGTAATTGACTTATTTCTGGAAATTAAATACTAAAACTTTAGAAACAGATACGTTACTATAAACCTATACAAGCCGGTGAGCTAATTTAGAATGAGTATTCACTCTTTAATGATCCATATGATTTCTTGTTCGGAATTTGGAAATTTGGGATGATTTGACTAATTTAGTTAATGAACATTGTTTGAAGATGAGCCTGGGAAACAAGTAAGGAGCGCCATCAAGATAAAGAATACAAGCAAGTCACATGTAGCTTTTAAGGTTTTGTTCTGATTTCTAAAGCCTTTTGATCTACAGTTGTTGTCAATTGGTTTCATCTGCTGATTCTTGCTCTCTGTCTCTTCCTTCAGTTTCAAACGACGGAACCAAAGAGTTGCTTCATGCGTCCTGCTGGTGCTGTTCTTGCTCCGGGGGAAGAAATTATCGCAACTGGTATTTGCTTTCATCCATTTTTACTTTCGTATATGTTTGCTTCACCAATGATTATTATGTAGTGACTCTGTTTCTATGTCTTGTTGAGTTTCTTTAGTTTTCAAGTTTGTTGAGCCTCCTGAGAATAATGAGAGACCGATGGAACAAAAGAGTGGGGTTAAGTTCAAAATCATGAGCCTGAAGATGAAAGTCCCAACGGACTATATGCCTGAGCTGGTATGTGAATATGGTAGTAACTAGTCAGAATCTGTCAGAGAACATAAGATAGACTGAGACCGTTGTCATGGATGCTCTTGTATTTTTGCAGTTTGAGGAGCAGAAAGATCATGTCTCTGAGGAGCAAGTAATGCGTGTGGTCTTCTTAGATCCCGAAATCCCGAACCCTGTGAGTCTTTCTTCTTCTTCTTCTTCCGGTTCTTGTGGCCATCAGCTATGAACTAATTGAGATCATCTCTCTTTCTGTCTCTAAAGATGATGGAGAAACTGAAGAATCAATTAGCAGAAGCTGATGCTGCAGATGAAGCAAGGAAGAAACCACCAGAGGGTATTACTGTTCCAAAGCCAATTATTGGAGAAGGACTTGTGATCGATGAATGGGTACGATGCAATGCCACTTTTTTGTTTCGTTTTCTGGTTTAAGACAACAAGTTATGACTATGATGTTTAAAGTGTTTTTCTTCTCTTTATGCCAATACCAGAAGCAACGCCGAGAGAGATATCTTGCACAGCAACAAGGAGGAGCAGACCCGGCTTGAAACCAAACCATCACAAAGACAAAATAGTGTATGTGTGTGTATATGTGCTTTTAGATTTGAAAATGTGTTGTGTGAGTGAAGGGAAAGAAGATTGTATTGATGATCAAATTATCAAAACCAACATTGTTTCATTTTGATGATCTCTACTTTAATCTAAAGGTTTGTTGTCCTTTAACGCCACCAAAGATCTGATCACTCCCTGAGGAACACTATCAGCAAGAACCCCAAGCTCCGATAACAAAAGAGCCTTCTCCTTCACCAAACTCTGCAACTTCTTCGACTCAAACTCCATTACCTTCTCATCTGCACATTGTAATTCACAAATTTACACACTTTTTTTCTTCAAAAGAGAGTCAAACATAAAAAAAAAAACAAGAACAAAAGTACCTACCTTTCTCTAGAATTGTATGAACCACATGAAACGGTACCGCAGCGAAAAGATCAACTCCTGGGAGAATCATCCAAGTGGGTTCACTAGAGTCATGAGATCCACACGTCGAGCAAACTTGTTCGACCAAATGTTTCGTTTGGATGGTATTCATCATTGAATCGAAAGGAGAAGGAACAAGACTAGTCTTTGTTGTTTGAGCTCTCTTCCTTAGCGATGTTAAAGCCTCTCGATTTGCATTTCTCTCCTTGTCATTCTCCACAATCTGTTCATTAACAAGCGCTCTTATTGACTAGACAGATATGTGAATTTGCAGAACAAATGATAAAGCTTGTGACTTTGAAGTACCTGAGTTCGAGCTAGTAGACAGTGAACAGCTTCAGCTTCAATTTTCTCTAATAGTTTAGCGAATTTCTTTGGCTCCAAATCCATCTCCAGTCCACAGACTCCGACGAAAAAATCAGATGGCGATACAAAATTTACTCAAGAGCAGAGAGAATCGGTAAGAATCTGGACGACGGATATGAGAAGAAGAAGAAAAAAATAAGAAGAGCCACTAAATCAGAAATTTGATTGCAGCTTAGAAACACACATTCATTAGAAACCCTAGGTCAATTGAGATCAAAATCTGAGCATACAGAAGAAGAGAGAAGCAATCCAAAGTCCAAACCGACGAGAGAGCCAGAGAAGACGAAAGCCACGACGTCGTTTTCGGGAAAAGTTAAACCCGATTTACCCGCTTTAGGCCCACAAAGAAAATGTTTTTCGATTATTGGGCTTTTGTGAAAACACTCATCACACGACACGACACTACACTGTCGGTTCTTCTTGTTTGACCCTTAATTTTCAAGACCTTGTAAATTTCCAAATTCTTGTATCAATAATTTTTTTGTATTATCGATTTATTTGTGTGTTTAATTTTGTATATATGAATTTATACGTTCCTACATAAAGTACGTAAAACAACAAAGAAAAAGAACGGAAATGAGTCTCTTTTCCCGCAAAATTCTTGCTAGCGAAGTTTTCTCGCCGGTCAATTCATTTCTCCAAGCAATTTTTCTAAAAAGAAATAGCTAACTCCTGGTACAATAACATGCATTCCATCACGCAAATTAAAGCTTTTTTTTTTGTTAAAACACGCAAATTAAAGCTTCTAACTCCATATCAAGAAAGTTCTAAGCTGCGCGTGAACCTTGAAAATTAGAATATTACCATGAACTAAGCAAAGACCAGTTTTGTTGGTTCGCTTTAGGCGCCCTTCCATTAGTTCAAGACCGGTCCTTACTGTAGAAGTTTCGTATTTAATTTAGTATGCATGACAAAATCTAACCCGCTTAGAGCATCGCATCGCACAATCGATGGTAGGCTCTCAACATTTTTATTTCAATTAAAATAATTTAATAAAAAGTTTCATTTTCGTTAAAAAAAATAAAGATAAATTAAAAAAATAAAATCTGACGAATCAAATAGGGACAGGTGTAGAGCTTCCCTCTCAAAACGACTCTGGAAACTCCTCTATGAGAACCGGTTCAGCAAAAACTCATGCCAACTTATTTCCCTTTTTCTTTTTTTCTTTTTCTTTTAATTCCATGTCAGCATAGAACCTCCCATAAATTGTGCAATGCGGATGCTCTTAGTATGTTAAAATATAATTTGTTTGACCTGTCCGGTGACTCTCATAAGTCAAACTAAATGTTTGTATGTTGTCCACTTAAACGTCAATATCTATATTGTAATTTAGGACTTAACTACGAAGCAGTTGCAATGAAAATTCCCCTACAAGTTCCTCGTAGCTGTTGTTAAATAAAGTTACGTATATCCGTGTTGAGCATTATGTGCCACTAGAGAACGCAACATGTATTTGTCTTTATATATCATGTGTTGCAATTTTCGTTTTGCCCTACGCGTAAATTAGAATCACTTAAACCAAAAAACCAAGAGGAGAAAAGAGAGAAAACAACTTTTTTTTGGAACTTCATTTGGTCCCAAGAGGTTCCATAAAATGGCCAAGGTACGTTAAGGATTACATGTACTATAAGTCTTAAATATATACTGAAGGTATTAGTATATTATTTTTCTCGAAAAGAAACATCTATTGTATTATTATCTAAAGTATTGGACTTTTCATGAGCAGAAAATCTTGATGTCAGTAAATATGAGGTGCCAAAAATGTCGATCAGCAGCTCTCAAGATCGGAGCCAAAACCACTGGTAAGATATACCCTTTACTAAACAAGATTCTGATTCAAAATAAATAAAAACAATCATGAAAAATATATCTAATTGGCTAATTGCAAATGGCTAAATTCCTTTTCATCATCTTTTATAAGATAGCAGGATATGTGACATAGAAATTTTATGTTGTATTATTCAAATTCTACGTGTCTAATATTATGTTTGAACCATGGAGCAGGAGTGACTTTTGTGGGATTAGAAGGAGAAGAGAAAGACAAAGTGGTGGTGATCGGAAAAGGAGTCGACGCCGCCGGTTTGGTTCTCCGGCTACGCAAGAAAGTCGGTTTTGCAGATATCGTTAGCGTCACTGATGTTGACACTTCATAGTATTACAAATCTTATCATAATTTTTCTATTTCGATTCTGTAATCTCGCTGCCTTTTTTCGGTAATCATTCCTTTTGTTGTCAGTAATTGTCATACTATCTCACATAATCGTCATCATTCTCACCTTTTTTCTCCTTTTCAACACTTTGACAAATAGTATCATTTTACCATATTTCACATGTATTAAATAAGATAAATTTAATACTCTGTTATACTGTATTTTTCAAAGTGAAAATACGTACCATTAAATTCAAAATCAAAGAGAACACAATCATTTTTATTATTATAGATCTACGATTAAAAACAAGTACACAATAATACAAAATAGATTTTAAACTGTCATGTAGTATTATTATATCTTTAGAAATAGAAAAACATTATGGCTTGAACCGGTAGATCCTCTTAAGCTTGCACTGGAGGTGGGAATATGCACCTACCATGAAGTTCAGGTGGGCAATACATAAGGGGTGGCCAAATTTGCTCCACCGATTCCTTCGGATCCTGCACTGGGGGTGGGAATATGCATCTACCATGAAGCTCAGGTGGGCAATACATAAGGGGTGGGAAAAATTGCTCCACCGATTCCTTGGGATCCTGCACTGGGGGTGGGAATATGCATCTACTATGAAGTTCAGGTGGGCAATACATAAGGGGTGGCCAAATTTGCTCCACCGATTCCTTCGGATCCTGTTGTGGTGATGGGAGAGAAATGGACTCTGTTTCCAAGTCTTGATTCGGCACAGTCCTCGCCTGGACAAGACTAGAAGCAAGAACAATAAGAGTGACCATCATTGTTATTGCAGAGAGTTTCATGATCTTCTTCATATCTTTTGTGTTTTGTGTTTGTGATTGAAAATGTTTACCCTACTTTTCTTATTTATATTGTTGCTTGTGACCCAAACATTAAATAATATGATATAAACAAAAGTTGACTGGAATTAAATGTTGTCACCATAAAGAGAAGCAATATAGTTAAAACTGGAATTGGATCGTGGTGATAAAGGATCTAAATGCCAACATATACGACCCCCAAAAAAAAATGGCAACATACTATCGTTTGTTGAATTTTAGAGTCTTATCAGATAAAGCTAGTGTTAAATTATTTGACTGAGGAACTAAGGAATTGGTGATATAGGATCTAAATGCCAGCATATACTTTGACCCCCCCCCCAAAAAATGGCAACATGCTATCTTTTATTGAATTTTAGAGGATTATGAGATAAACATAATGTTAAATCATTTGAGTGAGGAACTAAGGAATTGGTGGAACACAATATTTGGCTAGATTGGTTGAGTTTTTTTAATGGTGGAAGAACTCTAAAAATAAAATTTCCCAAAAAATGACTTAGCCTAAATGTCTTTTTGCCACAGAAAACGTTTCAAAGTTAAACATAAGAACACAAGGAAAACTCATACCAATCGGTAAATGTTTTTAAGGTTAGATTAGTTGAGCTTAAGTTGAGAAAGTTACATATAACAACAACTCTTGTCGTATCATCATCATTAGTTCCATCATACTATCATACCATCGGTATCGGAGCAGCCTAAGTGGCGAGAGAGAATGGGTCATGCTGCTCTATGGAAGAACTCGATAGCTTAGCTTCGTTGTATCGATCCATGACAAGGTTGTGAACAGGTTCAAGGTGATTCGAGTAGCCACTCAAAACGTCACGAGTCAAAATGGGGGGAGTGACCTCGTCTTTTGACAAACCGCTTAGGCTGTAAATATACAATTTGACTAGTTAAAGCCAATCCACGATATTAGCAAATGCAGTTTTATCAAAATATTGGATCAAGGAAATAACCATAACGTCTTGTCATCATGGAAAATATCAAAAACCAGATTGCAAATTCTCAATATGACCAATGAACGAAGAAAATCTCCTCCTCGTCTCTTGTTGCCATCACATTATTACAAAAATATATAAACCCGAAATGGGAAAAAAAAAAAAGAACACAAATCAAAACTTTTTTCTCAGGAGAAAGTTAAGTGTAATAAGCTCGTGAGAGAGAAAGATGTGTAGATATAGCTTTGGTATGTTATATTCAGATGCTACTTGAATCCCTGCCAAAGATGAAACGCCTCATCCAATCAGACACCACAAGCACTCTTGTGCGCATGCTCACTTGCTTACTGTTTCCAAACCACCACCAAAAAAATTTAACGTTAGAAAAGCTTTTTTG
This sequence comes from Microthlaspi erraticum, assembly GCA_902728155.2. NCBI lineage: Eukaryota > Viridiplantae > Streptophyta > Magnoliopsida > Brassicales > Brassicaceae > Microthlaspi > Microthlaspi erraticum. The sequence goes on along the minus strand of CACVBM020001362.1, from coordinate 55,447 downwards.
AAAATGGTGAAAAAAGAAGTAAAAAGCTCTTGCTGTTTTTACCTGGCGTAGACGGAGTACCAGAGCCACTGGCTGCTTTTTCCAATAGAAACCCAATCTCCTGGAAGCTCTGCCGCCGTTTGTTCTCCTCCAAGTGGTGCAAATTGTCCCAAATGCCTATACCTTTAGCACCAAACCGGGTTTTACTAACGTAACAATGCTAACAGATGATATCCTCTACGTCCTATATTTGGTTTGGTTTCGTCAACAAAAGATGAAGATTTTGATTCAGATTTTTGGGAAGCCTAACCTGAAGGGACGGAAACGATGACGACCTTCTCCTCTCATCCTAATGGGGCCTTCTGGGTTCTTCTCACACTCTTCCATACGGTCAAAGCATTTAGCCAGGTAGGTTCCTTGCTGCGCAGCAACCTTATAAAAGCCATAACAACAAATTTGATATAAATCACCCGAGAATCAAGCAAACAAGAATGTGTGTGTGTGTGTTTTATCAAAAGATTAAACTGACTTATTACCTGTGCTGTAGCTGGAAGAAACTTCACTTGTGAGTCAACCTGAGAAAGAGCAGATTTGAATTCTTCAATCTTCAGTTCGATGTTCTTCTTGGAGCCATCATCAGCTTCCGCTTCGGCTTCTTTTAGAAGATCCGCAATGCCACGCATACGTTTACTCTTCAAGTAGAGCTCCACTTGAGGGTATCTAACGCAAATGTCATCCATTGCTTCTTGAAACTCTTTGAGAGTCAGTGTCCCAGACTTGTCTTTGTCTGCTTTGCTGAAAATCGAAGAAACATCCTCCTGCAACACGAAACCATTGATATTTCTGGTTTATAGTCCAAAACAATGAAACATGAGTCTTAGAGTTTAGGAAGAAGGAGAAGATCAAGTTACCATGACTTTGCGCTGGTTAATTGTTGCGCAATCACCAAGGGCGTATATGTTATCACATCCTTCTACACGAAGCCATTCATCAGTGGCCAGAGCACGTCTATTACCCTGCAATTACAAAGACAGTTTCTTAGAGCGAGTTGATGAAACGTGTTTACTGGGATATGTTGAAGAACTGTATGAGTTTATCTAAACACATTACTTTACCTGACCAATCTGTTTCATAAAATCTTTGATCACAGGACGAGTTCCAATACCAGTTGACCAGACAATCATTCCATAAGGAATTGAGGAAACCTCCCCTGCTTTGGTTTTAGCGGATATATCTTTCTCATTCACTTTCGTCACCATGGAGCCAAGTTTCACATCAATACCATCTCTGCTAAACTTTTCCTCGGCAAACTCAGTGATTCTCTTGTCAAACCTGAGAAAGAAAAGGTTCCCATACATAATTATACAAGGTTTTTATGGACTCATGAAACGTAAAAACAAGATTGACAAGAGGCAAGAAATTTCACATAGTTAGGATGTGGTCTGCGGCCTCAAGAAGCGTGATTTTCACCGAGTCCTTGGCTCTAGGATAGAGTTTGACTAGATCCTCAGTAACGAAATCATGGAGCTCAGCGGCAAACTCAACACCTGTTGGCCCACCACCAACAACTACAAAGTGCAGGATTCTCTTCCTCTCTTCATCGCTTAGTTCTGGTAAACTTGCCTTCTCAAAGGAGTCAATTACAGTTTTACGGATTCCTTGAGCATCTTCAACTTCCTACAATCAGACATTGAAACCAATAGAAGCCTCAGAAATTAACATTTACATAAATGATCAGTCATTATATACCAAGTGGAGCAAAAAGAGCTTACTTTCAGAAAATGACAGTTCTCCTCCACTCCGGGTATATTAAAGGTGTTAGACTGAGCTCCAGTAGCAATTACAAGGTAGTCATAGTCAACAGAAAACTCTTTCTTGCCATTCGAATCAAGTCCTTGTTTGGATCGGCAGAAAACTTTCTTGCTTTTTGGATCGATTTTAACACATTCTGCCTCCAGGTAAGATGTATCAACATTTTTCTGCTTGCCAGGACAGTAAACAAGCGTGCATTAGCAATAATCTCAACAAAAGACAATATCAAACTTTGAAAATACAAGAAGCATCATCCTAATAGTCCAATACATACCCATAATCTACTAGTATACATAGTGTTATAGACAATGCAAGTCAGTCTACTCAAGAAAAGCACAATTACCTTTTTTCCAATGTTTCGAATTGGCTCAACAACGCTGCGAGCTTCAACAGTACCACAAGTAACGCTAGGCAGCAAGGGAGTGAAAGCAAAGTAGTTTCGAGGCGATATAATCTGAACCTCATACTGAGAATTGTTCAAATTCTTCAAGAAACTAGTTCCAGCCCAACCGGTTCCGAGCAGCACCACCTTCTTCTTCTTGATTCCAGTTTCAACAACACCATTTGCCGTATACGATGAGTTTGCCTCCGAATAGGCTATGAGTCCACCACCACTGTAACAATTTACAGTACAAATTATCAGTAAAATCAAAGATCTGGAGAAATCCACAACATTGATGCTTCGTAATCGACAAGATCCAGGACATATAAGCACTATAGGACTCTCTAGCATAAACGTGAAAACGAAATTCGCAAATCCAGAGTATGATTGTGGAGATGCGTTCACTGAATCAGATTTGCAACGAATATGAAAAACTATCTTCCTGGAAATAACTGGGAGATTCAGAATGTAGAGAAAAGCAAGTGTTGCGTAAATAGTACAACATAGAGAATCTGTTCAATAGCTTTTTTCTCCCTGGAGAATAAGCATCTGTACTATGTAGAGTTGCTTCAAATGAAAGCTGAAACAAATCGAGAAAGCAAAAAAATCCAAACGAACACGGCGAGAAAACGCAAAAGGATCATACGTGGTATACAGAGTTACGGCTTCTACATACGATGAAGAGCAGATAAAACACACATAAAAGTAGCAGAGAGCTATGAATTGACCTGATCGTGGAGACGACGACAATCCGGGAGAGAGAAGGATAATCCTGCAAAGCTTTTGAGAATCTCTCGAAGAAACTGAAATTCCTCATTTTCGTCTGTTCGATACAATCGCTGAGGAGAAAGATCTGTTCACAGGAAAGTATTCGCTGACGCCAAGAATCCTGGAGAAAATGAAGAAAAAGGAGAGAAAAATGGTTTTTGCTTTTAGAGCGGAAAAAAAAAGAAAGAGATCTACAGGTGACGGTGGAGAAGTAGAATTTGGCGAACGTCTGGTTGACCACGTGGCACTTGGAATAGTCGAGTCCAAATAAATATTAAATGAAAAAGAACATAGAAAAAGAGCCCAACGAGGTTCTGATTGGACGAGAATATTTTCCATTTTTAATTATTTGTTTCCTTTCAAAATCTGAACTTTTTTTTTGCCGTGTGGGTTATGAAATTATAGAAATATTTTAGTTATTTTTTAGTCCAAAAAAAATAAAAAATATTAAGTATACAATGCATACATAAGATAAGAATAAATATGACATTTTGTCAATTGCAGAAATATATTATTAAAAAATGAATGTTATGCACTTTTGATAAAAAAAAGTGGCATTTATTCATTTACATACAACCAGATGTTGGGCAACATGCATGATGGATCTGGAATTAAAAAAAAAAAAAAAAAAAAAAAAAAAAAATCTCAAACAATCTAGGCGTGGTGGCCAAGCCAGGAGTATATTTGTTTTCAATTTATTTTGTGGACAGTTGTCAGTTGACAATATACTCTTTATCTCATATATATAAATCACAACAAATACTGAAATATATGCACTAAACGAGTAATATTTAGATTTTTAATTTAAAAATATAAAAAATCAAGATATCATGGTTTTAAATGAGCTTACAAAATGATTTCATTAAAATCATAATAACTTTTACAACTCACACAAAATCATCTAAAAATAAAATTATCCTAAATGATCTAAAATCCATAGTCCATGTAACCATGTTCGAGATTACACGACACTAATAAGCTATAAGTTAATATTGTAGCTTGAAATCATCATAAATATGATGTCAATTTTTATACTACTATTTAATCTAATTTAATTTAATGAGAGAAGGCAATTCTCGTTTTTCTTTGAAAACAGGTAAAAGAATTGAAATTTTTTTATTTGTTAAAAAAAATCTCACCTTGATTTTATGAATATTATATTTGATATCCCGCAGAATTTTAAGAAATATCGGTTGTATTAGAGAATAGTATACTAAGACACAAAAGTGTTCTGCCCACTAAAAAAGCCCAGCCCACAATAGAAAATGAGTGAATTTGGTGTAGAGCAATAACAGACTCTTTAATCAACAAATCAACAAATCGTTTCTTTGTTAGAAGGAATTGACAAAAGGGTACCTGATATATCAGTAATTTTGATTGGTATTGGATCATGGCGTGTGAGTGGGGAGGAAAAGGTCAGGAGAGAGAATATGTAAAAGTACGTATTTAATGTTGTGTTTATAACTTTATACTAATGAGTTTTACATTTTTTTTTCTCTCTCACGGTCTTCTTATTATTTATCCCTTTTTTACAATATTTTTTTTTATTATTTTCACAATCAACAAATAATCATCTAAGTACATACTCACTCACAAGCACTATTAACCATGTTTGAATTGAATCTAATAGTATCAGTTTCAAATATAACTGCTTCAGAAAATTTATGGATAAAATTGGTGTTACACATATATATATAATAGCAAGTTATTTATATTTATAACACACTATTAAAATAAATAACATGTAAAAGTAAACAAATAATTTGTAGCATGTTATTAAACTAGATAACTTGTTATATACATTTATAACACACTACAATAAAAAAAAAATTATAAAAATGAAACAAAATTTTGTAAGTATGATATTATAAATATTTTAGCATGCTATAAATATATATAACTTGTTATAAGTATGATATAGTAAATATTTTAACATGCTATAAAAACAGATTACTTGGTTTATAACACATTAAAAATATATTTATAAAAAGTCGAAAATTGTATATATAATATAATAATTATAACATGCTACAACATATAACTCGTTATCTTAAATATATATACATATATAAGTTTCTATATTTATACATATCGAGTAATAGCAGGTTATAATAGTGAATATATTTGGGCCCTCTTTTTTTTTTGACAAAATCACTATTCAAAACCGTGTTAATACAATTTTAACACAACACCATAAAGAACTCATTTTAGTTTAGTCAAGTCTCTAGAGTCTAGACTGACAAAAAACCCGACAAACAACCTGGAAAATCTGTTTAGAATGCATATACAGGGAAATTAATCTGCAACATAAATGCAACTACAGTATTATTCTCTTCCTGGGAGTGACCATATCGCGTGGGGTTATAGTGGTCAAGTTTGGTGGTAAAATAATATCTTTGTCTGGACCCCGCAGTGGGCCTTGTTGAAAATTTAAATAGCCTGAACAGTCTTGCCATTCAGTGCAATTGTTCATAGAAAATAAAAGGTATAAGGGATCTTGCTAAACTCTCAGAAACCTAGCCGCTTTCCGCTTTCCTGTTTTCATCTCATCTTCACCATGGGAAAGGAGGGCAAAGGACTGAAGAGATGCTCCACGTCCACCGATGTCGAAGCATCAGATCGTAAGAGCAGGAAGCCTTTGGAGAAAGGTAAGAAATTTGGGTTCTCTTTACTGCTTCTGTGCTTATACAGGCATATTTGCGTCAATATCTTGGTTTATTGATTGAATTTGAACTGCGTTTCTTTTCTTAGCTGAGACAGAGCTGCAGAATTTGGAAACCCAAGTAAATCCGCAAAAACGCAAGAAGAAGTATGAGATCAAGGTCAGAAACTCATATTTGTCATCAATCAACTTACTGTTATAGTATTAATCTTGCTTAGCTGCCTGCGTTGATTTATGAACCTCACTCTAATGAACACTTATCAACAAAGAATGCTTCGAGATTCTGTATTTCATACCACTGTCCCTAAATTCAGTTTTCTTGTAATGGAATGGCAGGAAATGAAAAAATTGAGGAAATCTTTCCAAGAGATGACTGAAACTATGAAAAACCTACAGGAATTTTTCCTGGGAAGGGCTGATCTACCGGGGATTACAATGAAGGTACTGCATATGTTTCTTGTTTAATAATAACTTTTGTTTATTAAGGAATCGGTTGCTGAAAACCATGAAAAAAACTGTAGGAGATGTTAATGAACCACGGCCCGGCTCCTTCATCTTCGTCCAAGATATATATGTTTCTCTTTTTATAAGTTTGTTTATAGGCTGAGAAATGATTCTTTTTACAGCTGATTTAGTTTATTCCTACTTGTGCGTAGCAGGAGGAAGCACCAGAAGAACCCAAAGGGGAAATGGAGGGATCAGCAGAATATGAGTGCTGTTTTGAAACTGAAGATTCAGATGCAAACGTTGACCATGCTGTGTTGGTTGTGGGAATTGATACTTGCCTTGCTAGGGAAGATATCAAGAGCGCTTTGAGGAAACATTTTGAGTCAGGTGGATGTCAAGTCTCACGGATTTTTGTTCCCATAGAGTGTCAAACCGGTGTTCCCTTAGGGTATGTGACTTACTTGTTCATCTTTTCTTTTTTTTTTAGTTTTGCTACCAGTTTTTCCATGGAGTGTTTTTTTTCTCTCTTTTTTTTTTACAGATCTGCTTTCATTCTAGTCGATGATAAGCAAAAGGCCTTGCGTTGCCGTGGTGCTTACATGGGAAAATCTGTGTTTCTTGTTTTGCTGGCTGAAGATCAGGAATTTTCCGTTACCTTCCCTAACTTTCGTGGGTGTCCAAAATGTCCTCTTTTTCGTATGAAGCACCGGCAGAGAAATTGGCTCGCTAGGCGCTAGCCTATTGGTCGCTGCTACTTGTTTATCGACCGTTTTTTATTTTGTTTAGGTTATGTGGAACCTGTACTATTTTGCTGCATGATTTATGTTTGGACTCCGCTGTTTGAATTTATGTTTAAACTTAAAATTTATGATATATTCTCTTCGTACAATATAGCATTAGTAGTAAGTTTAAAAAAACTTTCAATCAAATTAACTCAAAAGCCACACGATGAGGTGGACAGTGAATAAAACGCTGTGTAACCGAAAACATCCCACGTCAAAATTCAACTATTTAATTAAGTTACACACATTCTTTTCTTTGTTAAACACTTTAAGATTTGTTTAGTGTCTGAATGATTTTATGGCAAAACATAAACAAAGATCCAATATTTTCTTTATCAAACACTCTTACCCTAAAACCATAACCAAAAAACTAATTTTTTTTTGCAACAAACTATCAGATCCGTAGTCGAAAACTAGAGAAACTAATGATTTGATAGAAAGTTTCCAATAGCAGCATAGTAGTAGTATACACAATACTAGTTGTCAATTAATAATAGATAGATCCGTAGTCGAAAGGTTCGTTAAATGTGCATTCTTCGTGCTGCACCTAAATCGAAAGACGTAGGATGGAAAACTTCTTACAAAAAAAAGTAGGAAGTACTTGTGATTAGGACACAATGATCATCCAAATCCTCATAAGCCATTGCAACTACATCATCTTCACTAGGGTTCTTGTGTTGCCAGCTCGAAAGAAGATCACCACTGTCAAGTTTGGTCTAAACAAGGAATATATTAATATTAATGATTCAATTCAAATTGAAGAATGAACAATTCACAAAATAATAATACCTCGATGACCAATTAAACTAGATCCTACGCAACAAATAGTTAACAACAAAATCCTAAACTCTTCTCTATATCAAATCTCATTATATTAATCCAAGCAAACACACAATCGAATAGATGACAGCGAGGGAGAAAACTTACATTTCAAATGGCGGACGGCCAGGGAGAATAACAATGGCGTAGATCGGACGGTGGAAAAGCACGACGTGTGAGACCTCACTAAATGGAATTATATTTAGTTGGCATTTGTCTACTTTGTGAATGTTCTACGTTTCAGTGGTCTACTTTTGTGGAGGTAGTTACAATTACTAAGAAGGGGAAGGAAGTGACACTTGGAGAAATCTTAACCTATGACTTGGTAGTAGTAGTACTTGGTAGATTAGTGGAAGACAATGAAGTTGGTGGGTCATAAATCATAATAATCATAAATTAAAGAATAGCTAAGACTCGCAAATCTGATAGCGAGAGCTTTGTTGGGTCTCATTGTTTGTTAGTTGAAGAAGGTTGACCTACTCTTAGACCTAAATCTGAATATCAAGTCTTCTACTATTTATGGTTCGGTTGGTGATCACCGTTTATTTGAAAGATTAAATTAAAATTCCGAACAAAATAATTGATATTTGGATGTGCTAGAGAGTTGTGACAAAAACATTTAGTTATATTTCGAATTTTCCAATTACACATCTTCCAGAAATGCAAAAAATACATTAGCTGGCTTGAATTACACTATATGATCAACACACTTTTTGATTGGCAGCATTGTGTGATTCAGGCTCGAACCACGTAGCTCGGGTTAAAGCCACTTTAGTAGCATTTTTTAACCTGAAAACGAAAGAATTGGATGGTTCTACTTCTATCAAACTTTAAATAAAAAAAATCGAATACGACACTGAGTTGAGAAAAAGAGAGATCATGGTCTATAATCCACATATTTCCAGATAGAAAAACTAGCTGTCGGTGTGTGGTTTGTTTATATATATAAAAGAGTCAGAGAACTTTCGTGAAGAGTACCTTTTTGCTGTTTTTTATAGAATTTGCCTATCTTTTTTTCCTCTTTTTCTCTCTACATCCACATGTGTAGAGCAATGTATTATATAAAAAACAATCCATTTTGAGCTGTGGAGTGAATATGCATATGTGAGGTTTCAATGTCTGCACAATAATTTAATCTGACACGCAACTGATTGATTCATATACTGTATGCAAAATTTTAGATTCATTCAATGTGTTCACTTGCATATAAATTAAAAAAGTAGGATAAAAGTCAAGAAATAGCAGAATTAAACCGAATCTTAATAAAAAATTACTGAAAAGGACAAAACCAATACTTAGGATACCTCTCTGATCACAACCCAAAAGAATTATTCACAAATAATATTTAACCTTACAAAAAGTCTGCAAATAACTGTTATATTCACATGATCAGTAAATATAATAAAACCTTAAGAAAAGCTAGCTTCAATGATAAGAGTTGAAGCAAAAGCAAACTCTTTCTGTCTTGTCCTTTTCTTCATGTGTCTGCACAATTAGTTGCTGATCTCTTTCTTCTGTTAATTTTTTCTTCATTTAAACAAAACCGTAGAGATCTTCGACAAATCTGATTCGCGACTAAGATTTCTCCTCCGAACTGGTGCATTGGGAGGCTCAATTTCACCATCTTGATCACTCAAATTCGAATCTTCCTCTATGACTAAAATTGGGTCTCGGAAAGGCAGAGACTTTCTTGGTGTGCTATAATCAAAATGCGACTTCTTTGCTTCTAATACCTAAATCAATTGAAAAACAAATAAAAAATCATCAAGTTTTGTTTGCTTAATTAGAAAGTTTACAGTTTTCAAATTTGGAACTTACAGCTGATCTAACTGTTTTAGATACACTTTTAAGCCTCGCTAGGTCCTCGTGATCCACATGACAAAGTACTCGAATCTGCGAAATTAGATTAACAAAATCAAAATCAAATCCCTAGAAAATGATAATTAAACCATACTGATCATATTTACAAAAAAAAAAAGAAAATGAGATTTTTTAAATTTCAACTTACCAAAATATCTTGATGCAGAGATTCAAGCAGAGACTTATCGGATTCCGTCGTCTCATTTCTAGGTTTCTTCAACGGAGTAATCTTCACCGGCGGCGAATCAGCTGCCGGAGCTTGATCATCGGAATTCGAAACGGTTTGTTGGCTCGATTTCAAAATGAGAATCCTTTTCCTCCCTAGTCCTCTCGTAAACCTCACAAACCCTAACCCTTCTTCCACGCCGTGAAATTTTTTAAATCCTCTATTTGACAACGCCATTTCTCAGACTTCACACAGATAAAGTGAAACTGAAGCAGATCAAAATCCAAGATAGATTTTAAACAGATTAAATAGAAGTAGAAAATGAATAAATCAAGGATTGTGTAAATCTTCTGAGAGAATCTCAGATTGAAGATATGAAATTAAATTAGATTAGAAATGAAAAAGGAAAAAAATTAAGGAAGAAGAAGAGCTATGTGGATCAGCTTATATAATTTTTATTTTCTCCGCGTTCGAGCGAATAAACTAATTAATATTAGCCACGTGGGGTGTTGTGATTGGTTGTAGTGTAAGTGGTGATCATGGTCGGTCGGTCTTTTTCGGCTGGCGTATAAAGGGGCAGTGTCAGTTTTTCTACACCGCTTCTTTTTACACGGTGTTTAGATTGCGAAACAGGAATCACGTGAGGTCAGGCTCACGGGTTAATCGGTGTGCCTTTTCGATTACCGCGCGACACGTGTTTTGGAAAACGGTGTGTTTTGAGACTTTAGTGAGGAAAAAGGTTGACTTGTGGTCATTGGATTCCACTCAAATTGGAGGCTGACGGCGATCCTCACATTCTCCACGTGTGAATGAGTTTTTGAAGTATAGGAAATTTACGAATATGCCATGCTTTGGGATTACTAATAATAAAAGGTTGTATTAAAAGTGTCATCAAAGTTGGGGATTAGATTCATTCAGCATAGGAAATAAGAGTGCAAGACGTGTGAGAAGTAAGAATTAAAGTGAATTAAATTATGGGTTATTTTTTAAAACTGTAACCATTACGAAAATGTGATGCTTTGCGATTAAGGTTTCTAGCCATAACAAAATTTGGCAAATAAATGTTGTATTGAAACTGTCATAAAAGTTAGGGATTAGATAGTGCTGACACCATAGGAAATAAGTCGTGTAAAGGAAATTGTTGAAATTAAAGGAAATTTGAGTACATCATCAGTTTTTAACAGCAAAATGTGACAGTATGCAGAAGATGTATCATGTACCCCCATAGCCAAAGCTTGGCTTATGAAAAGATGTTTTGTCATTGTAATAAATCACTAAATTAACGAGCACATGAATCATATTCTCTCGAAAGTTTAGGGTCCCACCTAAAGAAAATTGATTCTTTTATCCTTTCTTTTGTCGGTTTCTTGATTACAATTGTAAGAACGTAAGGATTGGTTGATCCGATTCAACAGCAGTCCTCCTCGGGATTGGAATCCTATATAGGGGTTGATTGGCTTTAAAATGGAATTTGCTCGCCAAAATATATTTGCTTAAGTAAAATGGTGTACTGTAAAAAAAAAACTTAACTTAAAACAGGCCAGAGATCAAACTTTTTTTTTTGGGGTCAAACAAACACGAGATCAAATGATTCCTTACTTTTTCTCAGTGGAAATGGGATTAGCTAGTTTGCATTACGTAGACGTTAAAGGTCACTTAGTTAAACACAAACACAATAGACATAGATGGTATTTGTATGGACTTCAAATAACCTATATTATTCATATTATGGCAAATGTAAGCATAGATTAGGTACATATTCTTATTAAATAAACATTATTCACGGTTTCTTGCACTCAGACAAATTCATACATTCTGCTTTGCTATTGTAACAGATCATCCTGTCTTTGTTGCGACAACAAGCACAAGTTTGTTTTGTGTCTTTGTCGTTGCAATTGATTTGATAGCATGCTCGAGCAGCTGCCTTGCTCACTTCAAGACCTTGGCCATTTCGACCTGTATATATATATAAAAAAAAAGTAACAACACATGATTACGTTTTGTAAACAACGAAAATATGGAAGATATATATGATTATGTGAGTGATGATGATAAACGAAGAACAAAAGGGAAAATATTATATTTGCATACATTCATGAAGAGGGCATAAAGAGATCAGGACGATGCAAACTGTGATGTCGACATTGTTTGTTGTGATATATTCTTACGATACGGAAACACGTTTTCTTGTTTGATGGTTGAAATCTCCTACATACGTTTTTATGTAAATATATATTAGTAGTCCATGTCTTGTATGATGATCCATAAAAAACGGTTAGACTTGTTCGAGTAATTTTTTTCGTTTTTCTAAATATAGTGTGGTACTAATAGCATTCATGGTTAACTCCATCTTTTGTGTTAATTTGTTTATATCTAGAAACAATATTTTATCGAGTAACTAACAATATTTTCTTTACATAAACTTTCATATAACTAAAGTGTAAATTTTGTTGTCTTGGGAGTAAAACAAAGACTTGTACACAAAAACAAGAAACCAAACCAAACCTATACATTTTGTGGTTCAATTGCCAGCTTTAGGCAAAGCCGCCATGAAAGAGTTATAAGATGACTCAAGATCAAAGTGAAGCTGCCTTGACTGCTGCTCAGTGAGCTCATCAGCTGCTCCCATCTTCGACAACCTCAAAAGCCACTCTTTCATCTTCGTCTTCCCTTCGAAATCCGCCGGTAAAATACTCAGCTTGCTAAGAGACGCAGAGAGATCAGACAAGAGAGGATAAACCTGATCAACAGCGACCATGTTTAGCTTCAAAGAATCCATCGACGTGATGAAGTTCTGCACACATTCAGCGACGATGGAAGCAGAGCTTGACGTGGACGCCGCGACGGTGGCTCGGTGCTCGACTGTGGCCGGAACACCGGATGTCACGAGGCGGTAGAGAGCGGCCGGACAGTCCATTTTGTAAGTGTCTGTGAATCTCTCGATGTTTGGGACCGTTTCTTTGAGTGTAGCGGAGAGAGTTTTGAAGTGGACGATGAGTTTCTGGCATTCTGATTCGTACTCTGAAGGAGTGATTAGGTCTCTGATGTAAGCTTTCTCTAGCTTCTCTGTGGCTTTGATGATTGCGAAGAGCTCTGAGAAATTCTCGTACATCTCTCTCTCTCGCTTGTCGTTCCATAGTTTGACCTCCATCATCATCTATGGAGAAAATCAAGAAGCTAATTACTTCACTAAGCTTCTTAATTCTTGTTAGGTAAAATCAAAATCGCAGCTTTTCTTCATCCAAGAGATCACAAGTTAAGAACTCTAATGTCTCAAATTCAGTAATATGAGTTTAAGATTTGATCAGAATATATCAAACAAAGAAGGAATTAGAAACAAATAGAGTCTCATATCTAACTTATCAAGAAGCTAAATGTTTCACTGAGCTTCCAAAAATCTCAAATTTCTTCATCCAACAGACCCAAGTTAAAACTCTAAAGCCCCAATCACAGTAAACACTAACTTCAGATTTAGCAGATAACATCAAACCGAAAAAGACAATAGTTGCAAACGTAATCAACTCAGGTAGCTACAGTAACTTCACATCTTACTAAAAGCAATCAAAGCCATAGATTTCTATCTACAGAGCCAAAGACCAGCAAAACAGTGAAGAGGAGGGAGAGAAAGAGATGTTACTTACACGAAGATCTGCAGAGAATTGATTGGCGTGTGTATGTGTGTGGGCAAACTCTAATTCGGTGACGGAATCTTCACGCCGTATGAAGCGATTTAATCAACAAAACCCAGCCTGCGTCAATTTCAAGCAAAACTTAAAACCCCTAAATTCAAGTGAATTAGGAGAAATTACACAATCGTTGATTCCGAAAACTGATTTGTTGCTGCTCTAAACTAAATCATAAACTGGTTCGAAATCATAGCGAAGAAGATTCAAAAAAGAGAGGAAAATCTAATCTGAGAATTTTTTTTGTTTCTTCTTCTTCTGATGAGTCGAGTGAGAAGAAAAATCAGCATTAATGTGAAATAAAATATTGGACCGGTGACTAAACCAAACTGGTTTTTACTTTTAACAGGATTGTGGTCGGACCGGACCGGATCGGTTTTATCAGAAGGATTTGTGATGATTAAAGTTTTTCTTTTTAAATCATTTAGGTTTTTTTGGTCGAATTTGGTGATTACTGCATAATCGACATCCAATTTTATAACATGAACCGGACAAACTATAAGATAATAAGATCATATTTGTCTGTAGTTGGTTCCTACTTATAAAACTAATGTTGGTACTGGCTGGTAGGCTAACTAATTCATTTTATATTGCCATACAATATGATAATAGTAAGAAGTTTGTTAGCAAAACTTATCAAACAATAATCGCTGTAAACGCGTCTAGGTTGTTTTTCAAAGAACATAATCTAATCTGTTTCTTCGTCAACCAAGAAAACATTATATTAGTGGGAGCCATTTGTATATAAAGAAATTTCATTTTTGATTTTAACAAATAACAATGGAATGAGAGACAGTATGAATCTCACCGAACAAGCTTTAGATTAGAATGATTCTTCTTACTAAACTTTTTATGTGGTAGTGGTACACATTAACTCATGTATAAACATGTTTTTCTCCATCGTTTAGTCTCCCTACTTAGCATTATGAACACTGAATGATGTGAAAAGCTACACAAAGAGAGTGACATTATGAACAAGAAAGTGGTAAAACAGTGCTTTTGCGATCATCATCATCAATCATCATCACCTGGGAACGTTACCGAGCAATGTATTTGAAGAAGGTGAGCTCTGTGCACTTAACCAAGGATCTTGAACTGACACCGGTGAGCTATCGTTAACCTCTTCAACGGAAGCGAGTACATTCTCAGCTTGTTTCTGCGGAACGACGAGCTTTCTGCTTCCTGCTAATGATGACTTTTTCACTGATACTGCTCTCTCGCTTCCGTTATCAGATGACCGGAGAGAACCGCCTGGCGAATCCAAGCTCATGTTTGGAATCCAACTGCTGAGCCGCACCTGCTCGAGCTCGTCCGCTACTTCAGTCATCGTCGGTCTCATGTCACTGTGGAAGGCTAAGCATCGGAAGGCGAGCTCAGCGACGGTGTGTATAGACGAGAGAGTCCACGCGTCAACGTTCAGGTCAAGAACCGGGTCTATAATCTCATCGATACAACCAGACGCGATCTTGTCAACCGCGAGAGCTGCTAGGTTGATCTCAGTATGCGGCCGAGTGAAGTCAACAACTTTCAATCCCGTTATGATCTCAGCAAGAACGACTCCGAAGCTGTAGACGTCGCTCTTATCAGAAAGGTGGAAGCACTGATGATACTGCGGGTCGAGATAACCGGGAGTGCCTTGAGGAGCCGTTGAGATGTGAGAGATCTCCGTCATCCCTAGCCTGGAGAGTCCGAAATCAGCAACTTTGGAGTTGAACTCGTAGTCGAGAAGGATGTTGCTGGACTTGATGTCGCGGTGGTAGATCGGAGGGTTCATTGCAGAGTGGAGATACGAGATTGCTTTAGCTGTTTGAGTTGCAACAGTGAGACGCACGGTCCATGAAAGACCGCTCCCTCTCTCTCTCTGTAGATGCTCCGAGAGAGTTCCGTTTGGCATGAACTCGTAGACGAGAACCGGATCGCCTTGCTCTATACAGCAACCTAAGAGACGGACGAGATTCGGGTGACTCACGGAGGAAAGCAGCTTGATTTCGTTCATAACTTGGTCTAAACTCTCTGAGTCTCTGTGTCTCAGTCTTTTGATAGCAACCCATTCGTCGTTCTGGAGCTTCCCTGCGTAGACCGTACCATACGCGCCTGTTCCTAGCCTCTGCTTCTCGGAGAAACCGTTAGTCGCTTTCTCCACGTCCTTGTAAGGGAAGAACGCCACGCTTGAGTTCCCTGCAGCTTCAGATAAAAGACGCTTTGCGCTTAAATGTCTTCTCAAAGAAGAAGTAGTCCGCTTCCTCTTACAAACCAACAGAAGAGCCAATCCAGCTAGCAAAAACGTTCCACCAACAGTTCCTATGTAGCAGCAAATGAATCAGCAAAGTCAAAGATCCGTAAATGTGAACAAAGAGCAAAACTTTAATAACAATAAAGCGAAACTTACCTCCTACAATAATAGCAAGATTAGTCCTACAATGTCCCCTCACGAGCCGAGAACCATGACAGTCCGGTAACGCTGCAAAGAGTAAAGAGCAATCCAGTCAACAAAACAAAAGCTTTGCCAATTTCCAAAACATTCAAAGAACACAAATTTCCAGTATTACTATATTCAATATGACAGGCTAAAACCATTCCATCCTCATCTTTTGATTGACTAACCTTTCCGGCAAGGATTGATGAATCCGTCTCCGTGGTAACCTTCGGGACATGAGCACCGGTAACCAGCAATTCCATCAGGAGTGTCAACATCTTTACACTCAGCTTTTGCGGCGCAAGTTGTGTTTCTGCAACTTCCCTTTAGCCACCAACCTAACCTAACACGCTCAAACTCTACAGCTATTCCCGCACTCGCTACAGGCTCGAAAGTTATCGAGGAGAACAAGATCTTGCACGAGCTGTTCCTCAAATCATCCATCCTGAAATACTTGCCCGAGTTCTTAGAGCTCGGATTCGAATCCGTGGAGAAACAGCTCACGTTTCCTTTAGAATCACAGCTTTGAAGATTCAGCTGAGTCTCCAAGAACTTCTGCTTGATCGAGCAGCCGTCGGTTGGACGAGTGCATTTCTCCATTAGGAAACTGTTCTCCGACGTCGGTGCATAGTGCTCGCTGAAAAGCTGATTCACAGCTTCAATCCTCCGGTTACAATCGTGTGGGACGCCGACGAGTATGTGGCTCTCGGTCACGTTGTGGACGGGAAAGCTTCCGATCATCATCGTCGTCGCCGCTCCTCCTCCGTCTGTCTCAGAGCAATGGAATTTGATCGGACAACCGTTTGAGAACCCGAAAGGATAAGGCAGAATCAATCGACCGCATGTTCCGGTACAAAGTTCGGTGGAATTAGACGGAAGAGAAGAGACTCTGTAAATGGATCCTCCGATTACGATTATGACCAAAATCAAATTCAGCTTATAAGAAGTCATCATCTTCTTCGTGGAAACTCAGGAAAAACTTCTGGAATCATGAATCAGCAATCCTGGAAAATGGAAATATCTAAAGCGATCAAACAAAGAAGCTTATTGATACAGTAGGATTACAATAACTTGCTTGAAGCAATGAAAATCCCAGATTTCTTCATCCAACAGACCCAATCCAAAATACTAAATCAATGACCAGAGTTAAAGACCAGAAAAGCAAAGAAGAGGAGAGGAAAAAAAAGAGAGAGAGAAGGAGCTGTTACTTACACGAAGATGATTGCGTGTTTTCGGCGATGAACAAGACAGGTCAACGAAGCAACATGCGTCAACTTAGTAAAAGCTTTAAACCCTAAATTCAAGTGATTTTTAGGGGAAATTACAGAATCGTTTGATTCCGAGAACCCTAAATCATAAACTGATTCGAAATCATAGCGAAGAAGAGAGGAAACTTTAATCTGAGAATTTAAACGGAGAAAGAATTTTTCTTCTGATTAGAAGGAGAAGTTGAATGAGAAAGAGGAGAGATAGGTGACGAAGAGGAAAAACTCTAGAAAAAAATCACCATTAATTTAAAATAAAATAATGGACCGTTGACTAATTGTCAAACTGTTTTTTTTTATTTAACGAGCAGGTTTGTGGTCGGACCGGTTTTACAAGAGGATCACGTTGGGCCTTTAATTTGGTAATTGGTATGGTTGGAAAAAAACATCATTCATTTCGTTTGCTACCATTTTGAACGTAATAAGAACGAATTTTTTATGTTGGTTATAGATGAAGAATTCAAAAATAGTTTCTTAAAATATTACTTGAGTTCTAATATGATTGTAGACTGAGATACATAACCGGTAACTACTTTAGACATGTGATAAAGTAAAACAAATATTAATGTAGTAGTGTATGGATTTGTTCCCAAAGATTTACATAATCAAAATCTAAAAGACATGCACACATGATCACATCTAACTTTATACGATACAATAAGACCAAGTTTGTTTAATTGTTATTTTTCATCGCTCCGGCGACGGAAGAGGTTGTAACGTTTTAGAGATTCCAACCTTTGCAGTTTCATTTCATTGTTGAATTTTCTAATGAAAGCTTCGACTCGTGAATTGAGCTCATCTTTTCCCATCGATAACTCTTTTTTCAGCTTCACCCACGTCGGAATTCTCTCCATCAACTTCGTTCCCGGTTGTGCCGGCGACGGTTGTGGGATCGGAGGCCTCCTCGCTCGCGACGGCAAGGGAGACGACGATGTAGACATTCTTGAGTCGTTTCTGTGAATGCCGTGGCCTTGCCACGTCTTAGGTATCGTTGGTTGTTTTTCGGCTTTGACCCTCTTCCACATCTCTTCCATGGTTTCGTTCTCATCACCTGATGTGTCATCTGATATCATAATTTGTAGTTAATTGAAAACATGCATGGTGTTCAGTACAAGTTGTGTATAATGTTTATATTATTCGTTAAGATATATAATTTTCAGTCACAGAAAAACAAAAATTATATACAAATTTAGCTAGTTTTGTAAAATTATAAGTTAACAAATGTTACTTTTAAATGAATCTATACTTTTTCCAACGAAATTCGTGATAACATGAAACATAATAATAATATCACAATAATGTCTGTATTAATAGTCCAAAATTCTAGATATATTGTTTTTTTTTTTTTTTTTTGTAAATCTATAAAGGAAATTTTCAGAATATACATAAACATATCTTCACCTTTCGCGAATTTTTAGTTTGGATTGGATTATGTTTAAGCATATATGATTTTCAAAGTGATCGGATTAGTAAATAAGACTATAGAGATGAGACTGACGTTGTTATATTTAAAGGTTCCACGTTACTAACTACAAGTCTAACATACCTTGTGGAAAAGTCTTTAAAGGAGCAGTAGGTTGATGTCGCAGTCCGGCAGCCTTATCCGGCGCCGTTGACGGAAAATGAACCCCCGGAGAAGAATCCGGTCGATGAACACCATAAGATCCTCCACTCTCTGACTTCACCGGAAACTTGTCATCCTCGTGAACTTTATAATTGTGTTGATCAAAGGAAGAATCGGATGAGTTATTTGACGAGCGTTCGTGGTCATGGTTATGGTTGTCATGATGATGATGATCATATTCATAATGATTATCATCATCTTCATGGTGGTGTTCCGTGTCCGGAGTGTCAGGTCCATGGCCGAAGAGAGAAGCGGAGGAGGCAAGAGCAAAGATGATTACGTTGATGATGATGAACAGAGGGTTTAAAGTAGGGAGTGAGAAGTGAGATCCGGTGACGGAGAAGTTCAACGCAGATCGGAGCATGAGTGAAATAGCTCCGACCAAACCCGAAGAGATGATCCATACCCTCGATGTTAACATTATTTTGTCTTTAATTTGTCCTCTCTCTTAGCCTCTATTTCTTTATATATAGAAAGGCCTACTCGTCCCGGTTAAAGGTGATGAGTGAGAAAAATTATAAATCTCTTTGAGTAATTGGAACCCGAATGTTATAGAATTGCATGAAAATTGGATTTAGGTATGGAAATTCTAAAGATGGCTTGAAAACATATATTATATGGATTTAATATATGTATAACTCATGCATGTCGACATTAATGGATCGTTTTGACAAGGTCAATATGTTTGTATAAGTCTAGCTTACCTCTATCGAAAAGATCTTAATCTTATTTTAGGATTCTTTATTGGAAACTATGAGATAAGGCTGAGAAGTATTTTATTAGCGATGACTGAGAATTATTACTAATTTATAATTCTTGATGTCTTATTATAGCGTTGTACACTAAGTCTCAAACTATTGAAAATTTCTACCGTAAAATTTTAAGAACTATTTGAAGTTCATCGAAGATTGATAGAATACTATATGTAGTTTTGAATATAAAAAGAGACTAGTTAAATATCTTGTTCCATTTTTCCACTGTTATACATGTTTAATATACGAGGAAAGTAAAGTTGGATGGGGACCTAAAGATTTTTGCTATCATGCAAGTATGCAACTAACTAAAGAATATATAAACGAGCTCGGTCAATATTATGGCCTTTGAGAAACTTAATTTTGGAATATATAAAAGCCAAAGGGCCAATGAGAATTTCACCATGCTTTCAGGTATATATCCAGTATTCTAGTGTGTGTATAGATATATAACATGTATATCAGTACTTGCATCATGCGTGCCTTAGTGTATACGCATGTGAAGTCAGGTAAATATACATTATTTATACTCCTGACGTTGCATGGCATTACTGTATAACAATTTCTACTCATACGTGATGATGCATAATGTATAGTACAATCACGCATACGTTATACACAGAAAACAACTACTGAAAAGTGAAAAATCCAAGTGTATAATCCTTTGAATTAGAGGATGATCTAATTAAAATTTTACCATCCGACTATTTTGTAGGGTGACTATTATCCCCGAGTAGCTTATTCACCTGATTTTCTAATGGATTTAAAGCATGATAACATCTCGATTAGCCAAATAGGGGAGTGATTTGCTAATTCCATGTTTGAACAAAAAATAGTGAGTTTAACAACCGACTAATCTTGTAGGGTGGTCGCTGAATAGTCATTTAACCAGATCTTTCGATGGGTTTAAAACATGAAATCATTTGGACTAACCAAATTAAATAAGATTGGTTTGAAAATTCAGCGCTTGAAAAGAATAAATCATTGACCTGAATTTAGAGACAAGTTTTCAACAAATGAAAACCACTGGTAGTACTACCACTTGGTTTAAGCTTAATCATTCTTATTTTTCTACAGCTATGGTCTCGATCGTAAGACGAACGTCAAATACAATTCCAAAATTTAATACTACTTTTATTTTTAGTTCGCAATGGATATTTCGATATTCGGCTAAAATTCTACTCTATGCATATATCATGAACGCATGATACATGAGTTATTTGGATCATCAAATACGATGTGTGTGCGTTCTGTTTCCACAATTGACAGAAAATTTATTTAATGATATGATTAAAATATGTGGTTTAGCGTGGAAAATTCGTATCAATACAGCTAATTCAAAAAATAAATCAATTGATGTGATGAAGTTTCGAGGGTTCTTACCTATAGATTGGATTTGCGTCATCTAAAGATCTCAGTCGGTCGCAAACACATCATTACGAGTCATTACAGCAACATCATCCATCAATTCAAGTGTCGGATACGAGTCATATGACATTGACCAGTCAAATCCCAAGTCGAGTGACAAAAGAATTTGCATTGGTATATAACTTGAATCTTGACTTATAAATAGTATTCTATGATGGATACATATTTATGTAGCCTAATATTTTGGCTGACCATGGTCGACGTGAGCATTAGGTAGGGTTTATGACCCAATTCACACACTTGAATCGGTTGCTTCTTACTCAAGGAACTGACGAATGTCCTTCGACGATCCTCTGATTCATTTATTCTAATATTTCTTCAGCTTCCTGAGTTGATTTGATAGCTGGACTTACCAAATCTACTTTTAGGACTCTGAAGCTTTTCGATAAAATCTTAGTATACCTAAGAATAACAGCTAACATCGGCAAATGCTCGGGTTTTTTTTTGGTCCTACAAATGCCATTTTTAAACCTTATCTACTCTCTTTGCTTCTGCAATTTTTAGCATGACCTTCAGGAGAAATCTTAAGTGTTTTAATAGAATTTAACACTTGACTATAATAGTTAATGATATCTATAATTTGAAACTTGTCTAAAAATAACCAAAAGAGTTAGAGATAGAGAGAGATTGAGATTGAAGATCTCTCCTCGGGATTCAATCTTTCTAATGATTTTAGAGTGGGGTTTTCTCTGCTCAAAAAAAGTTATTTCTTGACACGCCTTTTGTTTAACAAAATTACCTGGAAAAAAGATTCATTAAGAAAGAGAATTTCGATCTCTTTCTTATGGATTCTCCTGATTAGATAGATACCTTTTTTGTTGGTTGAGAAATCGATTTTTCGACTTCAAAACTCACGATGTCGAGTAGGATGCTTTGCGGCTTCACGCCAATAACCTTTTGTCGCAAGCTCTCAAGAATACAGGTTCTTTGTCTTTTACATTTTCAGGCCTCAATTGTTTGTTAGTGTCTGTGTTTGAATTGGTTTTTACATAATGTTTGTATATTTTACTATGTGAAACAATAATATTAGCATCTTGTTTGTTAACTGTAAACGCAAAGACCAAATGCAAACAAAAGGTGCTCTTAAAACTGAAAACGTTTTATACTCTTTAAGAAATTTGAATTTAGAAACCGAAACCATTTTCTTACATGCAAACGCAAACCTTTAAATTAGGGTTTTAAAGAAACCTAACCCTAGTTTTTAATTTTCCAACTTTTGCTTTTTAAGAACAAGATTTTTGAAATTTCAAAGGCTTTAATTTCTTGACGTGATTTGTAGGTCGCGAGAGGGCTTGCTCTTAAGAAGATTATCAGAGGCAAACACGACTTCAGACGCTCAGCAACATCAAAGATCAAAGTCGAAAAAAAGAAAAACAAAGAGATCAAACGAACCGTTTCACATGTATCTTCTGTTGCAGAAGCTTCTCCAAAGAGCTTCAAATCTGCAAAACAAGGTGTTACACCCATCGCAGTGTCTCCTTTGTCTGTAAAAGGCGAAAAGAGGAAAGTGAATTCACCAAGAAACCAGAACTCGGAAACTTCTTCGCCAAAATGTACAGCAAATTTCATTTTGATGGTGGAATTGCGGAAGAACATCTTCGCTTTCAGAGATATGATTGATTTGCCTTCTCTAGATGGTTCTCTTTCTGTCACCGAGGTGAGCCTGAAACCAAAATATATAAGTTGTTAAAAAGTGTTTTTTGACTAGAGATTGTAATAAAACCTAACAGATCATATTTTTTTATAGATTATAGTGCATACAATGAAGGATCTACAAAAGCTTTCTCCAGAGATTGTAACAATTAATAAATCTTTTGAAATGGAAGGAGCTGAGATGGATAAGGTACACAGTGAATCAAAACAGTCTTTTTGAGTTACATAATAAACATTAATACAAAAAAAAAAAAAAAACATTTGTTTTCTTGATGAGTCTTGTTGATCTGATTGATGAATCCCAGAAATGCCCCAAAAACAGATGTTGATTTTCTTCTACGAAGATCTCAGAGCTATTGGAGATTCTTGGATTATGGACAGTGACTGGATTTATCGATCTAAGTACAAGGACAGTGGTGTCGGTAAAAACAAGTCAGATCGTCTCGGTTTGTTCACTAAAACACTTTCTTGATTTCTTAACATTTACGCCAAGAAAAGAAAAACACTTTCTTGTATTTGTTTATTCAAGAAAAAAAACACTTTCTTGAATTATTGCAGTGGAGCATGTATTAACAGCTCTTGATGGACTAATAAAGATGACAAGAGAAAGATTCGGTATGATGGATAATGAATCTGATGGAAGAAAGAGTTTTACAGCGAAAGGTGTTCCATCAGAAGCAAGAAGAAGCTTTACAAGATCTGTGTCTTATTCAGAAAGTAACTACAACTCTTTTTATCCATCTCCGTTAACACCGAGATCGGTTCTTAACGGGACGACGATGATGAATAGTAACTCAACAACTCCGAGTCTTTGGAACTTGAGAGCTCAAGCTTTGGATAAGTTAAGCCCCGTTGACTTAAAGCGCCTTGCTATGACGATCTTGTCGCGTAGAGATTCAGAGAGTGTTGTTGATATTGATCTTAAGAGTGGTATCGAAGAAGAAAATGAGAATTTAGCAGAGAAGGATGAAGAAGGTAATGATTCCTCTGTTTCAGAAACAGAGGAAACAGAACATAAAATTGAAACAGAGGATCATAGCAAAGGTTCTGAAACAGAGCACGCGATTGAAACAGAGGATCATAGCAAAGTTTGTGAAGCAGAACATCAATTTAGTGATTATGAAACAGAGCATCATCATGTCGAAGTTTCTCAAACAGAGGATCATAACAGCGAAACCAACACTTCAGAGAATAGCACAACAGAATCTTTTGAAGAAGAAATCTCAGTAACTCCAGTGGCTCCACCTTCTCCACCGCCACCGCCACCATCGCCGTCACCAGAGCTCTCATTTTTCAACACGAATCCTACTCCTCTCTCACAACCTCCTCCGCCACCTCCATCATCACCACAGCCGGAGAGAAACACTCTGGCTCCTCCGCCGCCGCCGCCACCTTCAAAAACACATGAATGTGGAGATTTTTGTCAGCTTCCGAAAACACAATCTAGAAACGGCGATGGTGGCTCGTCCATGCCGGCTCCTCCGGCACCACCCGGTAGTGGAAGATCCTTGCGTAAAGCAAGTAGCAAGCTGAGAAGATCGGCACAGATTGCTAATCTCTATTGGGCTCTCAAAGGAAAGCTTGAAGGCCGTGGCGTAGAAGGTAAAGCAGGAAAAGGAAGTAAAGGGCAAAAGAATGTTCCAGATAAGTCTCCTGTTAAAGGTGCAAGATCAGGAATGGCTGATGCACTTGCAGAGATGACAAAAAGGTAATGACTTGCGTCACAAGTCATATCTATATTTATATGCCAACTCTTTAACTTGGTAAAAGACTTGCGTCACAAGTCATTACTATATATGTCTTGAGTTTTAACTTCATTTGTGTGTCACAGGTCAAGTTATTTCCAGCAGATCGAAGAAGATGTTCAGAAATACGCGAAATCAATCCAAGAATTGAAATCTTCAATACAAAGTTTCCAGACAAAAGACATGAAAGAATTGCTCGAGTTTCATAGCAAAGTAGAATCTGTTCTTGAGAAACTAACTGATGAAACTCAAGTACTTTATCTCCATCTCAATCAATTGACTCGTGGTTGCTTGAGATCTTTGTGTATGTATATAAAGAAGCTTTCTTTTGATTCTTTAGGTTCTTGCGAGGTTTGAAGGTTTCCCAGAGAAGAAGCTAGAAGCCATAAGAACAGCTGGTGCCTTGTACAAGAAGTTAGATGGGATTCTGATTGAGCTCAAGAACTGGAAAATTGAGCCTCCGTTGAATGATCTCCTCGACAAGATAGAGCGTTACTTCAACAAATTTAAAGGAGAAATCGAAACGGTGGAGCGAACAAAAGATGAAGAAGCTAGAATGTTTAAGAGACACAACATTAACATTGATTTCGAAGTTCTTGATAAAGTCAAAGAAACTATGGTTGATGTTTCATCAAACTGCATGGAGTTAGCACTAAAGGTACATATACACATACATACAAATCTAGAATTTGATTCTTGACAATGAAACTGACTAGATCTCTGTGTTTTCTAGGAGAGGAGAGAAGCGAACGAGGAAGAGAAGCACAGTGAAGAAAGCAAGATGAATAACATGAAGGCAGAGAGATCTAAAAGGCTATGGAGGGCTTTTCAATTTGCTTTCAAGGTTTACACATTTGCAGGAGGACACGACGAACGAGCAGATCATCTAACAAGACAACTCGCACACGAGATTCAGACAGATCCTGACCAAACCGATTCATCAGTCATGTCCTAGAGCCACCAAAAAAAAAGCTGAAACCAAGAAGAAACTGATGCTTGAAGATGATTGCAATATAACATTTTTGTGAGTCTCTAGTCTAGAATACCGGCGACGGTTAAAATCTCCTCTCGTCTCTGATCCGAGGAAATTATGGGTTTAATGGCATAAAAACTTCTTGTTATCCAGATAAGTACTGTAAAAAATAATTACATGACATAGGAGACGATCAAGCAAAGAACTTAAGAAAAAGTCAACGCAGATGCCAATAGAAAGATAGGCTTCAAAAGAATCCGTCAAAGTCAACGACATATTCTTTTTCAGAAGCATAATCTTCCATGATCGTCTCGTTATCTCTATGATCTTCTCTTTCTGCATCTTTCTCGATCATATCTACGTCTTCTTCTTCTAGAGGTTCTTGAAAGAAGAAGGCTAATCTCTTCACTTTCCTTTCATCTTCTGTCTCCACAGTCGAATCTGTCAACATATCAACAAATCATTGTGATTATTAGATCTATAGGAGTCAAAACTAATATGATAATACTGAAATGAAGACAAAACACTAATGTTTAATTGATGGTACGTAATAGGACAACTTACTAATCTTTCTCTTTCCTAAAGAAGTTGCTTCATCTTCTTCGGATATCTCTTCTTTGATTACTTCCATGAGAGAAGAGCTTGAGAGATCATAGAAAAGATTAAAGTTGTTGTCTTTGGGCATTTGGAGATGAACAGAACTCATAACACATAAATAAACAAAACGCTAGTGGATTTCACCAATAACGAACTTTGGTAATGTATATAATAGACATAGACATTTGTTTGAATTGACTTTTAAATTACTTGAATATGGGAGGTTTATTATTGGTTCGTGTACAAATCCATATTGTTATTATTATTTTATTTTTTTTGTATAAGGATAAAAATCCTGTGTTACTTGATTATTGATTTGCAAATCCTCACATTCAATTTCTACAAAACTTTCCTATTGTGAATTTCCCCCTCTAATTTACAATGCTTTGTAATCAAAAGAGATTCCGGTAAGATTATCCTCTTATTAGTAGTAATCAATAAAGTTGATTCAAAACATGACAAAAACGATTTGAGAATCTTATTAAGAAAAAAAGTGAAAGACATGGAAAGGTTTTACACAATCAAACTATGTGCATTAGAGCAAAAAGTTAAGTGAACTTCACACTTAACAAAAGCATGAGCCAAATGAAATCTGTACAAGACCAACAAAAATGGTGCATACCGTCATTTTCAAGCTCCCAACATGATAATCTCACAACAAATCAAGAACCCTGCAATATGACAGATTCATCTCTTTAATTTTTCTGGTATTGAGATATAATCGCCAAAAAGCAAATGAAGATAGATGCATACCTATGTTTACAAACACACCAACCAAAGTCACCTAATCAACTTCAAAATGCAACCACCGCAGGGAAAAACTGGGACACACGTTCAGTGCCACATACGGTGGAGGATATCAAAGACCCAAAAGACCAAGCTGCTGCGGATACAAATAAGATCTTGCTCAGGACCATTCTAAGAACAGTTAGATCTTCAACAAATCTAAGAACCCTGCAAATATGATGAAACCAGTCTTATTAATGGATGTTCCTTAAGAGTAATCAGTAACATATAACAAAGATTTGAATCATTACCCAATATTTGCTTCAAGCGGATTTCTTGCCAGCGAGAATGATTGAAATCTGTAAACCTCTGCTAAAGGCTTCGTTGAACAAGATCCGAGTTTGCATATTCTGAAAACCAGGCAACCACGAAAGCAACGCAACCGGAGTCATAACTATCAACCCAAAGCACAAGTCGTAAAGCCGAGCCACAGAGATCACAGTGTCCCAAACCACCGTCGATATCAGAAACGGTCTCAGTACTTGAGCTATGGAAATCAATCCCCAGCCTGTAGGTATAAACGCCAAGAGACTTATCAACAGATCAAGAACCGTGAGTTTGGTGAACTGCAGCATCACCACCACCACAAGAACCGTGATCAATATCACTAGGAACTGGATGAATCTGTATTTGATATGCTCCTTGATAGAATATCTTTTCTGAGCATAGATTGTTGTGATGTATATCGCAGCGATACCGATCAAGCATCCCCAAGAGATCAAGTATACACCAATGCTGGTCCCGTTATCTGCAATTTTAAGATGGTACACAATGCTATACTGGAAAAAGAAGAACCGGAGATCAAGTATAATCTCAAGAAGTTTCCCCCAGACTCCGGTTGTTCTCAGGTGAGCCTGTTCCTCGTTCCACCACGTAAACCAGCTCTGATCTGCTTTCGTAAACAATCCTCCTCTGGACCATAACCAATTCATAAAATCGTCGAAATCATACACTGTCTTCAGCCAGTCGAAACCAGACGGGTTAAACAAGAATGGAGAGATAATCCAAGATGTAACAAGGAACCAGCTCGAAATCGTCATTAGTATGTAAACCAGAGAGCTCTTAGCCAATGGACTATAAGCTGCGTATACCAGCAAGATGATAGCAAGCTCGATAGCCTTGATAAAATGAGTCCGAGCATATAATCTATAGTTCTCAGCAAACTTCTTATGCTCCACCACAAATCCTCTTCCAGTGGCACGATACTTGGCTCCACCATGGAGTATAGTCCGACCGAAGTAATGCGTTCGAGTCCCCAGGGAAAACGTGTAGAAAAACGATGCAAGTTGCAGCTGCATTGTGATGAAGTCCCAAACTGCAGGAAGAAACCCACGCTCCAGCGTGTTTTCAAGAATCATTGGGAGTGCCGTGAAAAGCCCTAGCTGGATAATAAACTGCTGATTCAAGATTGCAGCAAGAGCTTCATTGCTGTTACTCCTATCTTTCGCTATTTTCTCAACACCGCTAAGTGCTAGATAGAGCCGACCCCACAAGAAAGCATAAACAGTGAACACTATCAACATTGTGTTGAAGTAGTAGCCAACTGTCGTGTAGAAGAAAGAGAGCATTCTGAAAAAATCCAGCCTGTGACCCAACCTGTAAACGTCTCTGCTCAATGCTTGCTCGCCATTACCACTGGCTACTTTGGCTTCAAACATGGATATCTGATTCAAACCCACATCTCTTCCTTTTCCTACCTGAATGTATTCGTGGTGAGTCACGTTCCCACCTCTTAAAGTGCAGTTGAATCCAGCGAATATATCCTCACTGATGTTTATAACTCTTGAGGCCTTGCTTATTCCTCCCCGAGGGACGAACCAAAACCGATCAAACACATCCGGATGACCATAATGCATCCTCACTTTCAGCGGGTTGGCAAGAACTCGCTGCCCTAAGGTCACAAAACTTGTTTCTTGAGAAGACATGAACCAGGCGAGTGAAGACACGGAACCAGTGAAAACTTTCTCACGGACTCCAAGAATAGTAGGCTTCCTAATCCCATAGTTACTCTTGAAAGATTCCAACAAATTCCTCATCTTAAGTGCCTCCTCAAAATGGTTATCTTGATTCATATCAATGGTCTGAATCGCATCACCTCGTGTAAATATTATAGCATGGTTTTGGTTCTCCGGTTTCCCCTCGCCAAGCTTCAATGGCCCTGGCAGTCTAATTCTATAGATCTCCACCTCTCTCTGAAGCTGTTGATCAAATTTCACAAGAACCGAGTAGTACTCGGTCTCACTTCCCAAGATAACCTCATCAACATATGCAATACGAAGGGCCTCATGCTTCTTCATCAGGAACAGAATCTCCTCAGCTCTATGGTCTCCTTTGGCTCTATGCTGTCCATAAACTTGGCATGCCACAACATACGTGAATTTCATCATAGCACTCCCATACTCAGAGCCTTTAAGCAAATGGCTTATACCACTAGCCATTCTGCTAATTTCCTGAGAAGGTGTTGGTTGCAGTATGTTATCCCCACCATCAGTTGTGTAGTAAGAACGCTGCTGCTCAGGAGCAATCTGAGTTCCCATCCTGATGTCCATTTCAGAAGCAGAATCAAGAAAGGCAAGCTTCTTCAAGGCACTATAATAATACATCATCCCTCTCACTGTTCTAGACAACGTCTGTCCTCTATATGAAGCCCAGAGGCGAAGATCCCTAACCTTCTTTGACCAAATTTCATTCTCATTCTCCACTCCCTCTCTACGCATCCGCTCCACAAAATTCACCCATTCATCTTCATATATCTTTTGAAGGTAGAACAGGGTGGAGATTCCATCCTCATTCTCAGCTCGGAGCATTTCTTGTCGATACATCACTTCCTCATCATAGTAAGGAGTCAACACACTGAAAGCCAACATTTTCTCTACACTGGGAGCCTGAGGCATGTTCATAAAGAGAGAGTTGCTGAAGAAAGCAAGACGCTCTCTGGCCTCAAGATTCTTTGGCACATTGTGCATCGGATCTCTAGAAGTAAGAATTGTATGGACCCGCCTTATCTGCCTATAAAAGAAAATATCAGTCACAGGAGGGAGATTAATGGCATTGACAAACAGCAGTTCCGTATCTGCCTCCAAACTAACGGGCGCCAAGCCAAGCTGCCTCAACTGCGGAGTGCTCCTCCTGATTCTTGGAAGTTCCCATGCGCAGAGTTGATACAGAGCTTGCAGAATATTCACAATCCGGAACACTTTCTTCTCTGGCTCCATCAGACGCTCAAGAAGTGATATTAGCCTGTCATGAACACGGAGCAGCACTGTCAGCTTATATACGTCAGTCACCTTTCCAGTTTCCACGTTTTCATCAATCTCCGTGAACAGCTTGTTCAGTATGGACTCTTCCTCCGTGCCATTTTTAACAATTTTCAAAACCACAAATTTGATGCTATCAAAAGCTTCCATCACAGCACAACGCCTGTACTCACTACTACAGATTTTCGACCAAAGCCAGCGATCAGGAGCATCACAGAGCTCGTTCGCCTGGCTTAGCGCAAGTAGGAGCTCATTGCAAAGAAGGAAACACGGCCAACGAATAACCTGAATATTCCAGCAGTTAGGCGGCAACTCAAGCAGCTCAACCTCCCTGTCACTGATAAGGTCTTCCTCCCTAAACGTGAGTATGATCTCATTCCATAACAGCGCAAACCAAGTTGCTTCCACTTGATTAGATTCGATCTTGTTGAAAGGCTGACCAATCCCATACCGCAACTTCAGCCGGTGAATAGCGTCACGAACCTTCTTAAGCACCGTTGCTTTAGGGCTCAGAAGAGTCTCTTCAGGTTTCAGGTTGAACTGCATAGCACTTGAGAAGAACTGAAACCTGAGTCTCAGCTGCTCAATGTTCCGGATCTCCCCCAAGTGTGAAAACAGACCAATCGTTGCACCTACAAGGGACGAATATATCGAGTACCAAATCTGCAAATCCATCAGGTAAACCAATAGAACAGGGAGCCAGAGCATCCCCACCGCTATTCTATGAGTACTACCAAAAAACTCGTGCCAATTATACGTCGCATTCTCTAGGTTCAGTAGTGCCCTAGTCGGAGGAATCAGAGGCTTGATTTGCAAGTAGTAACTGAATATGAATTTCGTAGCCAATACAACGATCCAAAAGATTGAGTACTTAATATTGTCCATCAAGCCTTCCCTCATCCCACGGCCAACAAAAGTCTTGCTGTAGAACCACCAAGTCAGTAAGTACACAAATCCAAAATTCAGCTCCTCCACCCAGTTCCTTATCCAGGGAACAATAAACAGCACAAGAGCCAGCAGCTCAGGCGTCACATAGACGAAAACTACCTTGAGAAACACGACAATCCTCTCGTCTGCAGCTCGAGACCAACGACCATCCGCGTTTTTCTGCCTCCAGATCCTTGCGTAGAAGACCGAAAACAAAACCGTCCATGCCACAGCCACAAAGAACTTCAGAATCAGTCTCACGAAAAGCCAGAACGTTTCTCTGCTCACCAGACTATACTGAGTACTAGCGTCCAGCACTGACTGGAGCAGCCTCAATCCCGCCCACGAGATGAAAACTGTCAACAATGCAACCTGCAAATCGAAATCTTTATTTAGATTCAACTCAAAACACACTTATACAGTATATAGGAAACGGTTTTAGACCTCAACATCACGGCTTTGCCATGGATACTTGACATCACTCGTAGCGACGATGATAGCTGCCTGCAAGTAGAGAAGGAGTAGAATCCATAACCGGTCAAAGCTTCTGTAGACATTCCAGAACGATCTCTGCTCCACAAAGCCAGTCTTCCCCACTCTACTGCTTTTGGGCGTGGTGTCGAAGAAGTTACTGGAGTAGTCAAGAGGCCATTTCAGGCTCTTCAAGGCTCTCTTGCTCCAGAAATACTCGTTAATGTCATCGTAATTTCTCCAAGCGGAGTGCGGCTTCGTCCCGTTGTTGCTGCTCTCAACCTCCGTCTTAACCGTTTTGTAAATCGGCATCACCACGCTCTTTAGAAAGGCGCAATGACCGGAGAAGGAAGGCCAGTAAGGCATTCCGGTCATATCGTCGAACTCTCCGGCGAGGACTTTGTTGAGCTCCATAGCCATGTGGTGGAATATGTAGCAGAGACACTCCGGCATAAACCGGAGATTCGCCGATTCTCCCCAAATCAGGAGATAGAGAGCTACGTAGAGAAGCTCGCGGCGGAGATTCAAAACGACGTTGGTTTGATGACGGCTGTGGACTGGGCTGGTGACGTGGCATCTCACTCCGAGGAAGGAGCACCAATTGGTATAGTTTTTGAGCAGCTTCTTCCGAAATCGCCGGAGGACGGTGGGATCGAGGCCGTCGGGGTGACGTGGCGGAGGCTGGAGCCGCATTTGGGAATTGGCCAGGTGGAGGACGAGATTCTCGCGCTGGTTCCGGACGTTGTCGATTTGGAAACCGAAGAGAAGACCGAGCCAGTCCATCAAGTCCATGCGAGTTGTGAAATCGACGAACGGCGGTTTCGGAAGGTCTCCGACGATTCTAAGCGCCGCCGCCGCCGCTCGAACCTCCGGGTACCTTAGCGACGGGTGCTCCGTTACGAAATCGTGGATTGGAATGATGTTGTATACATCCTGCGACGGCGCGTGAAGCTGGTCACGGTCACGCCCGGTGGGCCGTGGCCTGAAGCTCATTTCCGGCTAACGGTTTCTTTTACTTGGAATCTTTTTCAAAATAATTTCATCTTTTTTTCCTTTTCGTTTCTTCGAGTTTTCAAAGACTCTCATGAAGCGAAAACTGTGGATTAGAGAGAGAAATAATTATGATATTGCTAAAAAAGTAAAAGAGATAATGACGTGTGCCGCGCTGTACGAATAATAGATGCTCTTTACATTACAGATCGTTTGATTGGTGAGAAGCTTTAATTATAGATGTGATCGGACGGTGGATATTAGGTGGACCGAGCGTCTACGAAATGGAGGCGTGTAGGGTTAGTGAAGTGGTAAGACACGTGCGACTACACGCGTGTCAGGAATTCGAGAGAGAAACACTGAGTTCGAGAGAGTAACAACAAGACAAAACTGCATTATGTCCGTTAGATATCGTGCTCGTCGCCGTGGGCTTGAAAACGGCGCCGCTTGCATGAGGATAACAAAATTAGAAATGGTGTAAACGACGCCGCATTAGCAAGGATTAAGGATAAACTGAAAATAAAAAGAGGCGTAATTACTAACTAGTGATGGTGCTTAATGAATGAAATGAAAGTGATGTCACTTTTTACGTTATCTGTTACTAGTCTTTTAGAAAATGTTATAAACGTAATGAACAAAAACTCTTTTGCTAATCTCATGGTGACATCGACGTATTGAATATGACAGTTGAATAATCAAAAAAAGTTTTGAGGAAAAAAAGTTAAAGAATCACGTTCTTAGTTGGATTTTGACCTCAAAAAGAACAAACCTTTAGGCCCCCAATTAATATCGAATCTTTTGTCGTTCCATTTGTCATCTTTGTATAGTACAATCTTTCAAACATTATAAGATTCAAGACCATAACTTTATGCTCTTCCCAAAGATAAAAAGCTTGTTCTTTTTACCTGTCTGGCATCCATATGCATTAGTAAAATATGATTACATTAGACTCATGATCTTCATGCTAAGGGTCCCTTATACTAATATCCAAATTAGACATGGCAGAATATAAATTTGTTTATAAAACCATGTCAGAACTAACAAACTGAAAAAAAAACAATGAATATAAATTTAAACTAAGGATTGTCTTCTTCTTGTGTACAGATTTGCTTTCATTAATCTGAGAAATGGTGAAGGAAATGAGAAGGCGTTAGAACTAAATGGAACTTGCATGGGAAATTGAGAGGAAGTGAGCTTGTGGTGAAGATGGCTAAAGATAGAGAAGATCAGAAAAAAATACTATTTTTTTACTGACTTTAATGGTTGTGAACGCTGTCTAATTGTCTCTAGCCAATCATCACGCCTCGGGTGGCACCGTTGATGCTCGTCTATGGATAAAATCATATATGCCTGGGCCTTCGGATACATGAATTTCCTCTTGCTATTCTTTCTTGTTCTTTGATAACAAAGTAACTTTTGTCAGGTTGTCGTCTGAAAGATGGCCAGCCTGATGGTCGGAAGACAGCTCCAAACAATACCAACGTTTCACTTAAGAGTTCCATTGCAACGAGGATCGCATTTTGGGTTACGTTCGCTTCATAATCATTACCATCATCATTTGATGACTGGCCCACTATACAGAGAACTCAATGATATATGTAATTCATGGAATTGGAGAACAGAGGCGTTGGCACGAGGCTTAGAGCATCCTCAGTGTGAGAGAAGCATATGATCGGTTCTGGAGAACCTCGAAAAAAAAAAAGTTGAGATACTCTTAGCACATTTGTCATTCAATGTATTTTTATGACTCAAAATTTAATTGTATTGCAACTTAAAATATTATAATTCTGAGATACATGTGGATGCTCTTATGAGATAACCAAGGAAACAAAGGGGAGCAAGTCTAAAGATAAACTAACAGAAAAAAAAAAAAAAAAAAAAAAAAGAAAAAAGATATAACTAACAAGTCTAACATTCATTAAACTAATCATACTTTAGTAAGCTTTTAAAAGGTTGAGGTTGGCTAATTCTTCTTCTAGGTTGAGCAAACTGCTTTTTTTAACACGCCACTGAATTTGATAAATGTTTGGCAACATAAATATCTCTCTGTTTGACCCAAAAAAGAAAGTTTTGTTTTTAGAAAATCAGATTTTTTTTAGAGGAAAATCAGAAGTTGAGTACGTTCATATATGCATATCAACTTGTTAGATAAAAAGGTGAACCATAAAAAAAGGTAAGATATAAAAATAACGTAAGAAAGTTTACTAAATACATATATAATAGATGTTGATAACGAAATACAAATTCAATTTAAATATGTATTTGATAACATAGGATGAAAAAAAAAAAAAAAAAAATCACGTTAGAAAAAAACAACTCATCGATCAACACAAATGCATGTTTCCTAAGAAAAACCGCAAGAAAAAAACTCAAGGGTTTACAATAAAAAAAGGTAAATGTCGTTAACTAAAATCCAGGTTGTAGGACAGCCACTTCCTAGGGTATCAGCAAGAAACCACCGTATGAGAAACTCGGTTGTGTGCGGAGTTTCCATAAAACGTCACCACAGTGGCCCATCGTTAGGTTCTGTCACAAAAGGTTCCGACGAGAGCCCGTTTCTTCATAACGGTACATTTGGGAGGTTCGGTGGGAAGTTTGTGCCGGAGACATTAATCTCTCACTTGGGAGATCTTGAAGACGAATTTAATTTTGTTTTGAACGATCATGAATTTCAGGTTGGCCGAAAACCCAAGGGTTCCTCCGCAAGGTTCGTCCACTTATCGATTAAACTTATACTCACATTGATTAAACTTATCGATCGCCACTCGCCAGCCAAATATGTATATCGCACAGCAAAATATTAAGCAAACATGTTATAAATATTTACTAAAACATGATTACTGATTAAATGTTTGATTTTATGCGTGCTTTTAATTATAACAAGGAGGAGCTTACCACAGCGTTAAAAGACTACGTAGGAAGAGAAACGCCTCTCTACTTTGCCGGACTTTTAACCGAACACTACAAGAACCTAGCTCGAACCACCGAAGGAGGAGGTGGACGAAACGGTGGGCCCGAGATCTTTCTAAAAAGGGAAGATCTTAGCCACTGTGGGTCCCACAAAATAAACAACGCTCTCGCTCAGGCAATGATCGCCCGGCGGCTTGGTTGCAGCCATGTGGTGGCCGCCACAGGAGCCGGCCAACATGGGGTCGCCACGGCGGCTGCATGTGCGAAGCTGTCCTTGCAGTGTATTGTTTTCATGGGAACCACTGATATGAAGAAACAATGTTCTAATGTACACTCCATGAAATTGCTTGGTGTTCAGGTAATGGTAATGACTATTTAGACTGACTCATATCGTGCTATGTTGCATGGTAACGGCGGAATCAAAACGTTTCCGAAATTTTGTTTGATTTCGAGATTGATGAGGCTTGTTCAAGATATATGATATATCTCACAACAGCAAAGCATTCATACAAATGGAACATAAAA
The DNA here is from genome assembly GCA_902728155.2 of Microthlaspi erraticum. Taxonomy (NCBI): domain Eukaryota; kingdom Viridiplantae; phylum Streptophyta; class Magnoliopsida; order Brassicales; family Brassicaceae; genus Microthlaspi; species Microthlaspi erraticum. Next base: position 19,768 of record CACVBM020001362.1, on the reverse strand, counting down.
TTCCATTTTTTTGGAACATATATTTCCTTTTAAATACTTATTTTCATAGGTGAAATCAGTGGAAGGAACATTCAAAGATGCGAGTTCAGAGGCGATTCGAAATTGGGTCGAAAATATAGATGTCGCATACTACTTATCGGGCACGGTCGTAGGACCGCACCCGTGTCCGGTAATGGTATGCGAGTTTCAATCCGTGATTGGGAAAGAGACAAGAAGGCAAGCGAAACAACTATGGGGTGGTAAGCCCGATGTGTTGGTGGCTTGTGTGGGGAGTGGCTCAAACGCATTGGGATTGTTCCATGAGTTTGTTGGAGATGAGGATGTGCGGCTAGTTGGAGTCGAGGGGTCAGGGCTCGGTTTAGATTCAGGGAAACATTCAGCTACTTTGGCCGTTGGGGATATTGGTGTATACCATGGTACGATGAGCTATTTATTGCAAGATGATCAAGGGCAGATACTTAGACCACACTCCATAGGAGTAGGGTAAGTCAACATGAAGTTCTAACATTACTTGCATTGCACGTCTGACTGTCAAAAGAAAAAAGTTTTATCACATGCAAATCACCTCTCGTAATCGATTATGAATCGATCTGGTGGAACCGTACTTTGTCCCTGGCCAACGGTTGGATAACCAAATTTTTTTAATTATTTTGCTAAAATTTGGATAACCAAATTCATTTTGTTATTGTTCTGAAGTAATAAGCTTCACATAAGCTTGATTATCTGGTCGTAGGTTAGAGTATCCCGGAGTTGGACCAGAGATTAGCTTCCTGAAAGAAACTGGAAGAGCCGAATTCTACACGGCAACAGACCAAGAAGCCATTCAAGGTATTCTCTCTTTAATATTAGTTACTAGTGATGTTTTCTTTTCAATCCTCACAAGAATTGTCATTTACTTATAAACAATCTTTCTATCTTGTCGTTTGTAGCGTGTATGCTATTGAGCAGATTGGAGGGAATAATTCCAGCATTGGAGGCGTCCCATGCGTTTGCTTTCCTCGACAAACTCGTTCCTACTCTGGCTGATGGTGCCAAAGTGGTCGTGAATTGCAGTGGCCGTGGCGACAAAGATCTGGACACTCTCATCCAACGAGGCATGGTCTCTTCTCTGTGTTGACTCAACGAGATGACACATTACACTTGAACTCTTTTAATAACTATTATTGTAAAACAACTGTTCAACTCAACAAATATTGTCTTTTGTTGGAAATTAACCCCAAATGGGGTTAGGTGGAGTCGAACTCCAGATGAGATGGATGCAGAGGTGTGCAACCACTGGGGCACTTGCTCCTCTCGTAATCACTTATCTATAAATAGTCTTTTCATGATGGATTTTTTTTTTTGCTTATAACTGCTTATTTTTACAAACAACTGCATCTTCTAGCAATTATGTTTGTTAAATTGATACATTTTTTTTCGTTTCAAGAATCACTACCTCTCCATATTTTTTGCTACATTGTCTTTGAATCCATAAATGTTTACTGGTTGTCCCAGTCCCCCTCTAACCAGTGATCAAGCTCTCTAAGCGAGAGTTCTTTTGTTGTGGCCTTTTTGTGCATATTTTCGAATTCCTAAAGTTTTTGTTGATGTTGATTATAGGTTAGTGGAGAATCCAGTTCCGCTATTAGCCATTTAACTGTTGACCCTTTTACATAAATCGGTTAAGTTTTGACACTTGTACATACACTTGTACACAAGTCACTAAGAGGTCTATGCAATTATTTTTTACTACATTTCTAGTCTCATAAAGTTTGAGTCTGGCTGGACAAAAGTCTTTAATCATATATGTGGCAGATTTATAGTGATTTGTCTTTTCATTTACATCAAAAATATCATATTTGTTTTGGAGAATTTGGTTTTAAGCCCAACAAACCAATTAACCATCCAGAAATCTCCCTTTCGTTTCTTCATATCAGTACCATTCAGTTCAACTTCAGTATTAACCGCATCAGTTAAACTATTATTTTGATAGTCATGAGTGAATATCGAACATGTTATTTGTAATGTGACATAAAAGAAAAGAATTGAAATTTCATGCTAACCTTGATTTTGCCATTCTTTTTCGTATTTTCCAAGAAGTTAATATACCCTTCGGTCCACCTATTTATTGGCAGCTCCGTGATAGTAACATAATTGTTGAGTGGACATATTTTTGCTACTCCATTGGTTGTGTAGCCATCACTCGTGAGCATAAACACACCGTTGAAGTCATGGAAAAATGAATAATTGTCGTGATTTCTTTTTACCTCAAATACATTTCTGAATAAAATATATTCTCTGTTTTTCAATAAGTGGTTTTTAGATTTTTTTTTTAACAGTTTCTATAAAAAAAAATAGAAACTGTTTTTTATTAATAAATAAGTTTTTTTTTACAAATCAAGAAAAAACAAATTATATTTTGTTGTTTTGACTGTTTGAATTATATAGAGTCTTAGTTGAATTGTATTCGAGTTGATGATAAAATATGTTTTGTTTTTGAAAAAAAAAAATGAATTCTTAATTTATGTGCATAAGTAAAAAATGCGGAGTATATATGCATTTAATTTCAACTTTTGGTTAAATTTGCTGAAAGACGAAGGAGTGTTTTTGATATCATGCTTATTTGCCTAAACTATTTTAGCCATTTTTTGTTTGTTTCAGTTTATGCAGTTCTTTTGTTTTTTGGTAAATTTTTTCGTTCTTAAATGGTTTTTCTTTTACAGTTAAACTTATTACATCCCATCATTAGCCTGATTTTTTGTTGCCTGCACTAGGGGGAGTGATAAACCACACGCGCGCGTGTAAAACCTTAAAAACCACTCGGAGCATACAGCTTTTATTCCATACGGTTAATCCCATTTTCTAGCAAGTTTTTATCACCGTCCATATATCTCAGAATATCAAAAATGATTACGTGGCATCAATCCATGGTCTCATTGCTTTTGTTTACCTTGTAAACGAGCACAGACAAATGAAATCGCGCGCACGAGGTTGTCTAAAGTTACAGACGGTTTGAGGGTAAATAAGTCAATTGTGCCACCCAACTTGCAGCGGAAGAAATATTCTCACGTGACATGCACACGCACATCATACACAGTCACACACACCCTCTCTCTCTCTCTCTCTCTCTCTCTCTCTCTCTCTCTCTCTTAATTAATGCGACATTTTGAAACTTTTCTTTTTCTGTTGGTCACTGTTTCTTCCTTCTTCCCTCCCCCGAAATCTCGCTGCAGAGAAAGATTTTCTGGGTAAGAGCAAATTTGTTCGAATTTTTCTGGGTTTATGCATTTCCGTTTCTTTTTTCTCTTTTAGATTCTTATTTTGCAAGTTTTCCTCCATGATTTAATTTCTCATTTCACCCGACTATCTACAAAATCTCTTCCACCTTTACAAGTTCCGTTGCTGATATTCTTTTCCCCAAATAAAAAGTTAAAATCGTCATAATCGTTTCGTTGATACTGTTGCTTCTGTGTCTCCCACGCGCGTGTCAGAAAGCGCGTGTGTTTTCTTGTTAATCCCACACACACACAGTGACAGCTTTTTTTCAAATATATTCTCCAGGCAACAATTGATTTTCCCCTTTAACAGTTCCCTTTTCGGCTCACCCAGAAAAGTGACGTATTTAATTCTGCAGGAAACGATGTTCGTGAAACGGAATCCGATCAGAGAAGCTTCCGCCGGGAAATACTCTCCGCCGCCACCGAGTGTCAATGGTAAACTGAAGCAACTGTTTCTCCGTTTCGATCCTCTCGCTTTAATTTCTCCTCTAATTCTTCGTTTCTTCTCTCTTATTTTTCGTACAGTTGCGGTCGCGCACATACGAGTCGGATCTTACTACGAAATCGATTCCTCGATTCTCCCTCAGCGATCGCCGGAGCAGCTTAAATCGATCAGAGTCGTCATGGTATTAACGGAGACTCTGTTTTTTTTCCACCAGACGGATTTCGTTTTCTTCTTCTGGGTTTTTAGACTGATTTCTGCTTTTCGCTCTGGGGAAATTTTGGCAGGTCGGCAAAATCACGGTGCGCGACGTGTCTCTCCGATACCCGAGCATGAACTCGCTCAGATCGCATTTCGATTGCATCCGTAACAGCAAGCTGAATCGGAGTAACTCGGGTAGTCTTCTTCCCGTTTTGGACGAGAGCCATGTGGTGTCATCGGAGCTAGCTGGGGATTTGCTTTACAGAAGAATCGCACCTCACCATGTTTCCGTGAACAGAAATTCGTGGAGTTTCTGGGTTTCTGCTGCTGCTTCTCGCAGGAACAATCTCTCACGCAGGGAACCGATTTCTCAACCGGCGAACAATACTAGACTCGGTCGCGCGGCTTCACCGGTGGGAAAGTGCTGGTCTGAGCTCAGATCGAGAGGAATGGTCAAGTGGGGGAGGAGAATTCGCGTGCGGTACCAGAGCCGGCATAAGGAAAGTTCTAGACTGAAAGAGGAAGAGATGTGCAAGGAGGAGACGGAGGAAGACGATGGGAATGAAACTGATAATAGACCGGAGAAAGACGATGGAAGCCGTAAAAGAAAGTTGATTGAATCGAGGACTGAGAGACTCGCTAAGAGGGCCAAGGTATCTGATGATAGTGCTGAGAAGAAGAAGGAAAACCAAATCGTGGTCTATACGAGGAAATCAGCCAGGGAATTTATTGACCGATGGTCTGTCGAGAGGTAAGAACACATTTTGATGATCTCTGAGATTGAATTTGCACTTTGCTTCATCAGATATATACAAGATTGATGATTTTGGAATTTGATTGTGGTTAATGAAGGTACAAACTAGCAGAGAGGAACATGTTAAAAGTGATGAAGGAGAAGAATGCAGTGTTTGGCAATTCCATACTCAGGTCAGAGTTGAGGTCAGAAGCGAGGAAGCTGATCGGAGACACGGGTCTGTTGGATCATCTGCTTAAGCACATGGCAGGGAAGGTGGCTCCTGGAGGTCAAGATAGGTTCAGGAGAAAGCACAATGCAGATGGAGCGATGGAGTATTGGTTGGAGAGTGCTGATTTGATTCACATAAGGAAAGAAGCAGGAGTTGAAGATCCTTATTGGACTCCTCCACCTGGTTGGAAGCTTGGTGATAATCCTAGTCAAGATCCTGTCTGTGCTGGCGAAATCCGTGAGATCAGAGATGGATTAGCTAGCCTCAAAAGGTAAAAAAACCAACTATATATCAAATTGGTTATGTGATCTTAGTCTCAAATTGTTTACTCATGATGTCTGTGTTTTGGTCTTGAGAAGAGAATTTGAGAAACTCGCTGCAAAGAAGGAAGAGGAGGAGCATCTTGTCATGACTACACCTAATTCTTGTGTTACTACTCAGAACGATAATCTGATGACTCCGGCCAAGGTAAAGAGCTCGAAACAATAACTGATATATCTATCTTGTCACTTGTGATCATACTGTTTAATGCTCTACATCTCTGCTGTTTCATCTCAGGAAATGTACGCTGATCTTCTGAAGAAGAAGTACAAGATTGAGGACCAACTAGTGATAGTTGCAGAAACATTGCGTCAAATGGAGGTATACATAATACATATCCTCTTCCTGCTAGCTGAACCATTTACTTATATGTTAAATCTTCGAAATGTACAAACTTTGCTTTGTAAATGATATATATTTGTCTATTATATGAATGCAAATGCAGGAAGACATGGGATGGCTTAAGAAAACAGTAGACGAGAGCTGTCCTAGAAAGCCAGACTCAACAGAGACTCCTCTGCTACTCGAGGATTCACCACCAGAAGAAGTGAAAGAGGTGAAGAAGGGGAGAAACCAAATCACAGAGTCACCTCAAAACAGAGGAAAGGGAAAGAAACATGATGGACAAGAACAAGAACGATCACCACTCTCGCTTATAAGCAACACTGGCTTCAAAATCTGCAGGCCTGTGGCGAGTTTCTCATGGCCCAAACTTCCTGCTCTTGCCGCTGCCACTGGTGATACTGGTTCTGGTAACAGTGTTGCGTTTGCTTCTTTGCCAAGTCACCGTCCATCGCCTCCTTATCCTGTGAAGCCACTTGCAGCTAAGCGTCCTCTCGTCTTGCCTTTTCCCTTCACCACCAATTCCCCACAAATCTCTTCAGCCTTTGAACAGTGATTTGCATCGGATCTTATTTCTCCTGCAACTAAGATCTCATGTGAATTGGTTGGTCTCTTCCATCAAAGGTATTTACAACTATCACTTATTATAGGTTTTCAAGTACTGAAAGAAGAAAAGAAAAAGACACTATTCTTATTTGGAATAATTTGCAGTTTTGACAAATTTTCCTCTTTACTTTAGGGGTTTTTAAGTATATTTAGAGAGGTAATTTGAATCGGCTTATCAGACTGGGATCTGTTTCTGTACTACTGAACAATTTTTATATGATAAAGTTTATATATACTTATTCATTTTGCTGCTGTTTTTTTATTTTGAGAAACTTTGAATCACGTCGATTAACTCTTGTTCGTTGACCTATAAAAATGGCAAAATTATAGTTAATTTGACAACTACATATCACAAGTAGGTATTTGAATCACATTAGACGAATCATTTGTTTAAGATAATCGAGGATGAGAGGAGTTCCAAACTTCCTCTAGAGCCGGAACGGAGCAGACCAACTAGCTGTATACATGTGTTTGACCATCTTATTTTAATCACTATATGAACTATATTTAATTTCAATCTATGTTCATACTCTCAATTTTCAAAGAAAAACCAGTTTTCAACGCGAAGACAACTGTAGGGCTTTGCCTTGTGTGCCAAGGGGACAAATAAACAAAGTTTTCATTGCTTAATCAAAGATTTTATATCATATAATAACTACATCTTAGTGTTATGTGAGAAAAAAATAATGTTAGTGTTCTGGAAACCGGTTTAGATGGTCTTTTAGGTGCTACGCCACCACTCTTTTCATTTTGAATCGTATAAAACCATTTTTCTTCTTCTTAAATTTATCAAATAAAAGACAAGATAGACTAGGCCTAGACTTTATGTGCATAAATGATATACTACATTTTGGAAATGTAATTTTATAATTTACAGCAAATGTTAATATTCTAAAACAATTTTGTTTCTCTTTACAAACATGTTAGTCTTGTCTTCCATAGTAAAATTTCTCTCATTTACTATTTTCTTTCCTTATTACTTCTATGGTTTTCGTTTTTCAACATTTGTCTTTTGACTTTTCCCATCCAATGTGATCGTTTAATTAGGGTTAAAAAGGTTACTTACTAGTATATATACATGTACATGTTGTAGGATGATGTATTCTCATTTTCTCACGCAAGAAGAGTCTAACCATCTTTTCAAAATCTTCATGCTCAAGCATTTTATTATCCTAACTTTAGCGATAAATAATCCCACTAAAATGGACGAATAAGAATCTCGATTATTTTTTAAAATATTCACAATTCTCTTCGGGACCAAACATCTTGAAATGTAGAATATAGATAGAATAAAAAGATGGTAGTGGGTTTTGATTATTGCAACGACAAAGATTAAATTAGCATCTAGAGTTTCAAATGTGAGATTGTTCAACCAAAATATTTAAAATTGTATGGTGGAAATTATATTGATAAACTTCTGAAAAAATAAAGCATATCTTCTAATTAACCAGCTACATCTAGTCACACACATATATATACACACACACGAATAAAACCTATTTGGAGCACCAATCGAAACTAAGTTGTATCCTAAACATTAACATTCATAATCATCAATCATCCATATATAATCACCATTTGGGGGTCATTAAATGTCTCTAGAACTTCCGGTGTTTGACATTTCAAAGCCACTAAGCGAGTCATCGTTGACGTCACTACAAGATGCTTGTAAGGAGTGGGGTTTCTTCTACGTGACCAACCATGGCGTCTCCGGCGACATGTACCAGAAACTCAGGCGATTCTCCGGCGGAGTGTTCGAGCTCGGAGACGAGGAGAAAATGAAGATGGGTCCGTCTAATTACACTCCCCGTTTCATTGCATCTCCTTTCTTTGAAAGCCTCCGTGTCTCCGGTCCCGATTTCTATGCTTCGGCCAAATCTTCCGTTGGTGCTTTTACCGACAAAGCTATGGATGAAGAGTTCAGGTATACATATACACATTACGTATATCATGTATTCATGTTTATATCAAAATATTTAAATGAAATGCTTGTTGACATTTTCTTTGGCAATTCCCAAAACGATCTCATTTAATGGCTTGAATTAAAAACCAGTTAAGGTGCCTTCTCAACTAATTTACATGCAATCCACGTATTGCTTATTGCTCACATTTTAGTACCATATCTTTTATAAAATGGAAAATATCAGATTGTACTATGTGACTACTATCTCGTTTTGATCATAAAGTTATTTACATAATTCAGTTTATTGTTTCCTAGAGAATGTTCATGCATATAGTTTTTCAAAACAGCAACTCCTCAATTTTTTTAAAAAGAAATGCATCAATAAACACTTTTAGAACAGTATTGTGATAATATATATAGGAATGTCAAACGAAAACCAAATGCATTTCCAACTGTATTGCTCACTCTTTATTTGCATTCTCTTTAAGCATTTATGCATGCACTCATATATTCTTTTTGTTTTTGTGATACATAAAGTAATTAAATAGTGAAAGTTAAGGATGTTGTGTTCAATTGTGTTAAGTTTATTTGTGTAGGACCCCGTACTAATATGGTTTGTTCAAAATCACTTCAGATTTGTAAAATTTCAAGATCGGTTCTCTAGTTTATTGATAAAAAAACCACTGAAATTCAAGACAATAATAACTATAGTTGACCGGTCCAACTTGAATCTACTTAAGTAGGTTCTACGTAAATCATGTTAAAGTAGACTTAGAATATGTCCTCCATCACATTCTTAGTGAAAGTTAAAAGATTATAACTTGACACCAAAGCAAATTAATGATTAATATGACTAGTAATGTGATCTTCTTATCGTTTTAATGTTAAAGATATGTACTTTTCTAGCGGTTTGATGAAAGAATATGGAGAAAAGATGACGGAACTATGCGAGAAAATCATGAAAGCCATTCTTGCCAGCTTCAGTGACGATCTTCATCACAAATATTACGAATCTGAATTCGGAAACTGCCATGGATACTTCAGGATCAACAACTACACAATCCCCTTGAAAGAAGATCAAGAACAAGGTGAACAAGATGAAGATGAAGATGTGGAAGGGCTAGGAATGCACACTGACATGAGCTGCATCACAATCGTCGATCAAGACGACATTGGAGGTCTTCAGGTTCGATCCAGAGATGGGATTGGTCTGATGGATATAAACCCTAAACCCGAAGCTCTAGTGGTCAACGTTGGAGATCTATTGCATGCTTGGACCAACGGACGGCTGAGATCGTCCCAACACAGAGTTGTATTGAAACGACGTGGTTTCGTCGGTAATAGATTCTCCCTCGCTTTCTTCTGGTGTTTTGACGATGGCAAAGCCGTGTTTGCCCCTGAAGAAATCGTGGGAGGTTGTACGAGTATGAGGTTATTTCGGTCATTTGAGTGTGGGGATTATATGAGGTTTAGGGAGAGTAATGAGACAGGGAAGTTCGAGAAGGTTGGTCACACGGTCGAAGACTTTGCAGGAATTGAAAACTGTAACTAATTTTTTCTTTTTTGTTTTGAAATGACAAATTAATAAACTAATTATATGAAAGTATACACACTATTACAGCGACCACTAATTATATCATTTCAAAAGACAACTTGCTTGAATATTCTCTCATGTTTTTTTTAATTCTCTAGCCGATTAGTGGCCATAACGTAAACATTTGTAGTTTGCCTCCACAAATCTTAGCCACTATGTCACTATAATCTTCTAAAGAGAAACCCGAAGATATCACTGCATGAATCAGGTTCTTTTTGAAGTTGGTCAAGGTATAGCTAAACTTATCAAAGTTACTGAGAGCTTCTTCTGCCAACTTCCGTGATACTTGGGGAACCTGAGGAGGAGCATGAAGAAGAAAGGAGTTTAAAAACAAAAAGGGCCTTGTCTGTTTTGCTGTAACAACAACAACAACAAAAATTAGCAAGACCATCAATACAATACGTATCACCACCTCAGCACCCTTTCTAAGATAAGTTAGAATTGTTGTAAGCGCTTGATCAGTTACATATGGTACAACACCTATGATCATGTCCCTCATAGCTTCAAATACCTCCTTTGGATGATGCTCCCTAAAATACCAACATAAGTTCATCATCAATGTGTAACAACATCATGCATGAATCAAAAGAAATACAGTAAAAACTCTATAAATTAATACTCGATAAATTAATAACTAATTTTCTGGTCCCAAACTAAATTTTTGATTCAAATTATCTTTCTATAAATTAATAATTCACTAAATTAATAAAATATCATGGTTCTAACATTATTAATTTATAGAGTCCTACTGTAAACTATTGAGGATAATAAGTACGTCAAGTTAAAAAAAGAATCAAACATATGCATAAAATTATTGGCACGTACCTTATAGTGGTAAGGAAAGTCTGAGGAAGCTTCGCAAGAGGTTGATAATAACAAAGTCCAACCGGAATCCTCCATAGGTCGAGCTCATCAAAATTTCGAAGGATGTATATCCTTTTCTCATACGAGGGGCTAGATATGTCATCAAGCCCCTCAAATGATGATGCCATTATAATGAATACATCCTGTCCATGAATAGACAAGAGTAAGCAACCAAACCAAACACCATAATGCCACATTTCCTAAAGAGAAGAAAAAACATGGGTAACAAGAACATGCCCTCAACTCTTGACGCGTAAAAGGAAAATGCGGAGATGTGAAATACATGGCCTCAGTGAGGCAGGCAGCGGCTGCAACTCTCACGTCGACGTCTTCGTGGTTTAAGATATCTTCCTTGGTTAATACTCTCATCGATTTAAAGAGTACGAACCAATATAAGTCAAACTCCGGTTCCATCTCCGCTTTTTGTAGCTTTAACAGGCACTTGGAAATGTTCTGCATGCAAGAGGAATAATATTCAATTATAGGGCTCCCCAAAATCACAGCCGCATTTAACAGATTCAAGAAAACCAGTCCATATACAATGGTAGGGCATCAAAATATTATTACAGATAGTACAAAATGATTGACACAAGTGTCCAGGAGCTTACTTCAAGGATCTTAAGAAGCTCAGCGGCTGAAGAAGGCGGGACGACAAGTGAGTAGCTTGAGTGGTAAGTAAGAGTAATTCAGAAGTTATAAAAGTACCTGATAGTGCTAAGGAAAATCTCGAACATCTCAAAAAGAAGAAAATTACACTCAAGTCCGACCATGACAGCCCAAGCGTTGACCTCATTAACAGATTGAAGGATGGAGATTCTTTTCTCATAGGAGGGGCTTGACATGTCATCTAGATTCTTAAATGATGATACAATCAAACTGAATATATCCTGTGCACGAATAGAGAAGAGAAGAGTAAGCAAACCAAACACTAACTATAAAGCCACCATAAAATTATCTATAACAAGTCAATGAACATGCCTCCAACGTGTCATGATGATAAGGAGGATCCGGACTAGTTAACTTTAACGTCTCACTGAGGCAGGCAGCGACTGCAACTCTCACGTCGACGTCGTCGTGATTTAAGAATTCGTCACCGACTATAGTTGATTTCAGCATTGTAGATAGTACAGACCGGTATAAGACCAGCTCCGATTTCTCAAGCTTTACCAGGCGCTTGTAGAGATTCTGCAGCAAAGGAATATTAACTTAAATGACTTTGCATCGAGAGAGAGAGAGAGAGAGAGAGAGAGAGAGAGAGAGAGAGAGAGAGAGAGAGAGAGAGAGAGAGAAGTTAACGGGGAATTGTCAAGGAGCTTACGTCAAGTATCTTAAGAAGCTCAGCGGGAAGGCGGGTTCATGAGTTGATTACGGGTGGTTTCATCCGCCATGACTTCCTTTCCTTCTACTTCTTCTCTCTCGTTCGCTCAAATTAGATCTATGCAAACCCTAGATTCGGAAACACAGACTTCTCAGCATCAAAATCACTGAACAAACCCTAGATTAGGACTGATATGCCTTGGAGAGGAAACTAAGGACAAGTAGCAGCAAAGACTCGTTTACAAAGAGAAGTTTTGCTGTTCAAAACTTTTTTTTACTATATAAATAATGACTTGTCGCAAAAGGGTTCTTTTGTAAATGAGAATTGGGATTGCAACTTTGTAATTGCTTTCGGTTTTGCTCGTGAGAGGACTGGAGATTACATTGTTTGTGGAAGATAAGTGTATTTACTAGATTGTTCTTGTCACACCAACCTGAAGAAAGTATCAACAAAATCAATTTTCTCATGTTGAGTGTATGCTTAGGATTCTTAGCTCTAACAAATGTAAGAAGAAGAAGAGCGAGTCACATGCATGAAGATTCAATCACAACTTTCAAACCAGATGACTTCGAATTCTCATTCTCATTCCTAATAACCAAAAGAGCTTCTCTGATGATTGATGCTAAAGAAATTCATTTTTTTTTTTGGTCTAATTGAATTGATTACGTAATGAAAGATTATGAGTATTGTGGCATGACACAGGATTATTGAGTGATATTATGCTAAATTGAAACCAACTAATTTCACAGTATAAAAAAATTAACAAACAATACATGTATAATGTAATATGTTTACAAAACCGTATATATGTACACAACAAGAAACCAAAGTCAAGACTCAAGACCACAAAGAACAACTACAATCATCATCATCACCTACCTTCTAAAATAGAGCTATTCCAAGACGAAAGAGACACAGACAGAGATTGAAGCCTGACCTGCTCTATCGTCGGATGCGACGAGCTTCCATACCAAAACTCCGTCGAGCTTCCACGAGACCCCATCTTCCTCAACATCCAAGACTCAACGTCTTCACTACTCTCCGCCTCAAAGATCTCACCTTTCTCACCTTCAAACACTTGCACCACCTGCCTCATCGACGGTCTCTTCCCCGGATCAGGATGTGCACAAAGCAAACCAAGCTGCAAAACCCTCTCAGCCTCATCACCACCTTCCGTCGTCACCACCATCCTTGCATCCAAACCTCTCGCAATCTCACCTCTCTCCAACAACCCCCAAACCCAACCCACCAACGGATCCTTCCCTTCTTCAATCGGCCTCCTCCCACACATCACTTCAAGAACCAACACCCCGTAAGCAAAAACATCAGTCTGCGTCGACGCACGCCCTGTCTTAACCACCTCAGGAGCCAAATAGCCAGCCGTACCAACCACCCTCGTCGTCCTAACCGCTTGCTCGTGCCCATGCACACGAGCTAACCCGAAATCACTAAGCCTCGGGATCATATCTCTGTCAAGCAACACATTACTCGCTTTAATATCTCTATGCAGAACCTTAGACTCCCATCCTTCATGCAAATACAACACCCCTGAAGCAACACCTTTCAAGATCCGAATCCTCTCTTCACAGCTAAGCGTATGTCTCCTCCTCTCATCCTCCCCCTCCTCGAATATCCACCGGTCTAAACTTCCGTTCTCCATGTAATCATAAACCAACATGAAGCTTCCAACTTCCTTCTTGCACCAACCTCGTAAAGAAACCAAATTCCGATGCTTTAACCTCCCAAGACTCGAGATCTCAGCTACAAACTCTCTCATCCCGTCGCTACTCTCCTGCGAGATCCGCTTCACAGCAACTTCCACAGCTCCTCCTTGTAACAACCCTTTGTAAACTTTCCCATTCCCACCAACCCCAATCACATTCTTCTCATCAAACCCTTTAGTGCCTGACTCAATCTCCTCATACGAGATCCGGTGAGGCCAATACTCCATCTCCCAATCTTCCATCAACGCTCTCTTCCTCGCCTTCTCCATCCTCTTTCTCACCACAGCAAACGAAACGAAACCAACCAGAGAAACGACCAGGAAACAGATCAACGCCAACACAAAAACGAACCATTTCTTCTTCAAAATCGATTCTTTAGGTAACACAAACGAAGGCAAACCAGTTGTGATCAAACCATCGCTCAAGGAGAAATTTGAGTTGCTGAAACTCCAAGCTAAGATCATATGGCTTTGCACAAGTCTCCCTGTAGCTGCTGTGAATCCAACGAACATCTCATCCTCCATAACTCCGGAGAGATTCAGAGACGTAGAAAGCAGAGGAATCTTAGGTCGGATCTTGCCAGCGAGCTGTATAGTGACATTGACTATGGAGTCTCTGTAATCGACCCAAACCTGGTAATTTCTTCCGTCGTTGAGCTTCAATGGCTTGAACACTGGATTCGCGTCGTCGGACCAGTACCCAGACGTGTTGGAATCGATTGAATTGAGCGAATTGACATCGATTCCGACGTGATTAGCGTCGATGTCGTTGAATTCCTGATTGGCGAAGACGTCGAACTCGATTCCGAAGACGTGGTTGTTTGGGTTGCCGTTGTTGGTCAAATTGAAGAGACCCAGGTGCTGGGCGGAGCTGGTTCCGTTGATTCCGGTTGTCGGTGCGAAGAGGAAGACGATTCCGTGGCCGGAGAGTGTGTTTTTGAAAGGAGCCATGGTGAAGATGAAGGAAGTTGAGAAAGGTAGAACGGAGGAAGTTTGTGGATCTTTCGTGCGGATGATTTTGCTGTATAGAGCTCGACCAGTGGAGAACGATGTTTGGTTGGTCAAGGTTAGGATTTGGGATCCGATTGTTGCGTTTCCGAAGAGAGAGAGACGGGGAGAGGAGGAAGAGGGAGGAGAGTCATCGAAGCCGTTGAAGATGAAATCGACGGCGGAGATTGGGTTTATCAGAGGGATGAGAAGAAGGGTAAGGAGAAAGGGAAGAGCTTCCATGGCAGAGGAAGAGGAAGACGAAGCTACGCGTGAGGTTTGATGTCATGTTTGGGTTTATAAAAAGCTTTGAGCAGTGTTGACGACAGTTGTTGAAAGGGAAAGTTAAAAGCTTGTACGTGAAAGGTTTGATTTTTTTCTATTGTTTCTTCGTTTACTTTTACTGTTTTGTTTCGTCAAAGTTAGTGACTTTTTGGCCTCGTTAATTGTTTATACTACTAATTAAATTTTGATACAAAGCGAAGAAGACTTTGCAAATTTCTTCTTTGAGAAATCGTTTGAACAATGTACAATAAATCATTCTTTTACAAAGTTATCGTTACAAGATACAAATATTACTTCGATGTTGTAGTTGACATATACTAGCATTTTGTCAATATACTAGATTCGAAAATTCAAATTACTATTTTACCATAGACACTAGAAAGTTTTTTTAAAAAAATCATAAAGAATTTGAATTTCCCTCTTTTTTTATAAATAAATAGCTGCAGTAAAATGATTTTAGAAAGAAATCAGCAAACTATGAAAATTGTCATGCAATAATGTATTTGCATTCGATTAGTAGTTCAAAACTGCCATGTAAATCAAACTTATAGTATCTATTTAAAGTACGTGTGTATATTTTTATTCGTAATGATGTGTATAGTAATGAACTAATGATTTACATGGCATTTGTGACTATACAGTCTTGGTATCTAAACTTCTGTGTATTTAGAATCTAGAAACAGTCTCCTGTGTATGAAAAGGAAAAGGTCAAAATTCTGTGTATTAGAACAAAATAATATGGCCATTAAATGTGTTCATATTTAAAGTGGAAAAAAGAAACCCGGCGTTTAAGGACTTGTGATGCCGGCGACAATGATCTTGGTCAACGTTTTCTTGCCGGAAAAGATTAAATTATTAGTATACAATATTTGTTAACATTATTTATAGAATACTGGACGTGGATGTCTTTGGACAGAATAAAAAAGTATATCCAGAAATCGGATTTTCAAAATACAGCTGTACGAAATATTTTGTTTTGAGGACGTACCAAAAAATGGTGTGGTTGGTAAGAGTTTTTACAAATAATACGAATAGATTATAGTTGTTAAGTATTTAATTAGAATGTAAACCAAAGCGAGAGAGATCGACGAACTCAACTTTTTCTGGAGAATTGGGATAAGGATTAAATATGAGTTTGACTTAGCAGAAAATTCAAAAATATGGTATGCCGTCACTATCAGGATTGCGTTTAATGTTTACAAAGGTCCAGCATGAGAACCATTTTCACGACCTCAAATAGTGTGGATGTACGTACGATACGATCAGGAGCACTCAGTTTTTGAACTTTAATCATTCTATTTCTATTAGGCTAAGATCTGAGATTTAAAAATCGTATAATTAACCTCTAAAATATATTTGTAACAATTATAACAAAAAAAAAAACCAGGTCGAATCTTTTCCCGAAGAAAGCTATATTCTCCAGGTCATCAAAAACCATGGCTAAATAGTATAACTATATAAGAAGTTAATTATCATACTGGACTACTTAAATCTTAACGCTTGAATATTTGTCTACTTAAAATTTGTGTCCGTATCAACATGAAAACTAACAAAAGATAGACAAAATTGTTATCGGTTAAGGGCCTTAAGGCAAAGATAATTAGCTCTCTTTCGGTTATGATTTGGGATGGAGCTATATGCTTGATTCTTTTGCCAAGTATCTTGTGCAAAAATAGATCATATACTTTTAGTTTCATTATGAGATAGTGCTTGATTGTTTCTCCCGCTATTGTATTTATGGAAAAAAGGGAAAAAGTAGAGCCATCTTGTTAATCATATCTCATTCAGAAGATAATATTAGATTTTTTTTGTTTTGTTTATGACTGTTACTGTGTTAATGGTTTTTAGGTACATGCCTATAATCCCTACAATTCTTGTGAATGGCTGCAAGAGAATTGCAACAGGTAAAATATTTTTGTAACCACATATGATCCACTTGTTATTGCCAATAACATTCGGATATGTATTGTGGTGGTGAAGAGAAAATGGGAAAAATGATTTTTTTTTTCCGTCACTTCACTATTTAACTTAGGGATGATGGCTATACAACTCAATGAGTAGCATAATTAATTATGTCTAATCACCAGTACTGATACTATCAAGGAATTGCCAATTATCAGGTGGACCGAATGGTATATCAAATTCTTGGAATATATGAAAAAGAACGGCAAGATCAAGGTTAGCCTGAAATTTCAATTCTTTTCTTTTAATCGTGATGATAAATTGTTTGACATGCGACACGCAGGGCTATCAAAATAATAGTTTGACTGCTGCAATTAGTATTGAAATTGTACTGAATGATGATGATAGGGAGAAAGAAAGTGAGTTCCGTGGATGGTTAAGGGGTTTCCTCATGCTTAATACCAAAATCTCCACACAAAAATATGATCTTACAGTAAAATCTCTATAAAGTAATAATGATTGAAGTTTATAAATTTATTATCTTAGAGGTATTATTTTTATGAATAAATTCAATATTTATTAATTTATAAAAATATTTTTGTTTAATTGATAATCTTCAAAAATTATTATCCACATGATAATATATTAAGAATTTAAAATAATTTATTTATTAATATGACATACATAAACTTGAAATTATGATCAAGTCTCTTGAATATCATAATAAAACATATATCATTAGCTTATATAAATATTTATATAAAATCTAATACATGATAAAATTAAAAGTTTAGAAAAAATTATAGCTACTAATGAAGTTGAAAATAATGTGTTTAAAATGTGTTTAGTTACTTGTGTACATGTGTATGTACAAGCAGCTCTAACTAGTTTTTCTTAGTTATTTTATTTTTAACACAAGGCCTAATTTTTATATTATTTTTCTGAAAAACAGGGTCTAATTTTATTTTATTTTCTGTAAAATAGGGCCTAATTTTTTAAATTTCTTGTTAAATAGGACCTAGTTTTGTAAACAAGTTTCTTAAAGAGGGCATATTTTTCAAAATACATTCTAGTTTGAGATGTTTTTTCCAATGTATCATATGGTCCAAAATATTTCGAGCCGCCTGTGTACAACTGTCAAAACTTAACTCATTTATGTACAAGCATCAACAGTCAAACGACTAATTGCGGAGCTGGATTCTCCACTACCCGTAATCAACGTCGACAAAAACTTTACGAACTTGAAAATATGCACAAAAAGCCACAACAAAAGAACTATGGCTTAGAGAGCTTGATCACTGGTATGTTAGTCATAGAACATAGGGGGTACCGGGCGACCAACACTCGCTGGCTTTTTCAAATCTTAATGAGACTTGGACGAAAGAGCTAAAGAGTAAGACGAGAGCAAGAACTCGTTCCTTTTAATGAATCCAACTACTTTCAGTTTGTTTTTACCACTCTCATCACAGTTTCTGAGAGAGAGTGATAAGAGGTATTTGTAGAGATTTGGTGTGAGTAACTTTTAGCTATGACCAATGTAAAGCTTTTTGGAAGTTTCAACTTTGGGCTCCATGAATAGTGAATTTGGTAACAAGGTTTTTGTGGATTGAATGATAAAGATTTTGTCATTGAAAGATTAAGCTTTTTGGAAGCCTCAACTTTGGGTCATAGGGTGGCAAAAATGCATCACAACCAAAGTACCTTAGCATTGACCTTGTTTCCCATGCTTGATGATGCCCATCTATCTTACTTAATGGAAGAACGGAGAAAAGCAGTGCCATTCTGCCATTCTAATGATGACTTTCTATCTTAACAGAATTATATTTGTTTTTTTTTTTTGTTTATTAAGATTGTTAATGCTTGTAAACAAATTTGTTGTAATGGTTTGGTTATGTATAATGTTGTAAATAACCGGATTTCCTTCACGATAAATTTTGGATTTCGATCATAGAGTGGAGATATCGGTTGTTTGTCATCAGACTCATCACAACTTAAAAAGTGTTGCTTAAGCCATTGTTAGCATGGCTTAGAATTTTCTTGGCAAAAACAACATCAATTCAATTTGTTACAACCACTTGGTCATTTTGGTTTCAGAAATAAGGTAAGTGGTGCTATCTGTTTATGAATTTGTTTGAGATTGAGATGCTTTGACATAAAACAAAGACACTAGAAGAAGATTGCACAAATATAATTTTGGCCGACGGGTAGTTAGACAAATCGTTTTTTTTACGCCAAATTGTTATCGGTTAAGGGCCGTAAGGCAAAGATAATTAGCAGCCCAGTCCAAACCAGAAATTTTTCGGTTTAACGGATTTAATAGCCTTTAAGTAAAAATAAATTATAGTTACATCACCAATTCGAACCCGGTCAAAGTGGTTGAGTTTCCTCACGAGTTGTTCTCCTCCCATTAGGGTTCGAAACATATTGGTACCAATATCCTTCTATGGACGCGGTGGTGTGACGTGGCGAGATGAATGACGGTGAAAGAGAGAGGGGTAGTTGCGGACCTGCGGTAGTGGCGGTGGGATAGAGGTGGTTGCGGTAGTAGCGGTGGTAAGACTGTGCAAGATAGAAGTGGTTGTGGCTGTGGGAATGAGGTAGCTGCTGCGGTGGCAAAGACGGTGCAAGATAGAGGTGGTGGCGGTGGGATAGAGGTAGTTGCGGTGGTAGCGGTGGCAAGACGGTGCAAGATAGAAGAAGTGGTGTTGGCTGTGGGAATGAGCTAGGTAGCTGCGGTGGCACGATGGTGGGACTGAGGTAGCTGCGGTGTAGTAGCTGTAGTGTATAGTAGTTGAGTCGTTGTTCCAAACCGAGGTAATCTAAATTACCTCTTTTTTTTTTTGGACACCATAGTTGTATATATTGGCTTATAATTTTTGAGAAAAGATACAGTTAGTTGGCGGTCACATCATGACTGCAATATTGTAAACTTGAAATGTATCTATGAACAATCCTCCTCATGAAGCACACACATTATCTGGAACCCCAAAAAGCTTATATGGTACCAGCCAGGCTGAAACTAATCGAAGTGGTCATAGTTTATGTGCAAAGATAAGAG